>OY482670.1:103569662-104235495 GCA_960531455.1 Urophora cardui | reverse complement strand
GGTGCCTTTTGATTGGCCGGATTCTGACTTCCGCCAGGTTTTTCTTGAAATCTGTTCGCGAAATTCATTGCGAAAGCGTAACGCTCATTGTTGGCGTCTACCTCTTGTGCCAAAGCCAGGGCGGATGGGAGGTCAGATGGCCTGGATGCGAACAAGATATCGCATAGTGGTTTCCTTAAACCTGATATAAACACTCTGAGTGCATCAGCCCTATATTTCTCATTTATAGTGTCTGCAACACCACTCTCATAAGACATTATTGTCTTATTTGCCAACAGAGTTAACTTCTTTTCTACCTCATCGTAGAATTCTAGGCATGTCATTGATCCTTGTCTCAAGGTGGATAATTCCTGCTCGATTAAGTATATCGGCCGTTTGTCCGCGTACGTAAAGTCGAGTCTGGAGATTATAGCGCTAAAGTTAAGCACTGTGTTAAAAGAAGAAAGTACTGCGTCGGCAGCACCTCTCACCTTGTTTCTAATAATAGTAACAGCTTGGTAGTGGCGTTCACTGCCATCGTACCTCCTAAATAATTCGTAAGCATTGTGTGCAGCTTCCCGCCAGGATACGTACGTGCCCTGGTGGCCAAAAAATTCTGGAAGGGTCTTTATCGCGTCTAGCGTAATATCGCAGGTAGTTAGGGGGTTGATTGTTACCCTACTATATTTCTCTACCTTAGGTTTGTTTATTGTTACTTGATTCTGCAAAGCAAGAAGCTTCTTGTCAAACTCTGTTTTCTGTTCGGCTAAAGCTCTCCTGACCTCTGCTTTTGCTATCTCGCTAACTTGTTCAGTGTTCATTGTATTTTGTCTGTTTGCTGCTAAATTTAAATTCTTAAAGAGGTCCTCCAATACCTCGGTCATCTAACATTCAAAGATTTTCTTGAAAAATTTTCACAAAGGACACATAGGTTTATTTAGCACCTATTCTTTATTAATTATTTATTTTTTCCAATTTCGGTTTTTCACTTTCACTAATTTTTTTAGAGCACTTCACTTACCCCTTCATACTTAGGTAGTATCTTAATCTATCTACGTTAATTATTGATTTTCTTCTTCCGTTGTTGCTTGCTGTTCTTCGGTCTGCTTCCTTCTAACTGCTTGCGATTATTATCATTGACTTCGCCACGAGGATGTTTGTTTCGAATCCTTCTAACTGTTTGCGGTTATTATTTGTCCCTTAGGATCAAAATGATTAGTGTTTTTCCAGCCCCACGTTGGGCGCCAATTGTAGTTTATTGCACGTGTGTGCTTTTCTGAGTTACATTACAAACTGAAACTTAATTGCTACCCTAACTGTCCACCTAGCCCACGACGTTGGATAACGCTGCTGCTGCTCTGCTGGCGGCTAGCGACGTTGACACAATCGTCGCGCTGATGATGTTTATTGATGATGTTGTAATAGCTGCTTTTGCTGATGCAGTTAAATATGATGAAGAGAATTGTGGCGCTTGTGATGTTGTCATAGCGCAATGACCCTAGTCGATAGTTTCGCTGACACAGCAACGTATGTCAACAACGATATGCGATCATACCGTGTGATCGCATTTCTGCTGATCTAGCTAGTTGCATGAAGTGGCATGCTGTTGTAATTTAGCTGGATGTGATTGACCTGGGCGAAGGCTAGGAAGGCAGCTGTGACATTTGGTTAATGCCATCTGTGGGAAGAAACCTATGATAACTTGTATATATGTATATTCATGTACTCTCACGCAATCGATCCGAATAGAATCGCATAAGTTCCCTTTTGAAATGCAGAGTGCTTGTCTGGCTCCTGATATCTAATGGTATGTTATTCCAAAGACGGACTCCGTAAACGAAGAACTGTCTCTCAGAGGTTTTGGACTTAAAGGTCGTATGAAGCAATTGTCCATGTATATTTTGTACAAAGAATAAGCTGATAACTGTTAAGCTAAAAGAGAAATAAACAAGTAAGTAAGCCTGGGTTAGGTTGGCCGGATACAGTGATCCTTCACATAGACCACATATGGTTCTTAGTGTTACCAAAATCGTATTGGAGGCGTTATACCTACTAAACTTGAAATGCAAAACTTCGCAAGTTTTAGTATTTTGCGTTTTTTTTTCGGAAGAGCATTTTGTGTATTTATGAAGAGTATTTGTTGACCACTACATTCCACAACAGGGATGAGAGTACTTCCCCTTGTGGGATGCGCCTACGTGCCTTCCTTGACATCGTCGAAAGCTCCCACCCACCAGTCACTGTCGGACAACTCCAAAGGACCTCGATCCAGCGCCGAATGATGGGGGCTAGAGCCACCCGAAATATCAAGAAAGACACCCATCGTACTCCCTATAGTGAAGGGTCTTTTCGATATGTTTTTGTTATTGTTGTGATTCTCTATCCTGTTTATCCTCCATCACGACAAGATAAATGCGTTTTGTGCCTTCCACCAAACACCTCGAACCAACCATGACTGAGGCCGTCTCGTACCTACTCATCTGGCTCGCGCCTTGAGCGGACCTACTCGACCGGAAAAAAACCTTTTATAGCTTTTATTGGTAATATTTCAAAAAAAAAAAAAAAAAACACTAGAATTTCGGCTGGTTTTTAATTCGTGGCGTGTTCCTTAATTTTTTTTAGCACACTTGGGTAAGCCCACAGATAAGCGCGGTTGTGCTTTCACAAAGCGGAAATACATTTGGAGCATACATATAATCGTGTGATACCAAAATATCCAAGTTCCAAGACTGTCGGTTTTTGTGCTTATGCCACCGTGCGCCGCACAGTGTTTCGACTGTATGGAGCTAGGTGGAAAAAAGTCTAAACCAATATAGATATTATCAAATTATAACGTAAACGCTAAATTTGGTTTATACAAGATGTTAAAGTTTGTGCAACAAAAAATGTGCGTGTGTGTGTATACATTAGGGTGCTTCATTTTTTTTTCGCTCTATCTTAGATTATATTTCATGTATATGTCTAATATTTTGTAAAGTTATTTCATAAAAAGCTTATCGCTATTACAACAAAAAATATTCGTGTGTGTGTGTATACATACATTAGGGTGCTTCAATATTTTTTTTTGCTCTATCTTAGATTATATTTCATGTACATATGTGTCTAATATTTTGTAAAGTTATTTCAGAAATATTAAGCTAATACTTTAGAAGTATATGAGAACATATTTTCTCATTCCTTTTACTCTTAGAATAGTTATACCATTGTTCGAAAAATCCCTTTCTCGAAATTGCACAATATGAAACTAAAAATGGAAAAAATACGAAAATTGGAAAAAAAAATATTTTTGCAATTCCGTGCGCTAAGATTTGATTATACGCTAGGAAACTAGATAAAATTATCTACAAAATACATCTTCTTTGTTTTCATAAACTAACAATTTTACATTTCCCATTTTTTTTAAGAAAAAATATCAAAAAATGCAACGTAAATGATAAATACCTCCGCGAATGATCCATGACTCTCCGTGAATTGATTCGTTTAAAACAAAACAATAATTCACTACAAAAGTTTACCGCCAAACGTACTTGAACCAATTAGTATAAATTATGGGTTTTAGACAGATTGTCTTACAAATGCACCGTTTGTCACGAAACTGTACAAGCAAATAATACGCAATTTCGCGTATAAGACTTCTAATATTTTCTCTCTCACATAAACAGGCTTTTACAGACATCTGTCAACATGACTTGACAACGCCCTATAATCGAAACACTGTGCGCCGTGGCGTATGAGTTACCAACTACAATTGAAAGCTCACCGTAGGATATTTAAGAGCATGAGTGTTACTTCAGCAGATTGCAAATATATGTATGAAGCATGTTAAAAAAATATGAATGCGAAGTATGGAAAGCGTGTATAGAAGAGAGATACAAAAATGTAAAAAACTAGTGAACAGTACTTTGAAAAATTGGCCACATCGAAAAGTGTGCAACAAAAACAACAACAACAATAAAGGCAAAAAGTAGGTAAGTAATGCATAGTGAGTGATATTGACAGACAAATGGTGAACTAACAGTACGTACCTACACATGCATGCACACTTACGCCGCTGCAGTCGTTTCTTATGCACAGTGAGGCTAAAATATGAAAATCGGATACCAATTACTCCTAAGTAATAAACCAAGTGATCTGGCACCACTCGGTACCGGAACATTTTTAAGGATGTGAGCAACCATTTCATGAAGCTTATCGCCGCTAAAACTTCGACACCTTTCTAGCCGCTGAATGGAAGTTATAGAATCTTGGACTCCTCGACCTCCCTCATACACCCCCCTTAAGCGAAGAGTTTTAATAGCCGTGGATTATTAGTGACAGAAGGCTTAGAATAAATTGCAGAAAATGCAAGGCTTTTTTCATTAATTCTATAAGAATCTGGAATCTTATTAGCATATAGCATTAAAAACTAATTGAACAATGGTAACTTCCGGAATGCTTTATAAACCTATTTTTCTGCCAAGTAAATTAATGACTAACTACGTATTTAATGTCCTTTAAACGTCATTAAAAAGGGGTGGTCTCATCCGAGGATTTATTGTAAATTTCACTGGATAGGATTTTTACGTGGTGGGTCCCAAACCCGATGCACAACCCGCACTGCGAGAGTTGTTTCTATAGTGTATGTTCAGAAACGCAGCATAAAGCGCAACAGCGGCAGTAAATGTTTTTTTTGATGATTTTGATGAGTCGCACTTAATGAAAAATTTACGTTTATGAACGCTCTGCTTGTACTACAAAAGCAGGTTGCGCTTCAAACTGAGTTTCTGAATAAAGCCATAACGAGCCGCTTGCTCCAAGACAAACGCCCGCTCGCAACCGCACCTTCTGGTGAACAGACGCTGCAGTTATTCCCCTCAACAAGCCCTTAAATTGAATATGTCGGAGTGGCCTTGTGGAGTTGTCGCCTTCTCACTTTAGTTCACCAACAAACGGGCGTTCGATGGCTATCGAGAGGACACTGCGGGAAAATCGTGAGATGCTTGCTCCGCATGTAAAAGAATCGCTCTGACCATCCCCAGGTGGATGGCAGTCAGAAGCTTTCCCCACTTACGTGGACTTCTATACACAGAGCGATCCTCCTCCTGGGTGCGCACCATAATCCCGAATTTTTAAAATCCAGACAGTACATAATCCAGACAATTTTAAAAATCCAGAAACTACAAACTCCAGACAGTTTAAAATCCAGAGATAACATAAACCAGACAAGACAAAATCCAGACAGATCAAAATCCCAACAAGCCAAAATCCAGACAGGGCCATCACTGTAGCTCTATTTGAAAGCGAAATTCAATTCGAAAGCACAATCGTAAAAATAATATCAGGAGGAAGAAAAAGAAGATGAGGAAGAAGAAGTAGCAGAAAAAGGAGAAGAAGAAGAAGACGAATAAAAATATTAATAATAATAAGAAGAAAAAAAGCAGAAGAAGAAAAAGAAGAAGAAGAATGAGGATGAAGAAGAATAATAAAAAGAAGAAGAAGAATGAGGATTGAGAAGGATAATAATAATAATAAGAAGAAGAAGAAGAAGGATAAAAATAAGAAGGGGAAGAATGAGGATGATGAAGAAGAATAAAAATAAGAAGAACAAGAACAAGATTAAAAATAAGAAGAAGGAGAATGAGGATGATGAAGAAGAATAAAAATAATAATAAGAAGAATAAAAATAAGAAGAAGAATAAACAGAAGAAGAAGAATAAACAGAAGAAGAAGAAGAAGTAGAAGAAGAAGAAGAAGAAGAATGAGGATGATGACGATGATGATGATGATGATGAAGAAGAAGAATAAGAAGAAGAAGATGAAAGAAACAACAACCAGATCCTTATCTACCACCACCAACAACAACAATAAGAAGAAGAAGAAGAGCAAAAATAAGAAGAAGAATAATGAGGATGATGACGATGATGATGATGAAGAAAAAAAATAAGAAGAAGAAGAAGAAGAATAATGAGGATGATGAAGAAGAAGAAGAAGTAGAAGAATAAAAAGAAGAAGAATGAGGATGATGATGATGATGATGATGATGAAGAAGAAGAAAATGAAGAAGATGAAAGAAACAACAACCAGATCCTTACCAACACCCACAACAACAACAACAATAAAATAAAAAACAATAACACTGTTATGATACTTATTAAACGTGTAAAAATCCCGACAAATATAAAAATAATCGATTCGCGCGATTTTTTTTAAACTATTTTTATATTTTCGGGATTTTTTTGCCTGGATTGTGTAGTGTCTGGATTATGATTAGTATGGATTTGGTCGTGTCTGGATTTTGATTGGTCGGGATTTGGTCGAATCTGGATTGTGTATTTCTGGATTATGTGTTTCTGGATTTTGTTTTTCGGGATTTCGTTACACACCCCCTCCTCCTGTCATCACACGCCTGGGTGTGTAACGAAATCCCGAAAAACAAAATCCAGAAACACATAATCCAGAAATACACAATCCAGATTCGACCAAATCCCGACCAATCAAAATCCAGACACGACCAAATCCAGACCAATCAAAATCCAGACACGACCAAATCCAGACTAATCATAATCCAG
The DNA here is from genome assembly GCA_960531455.1 of Urophora cardui. Classification (NCBI taxonomy): domain Eukaryota; kingdom Metazoa; phylum Arthropoda; class Insecta; order Diptera; family Tephritidae; genus Urophora; species Urophora cardui. The sequence goes on along the minus strand of OY482670.1, from coordinate 104,228,968 downwards.
ACACTACACAATCCAGACAAAAAAATCCCGACAAAAATCCCGACAAATATAAAAATAGTTTAAAAAAAATCGCGCGATTTTTTTTAAACTATTTTTATATTTGTCGGGATTTTTCACGTTTAGTAAGCATCATAACAGTGTTATTGTTTTTGATTTTATTGTTGTTGTTGTTGTTGGTGTTGGTAAAGATCTGGTTGTTGTTTCTTTCGTCTTCTTCATTTTCTTCTTCTTCTTCTTCTCCTTCTTCTTCTTCATCATCACCATTCTTCTTCTTCTTCTTATTTTTATTCTTCTTCATCATCATCATCATCCCCATTCTTCTTCTTCTTATTTTTATTCTTCTTTATCATCATCATCATCACCGTCATCATCCTCATTCTTCTTCTTCTTTTTTTCTTTCTTCTTCTTCTTCTTATTTTTATTATTCTTCTTCTACTCCTTTTTCTTCAAAATCACAATTCTTCTTCTTCTTCTTATTTTTATTCTTCTTCATCATCCTCATCCTCATTCTTCTTCTTATTTTTATTCTTTTTCTTTTTATTTTTATTCTTCTTCATCATCATCATCATCGTCATCATCCTCATTCTTCTTCTTCTTCTTATTTTTATTCTTCTTCCTGCTTCTTCTTATTTTTATTCTTCCTCTTCTTCTTATTTTTATTCTTCTTCATCATCGTCATCATCCTCATTCTTCTTCTTCTTATTATTTTTATTCTACTTTTCCTGCTACTTCTTCCTCATCTTCTTTTTCTTGCTCCTGATATTACTTTTACGCTTGTGCTTTCGAATTGAATTTCGCTTTCAAATAGAGCTACAGAGTGATGGCCCTGTCTAGATTTTGGCTTATCGGGATTATGATCTGTCTGGATTTTGTCTTGTCTGGATTATGATTTGTCGGGATTTTGTCCTGTCTGAATTTTAAACTGTCTGGATTTTGTAGTTTCTGGATTTTTAAAATTGTCTGGATTATGTCCTGTCGGGATTTTAAAAATTCGGGATTACGGAGCGCACCCCACACGCCTTGATAGCCACGGGTGCGCATCGTAATCCCGAATTTTTAAAATCCCGACAGGACATAATCCAGACAATTTTAAAAATCCAGAAACTACAAAATCCAGAAAGTTTAAAATTCAGACAGGACAAAATCCCGACAAATCATAATCCAGACAAGAAAAATCCAGACAGATCATAATCCCGACAAGCCAAAATCTAGACAGGGCCATCACTCTGTAGCTCTATTTGAAAGCGAAATTCAATTCGAAAGCACAAGCGTAAAAGTAATATCAGGAGCAAGAAAAAGAAGATGAGGAAGAAGAAGTAGCAGGAAAAGTAGAAGAAGAAGAAGACGAATATAAATATTAATAATAATAAGAAGAAGAAGAAGAAAAAGCAGAAGAAGAAAAAGCAGAAGAAGAATGAGGATGATGACGATGATGAAGAAGAATAAAAATAAGAAGAAGAAGAATAAAAATAAGAAGAAGCAGGAAGAAGAAGAATAAAAATAAGAAGAAGAAGAAGAATGAGGATGATGACGATGATGATGATGATGAAGAAGAATAAAAATAAAAAGAACAAGTAAAAGCGCGGCTGTCTTCGGCCGTACCGAAGACTTCATACCTTTCATGAGTGGGGAAATGAAAAGTTACCTATGTATGTACATAGCCGGATTAAGTTTAATTTATAATTTTAATTCTGTGGGTTCATTTATCGAAAGATTTATTAGAAAAAATGGTGTCTTGGCTATTTATATGGAGGAGTTATACACCAAAATGTCCATATCTGAACAATCGGTTGTATGGGAGCTATATGTTATAATGGTCCGATCTCGACAATTTTCGGTAACCCCGTTTGGGCCCATATGGGTACAAATACTTAAAAATTTCACGCTGTTAGCTGTTAAAATGGAGGAGTTATACACCAAAATGTGTTTATCTGAACAATCGGTTGTAGGGGAGCTATATGTTATAATGGTCCGATCACGCCGTTAGCTGTTAAAATGGAGAAGTTATACACCAAAATGTCCATATCTGAACAATCGGTTGTATGGGAGCTATATGTTATAATGGTCCGATCTGGACAATTTTCGGTAACCCCGTTTGGGCCCATATGGGTACAATATGGGTACAAATACTTAAAAATTTCACGCCGTTAGCTGTTAAAATGGAGGAGTTATACACCAAAATGTGTATATCTGAATAATCGGATGTTGTGGAACTATATGTTATAGTGGTCCGATCTTGACAATTTTCGGTAACCTTATTTGGGCCAAAATGGGTACGTCTACTTCAAAGTTTCACGTCCTTAGCTGTTTAAATTGGGAAGTTATGCACAAATTACATCCAAAAATGTCATGTATATCTGAATAATCCGTTGTTTTCTATATGTTATAGTAGTCCGATTCGGCCGGTTCCGACAAATGATCAGCTGCATATAACAAAATACCTGTATTCCGAATTTCATTCAGATATCTCAAAAACTGAGGGACTAGTTTGCGTTCACACAGACGGACGGACGGACAGACGGACATACGGACCGACGGACAGACGGACAGACGGACACGGCTTAATCGACTCAGCTCGTGATTGTGATCATATCGGTATATATTTTGGTGGGTCCCCCACGCTTCCTTCTGGTACTTTCGACAAAAATTTTTTGGCACTAAGTTATTATACCATTTCATTCCCATGAAAGGTATAAAAAGAATAAAAATAAGAAGAAGAAGAAGAAGAAGAATGAGGATAATGAAGAAGAATAAAAATAAGAAGAAGAAGAATGGTGATTATGAAGAAGAAGAAGAAGAATAATAAAAATAAGAAGAAGAAGAGGGTGCGCCACGTAATCCCGAATTTTTAAAATCCAGACAGGACATAATCCAGACAATTTTAAAAATCCAGAAACTACAAAATCCAGACAGTTTAAAATCCAGACAGGACAAAATCCCGACAGATCATAATCCCGACAAGACAAAATCCAGACAGATCATAATCCCGACAAGCCAAAATCCAGACAGGGCCATCACACTGTAGGCTACAGTCTGTAGCTCTATTTGAAAGCGAAATTCAATTCGAAAGCACAAGCGTTAAAATACTATCAGGAGGAAGAAAAAGAAGAAGTACAGGAAAAGTAGAATAAAAATAAGAAGAAGAAGAATGATGATGACGATGATGAAGAAGAATAAAAATAAGAAGAAGAAGAAGAATGAGGATGATGACGATGATGAAGAAGAATAAAAATAAGAAGAAGGATAAAAATAAGAAGAAGAAGAAGAAGAAGAATGAGGATGATGATGATGATGAAGAAGAATAAAAATAAGGAGAAAAATAAGAATAAAAATAAGAAGAAGAAGGAAGAAGAATAAAAATAAGAAGAATGAGGATGTGACGATGATGATGATGATGAAGAATAAAAATAAGAAGAAGATGAGGAAGAAGAAGTAGCAGAAAAAGGAGAATAAGAAGCAGAAAAGGAGAATAAGAAGAAGCAGAAAAAGAACAAGAAAAATAAGAAGGGAAAGAAGATAAGAAGAGAAAATGAAACAACAACAAAAATAACAACACAACAGCAATAACGAAGAAGAAGAAGAAGAAGAAGAAGAAGAAGAAGAAAATTAAGAAAATGAAGAAGAAAAAACAACAAAAATAACAAAACAAAAACAATAACGAAGAAAAAGATGATGATGATGATGAAGAAGAAGAAGAAGAAAATGAAGAAGGTGGAGAAGAAACAACAACCACCTCCTTACCAACAACAACAACAGCAGCAACAGCAACAACAAAACAAAACCAAAATAATAACAGTTTTTTGATGTTTATGGAATTTTCAATTATATTTATAGATTATTAAATTAGATAGATGTAGGTAGATATTTTTAATAAACTGATGCATATATGTCTTCGTGTCAAATAGTTACATATTTTTGAAATTCATTTATGAAGAAAACAGTAATTAGAAACAATGGTTTTTAAGTAATAATAACTAAGTTAAGTAATAAATTAATATACATATGAAAAATAAGGAAAACGACACTGAGATATATATGTATTATATTTAAACAAGGCTTAAATGCACAGCTAGGTACTTTAAAAAATCTTCCTTATTATAGTTATCTCTTTCTAAAAGTAATGTTTTTATTCCTGTTTCCTTCTTTTCATAGCACCTTTTTTTTGCGGGTTTTTCTCCAGTGTTTAACTTTTCTATTTTCGTCTTTACTATCTTTTGCTCATTTATTATATTTTTAATTAGATTGTATAAATTTGTATGTGTGTGGCCTATAAGGCAACCTAACCTTCTATGCCATGACTCAACCTTATTTTGCGTGCGGGGTAGATTAAACAAAACACTATCATATATTGACCAAAAATCAGGAGTATATATAGGAGTACGTGTTTTGCTACCACGCTTGGCTTTTTTCCCATACACATAATTAATTTCCAAAAAGTTTGCGATTTTCATAAAATCTTTCCCACCCATCTTAATAGATTCAAAATATTGTGGTATTTCTGTAGCGGGAACAAAAGCCAGGGCTTTTAGCTTTCTAATTTGTAGGGAAAAACCTTCATCGTTTCCGTATCTTTTCTCCAATTTTTCCTTCTGAATTCTTCTCCATATTATCTGACCAAAATGAAACAAACAACCTTTAAATTTTGTTTCTGGGAAATATGATTTAAAAACTTTTACACTTGCTTTTTCGAAGTCGGAGAGAATAACCATAGGTTTCAGGGGAATTTCGTGCTGACAGGCTATATTGAATAGCTCGTATGCTAATTCGTTATAACAACGTTCGCTTTTCTCTGACATTAGACAATACACTAATGGGACTATATCGTTACAACTATCTGTACCTACGCGACCATGTATGGTAAAAAGTTGTCTTAATAATGAAGGCACTACTTTAAAAGTGCCATCCATAATCCAGATCTTGGAGCTAGAAAGCAAACGAACGTTTTCAACTGTGCCCATCACAATAACACATTGCCCATCGAACTTTTTCATCGCTAAGACAAAAATTTCATCATCGACATATTGTAAATTTTTCGGGATATCAATTTCTTCAATGGTTTTCGGTGACTGAATTTGCATATTTTTTCTCACTCTATACACTTTTTGTCGTTGCGCTGGCGCTGATGGCAAATATTTTCTACAATTTTGATTGCATTCAGCAGTCACAGATGAAATTATTTGGCAAGGCTTAGATATGGAATCTATCGCCTTCCTCTTAAGGCTGTTATTTGCTTCAGAAACATCGACATCGGAAGCTATAGGATCATGATTATGTTCCGAAGATAATGTAACTACCGTGTGCGCCCCTGTGTCGTTTATAACTGTGGTCACCCTTCCTCTGCAGAAATTTACCTTGCGTTTCTCGCAAGTCCAGTAAATTTTTGAATTCCTCCTCTTATCCACATGATAATGATATCCATTCAATGCAAGTTTGATTCCTCCTTTGTTCGATGATATTATTTGTAGTCCATCCATTTTCTATAATATTCTGTAAATTAATAAAAATTTAAAGAATAAAATTGATTTAAATGCTTATATGTAAATGCAATATAGGACATATGTATATACATATGTATCCTATATATATTTTAATTTATTTATTGAATTTTTCTAATATATGTAAGTACATACCTCGAGAAATATATTAACAGTATGTAATTTATATTTTTCACTTTACTTTCACAGTTTCGTTTTTATTAATATTAAAATTGGAGTTTTGTGCGTAGACGTTTCACTCATAGGTACATTGATTAAATTTCTTTTAGAAAACTGAGTAGGTAAAAACAAAGTGCTATAGTGGAAATGGTCAGCGATGACAATAACAACAGCAACAACGGAAGAATAAGAACAGGAGGAGGAAGATGAAGATGGGGAAAAAGTATAATAATATCAAGAGAAGAAAAAGGAAAATAAAAATAAATAGAAAAAGAAAAAGAAAAGAAGAAGAAGAAGGAAGCATGAGGATGATGACGATGATGAAGAAGAAGAACAAGAAGAAGAAGAAGAAGAAGAATGAGGATGATGACGATGATGATGAAGATGAAGAATAAAAATAAGAGGAAGAAGAAGAAGAAGAAGAAAAAGAATGATGATGATGATAATGATGATGATGATAAAGAATAAAAAGAAGAAGAAGAAGAAGAAGAAGAAGAAGAAGAAGAAGAAGAAGAAGACGAAGAAGAAAAAAAAGAAGAAGAAGAAGAAGAAGAATGAGGATGATGACGATGATGATGATGAAGAATAAAAATAAGAAGAAGAAGAAGAATAAGAAGAAGAAGAATAAGAAGAAGAAGAAGACGAAGAAGAAAAAAAAGAAGAAGAAGAAGAAGAAAATGAAGAAGATGAAAGAAACAACAACCAGATCCTTACCAACACCAACAACAACAACAACAATAAAATCAAAAACAATAACACTGTTATGATGCTTATTAAACGTGAAAAAATCCCGACAAATATAAAAATAGTTTAAAAAAAATCGCGCGATTTTTTTTAAACTATTTTTATATTTGTCGGGATTTTTGTCGGGATTTTTTTGTCTGGATTGTGTAGTGTCTGGATTATGATTAGTCTGGATTTGGTCGTGTCTGGATTTTGATTGGTCTGGATTTGGTCGTGTCTGGATTTTGATTGGTCGGGATTTGGTCGAATCTGGATTGTGTGTTTCTGGATTATGTGTTTCTGGATTTTGTTTTTCGGGATTTCGTTACACACCCAGAAGAAGAAGAAGAATACAAAGAAGAAGAAGAAGAATGAGGATGATGACGGTGATGATGATGATGAAGAAGAATAAAAATAAGAAAAAGAAGAAGAAGAAGAATGGTGATGATGAAGAAGAAGAAGAAGAAGGAGAAGAAGAAGAAGAAGAAAATGAAGAAGATGAAAGAAACAACAACCAGATCTTTACCAACACCAACACAACAATAAAATCAAAAACAATAACACTGTCATGATGCTTATTAAACGTGAAAAATCCCGACAAATATAAAAATAGTTTACAAAAAATCGCGCGATTTTTTTTAAACTATTTTTATATTTGTCGGGATTTTTGTCGGGATTTTTGTCGGGATTTTGTCGGGATTTTTTTGTCGGGATTTTTTTGTCTGGATTGTGTAGTGTCTGGATTATGATTAGTCTGGATTTGGTCGTGTCTGGATTTTGATTGGGCTGGATTTGGTCGTGTCTGGATTTTGATTGGTCGGGATTTGGTCGAATCTGGATTGTGTATTTCTGGATTATGTGTTTCTGGATTTTGTTTTTCGGGATTTCGATACACACCCATGCCCTGGTATCACCTGTTGATGTTTACCATCCTCCTTTAGAGTTGGTTTACGAAATTATAAATAACGATAACCGTGGTAACGTAAAAGAGTTTAACTCTGAGTCTAGTTTTTGTTACAATTTTTCTAAGGCAAACTATAATAAACTTAATAAAGAACTCTCAAGATTGGTATGGCCAGACTATAATGGAAACGTCGATCTAAATGTTTTGCATTTCAATAACACGATTCTTAACCTTTTTGAGAAATACGTACCGAAACATAAACGCAAATATAATGAACCTTTGTATCTTTGGGCCACTAGAGAGTTAAGAGCTTTAAAAAATAAAAAATCGCGCTTCTTTAAAATATATAAGAAGACTGGTTCTCAAAAGGATTATATGAAATACTCAGTTCTGCGTCATAAGTACTCACTTCTGAACAAAAAGTGCTATAAGTCTTATATATTTAAAATGAAAAAGAACATTTTTTCCAACCCGAAATCGTTTTATGGTTTTGTAAACTCGAAACGTAGAGTAATGGGATTCCCATCATCTATGAGATATCGTGATAGTGATGCCAGTGATAGCCAAGATGTCGCGAACCTTTTTGCCCTCTTCTTTGAATCAAATTATTCCAATACTAATGTTAGCTTTAATGAATACCCGTATCAAGTTTTTCAGAATAACACATTTGAATGCCCTTTTATAGATCCCGAAGAGGTTTTATTTTTGCTTAAAACAATAAAGAAGTCCATAAACTACGGACCAGATATGATTCCTTCAATATTTTTAAACAAATGCGCCGAGTATATTTACCAGCCATTATCCACACTATTTAATCTGTCTTTGAAGTCAGGAATTTTCCCAAAAGCGTGGAAAGAATCTTTTATTATTCCTCTACATAAATCTGGAAGTAGATCTTCCATCGAAAACTATCGCGGCATAGCAAAGCTTTCGGCTATCCCAAAGTTATTTGAGGCTATTGTCACCAATTGTCTAAATCATTCCATTTCCTCATCAATAGTAAGTTCGCAGCATGGTTTCTGTAGAGGTAAATCAACTGTTACCAACTTACTAGAATTTACAACTCATGTCTCTAACGGTTTTAGGAATAATGCTAATACCGATGTAATTTATACTGACTTCAGCAAAGCCTTCGACAAGGTCAATCACGCGTTACTTATCCATAAACTTGATCTTCTTGGTTTTCAACCTATTCTGTTAAAATGGATTGCGTCATATGTCACTAATAGAACACAAAGAGTTGTTTTTAAAAATGCTTTTTCCAACATCATTAACGTATCTTCAGGAGTTCCACAAGGCAGCCATCTTGGTCCGACTCTGTTTTTGCTGTTTATAAACGACATTTCTTATGCTATTTGTAACTCAAAACTTCTGATGTATGCCGATGATGTGAAACTTTTCAAGTCTTACTCTTCTTTGGAGGAAAGATCTGCCCTACAAAATGATTTAAATTGCTTCGCTACGTGGTGCAATATTAATCTTATGCCACTCAATCTTAGTAAATGTAAATTTATGAGCTTTTCACGGAAGATCCTTCAACCTGCGTCTTACACAATTAATAACTATAGTTTGGAACAGGTTTACGATTTTGTTGACCTAGGAATAAGATTTGATAGTAAGCTCCACTTTAACCTGCATATTAATGCTACAGTAAACAAAGCTAAAAGTATCCTAGCATTTGTAAAACGTTGGTCTAAGGAATTTAATGACCCTTACGTAACTAAAGCCCTGTTTACAACATTAGTACGACCTATACTAGAATACGCTTCAATAATCTGGAGTCCGCAATATCAAGTTCATTCCGATAGACTGGAATCAATTCAAAAACAGTTCTTACTTTTTGCGTTAAGGAACTTTCATTGGGACCAACGGACAAATCTTCCCTCGTACACTAGTCGCTTGAAGCTTATTAATCTTCCAACCTTATCAAGCCGCAGGGAAATGTTAGGTGTAATATTTCTGGTTAAACTACTGAAAGGATCCATAAGCAGTCAATTTCTCCTAGCCGAAATAAACTTAAATGTTCCTATTCGACCATCAAGACATTTTCAACCTATCTTTTTAAAGCAGTGTAGAACTAATTTTGAATTACACGAACCACTTCGTTGCTTATGTAAATCTTTTAATGATTATTCTACTCATTTCGATATATCAGACTCTATTTATCTGATAAGAAAAATTCTGTTGTGCGCTCTTAACAAGTGACAAAAAATCTCTCGCTCTAATTGACTATTCTATTTTTGTCTATTACTTTTATTTGTAGTTTTATATTTTATTCTATGTACATATGTATATCCAGCTGATGGAATTATATTTTCTGTAGCTGAGCAGTATAAGTTCTCGACGTTTAATAAACTTCTACCACTCAACACCTTGGCCAAATCCAACGGGGAATCACTCTTGCCAATAAATGCTACTTTGAACTAAGGGACAATTGAAAAGTAAAGTCCCCTCTCCTCGAACAAAAATCACACTCTCGTTCCAGTCCTCATGTACGGCGCAGAAGCATGGACAATGTCAAAATCAGATGAGATGGCACTTGGAGTATTCGAGAGGATAGTACCTATCTCGCTACTGATGTACATATATTTTCCGCATTGAATACTTCGTCATGCCGTAGAAATACTTACATACGTGACGACATTAACTCCACTGTGCCATGCCATCATCTAAATTGCTTGATAAAAGCTCTTCATAGCTACCAAACTCTGCACTACGTCGTCGTCCCATCTTGAAATATCAAATATTTGCACAATCATAAATTAAAAATTCATTGCAATTCAATGGGTTTAACCGCCATTTCACCAGTTCAATGGCGGGTTGCATACATACAAATGTGTGTGTATATGAATGCTCATTTTTCTGTGCAATTATAATTTTTTTTTACTTTTATGCGAATGATGACTATAAAAGTGAACCAACCTTCTGACATTCTGACATTTTGATATCCACTTTTTTCTTTGTTATGACTATGCAAAGTTGTTAAGTGAAGAAATCTTCTTGATATGATGACTATTACAATGCATGATGAATAAATGATTACTGCATAAAGAGAATACGGAAAAAGAAGGATAAATTGCTTTTTGAGTTCTTTGTATCAGCATCTGATTTGATTGTTACTGTGATTTTGTCTGTGTTAACTGCAATTAGATGGATAGAAAGAAAAAGGGTGATTATACATACATATGTAGTTTTGTTCATAAAATGATAGATGGAAACGAATCAGGATCTTTACTGAAAAATAATCTATACAAATAAGAGTCCATTTGCACTGAGTTGCATCTAATGAGCTGTTCTTAGCAGTCAATGGCGTGGGTAGATAACATTTTCGTGGGTCATAAGCACATAATATGTATATATGTATATTTCAAAAAACATCCCATCAAATGTTATTTACTTACTTACGTACTTACCATCAGGGTTCGGATTTGCCTCATTTTGGCTCCTCACTCACACATGCTTCACTCATGAGGCTGCAGCTGCATGAGTGGCCTCTGAGCGTATAAACAGCAGAGGCCACACATTAGCGTGAAGATAAACTATCCCTCAAAGAACAATTTGATTGTCATTTAATTTTAAACTCAACGAGAACCATTTTTTTTAATTTGAATTATAAATTACTGAAATAAAATAATAATGAAAATTAAAATAAAAGGATGGCTATGTACTGAGTATATTTGGAACAATACGCTACGGAAATAGGACTTCTTCATTCCCTTGATTGAAAAGCGGAAGTTAGATAGAGCTTGCTAAATTTACAACTTGTACCTATGTATTTTCATTTCTTTTTTATTTCAAAATTATTTTATTTTATTGTTGTCTAGATAAAAAATTGTGAGAAAAAGAATGTTAATGTCAAATGCAAAAAAAAATATGATTCTAATGAGGAATAAATAGTTTTTCGCATAATAAATAAAAACTAAACAAGTAGGTAAGTACCTACATAGGTACATATATTTTATCATACAAAAAACATTATATCAAGCAACGAATAGAACGAATGCACATTCTTAAATATAATGTTCCTTTAACTACCTACCTACATACATACGTATGTAAATATTCGTAATTGCATCTGGTGAATTAAATACATATTTACATACATATCTACACATATACATATATGAAAAACAACAAAAACTAAGTTTAGGTAGAAATATGGATTTTACATACCTACTCAATCGCCTAAAACGGGCATAAATATGAAAAAAGCAGAAAAACAACCATACATGCTTTTTATTAGAAAAACATGTCACTAAATTGCACACTGCAACATAAATATATGTATGTATGCATTCTAATATATGTATGTAATATTTACTGAGTTTCTGCGCACTCATCCACACGCTCACACGCATTACACAAAGAGAAGAGGAATCCTACGACGGCTCACCTCACACGCAGCGTGAGCGCCTCATTTCTTCATCGCTCATTCGAAATGAGTGAAGAAACAAAAAAAATCCTCACTCTGCTTTATAGATGAGCGAGAAACGCAAACGGCCACTCATCATCATGCCGTGAGGCTGAAATTCCTCACTCACTCACTCATACTCTGAGTTTCTTCCTACCCTGCTTACCATAACGCACATCGCGCCGTAGAAATGAGCATTAAGATATACTAGTATCGCCGGTGCTCGAAATTCGACCATGCAATTTATTTTTTCAACTTTGTATTGGTACAAAAATTATTCCTTTTCGCGGAGATAAGCAACACTTTCCAAATTCCAGTTGTACCGCAACACTGATTTGCCCTTTTGATCACGGTCCGACATGAAATCATGGTCAAAATCAAGGCAGATCTAGGAAGGTAGGCCCGGTGGCGAATTCAGAAATTTCCCATGTATTTTGTTATTGTAATTGGTAGAGTGTAATGTCAAAATGATATTTCGCCGTGGTTAAAATCTGAATTCGCTTGGGGCTCGTCCATTCCTATTGGTCATGATGTGAATTCGCTTTGATTTTGACATTACACTCTACCTTTGTAAATAAAAAAAGAAGTTTTTCAATTCGCCGCCCAGCCTACCTGTTAGATATGCCTTGGTCAAAATTAAAATTACTCAGTGTGCTCTCCCGCCCTCTCTCTCATTTTTCGCTTTAATGGAAAAGCAATAGGAGATATTTGGCCCGCGTTGATTTTAATCTCAGCGTAAACTGGGCCAATGCATATAAAATAGAGAGAGCGCTTTTAAATTAAAGCGACTCTTCAACTGTGTTTACGATATTTGTAAAAACGTTTACGATATCTATTTCTCTTAACTAAAAATTTTATTTATTAATTATAAACAAATTAAATAATTTATAGAAAAAATTATGTCTATGCACTGCTCCTGACTCATACGAACACATCCATATCAATTTTATGTGGATATGAGTATGTTAAATGTGCTAAACAGCCTGGCAATTGTTTGTATGGGAAAAATGTTAGCCTATTAATATATAGATTATGTTCAAACTCATCTAACAAGAGGGCCAGCTTCTATTGGGCTTGTCCATAGGGACAGACGTGTGAGATGAGTGGGCTTTAGCTTGTATATGCCGATCCGCCAGGGACGTACGGAAACGAAGGTGGAGACTTTTTCCCTGCCTATCTCGTCCAGGGTCTATAGTGGGGGTGGTTCCTGACGTGCCGGGGAGATGTCCGTGTTGAAGCAGATGGATATTTTTGAATGGCCTCTACGGTGACATCCCCGATGGAACTACTTATTGAGAATGATGTGTTTCTTAACTGGGAGCGACCGTGCCTCATAGAATTTTGGCAGGACTGGAGCTTCTTCCATTGCGTCCTGCAAGTCCCTGGCGACTACATTGAAGACGCATAGTTCAGGATTGGCCGGCCGATTGCTTTATATATAGCGAGTAAAGTTTCTTTGTCTTTCCGCAAGTGCTTTCCGCAAGTGCTTCCAGCTAGCGACTTGGGTTTTCTGTTGTGACTCTGAACTTTATTCGCGATTTCGATCGTATGCGCGAAAAGGAGGCAACAATGTTGAGTTTAACATCCAAAAAATTTTAGGTTGTTTACGGTAGGGAACACACCCAATCCGTATACCTATGTATGTATATCTCCCTCCCTCTTTTGTAAATGTCAAAAATATTGTTTCAAAGATTGTAGTTCTGGGGATCTGGTGGTAAAAAAACAAGAAAGATCGGAGAGATAGCAATTCCGCCTAGATTCTTGAGATATAAGGAGATGCGCTGTCACATAGTTTTAGCCGCCGCAGAGGCACCTACATACATATGCACATGCACGTAATGGCATGGATTCATACACTCCACTTGTTGGCTGAATATGTATGTATGAAGTTAGTATTTGTCGATTGCAAATATACAATTGACATTCGTAAACCGAATATGTACGTATGTTTATGTTTTCAGTCTATTGATCAGTAAGTACCATTTGAACTATTTTGGCCGGCAAAATCTCGTCATAGAAGGACTTGGCCACATTGTGGTAATTGCATGAGTTACAGTTTACAGTTTGCACTTGTTTTGTATACAAATTTTATGTGTGTGAGTGTGTATGGGCGCAAACTGGTCAGTAGAGCTGCAACACTATCGATGGCACTATCGATAGTATCGATAGTTTTTATTTCGTGTCACTATCGATAGTTTTTTTCCACTATCGATGGTTATCCCCAAGGCAGATCTGCCTTGGTTATCCCTATTCATTCTTGTAGTTTTGTCCCAAGAGAAGAATACTGAATGTTAGGGAGGAGTTGGATTTCGATATCAAATTGGTCAAATTAATACCCCAGCGGGTTAGGCGGCTTAGAATATACCCGTGGTAAGGAATGTCTGTCGTAAGAGGCGATTAAAATCCACGATTCTAACGATATACAACTTGTAGTAATTGAACCACACCTCGCTAAATGAAATCTGGTCAATGTCAAAATTTTTAATTTTTTCCGATTTTTGAAAGTTTTGATTTTCAAATTAAGTTTTTTATAAAAACTTGTAAAAATCAGAAAAAATATATTTTTTAAAAATTAGCCCGTTTAATTGTTAACGTAATATCAAAGATATCTGATAAAAACATTATTTTTAGCGATTTCTTTCATGTGAAACAAAAAGGATATTTTATGGACTAAAAACTCAGTTATATGACTTTTTTTTTTGCAAAACACTATAGACTTCTTGCACGGCCTTAAACTTCTCACATTCAATGGTACTGCCTTTAAAATAAGAAACAATTTGCTCGCACAGCTAAATTCAATGCAGGTGCAAAACACGGTAACTCGCATGGAACATGGTGCAAGGTTTCCAATATATTAGCTGCGGAATGATTTGTATCTGACAGCAGCTTTTGTGTCTACAGTACAGCTACTCGCAATTTGAAATCTTCTGATATAAAATGACAAGCAATAGTTAAGTAATTTTCATTATTCCTTTTTTTTTGCTTGGTTTTACGACGGGGTAGGAATATGATGTATTGTGGAACGATTTTTTCACAAGGGATGACGAAAGATCGTTCCACAATACATAAGTATCTATATCTTTAGCTTAAGGGCCGTTTACTCAACCTCTGATTAACGCTAACCCTATGAGAGGGTGAAGTCAAAAACAAATTTTATTTTTTGTCTATACACGGATGAGTCATTTAACCGAGTTTTTCGTCCATAAAATATCCTTTTTGTTTCACATGAAAGAAATCGCTAAAAATAATGTTTTTATCAGATATCCTTGATATTACGTTAACAATTAAACGGGCTAATTTTTAAAAAATAAAACTTTTCTCATTTTTACAAGTTTTTATAAAAAACTTAATTTGAAAATCAAAACTTTTTCAAAAATCGCAAAAAATTTAAAATTTTGATATTGACCAGATGTCATTTAGCGAGGTGTGGTTCAATTACTACAAGTTGTATATTGTTAGAAGTGCAACTCCAGCGAACATAATTTTTGAATAAAGTGATAACAAAAAAACACAAAATTACCGTTATCTCAAAAACGTAACCATACAAAAAAAAAAAAAAAATTGTTCTGTGCTCAGCAGGCCCATACCTATCCTCCCCCATAACTGAAATTCTTCGTATTTTTTTGTGTTTTTATTTATTTAAATCATAGTGTATTTTACATTAATGAAATGTATAAACAATGTGCCTTATGTACTAGTCAGCGCCAAAGATGCTAAAAAACAAATGTACTACTTTTAGTTTTATTACTATAGCGTTTTCAAGTCAAATGAAACTTTTTCAAATCAAGTGCAAATTTTAAATTGAAAAAGGTTTAATTTAACCAAAAAATGCTATATACACTCACAGAGAAAAAAGTACAATGGTTTTTTCAACCATCTTCTTGGTTAATGTTTTATTGGTTGATTTATTCATGTCAAAAGGAAAAAATGTAATATGTACATTTTCATTGTACCATTAACCAATATTTTGGTAACAATCAATATCAAACAGAAAGTTGGTTTCCCCAACGTCTATATTTGTTATATTAACGAAAATATTGGTTAATTCATATCTAAAAAAAAAGTAAAAATATTTACGAAGCTTTATGGCTTTGGCTCTGTTGTTACCATCGCCTTCAACACCGTTTGTGCTTGACGAAGTTGAATGGCTAGACCCGAATTGCAGAGAGCGAGAGAGTGAGTATTTGGAATTTTCTGTGTTATTCAGTTAACATATTAACACTCTCTTATAGATCAAACATAGCAGTGCTGCTACTGGCATAAAAATATAACCAACAAATTTTTTAATAGTAACAAGAAATTGGTTGAAGATTTGAACGAACATTTTGTTATATCAACAAATATCATGGTTAATATAACCAAAAACACTGTCTAATATATCAACAATGGTAATGGTAATATTAAACAAAATTCGCATTGATTCCATTTCAGGTGTGAAATTAGTACTATTAACCAACTTTTGGTTGATTTTTCTCTCAGTGTAAGTGAAGTATCTAATTCTTATTTGATCTTTTATTTAATTATTGTTTTGCGTAAAAAATTAAAGACTTTTTGGAAAGAAAACTGTAAACAAAACCATCCCTCTTTTTATTTTAGTGAAATATTCATAAAAAACTATCGATAGTATCGATAGTTTTTTTTTCGACTATCGAAACTATCGAGTGGTCCGACTATCGATGGTTTTGCAGCTCTACTGGTCAGCCCCCATACACAAAAGTCAAAAACGTTGGTGCTTGAAAAAGAAACTTCTGTCATGCATTTCCGTGGGAAATATATTGAATTTTATGGAAAACCTCCTTCTATACGCAATAGCCACCATTAAATATTACTTTGGCTCATTTAAAGTCAACACATTTGAAAAAAAAATTTTTCTGGAAAAAGTTTGTGTAAATAAGTATATTATGATTTTTGCGATATTTCAAGTTTGAGTGCTAAAAAAATGCGGATAACAATAGAAACGCGAGAAAAACGTATGTTTCATGATTTAACGAAAGAAAACAGTGAAAACAATTTATTTTTAGCAAAATACAAGATGAAAAAATCTTGGCTTTTCTATGAGCGTAATTTTCAGGCATTAGCATTTTCATTTAAACTTATAACAATTAAGGACCACTCTGGACCGGGTCTTATAAGCAGATTTGAGTTCTTTCAAGTCTTCTCTTAAGAAGCCTGTTTATACATTTTTCCTTTTTTCTTAAAATATCATATTAAATGTAACTAGTCTATACACTCAAAAAAAATTTCTCTCGATCAAAGACATAATTTTCCTTATTTTGAACACGCGTCCCAATACAAAATTTTCTTTGTTTTCTGTAAATTTTCTCAAAAATGTGGAAAAAACATAAAAAAAACATTCAAACAAATTCGTTGCCATGGGGATTTGTATGGGAATTTAATTTCTCAAAATTAAAGAAATCAAGTCTTCAAAACAAGGAAAGTTGGGAATGGAATGGTGCTTAAAGAATTTTTCATTATTTTAATGTATGAATTTTTTCAAAACAAGTATATGAAACCATGGTAACGCATGTAACAACAATATTTTATAAACCTGTTAACATGTTTTAAGGAAAATTTACTCAAAACAAAGAAAGTAGTGTTCAAAATAGGTAAACAATTTCTTTGACCCCTCCATATATTTTTTTTCTCTCAGTGTACAAAATATTGTTGCCCTTTTACGATTTTTGTACATATTTACATCGACTGTTTTCGATAAAGCTTTATTTTCGATAAAATCTGAGTAATTGAGTTTTGTCCCACTCTCCATACAATTTCTTTTTGATCCCGCGAAATATCGCGGAATAATTTTTTTTTATTGTAACTTTGTTATTTGACATCGGATTTTTAAAATCGAAATGTCATTAGTTTAGTCTTTGGAAGCTCTATATTTTCTTCTAATGTCCTTTTGACCTATGAAGTCGTTTTCACATAGTTAAGTCACCTAACCAAGTTTTTCGTCCAAAATATCCTTTTTGTTTCACAAGAAAAAAATCGCCAAAAATAAAATATTTATCGGATCTCTCTGATATTACGCTTAAAGTCTTTGCAATTAAACGGGCAAATTTTTAAAGTAATAAAACTTTCCTGATTTTTACAACTTTTTATAAAAACTTAATTTGAAAATCAAAATTTTTTTCAAAAATCGCAAAAAATCCACAAAATTTTGACTTTGACCAGCTTTCGGTCAGCGAGTTTTTATTAGACCACTACAAGTTGTATGTCGTTTGAAGCGTATTTTAATTGCCTTTCGAACGAGATATCGCTTTTGTAACTCCAGAGAAAATAATTTTTGAATGAAGTGATAACAAAAAACACAAAATTACCGTTATCTCAAAAACCTAACTATACAAAAAATTAAAAAAAAAATAGTTCCAAGCTCAGCAGGTCAATTCCTATTCTCTCCCATTCCTGGTTTTCTTGTTTTTTTTTTTTTGGCTGTAAACTAGCGTTAGTGGTGGGCGTGGATTACAACATATATGCTTTTAATTTTTCTGAAAGATGAGTTGTATAGTGGGACACCAATGTGCCAAATTTGGTTTCGATAGGTCCATCAGTTTCCAAGAAATTGAGTTTTGTCCCACTCTCCATACAAATGAGACCAGTGTGGGGCGGTGACATACAAGGAGGGAGCGATAAAGAAATATTGCCAGAGCATAGAAGGCGGACAGGAGGGAGAGGGAAATGGGAAGTCAAGGTATAACATGCATTGCATAAAAGATGATTTGGTTGATAAGCTAAATATTCAAACCCACACTCAAAAAAAAAATTTCTCTCGATCAAAGACATAATTTTCCTTATTTTGAACACGCGTCCCAATACAAAATTTTCTTTGTTTTGTGTAAATTTTCTCAAAAATGTGGAAAAAACATAAAAAAACATTCAAACAAATTCGTTGCCATGGGGATTTGTATGGGAATTTAATTTCTCAAAATTAAAGAAATCAAGTCTTCAAAACAAGGAAAGTTGGGAATGGAATGGCGCTTAAAGAATTTTTCATTATTTTAATGTATGAATTTTTTCAAAACAAGTATATGAAACCATGGTAACGCATGTAACAACAATATTTTATAAACCTTTTAACATGTTTTAAGGAAAATTTACTCAAAACAAAGAAAGTAGTGTTCAAAATAGGTAAACAATTTCTTTGGCCCCTCCATATATTTTTTTTCTCTCAGTGCATGTACAAATTTGGTTTTTGTATTTTATACCCAATGGGTATTGAAATTTTGTGCCTATAATGTTATAGGGTGGCGACATTTAGTGAGTGAATTAAATTATTTAAAATTACGTGTATACGAAATTTATGAATTGTGATACATAAAATTCGAGGGTGAACATGTTTTTGGAAATTTTGAATTCGACATAAGAAATTCGTTAAAACTATGTTTAAAGATATGTGTATCAAAATGTAACGCCTTAATGTAGATAAACGATTTTCCTTGCACTTTTGACATTTCGATTCACCGCATGCATGACAAACTTTTGGCACCAGCACAAGCAGATAACCGAAATGACAAAAAAGCCAGGAGGTTAGTGTGTGATGTGGTAGGGCACCGGGGTGAGATTAAATGACATTTTACTGTTAACAGAAGCTGGAGCCTTTAAAAATACGAGCAAGTACACCCGCGCACCCACAGCATATGACGTAATGAAGAGCTTTACATATGTACTCATAGGTATACCATCCCTGCAGGGAACTCAAAGACTAGTGAGCAAAATTTTTGGTTCCGAACTAGCGAAAAGGTGTCAGAGGGGAACTAGATCAATTCTAGTTAGACCCTCACCAATTCAGAAGGAGTGAAATGAATGACCATTATAAGACACACTTTGATTTGTAAGCAATTTCGAAGTGGCAAAAATCCTATGAAAATTTTTCGTTCGTTCAGTTGCCATCGGCTTTGTATATTTCTGCAATTTTCAGATGTTTAGTGAAGCGTTTTATATAAAGAGTTTTCTATTTGCATCTTAACTTGTATGAAATGAAATGTTCCCCTAATTATGCTTTTCCGATCCCTCAGACTATTTTTATTTTTTTTATTACTTTTTAAATATTTTTGTAAATTTTTATTAAAAAATAAATAAAAAAATATTTGTTAAAAAAAAAAATTTAAAAAAAAATTATCATCCGCCTCGACACGGACAGAATTCGAACCCGCGCTCGCCAGGTTGATTGTCACACGCGTTAGCCAGCGGGTCATCGCGCCACTTGCATGAAGTGTGTCAAATTATGCGCTTAAACGGCAGATGTAAAACTGTAGAATTTTTAGGTACTTGTAATTAGTTCAGAACTATCGAAATTGTGCCAATAAACAAACTAGTGAAAACTGTAAAATTGACACAGCCTAGGACATCGCCGTGTTAAATTCGCCAGTTGATAACATGCAAAAGAGATTTTGCTCGCACTAGTAGTGGCGAAAAATGCACTAGAAGCGACCTAGTTCGGAACTAGAGATTTTCCCTACAGGGATGTACTACATACGCACGTTTTTGTTGTGGTGGTAGTCTTATATTCTGCTTAGACATGCATATTAAATGAGTGAGTTAAGCTTTAAATTTGCATAGACAATTGAATATTATACATATTCTGCCCAATGAAAAATATTCTTTAAAATTCGGTAATGGGTGGTTTATGTCTTTATTTAAATTTATTTCGGCAATTTATCTCATGAAATTTAAAAAGAAAAGCTGAAAATAGGCCAAAATACGAACTATTTTGGTTAGCTCGGATGCAGATATTATAATGACTTTCACTTATACATATTCCATTTCCTTATCACATTTCATTTTCTTACAGAACATATCTCGTTATCAGAGTTCCATTGATAATCGTCTTCACCTTCAAGTCAATATATTCATAATATATTATAAATAAATTGAGTTGTTTATATGGTAAATAAAGTTCATGTATGGCTTCATATTTCTTTAGGCTAGCCACACATGACGACAAAAAACGCTATTCATTTGTGCAGAAAGAGCGCTTCAGTTTTCTATGAAGGCCACACATGGCCGGCGTTGTTTTTTGGCGAAAAACGCTCGCTTTTCCAGTTCATCAATTTAATGTTGTTTAAAATCGGCAAAAATCATTGGTTTTTGTAGTAAAAATACATTTAAATTATCACTTACTGAGATTGTGATGGTATTTAATTTAATTTTATTTTACTTTATTTATCTTACCTTTTTTATTAATTTTATTTTACTTTATTTTATTTTATTTTATTTTATTTTGTTTTATTTTATTTTATTTTGTTTTATTTTATTTTATTTTATTTTATT
Organism: Urophora cardui; assembly: GCA_960531455.1. Taxonomy (NCBI): domain Eukaryota; kingdom Metazoa; phylum Arthropoda; class Insecta; order Diptera; family Tephritidae; genus Urophora; species Urophora cardui. The sequence goes on along the minus strand of OY482670.1, from coordinate 104,208,006 downwards.
TTATTTTATTTTATTTTGTTTATTTTATTTTATTTTATTTTATTTTATTTTATTTTATTTTATTTTATTTTATTTTATTTTATTTTATTTTGTTTCATTTTATTTTATTTTATTTTATTTTATTTTATTTTATTTTATTTTATTTTATTTTATTTTGTTTTATTTTATTTTATTTTATTTTATTTTATTTCATTTCATTTCATTTCATTTATTTTTCATATGTCAAAGCATTAACCAAACAAATTTCAGCGGAAAACGCGCGCACATGTGTGGTTCCCCATTGAAATCCATTGACCATTAAAAACCCAGAAACGCCGCGTTTTTAAAGCACATTGCCCGAAATACAAGTAAATCGAGGGTTTTTATAAACGCGCGATTTTTCCCTGCCCAAGTGAAGCGCGTTTTCTGCCGTCATGCGTGGCTGGTCTTATAGCATTGACAGACGACAGCGATAATCCGGAATATCTAGCTAATTCGGACTTAACTTGAGAATTAACTGGAGGTAATCCGGAATATCTCTTGAGTTAGTCCTCAACATTTTAGCGGATTAGAGCATTTTGTAATGACATCCCTGGTGAAAAATGTCTATTGTGAATGAAAGGGAAGAAAAAGAAGAACCCAAGGCAGATCTAGGAAGGTAGGCGCATAAGTGAATTCAGAAATTTTGAATGTAATTTGTTATTGTAATTGGTAGAGTGTAATGTCAAAATGATATTTCGCCTTGGTTGAAATCTGAACTCGTTTGGGACTCGCCCATTCTATTGACCATGATGTGATTTCGTTTTGATTTTGACATTACCCTACCTTTGGAAATAAAACAAGAAGTTTTTGAATTCGCCGCTGTGCCTACCTTCCTTCAGCTGTTTTGTTAATCCGCAATACTTGCCGTCTGTCAGGCTAAAATTTTAATCGAATTAAGTGTTGCGGTAATCGAGATTATCGCTGCCGTCTGTCAATGCTATAAGTTGCACGTGAATTTCAATTGAGGAGCAAAATGCCATTTAATGCGTTGCGCCTGTCGCTTTGAAAGAAAGAAAGTACGCAATTTCATGAAGAAGGGGCATGACTACAACTCTGAATACTAACAAGGCAACAAAACACGAATGCATTTCTAAATAAGTCAAGACCATTGCTAAACTAGAAAGAACTATGCTTGATTTGTGTAATTTAAACTGTATCCTGTTTTCTGGTTTGTGTTTTGTCATTTTGTTCGTCACGTGAATAAAATTTGGTATTCACGTGTCATTGCAGTCATTAAAATTCACATTTGTTTTTTTTTGTACATATGCAATAGGGATTTAATTCGAAATTTTCGATTTCTGGGATTTTCCCATATATTTCAACAACTGGGTCGTGCCTTTGAGTCTAGTCTTATAAAATACTCAAAAAGATAAAAATGGCGGAAATAAAAGGGATTTTGTAGTTAGCCGTAGAAGGAAACTATTTGAAATTATAAAAGTTTATTTGCGTTTTCCCAAAAAAAAAATTTTTTGAGTTAAATCCCTATTGCATAAAACGTGCGATATATGTATACACGAACTTTATGGGTGTGCGATTCCAAACTTCCCAGTAAACAGACACGTAAGCGTAAGCTGAAGCTAAGTTGTTAAACTGGAATGCGCTTGCAGCGTTGCTGCTGCTTGTACATCCTTATATATTGATAATCCTATCTGAACCATAAACTATGGATGTGTTATCCACACAATATCAAAAAAAAAAATATACTAAAAAAACCATATGGATATTAGATCCATACACTGAGAGAAAAAAAATATATGGAGGGGTCAAAGAAATTGTTTACCTATTTTGAACACTACTTTCTTTGTTTTGAGTAAATTTTCCTTAAAACATGTTAAAAGGTTTATAAAATATTGTTGTTACATGCGTTACCATGGTTTCATATACTTGTTTTGAAAAAATTCATACATTAAAATAATGAAAAATTTTTTAAGCGCCATTCCATTCCCAACATTCCTTGTTTTGAAGACTTGATTTCTTTAATTTTGAGAAATTAAATTCCCATACAAATCCCCATGGCAACGAATTTGTTTGAATGTTTTTTTATGTTTTTTCCACATTTTTGAGAAAATTTACACAAAACAAAGAAAATTTTGTATTGGGACGCGTGTTCAAAATAAGGAAAATTATGTCTTTGATCGAGAGAAATTTTTTTTTTGAGTGTAGTTTATGGATCAAACGAGATTACTAATTCTTATGGAAGTGCCATATAAATGAAAACGTACGTATACACAGCCCTTACTGAAAAAATAGGGAAGGGAACTATTTCTGAACTAGAGATTTTTTAACATATACGTACATATACTAATATTTTGATGACGCTGTTCATTTGTATGTACCTACGCCAAAATGCCAACACTTATTCTCAATCCAACTATTATTTTAAGCGCTTTGTGACAGAATAAAAGACAAACAGCAAACTTGCTAAGTTAATACTAAAACCAGGGACCGTAACGATTATCATTTTTATTAATAAAATCATTTTTAATCGTTATAATTTGATTTTTATTTTTTCGATGAAATTTGATCAACGTTTTATGATTTTTATTTTTTCGATCAAAAATAATTTTCATTATTGGATTTAAATTTTTCCGATCATAATAAACTCTAAAAACTTGTTTTTTTTTTGCAAATTTTGTTCTCAAATAGAACTGCGCCAATGTTGGCACAATCGTCAACTTCAAGCCATCAAATATAGGATTCACTAACGTTTGAAAAAGTTTACTATGATCGGAGAAAAAATAAAAAAATATTGATTAAAGTTGATCGGAAAAATTTAAATCCAATTATAACAATTATTTTTGATCGAAAAAATAAAAATCATAAAATATCGATCAAGTTTCATCGGAAAAATTTAAATTCAATAATAAAAATTATTTTTGATCGAAAAAATAAAAATCGTAAATAATGGTTATTTAAAAATTAAAAAAATAAAAATCTTTAGAATAAAGATGAGCTCATATTTGGATAGAATGTGCTAAAATCATTATGTCGGCATACTTGCATTTTATTGTTAAAGAAGTTTTCATAATGATTTTTTCATCCGAAGAAATGAAAATAACGATTAAAATCGGTCCCTGACTAAAACACAAAAATGCATGTATGTATGTAAGTATGTATACATTTACTGAAGTACTTGATAAGTATCTTTTACATATGTACACTAAGGTGGTCCAAACGCGTATGAATAAAATAAAGTTCTCCTGAAATCCGCGGAACAACCCGCATTTCATGCAACTGTACTACGGAAATCTATACCGAAAATTTTGCCTTAGTATGTTAAAGCTTAGAGGTCGTGCAAATGCCTCAAAGTTTCCTTCTGCTTTTACATAAGTGATGGTACATAATTTTTTGGAAAGCCGTTAACGGTTGGTATTAAAAATGGGCGAAATCGGATGTCAGTTGATTTATCTCTCATTTTATTACTTTGTTCTTTCCGTTAATATATAAATCCATACGCAAATACGTAATGTATACGTAGCTTTCATTTACAGTTAGTTCAGTTAGTGCTTAACGAGCATTTTTAATAAAACCTTTCTGAATGTTATCCCTTTTTCAATACATTCATAATGACAACACACATACACAAGCACGCATAAAAACTGCATAAATCAAACTTAGTTTTGCTTAAGTTAAATTGCATTCAAATCAAGTGTCTTTACACATTTTACAAAAAAAGTACCTATAAGATTTTAATTTCCTTTGGCACGCAGTGAATCAAACAGTGGTATGCCATGGCGTATGAGTAACAAATGCATTGAAAGTTAATTGTATTGCATAGATGGCCACCCAATGGCTCCAGTGACTCCGGTTGTCTCCCAACAACATCGCTGTGGCTCCGAGTGGCTTCCAACAACAAGCAAATCAATTTCGACAGAATATCGTACATTTCTTTCTTTCACAGAAATCGTCGTCGCGGCGAGCACTCAAACCTAACGGTCCAGCTTCGACCGACATTCATTGTGTAGTTACGCCTTCATACATACATACATATGTACATATGGTTGTACATTTATATCTGCTACCTCGTTTATGTTGTTTAGCAAAATATTTGAATGTCTAGCTGCAGCATATCTATACATACATATGTATGTATGTACCTACATTGTACATTTGTTCTTTTCAAAATGACATCTAAGAATAGAAAGTTTAAGTGCTCATGGGAGTATGATTTTTTTTATGTACATATCGTCGGTCCCCTGCCAGAAACACGAATGTGAAATTTTTTCTAAGTGCGATATCTGCTCTTCATCGGGTATATATTGATATAATAACAATTAATATTTGTATATATGCTTATGTACATACAAGTACATATTATGTATGTATGTTTACGCAAGAATTTATACCAATATTAATTGCTATTACATCAATATATACCCGACAAAGAGCAGACATCGTACTTAGAAAAAATTTCACATTCGTGTTTCTGGCAGAAAACCGACGATATGTACATATGTAGATAAGTACATGTTGTTGCAATAAACCGTTATTTGGCAAAATAATATTTTTATAATTCCGAGAAGAAGGTTGTTGCAATTTTTATTGATGTTGTTGTCGCGTGGCTCCCTTACGCTTAATTCGTGGCCACCTATGTTGTATTGTATGAAAGTCCTTGGTTTTCGCTATGAAGAAAGTATGTATGTATGAACAATTGGTACCCTCATATACATAAGTTTAAAAATTGAGTTTTTAAAATCTTCTTCTTCTTATTGTAAATGTATTATTTTTTTCTATCATAATTTCTTCGAGGGTAAAATTTAGGTTAATGGTCGATTTTTATACAAGCACACAGATGTACATACGCTAATTTTAAATGCATAATATATCACTTTTTATTCAATATAAAATTCCAATTGTCACTACTGTTAAACAAATTGTCCCCATGTCAATAGCGCAATAGCACCAAAGGTATTATTGCTGCGCTTTCATTCGGCCCGAAATAGCAAGTGCACAAAATTAAATTAAATATTGATTGTGGAGCATTGAGATTTACCACCTCCAATTATAGGACAGACCGCTGACTGCTGCCACATGTGAGTTCATTTGACATTTCGCTGCTGCCCAGCAGGGTTTTTCCATATTTTGGTAATGGCTTGAACTTGTATTCAATGAAATAACGCATTACAAATAGCTAATAAACACCCCTTCGCTTACTTTGCTCATTACTTGTAATGCGACAGTTTTCAAATTATTATTTTTTCGCTTACTGGTAATGCAGAAAATAATCGAAAAGGTTTGGAGTACTGCCGTTATTTTTTTGCAAACGCTTTGTTTTGATTTTAATTTTTCTAAATAGCAGTTTTGTAAAGCAAATTCTCATTCTCGTTTATTTTGCCAGTTTTCATTATAAAATTGTCGTTGTTAGTCGTGTTATTCCATCGTTAAAATTTTTTTAAATAAGCCAATAGCTGTGCAAATACATAGTGTAATAATTATTATTCAAATAGTGCTTTTTTTTAAAATACATTTTGCAAAGAATTGATTTTCTATTCATTCTGTTTGCTATTTGTTTTCGGCATAAATTAATTACTCTTAGTTTTAAAATTATTTTTTCGCTTACCAGTATTGCATAAAATAAGCGAAAAGATTTGGAACACTGCCGATATATTTTGCAAAGCCTACATTGATTTAAATTTTTGTAAATAGCAATTTTGTAAAGCAATTTACGCTCATTCTCGTTTATTTTGCCAGTTTTTATTATAATATGTACATTATAGATTACTATATTGGATTGTGTGAAATATGCAATTACTTATACCAGTGAAAGAACTTATTACTTGTAACAGCTTATTTTATCCAATATTAGTAGCGATTATATAATGCATTATTGTCTACAATATTGTAAGACAATACCGCCAATGACATGCCTATGTTAAAGTAATGCAATCCGTATTCGAAAGTGTAAGCGATGAATCAAGATTTCTCGATGATTTTACCCATTACATGTAAGAGAAAGCCCTGCTGGGTGACAGCGCATTTTGTACAACTACATCGTCGTTTAAAGTTCATAACAGCCTAAGTGAAACTGTCATAACCGCCACTTGTGCCAAAATTGGGATTTGAATTCCTGACGCCTAGCTCAAAGAAGGAAATTAAGAGCTCCCCAGGACCAATTGATGTGCCAAAGGCGAAAATATGATAATGCTATTTGAGAAGTTTTTGTAATTCAATCGAAGTTATGAATGTATTTGTAGGAAAATTTTGAAGAGTGTCGTATTATTATCATAATCTAACTCTCTAAACGAACTAATGTGAGCGACGAACCTCAAACAAATCACAAGATATTAAACTACAACCGCTATTTGTATTACACTGGTAGACAAGTTTTTGTTACAGAAATAAAATTCTACTTTTGTAAAGGATTTCGGTGCGCTGAATCCGAATCTGAAGTCAAATTTTCGCTAATACGTACAGTTTTTGAGATATTCATGTTTAAAGACGCCAAAAACGCGATTTTTGGCCATATTCACTGCTCAATATCTTTTAAATTACTTACTTATTTTAAAAACTGATTAAAGCTATTGAAAACGCGGATATTTCTCTTGAAGAAACCGTTTTAATATTTCAGATATCTTTCTTGTAACTTGCAATATTGCATATTAAGCTTCATTAGTTTTGGAATATTTTCTCCATACAAAAATAATTAAAAATTTTGAAGCACGCTTTTAGGCAGTTTATTATATTATGGACGTATGTAGGTGGCTTCGTAAAAAAAATTGTTCTGCTGAGCAACTACAAAATTTGATTGCGCCTATAACATGCTACAAATGCTGCCGTTGTTTTCGACGACAAATACCTTATTGTGCAAAAACATATATTACTACATACCTAAATTAGATATCCGAAAAATTAAAATATTGTCTTCAAGAGAAATGGCCGAGCTTTCAATAGCTTTAATCAATTTTTAAAATAAGTAAGTAATTTAAAAGATATTGAGGAGTTAATATAGCCAAAAACGTGTTTTTCGACCATTTGGGCATGAATATCTAAAAATCTGTACGTATCACAAAAAATCTGACTTTAGATTCGGATTCAGCGCACCGAAATCCTTTAGAAAAGTAGAATTTTATTTCTGTAACAAAAATTTGTTGAAATTTTGTCGACCAGTGTTATCAATTGAGGTTATGTTGCATGTGTCTTGGCATCATTTAGCATGTCCCTTTAGCCAATTTTTGGAGGTCATTCTACAAAACAGCTACCGTTAGCAAATTTTTGTAAAATTAATATCTTAACAAGAGTTGATCACCCCATTACCAGTAGAACTTGAACCTAAAAAATGTTATAATATGGTCTCTCATTTAAGAAAGCCTGAAAATGCTTTATATGCTTGTAGTATTTAAAGACAGCAGTACGAACGTATGTATAAATGAAATTGGTCTTTCTTTAATACAAAAAACTTTAATAACTTTTTAATTTTTAAATGTTCGAAAATATGTATTTTAGTACGTATGAGGATTACTATTACTATTTGTCTATGCACCTAAAAGTATGCTACATGAATATACCAGAAAGTTTCCACTTCATATGCGATGCGAAGAGAAGCGTAGTACGTCTATATAAAATATATGCACATATATGTATGTATGTACATATGTACATATATATCTTTTAAAGCATGTGAGCGCAGAAAGTTGGTTGTTGTTATTGTTTGTTTCTTTTTCTGCTACCATTTTCTTTACACCAACGCAGACAAAGCTCTTATTGTGTTCATCAGTTATTTTTTACGGTTTTCCTCTTCCACCAACACTTATGCCGTTTTCTTTTCTCGACAAAATGTTGCCCTTTTTGATTTTCTTAGCTATTTTGTAGGCTTGTATGGTAATTTTACCGAATATTGACCTCTAAGTAAGCAAGAGGGCACCATTATCTACAAATTTAGCCATTTTATAGAAAGTTAGGTTACGCAATTCGATAATTGGGATATAGAAGGGCAGCATTTTTTTGCAGAAAAGAAAACGCCATTAGTCATCTTGTTGGTGTCTGTTTTAGCGTGTCATCGCCATAATTACCCGGATGGAATCTGAAAACAAACGTTGATGACAATACATATGTACATATCGTCGTACCATACGAAAACTAGCATATTTAAAATTTCTGGCGAAAGCTAGCAATAAAAAAATTCTGTACGAAAAGTAGCACATTTCACTTTTGGCTGACGAAAAATAACAAGTTCGACTTTTGGCTGACGAAAAGTATCAGTAATTATATACTGTTTTTACATTAAAATTGTTGTTGTTTAAACGAAATTGATAGTTTTCGTCAGCCAAAAGTCGATTTTGTTACTTTTCGTCGGCAAAAAAAAAAAAAATAAAAGCAAAAATATTTATTTACGTTTTGTTTTTACATGGCCGTTTTAATTCTAATATGTAATTACACTGGTCGACAAAATTTCAACAAATTTTTGTTACAGAAATAAAATTCTACTTTTCTAAAGGATTTCGGTGCGCTGAATCCGAATATAAAGTCAGATTTTTTGTGATACGTACAGATTTTTAGATATTCATGCCCAAATGGTCGAAAAACACGTTTTTTGGCTATATTAACTCCTCAATATCTTTTAAATTACTTACTTATTTTAAAAATTGATTAAAGCTATTGAAAGCTCGGCCATTTCTCTTGAAGACAATATTTTAATTTTTCGGGTATCTAATTTAGGTATGTAGTAATATATGTTTTTGCACAATAAGGTATTTGTCGTCGAAAACAACGGCAGCATTTGTAGCATGTTATAGGCGCAATCAAATTTTGTAGTTGCTCAGCAGAACAATTTTTTTTACGAAGCCACCTACATACGTCCATAATATAATAAACTGCCTAAAAGAGTGCTTCAAAATATTATTTATTTTTGTATGGAGAAAATATTCCAAAACTAATGAAGCTTAATATGCAATATTGCAAGTTACAAGAAAGATATCTGAAATATTAAAACGGTTTCTTCAAGAGAAATATCCGCGTTTTCAATAGCTTTAATCAGTTTTTAAAATAAGTAAGTAATTTAAAAGATATTGAGCAGTGAATATAGCCAAAAATCGCGTTTTTGGCGTCTTTAAACATGAATATCTCAAAAACTGTACGTATTAGCGAAAATCTGACTTCAGATTCGGATTCAGCGCACCGAAATCCTTTACAAAAGTAGAATTTTATTTCTGTAACAAAAACTTGTCGACCAGTGTTATTTTATGTGAATTTTATATGAGCTATTGGCCAGTTTTTTTTTTTATTGAGAAAAATTTAACAAATTTTTTTGGTAGAAGTTATGGATCCATTTCGGAGATCCCCTCATCAGACTTCTTTAGCCGGCCTCTACCGAGAATCGAACCTAAGAAATCTGATGAGGAGATGTGGTCTCCGAAATGGATCCATAACTTCTACCAAAAAAAATTTTTTTTTAAATTTTTCTTAATAAAAAAAAAAAACCGGCCAATAGCTCATATACAATTCACATAGAAATAATTATTAGAATTAAACGGCCATGTAAAAACGTAAATAAATCGCTAGTTTAGAGTGCAAATTGTAAATGTAAGTCCTTTTTTAAAACTTTGTAGGGGAGACAAAAAAAAAAAAATAAAAAAAATTCGAAATGAAAAAAAATTCTGTTCATATAAATATTTTGGACTTACACAATTTTCTTTGCTTTTTGGACTTACACAATTTGCGTATCACTGAATAACAACGAGTAGAAATATGACAAGTATCACAGACTTGTTTAGCGCGGTGCGTATTTGATTTTTCTAGCGTTCTACATAAAAATAAAAGTTGACTTACACAGTTTGCACTCTAAGATAGCGAAATATTTTTGCTTTTATTTTTTTCTTTCTTTTTTTTACATGTTTACAAAATTCTAACAAAATTCAAATACATTTTTTTGCCAAACCAAAGCTTTAGATTTGTGATACCGGGCAATCTCGCTAGGAAGTTCCAAACTTCCATTCCATATGATGAATAACTCTTTAGCCCTTCTAAATCTTTGCGATACGATCAATACTCCTTGTACCAGACCACAATAACAAGAGCAACAAAAAAAACGTGTGGTTGAAAAGTGCATACATACCCACATATGTATTTCTCACTGCAGAACTAAATGCAAGTACCCGTAAACAAATAAGGAACGGAGTAAGCAAATGAAAAAAGGAAGAAAGCGAAGACGGCAAAACGTCTGAGTTCAACTAAAAAAGTGAAAAGAAATTATTTCCGAAAAAACGTTGCAATTTGACAAAAAACGCACCAGGAAGTGAACAGACACTTTGGCTCCTCCATCTACTACAAAACTTGCTGCTTAGCGCTGTGGTTGTTATACATATGTATATAGTTGTAGGTTGCCATTTTCCTCATCTCGCCATTTACGCTTCAGTAATACATTGTTCAGCTCTTTTTGAATTGTGAAGTCGCTTTTTCTTTGTTGAATGTGTACTTTTTCCCTGGCTTTTCACATCGCTGCATACTTACATATGTATGTACATATCTACATATATACGTACGTACTTTTGTTTTCACTTATATAATAGATCTTACCGGATCTGCGGGAAAATAGGGCAGTCAGAGTAGTTGCATTCATGAATTCCGTACAACTTTGCTTTGCCAAAATTCACCCTTTTATACTAGAAAATAAGTTAGATATGTAGATATGGACTTATATACATATTATGTATGTACATATATCAAAATTATCAGAAATTGATTGAGTCATGTCCGTCTGTCCATTTGTCTATTTGTATTGAAAATAGGTTAAATCGGATGATAACTAAGCTCACTTTCCTTACACATCTCGAAAACACGCAAGGCCCTCTGGCCGTTATAAAAAAATATGCTGAAATTTTCTAAAATGGCCGATAACACGCCCACTTATTAAAATACAAATTCCTAAAGTTGTATAAGTCATATCTTATAAATCGTAGCAGACATGTATACCGAGTTGTCTCAGTGTTAAGTATTATAAACATTTTTATCCTAAGTTGAGATGACAACAATAACCGGAAAAACGATTATAATCGGTTCACTTCTTTCGGTTAACGGTTAAAATGTATCGTTTTCTTCCTTTTGATTATTTTTTCGATTAACCTTTTTCCTCTCAAGTCGAAAATAACACTGGTCGACAAGTTTTTGTTACAGAGATTATATTCTACTTTTCTAAAGGATTTCGGTGCGCTGAATCCGAATCTGAACTCAGATTTTCGGTAATACGTACAGTTTTTAAGATATTCATGTTTAAAGAGGCCAAAAACACGATTTTTGGCTATATTCACTCCTCAATATCTTTTAAATTACTTACTTATTTTAAAAATTGATTAAAGCTATTGAAAGCGCGGACATTTCTCTTGGAGCAACCGTTTTAATATTTCAGATATCTTTGTTGTAACTTGCAATATTGCATATTAAGGTTCATTAGTTTTGCAATATTTTCTCCATACAAATATAATTAAAAATTTTGAAGCACGCTTTTAGGCAGTTTATTATATTATGGACGTATGTAAGTGGCTTCGTAAAAAAAATTGTTCTGCTGAGCAACTACAAAATTTGATTGCGCCTATAAGATGCTACAAATGCTGCCGTTGTTTTTGACGACAAATACCTTATTGTGCAAAAACATATATTACTACATACCTAAATTAGATATCCGAAAAATTAAAACGTTGTCTTCAAGAGGAATGGTCGAGCTTTCAATAGCTTTAATCAATTTTTAAAATAAGTAAGTAATTTAAAAGATATTGAGGAGTGAATATAGCCAAAAATCGCGTTTTTGGCCTCTTTAAACATTAATATCTCAAAAACTGTACGTATTAGCGAAAATCTGAGTTCACATTCGGATTCAGCGCACCGAAATCCTTTAGCAAAGTAGAATATTATTTCTGTAACAAAAATTTGTTGAAATTTTGTCGACCTGTGTAATCGAAAGGAAATAATCGAAGTTGAGAATTCCCACCTTTTCATCCGAGTCCGAATTCGGTTACCTACGGTTTTGTGAGTACATCCAAAAAAAACCGCAATAAATGTTCCCTCCAGTTTCCGAATAGACGATTTTATCTTCATTTTGATGATTTTTCCTAATAAATGATGATTTTTTCGTTTATTATATATATTTTTTAAGGAATAATTGTAATCGAAAAACGGTTATAATCGGTTAGTTCCCCACAATTATTCGCTATTAATAATCGAACGCTTTCGATTAACCTAAAAAGCGGTTAATCGGTTATTTCATTTTTTTGCCATCCCTAATCCTAAGTTCAACTCAAGCCCTGCAAGAGCAATATGATATCGCTGCTTGCGCCAAATCTTCAATGGGTAACTCTCAGAAAACTTTATATTCTTTTTTTCTCCACACGAAACATCTCTTTAAAAAGGCCTGCTTCTGTTTGTTTATTGGGGTTACAAAATCGCTGATTTCCACAAAAAATCAATTTACTTCTTTTCTTTTACCTTTTACCCGATTTTCCACATACTAAGGGATATCCAAATGAGATAAGCGTGCGGAATTCATTGCATGCCAGTAGAAATTTTAATGTGAAACATCTTGGATTTTCTAATTGGTGCACCACGGCGCCAGTTATCACTAAGCAGAAACGACTGGCGCGCTTTGTTGGACCGGGTCAAAATCGCTAAGACGCTTAATAATTAAAAACCAAAAGAGGAAAAATTAAGCTCCATTTACCATAAAATAGTCTTAATAATCTAATTACTAGAGACTAGAGACTAGTATGAACAAATCGACCTCAAACCGAGTAGGATTTTTTGTGCACCTAGTCAGAAAGCGAAATGTCGTGATAAGTACATACATGGAAGATACTTAAATATTTCTTTATTTTCAATATGAAAACGTTTGTCATTTAAAAAATTTAATTAACTGCTTATCTGGAAGTTTTTTTTGAACTCCTTTTTCACTCTGTGTTAAGAGCACCCCGCCGGAGGATTATTTTAGGAGTCCTTTTTTGCAGTGTCGCAATTAATTTGGCAGGCCCGAGAATAATTTTAGGCGCATTTAATAACACTTGCACAAAAACTTTAGTTTACATGCATGTGTATATAAAAATATCGCACGTTTTATGCAATAGGGATTTAACTCAAAAAAAAATTTTTTTGGGAAAACGCAAATAAAGTTTTATAATTTCAAATAGTTTCCTTCTACGGCTAACTACAAAATCACTTATATTTCCGCCATTTTTATCTTTTTGAGTATTTTATAAGACTAGACTCAAAGGCACTACCCAGTTATTGAAATATATGGCAAAATCCCAGAAATCGAAAATTTCTAGTTAAATCCCTATTGCATAAAACGGGCGATATGTAGATGACCATTAATATAGATATGTATATTCTCTTTAAAATTTAAAGGACTTTACAACCGTATATTAAAAAATTTCACCTACTATGTTTTAATTTTGTATAATTTTAGTTCCCACTGCGTAGATATCAATAACCACATCGCAGAGTAACAACCATATCCAATTCGTTAACGTGGTCTGCGGTCTTTGGAACACGTCCGATGCATAAAATTTATAGCGTTTGCTCCCAGCAAATTAATATCTCATATCTTCCATCCTTTTCTCTTTTGAAAATATATGTACATATGTATGTATGTGAATGTGCCTACATCCAAGGATAATCGTATTGCTATTAACGCTTAAATCAACAAGTAAATGGGCATGTGCGATACACGCTATTCCCAGAGGTGCAATTTCAAAGTACCCCTTATTACATACATACTACCAGTTGAAGTAATAGATAGATACCAAGCGATTTTTTTTTGCAACAAAGCAAAAACACTTGATTAAATTGAAATCACAAAAACAAACCAAAACATAAACGTCGGCAATGCAACAAGAGGATACTTTTGATTTATGTGGCGCAAAAAGGTCCAACAATTAAGACATGTTTTTATTATAGAAACAAAAAAAAAAAATAAATAAAAATATACAGACGCATAAAACAGAATAAAATTTAATTTACACAAAATGGCAACTCACAAATCAAATGTGCAATCCGCCCCAAACGACGCAACGTTTGTGAATTATTTATTTATGAAATTTCTTAGTGTTATTTGCCGATGAGAAACACGACTACGAGGTGGAAAGGTTATTTTTCGTAATGTGAGGCGAAAGCTCACCAACCTTAACAACGTGTAGCCACGTATGCATATATATATATATAAATGTACATCCTTATGTACTTTAGGGAGGTCCTTAGGTTCTTAAGTGTAAGTGTAAGTTAAGTGTTTACAGCAGATTTCCCAAACCTCAACCACTACATTGATACTAATACATACCCTGTAGGGAAAATCTCTAGTTCCGAACTAGGTCGCTTCTAGTGCATTTTTCGACACTACTAGTGCGAGCTAAATCTCTTTTGCATGTTATCAACTGGCGAATTTAACACGGCGATGTCCTAGGCGGTGTCAATTGTCACCCTCTGCCCTACATTTTCGATAGTTCCGAACTAGTACTAAATTCTACAGTTTACACTAGTTTGTTTATTGGCACATTTTCGATAGTTCTGAACTAGCTACAAGTACCTACAAATTCTACAGTTTTACATCTGCCGCTTAAGTGCAGACTTTGACACACTTCATGCAAGTGGCGCGATGGCCGACTGGCTAACGCATGTGCCTTTCAATCTGAGGGGCGCGGGTTCGAATCCTGTCGGTGTCAAGGTGGATGATAATTTTTTTTTTAAATTTTTTTTTGACTAATATTTTTTTATTTATTTATTTAATAAAATTTACAGTAATATTTAAAAAGTAATAAAATAAAAAAAATTAAAAATAAGCCTGAGGGATCGGGAAAGCATAATTAGGGGAACATTTCATTTCATACAAGTTAAGATGCAAATAGAAAACTGTTTATATGAAACGCTTCACTAAACATCTGAGAATTACAGAAATATACAAAGCCGACGGAAATTGAACGAACGAAAAATTTTCATAGAATTTTTGTCACTTCGAAATTGCATACAAATCAAAGTGTCTCTTATAATGGTCACTCAATTCACTCCTCCTGAACTGGTGAGGGTCTAACTACAATTGATCTAGTTCCCTTTTGACACCTTTTCGCTAGTTCGGAACTAGAAATTTTGCTCACTAGTTATTGAGTTCCCTGCAGGGTATAGTCGAAGATATCACATATACAAGAATATGTAAGACGTGTCGCATAGGGTTCACAAGTTGAAAAATTTAATTTATTCGAATCGAGCCCGGAACAACACCAATTTAAAATAATAAATGGGCACGCACCAAAGACTATATTCGTCCCTTGCATAAGTGAGTGAAATAAGCGTTAATTTGGTTTTATGACCTATCCTAATGTATTCCTTTTCAAATGTTTCATTGTTCACTCAAAATTCTACCATTCACCGCTTTTGCAGCTTCTGCAACAGTAGCTTTTCAAAAATTCGCGTTACTAGCCAGCACGTCCATATACATACGTATATACATACATACTTACATAAATGCAGATGTATATATGTATATTAGTGTATTTCACGTTAAAGTGATATTATTTTCTCTGATCTACCCACAAATCTGATTCTTTATAGAAAATAAATACTATGATTTTTTTAAGCAAGTAGCAAAAGTTTCTAAAATTATAATTATGAATACTCGTAGGTACTCAACTTGACCATATTGTCAATAACAAATCGAAATCCTCTCTTCGACAAAGAAAAATATATTCGTTCTCATTACAGTTGGAAAAAATTTTGTGATTTTGTCACCGTTCCTTAAAAATCACAGGTCACTGCAGTGAATGATTTCATAAAATCACGGTGAAAAAATCACGTATTCTGAAAGCATGAAAATTTCAGTTTTAAAAAGTTTATATATATTTTTTTTAATTTTTAAATAATGTTTTTAATTGAGTTCAATTGATTTGGTTAAAGATTTCCAAACGTATTTTTAGGAAACTATGTAAAATGCAGCTATTTTCTAATTGATATAAAATTTTGTTTTGTTTTATTAGGAACAACTTTTATTTCACACTAACCCTAAAAGTCACTGTCAATGGAAAAAATCACAGTAACTAAAAGTTCACAGTCTCACGAATCACAATGTTCCTCAAAAATCACGGGATCGGTCATCTCTAGTTCTCATATTCATTACTTACTTTTTGACATAAGAATACCTGTTATTATATTGGCAACGAGAGCAATGAAAAACAACACGCAAGGTTTAAATTTTACTGGTGCTATTACATGCCTGTTTTTTCTGTCATTGGTTCCTTCGTCCAATTTTCGGTATTTGTTTCGAAAAGGATTTTGTATGGACTACTAAGCGCATATATTTTCTAAACTTATGAAATAGTTGCACAGGACGGAAAACTATCACCGCAAAATGTAACACAACCCTAATGTGCATAAATACATATGTATTTATATGTGTAGAATATCCCATAAACTTCCTTCCCGTTATTAAATAGATTTGCCACTTAATACCTAAACTACGATCATAGGTTTTCACAAATCATACTTGTAGTGGGAATGCAATGAATGGTAGTGCAAACCACATTTGCATTCGCATTCACTACTGAATGGTAGTGCAAGCCACATTTGCATTACCATTCACTATTGAATGGTAATGCACTTTGAATGGTAATGCAAAAATGCCCATCCTTGCTTTTAACATGCTCCTAATGCCTTGAGCTAGGCTAAGGATGCTTCTCATATGTAAAATAATTATACATGTATGTGCATATATACATATGTACCCTGCAGTAAATTTGTTTGATCATTGATGATTCTTTGTTGAATATTCATCACTGTCGTCATAACTGAGTACAATTTTAATTTTTTTTTTTTTTTTCTGAGAAAAGCAAACCATTTATATGAAAAATTCAGCAGTCTTTATATGAAGGTATTCACTGATGCCTCCTCAGTCATAAGTGAATTTCATCAGTGATTCATTAAGGATTCGTTTCGGATCTTTACTGCAGGGTATTCGTGCTTATGCCCAATAAACACAAAAGCGAGGATGATATCGTGACGAATTCGAGAAGAATTCGCGGAGGTGAATGTAATTTTTCGGATTCGTATCGAGTTCGAGATGGACTCGAGAAAAATCAATTATCGCAATAGCATTTATTAATTTTGTAATGTTACATTACAATAATATTACCCCCCGCTATACTCTACCACTAAGTATACCTACATACCAGTACAATAGCAATAGCACTTGCATGCCAGCACAACAGCAATAACACCTGCAAGCAAGCACAAACAACAGCACTACACTAGCAGGCCAGCCGGCGTAAGCAACAACAATAACAATTGCGCTAAGAAATAGACATACATACCGACAACTACATTGCTTAGCAGCAACCACCAGCAGTGTTTCGCTTGTTCATTTGTGC
Organism: Urophora cardui; assembly: GCA_960531455.1. Classification (NCBI taxonomy): domain Eukaryota; kingdom Metazoa; phylum Arthropoda; class Insecta; order Diptera; family Tephritidae; genus Urophora; species Urophora cardui. The sequence continues at coordinate 104,190,655 of OY482670.1, read as the reverse complement.
TTGCTCTATGCATGATAATTCGCAAACGTTTTTAAGAAGCTGACATATAAAAGGGCAGCAACTGGCAAATGCTAATCAGTAGAGCTGTCAAACTATCGATAGTCACGACCATCGATGTTTTACGATAGTCCTAAGGGTGACTATCGATACTATCGATAGTATCGACCCATTTTATATGTTTTTTCCAAATCCATTTATTTTTCGCTGCCTTACTTTTAAAAATACCAACTGATTTTCCAATTCATAAAAATTTTTTTGTAAGAATAATAACACATCGACTTTTTTTGGTTTTAAACTCGACCGCCTATCACTTACAATTAAACCAGCTTTACTGAACATGCGTTCAGACTCTACTGCGCTGGTTATAATAGCGGAACGGGACGGAAGCCGTACCGATAGAGAACGGTGACAAACATAAGTCAGTTATAATAGTGCGTTAACTGCCGTCTTTGACATTTGCCACAGCTGTAAATATTGTACTTTGTTTACCAATTTAAAACAGGAAACTTTCCACTTACCCCAACAAGGAAACTTTCAATTTGTTGGTGATTTCATGACGACACACGCCGTTATTAAGTCTTTCCTCGAATTCGCTCATATTTATTTTATAAAATGTTTAAAAAAAAATTTTGCTAACGGTATTCTGTTTTGTCACAGCAAAGAGAACTGTCAAATTGCCGTAAGAATACGGAAGAAATCTAAAATCAACAGATGCTTACGGTTCTCGCCGCTTTCTACCGTTCATTGTAATCAATCACATGCCTTTCACATACAATAGATATTAAAGTCACAGCTGCATCCGTTGCGTTACGGCTATTATAACCAGCGAGTACAGATGATGCCGTGATACAAAAAAAAATTGTTTGCAGGTGGGTTTGTGTTTGGTGCAGAGTTAACTTGCTCCAAGTACTGGCTCTTCTTCAGGATTACATCGGTTTTTTTGCTCTCTGTATTTGATTCAACACTTCGGAAATTTTTGGTTTCTTATACGGCAATGTGTTCTCAATAAAAAATTGTGCTTTGAGAATTAATGTGGAAATGGGTAAATGTCAAATGCGCTGGGAAAGAGTATATACTAGAGCCCTGCAATGAGACATTCGTACAAGTGCAGATTCGTGTAGTTTTTGCTTTTGACTACTGTACTACTCGTATTCATTTCAAATGAGAAGTGGTAGTACAAGTACAAGTTTGATAGCTGTTGCTACAGTTCTCTATTCGTTTACTCGTTTACTTACTTCATTTCGCACATTTAGCTACATACGCACATATACCTACATACATATGTACACTTTTGTTTGTGCACACACGCTTGTTGCTGCTGTTGTTGTACAAGTGTACAAGTGTTGATTTGCTGTGTTTCGTGTACTTCCGAGCAATACAGCAATGTCTCATGACGAACGGATAGTGTACGCACACTATTCATTGTGGTTCGTGTACGAGTAGCATAGTACTCATAATAAAGCGAGTTGTTGTACTTCACTACAAGAAAACCAAACGAATAACTCGTTTGGACATATGAATGTACTCACGCAGCAGTCTAGTATATACGATAGTCGCGATAGTAGTAAAACTATCGATAGTTATTTAAAGTGACTAGACTATCGATACTATCGTCGATAGTTTGACAGCTCTACTAATCAGTCTCCGTAGGTAAGTCGGCGAGGCTGGAGCCATTTGGCTATTGTCCGCCCCACCGACTGGCCAAGTGGATGGGCTGACGGCATGACGCCAGCCAGCCCTCACTTGACTGTGTCAACGGACTGGATGCTTTATGCATACTCCGTGGTTGCCACAGTGAGGTGAGGGAAGGCAGGCTAAGTCAACCTTCACTTGACGAGGACAACGCCTGGATGCTTCATGCATATTCCGACGTTGCCTCAGTTGAGTGAGGGCAGGCTGGTTAAGTCAGTCTGCGCTGACGAAGACAGCGGTTGGGTTGCTATCCAGCACATCGTCCACCGCTGCCTCAGCCCAGCGCAGGCAGACTGACGGTCAAAATCACGTCACCAAGCCCCTCCACTTCGCCCTGGCTTTAGCTGTGAACCGATGTGCGAGAATCTGGGAGACCGTTGTTGTACCCTTAAGGTACATCTCCCCGCAGCCCGCATATCGGCCCACGAAGTCCCGGCTGACGCAACTCCGCCCACCACTCGCACCTTTAATAAGTGTGCAACCGAGGCGGACGGAGATGCTCAGCCCGAGAGCCAGTACTGACCGGAGTCTCCGTAGTTTCCTCTCCTTGTAGATCTCCTAAAGACAACCGGCTAACCCAGAGAGTCTCCGTAGTTACGCAGTAAGAGAGGTAATAGGATTCACGACGCCGACCGCACCTCTGAACGCCTACTCCCCTCCGCCGCACAACTGCTGCAGGCTGTTCTCTCTCCACCGATTTATCCGACGCTGCCAGCTACTCTTTCTACCGATACAACCGGCCAGCTGCTCACTCTCTTCCGACCGCTGCAACCTCTCTCTCTCTCCTCCGCTTCTCACGCCCTCGTGACGGAAAGCTGCTGACCCGTCCGTCTCTCAGACCGTGTGTGTGTGTGTGTTCGATCTCAACACATAACCGTTGTGTTCTTTATTCAGTAGGAGTTTGTGGGACTTCCACTCGACCTTGGACAGGCTGAGCGTTACCTCAGCCTTCGACAAAACCCACCTCATAATTTTATTAAATCTTGCTTTACACGAAGAAATTCCCTGTTGGGCTTTAATTTACCATTTAAAACTTTACTCAAGAGATTGAAAAGCTCAGATGATATCGTGGCGAATTCCAGGTGGATTCGCAGAAGAAGATTTTCTAGAATGTATTCGCCAATGGGCATAAATCTCGAATCGCCAACGATCCGAGAATATAAAAATGGGTACCCCGAAATAAGTCCCAAATGAAATAAGTCCCAATGAAATAACTCCCAATGAAATAAGTCCCAATAAAAATGAAATAACTCCCAACTTTTAGAAATGAAATAACTCCCAAAGAAGGAAATGAAATAAGTCCCAATATTTGGGGCTTATTTCATAATGAGGCCCCATATCCCAAAAAAATATGAAATAACTCCCAAATGAAATAAGTCCCAGAAATATGAAATAACTCCCAAATGAAATAAATTCCAAGAAATATGAAATATCTCCCAAAAAGTACTACGCAGAAGGACATCTATCGCGCGATTTTTATTTCCAATTTTTGGTTTTTTTTAAATATGGTGTTTGTTTTATTGGAAAAGGCGTCGCAGGCGAAAAATTGAAATAAAAAATCGCGCGATTTTTAATTCCAATTTTTCGTTTTTTTTTAATATGGGGTTTGGCCCGCGGGCGTTATTTCACTGCACCGAACACTTTTCTGCGTTGGCGGCCTTCGGCCGCGCTTATAAAAAATAACCCTGGGCTACGCCATCCGTCCGGACGTGTACCCTAACCGTGGCTACCGCCACGGTGATGTCCTTATGCGTGGTACACTCTTCAGCGGCGGCGATAAAAATGTAAGTCTACAAATTTCGGCCTTTTTCGGTCATTTTCCTCATTTCGACAGTTTTTAATTCGGTCAAAAATGTATAATAAGGCTTTTTTCAATTCGGTCTTTTAAGATTCGACATTTTTTTCGATTTATCGTACGGATCCCGGCTTTCGGTTACTTTATAACGTTACAAAAACGTCGAAGCTTGTTAAATTGCAATTTTAAGAGAAATGAAATAACTCCCAAGAAATATGAAATAACTCCCAATGCATTTTTAAGAGAAACGAAATAAGTCCCAACAAATATGAAATAACTCCCAAAGCTGGAAAATAATGAAATAACTGAAAATAACGGAATTTCGTTGGGAGTTATTTCATTTGGGAGTTATTTCATTATGAAATAAGTCCCAACAAAATATTACGAAATAAGTCCCAATGCATTGGGAGTTATTTCATTATGAAATAAGTCCCAATTTGTATGAAAAATATTTGGGAGTTATTTCATTTTTTTTTTTGGGACTTATTTCATTTGGGACTTATTTCGGGGTACCTAAAAATGCGCGAATCGCTAATGAGGCGTGACTCGCCTGGGAATTCGGATTCGACGATCTATCGTCGCGAACTATCGCCTCGATAATATAATCAGAGAAGCGAATTCGTCTCGAATTCGAGGCGAATCCGTTGTGTTTATTGGGTATAGTCAAAGTATAAGTGGTGATAAATTACGGTGAGAGACCATCCATCTTATACGCAAGCATCATTGCGACCATGCAACAAAAGCAGTGGATATTGTAATATGTAAGTGCGATACCACGCCCACTAACATTTGTTTTAAATAAACACATACCATATATATATGTATGTACATACATATGTATAATATAATGTAATATACCAATAAATACAGACGCGAGGATGTCGCGGCGAATTCGAGGCGAGTTCGCGAAAGCAGATTTTCGCGAATGTAATCTCTCGGACTCGCCTCGAGTTCGCGGCAAGTTCGAGAAAATCAATTTTCGCGATATCATTTTTTTCTATTTTGTTAAGTTGTTTTGCACTAAAAAATCATTATAGTTCTGAAATTTTACATTTATACCTGAACTCGAATATCACAGTTCCAGTAGATCAAATCTGTTTATAATCAAATAGATACGACTATGTAGAAAAACCAATTAAAAATTGTTTAAATAAGGGGACTTTATTTACTGCTTAAATTTATTTTAAAAGCTTTTGTTATTCATGAAAATTAAACTTTCTTTATAAAAATATTTTAAATGCTTTGTATTATTTTATACGAATTTAACCCATTGCCAGTAAACCAAACTCTGAGTTTTTAATTTTTCGAAACGCCATTTATAAAAAAATCTCGAATCGCTAATAAACATATTTTCGAATCGCCAACGATCAGAGAAAGTAAAAATTCTCGAATCGCTAATGATAAAAAAATTGCTAGTGATAGGTGACATACCTACGAATTCCGATTCGCCGATCTATCGCCGCGAACTATTGCCACGATAATATAATCAGGGAAAGCAAATCCGACTCGAATTCAAGGCGAATCCGTTGTGTTTATTGGGATTTTACCTATCATTTTAAAATGTTTCAGTCAATTATGAAATTCACAACTTTCATTAAAAATAATACGTTTTATAAACCTTTCTGAATGACGTATGCAAATCAAGGTAAACATTAAAAAATCGGACATGTTTGATACTAAAATTAAACTTAAAAAATGTTTAATTCACTTATTGGTTAGAAACAAAATATGTATGTATGTAGTTTATATAACAGCAGTGAAAGATGTTATGTGCAAACAGAAGGTGACCTTATTTCAATGCCCATTGTTGTATACATAAATCCAACCTATACCTCCAATAAAATGTAAAGTTCTAATCCAATTGGGAATCGACATACTCGCAGTTGTTTCGATAAAAAAAGCAATATTAAATTGAATAAGGTAGTTCGGGAGTAGAGTGTGTATGTACATACATATGTAGCATAGATGGGCATACTGCAGTAAACACAGTAATGCAGTAAAAAAGCAAATGCAGTAAAGCTTACTTAATGCTTAAGAAATTGCAATAGCTATTAAAATATTACTTTATGTTCCAAAATATGCGAGTTCAAACTGAGTTTTGCGAAAATTTTCGGTAGAAAGTCAAAGACAAACATTTACTGCTTGAATACTGGTAATGTATTACTACTGATACTTGAAAATGCCCATCTATGATATGTGGGTTGATAGAGATACACAGTCCCACTAAGCGTGAACGTCTAAGCAAGTGTGTCTGAATTGTGGTTGATAGTGGTGACGATGGCGGTGGATGTAGCAACTACGTGGAGTGCGCGGAGTGTTACATCGAATAAATCGTAGAACTTTTACTGTTTACACAAGGATCACGGTTCGATTCGCATCAAGTCAACGTACCAACATATGTACATGCATATATGTACATACATACATATATGACGATCTCAGAGCAAAAATGCAACATATTTTTTCTCAGGGCAAAAGCGAATTGAAGTTTTTGCTGGTACGTTTTTACGCTTCGAGCTTTCGTGTTGATCGTAAACTGACAGTAGATACATAATACATATATTTCTTTAAATTTTCCGCTATTTAAAACATGTTTATTAGAGTTCTTTTTGCTTTGAAGTAATTCTAAGGACGACTTTCGTCAACATTTTCACAAAAAACATATGCTTTCATGTACATATGTATGTAAATATACAGGTATGAATGCATGCACATATTGCACGTTTTATGCAATAGGGATTTAACTCAAAAAAAATTTTTTTTGGGAAAACGCAAATAAACTTTTATAATTTCAAATAGTTTCCTTCTACGGCTAACTTTTTGAGTATTTTATAAGACTAGACTTAAAGGCACGACCCAGTTATTGAAATATATGGCAAAATCCCAGAAACACACCTTGCAATTTTTTATACAACCTGAGCAAGTTGCGCTGGAAATCGCAACGTTTTTGGGGCTGTTGTATGAAGTTGTGTATCGGTTGTACGAAAAATCAAAAAGTTGTGATTGTTTGGCAAGTTGTACAACTTGGTTGCATCGTTTGGGGACATGTTGTTCAACATTTCATTTTATGAGAATTCTTGAAGTGAACACATCAAATTAAAATAAGTAAAAATAAGCGAATTCAACACAAAAACATAAATATTTGTAGAATAAATAACGAGAAATGTAAAGCTAGCAGGAACCACTTTTTTGCATTTTTTTCCTTTGCAGTACGTTCTTCTTCTTCCCACAAGCGCAATATTATTCTATTCCACCTTCAATCAAAGTAATTTTTTACAAAGTGAGATTGTACAACAAGGTTGTACAATAAATTGCACCGTATGTAGGCAAACTGTCCAACTCGATTGCAAACGAGTTGGGTCAACGGTCGCACCGTGTATGGCTACGGTTAAACGCAATAATTGGTATATTTGTTGGAAATAAATCTTGTTGGCTGTTTTATGTGAAAAATTCAATTTTTTTAATTTAATTATTTCTTTAATACTAAATATGTATGTAACATTTCAGAATTTCTGTATAAGCTTAAGAACAACGAAGTTTAATCTAAGAACACAAGGCACTTTTCAATTACGTTCTTGACAGGAAAATAAAATGCCCTATTGTTTGTAAACACGTATTACCAAGACTCAATATTGCAAAACCAAAGTCATTTGTCACTATTTCTTGTCACAGAAAAATTTGTTTTTTCTTTTTGATTCGTCTAACAAATAAGTAGAAACTAATTTTTGGAATGTGCCCCAGGCAGGCGCAATTCTTGAGTTGCTTGATTGGCGTAAAGAGAATGAATACCTAATACATAATTAATTTCTTTATGTGGTAGATTAAGTCATTTTTTATACATATTAATGAAGTAGAGTATGTATTATGAAATGCAGTTAAGGCTTTGTTGTCGAAAGTTGCTGAAATATTCCACTTAGCCCAACTTGAATTGCAGCCGTAAATTTTACAAAATCAATGAGCAAATTAATTCTTTAATCAATTACAATATTTTTTTTGTGAGTCACCTTTCCTTTAGGCTCCCGCGCAACTTATGTACGTACATACATACATATATGTGTATTAAAAAAAAAGAAAAACAAAAACAAAACCATATTATGTTTTTACATTCAAATTATAAAACAAATTAGAAAACATTTATCTCAACAAATAAATTAAATATTCAAATTTAATTATAAAGCAGCTTTGGCAACTATTGCGCCGACAATTTGGAGCATTAACTTAATGACTTGTTGCACTTAAAATAATTACTTAATGCAGGTTCTTAAAATTCAAATTTCTATGTTGTTATTTTTCGGGGTTTCCCCGTTGTGGTTCATTTAAAGCGCGAAGCTATAACACCAACACATTAAAAATATATAAAACATACGAAAAATATACATATGTATGTATATGCAGCAAGTTTTTCCACTCGCCCTTGTTTCACTTGTTTAACCAAATGTTTATCCCATGCTTCTTTTATGTATGTATCAGTGTTACCACTTAAAAAATTTTAAATTTACCAAAATACAAAATAAAAGTAACCAAAACTCGAAACAAGTAACCAAAATAAATTAATAATATAGGCTTATGTCCCATTAAAGTTAGGGCTATTTATTTGGAAGTAAAACAATATATACGGTTAGCAAAAACTAAAATATATCAATTATTTTAGCTTAAGCGTTCTCTCAATATTTAAAAACACGGCCAGATATGAGAATGAACAGAACAAAAAAGCTGACGAAAATCGCCCGACAAAAATTCACCAGAATAGATTTATTTCTAAAGTGGTCGCTGGCTCCTGTCAAATAAATTATTTGGACTTAAAAGCTTTTTAGTACTTAGCACGAAAATTATTTAATTTAATTTTTTATTGTTGCGGGTAAATGGAAAAATTTCAACAACTATTTCCAGCGAAGGTTGAGTATAGCTATTACACGAAAAACCATTTTCAATCATTAGCACCCCTTTCGGAAGTGGATGCTCCTCACGAGGATCGAACCCGTGATATATTCCATCTTCAGCCGCAATGTGCGAACGCTTTTACACGCTCGACCACTGAGACTCTGTGAAAGCTGTTGAATTTTTCCCACTTTTTCCTATTCATTTTCCTGGAACAGCTTTACACTCAACATTCGCTGGAAATAGTTGTTGAATTTTTTCCATTTACCCCCAACAATAAATTATTTGGAATTTGATAAAAAAAAAAATGCAACCAAACAATTTGGATAACAAATATTTTATAGTTTGGAAAAATTAAAAGCGTATTCCTAAAAATTGAATGTAACTATGGTGTACTCAATACATGGACCTTGAAGGTAACCAAACTCGGCCGAAAGTAACCACGTAACCAGCGACAAAATTGTAACAAATTTTGGTAAAAAGTAACCAAAGTGGCAACGCTGGTATGTATGTTTATACCCTGCAGCAAAAGTAACCAGTTGCAAACTAGAATTATACCAGTTTGCAAGGTACAGTCAACTACTTGCCCGACTGTAAGTTTCCCATGTAAACATCTGGTATTTTTCGTGTGTTAATGTCCTACGAAATGGCAATTGTCTTCCTCTGCATAAGCTCATACCAGTTAAATACCAGTTTGTATGGGTCAGAAAAATACTAGTAGTCTAAATCAGCGAATACCAGTTAAATACCAGTTTGTATGGGTCAGAAAAATACTAGTAGCATCTACATCAGCGAAGATACATATTCAGTAATTAAAAAACAAAAACATTGTATAAAAATTCAGGCACTCGGGAATCTGAAAAATATTTCTTAAATTAAATAATTAATAAGGTATCATTTCAGTTTAAAAACAAAAAACTTAAGCCACATATTCAGTAATTAAAACAAGTAAAAGCGCGGCTGTCTTCGGCCGTACCGAAGACTTTATGGGGTCCTGGTTTCTTAGTTAATGGAGGACCACAATTATCTTTCATTAAAACTAATGATTAACTTTATTTAAACTAAAAAATTACAAAATTTTGATAAGAATGAAAATCAGTAGAATATGTATTCGTACGAAGGTCGCGCCAAAGAGAGAGAAGGAAAAATCTTCATCTGTCACATTGATAGAGCAGAGTTGCTTTTTTGTGTATATTACGGCGTTGCCACAATACTCCCCCCAGACTTCTAAGTCGCGTAGCGAAGTGGGAGTCTGACTACACGTCCGGACCTTGTCTTCTTCTCGGAGGGCGCGGGTGTTGCGACGCCTTTGTCTTGATCGGATTCGTTTGAACACTGCGGTTCTGCCAAAGGCTGGCATATGAATGCAGGCTTGATGCGGTCGATAGAAACGGTAACCGATTTGTTGCGGATCTTAAGTGTATATGTTTTACCTGAGCGTTCCTCTACCTCGTATGGCCCGTTGTAAGGCGGTGTCAGTGATGCTCGAACAGTATCGTTGCGCACGAAAACATGGGTAGCTGTGGCAAGTGCTGGGAATACGAAAGGCTTACGTTTGTTGTGGTGAGCTGTGTCGGTTGGTTGCAATTCGTGCATGTTAGCTAGCAAGCTTTGAACGAATTCAGATGGAGATGTAGTTTTACGGGTTTCACACATGTCACCTGGAAGTCTAAGTGTGGTGCCATAAACCAATTGAGCGGGTGTTGCCTTAATATCGGGTTTGTATACAGAGCGGAGGCCTAGCAAAATAAGTGGAAGCTGGTAGGACCAATTAGATGAGTTTGTACACATGATTGCTGTTTTGAGAGTCCTATGAAACCTCTCAATCAACCCGTTTGCCTGCGGGTGATAGGCCGTGGTTCGCAAATGAGTTATGCCCAATGCTTGCGATAATTCTCGGAATAGCGTTGATTCAAATTGCCTTCCCTGGTCGGTTGTAATGCGAAGAGGTACATCCTCTTCTGCGACTGGAATCTGGTAGTAGCCACGGTATAGATCAATTTTTGAAAAAATCTTCTTACCGTGCAAAAAACAAGTGAAGTCGTGAATGTGCGGCAGAGGGTATCTATCTGGTAGCGTCTGCGCATTCAGTGCCCTATAATCGCCACAGGGGCGCCATGAGTTGTCGGCTTTGCGTACTACGTGCAGCGGACTGGCGTAAGGGCTTTTTGATGGCCTACATACGCCGGTCTTTATAAGGTGTTGGAATTCGTCTTTAACGTCGCGGCTTTTGAAAGACCGGTTGGCCTTCTGTTACTATAAAAATAAATACTGATTGCGCAAATAGCCCTGCTTGTTAATTTCGTCTCACCGTCGATAATAGTCGTATTATGCATATCGATTAAAATGTTGTACTTACTTAAAAAATCTGCGCCTAAAATATTGTGTTTGGTGTCAGCGGCGACAAAAGTCCACTCGAAGGGTCTTCGTAGTCCCAGGTCAAGGGTTAACCGTATGAAACCAAATGTTTGTGTTCGCGTATTGTTTGCAGCATATAATTGAGGCGTAGGTTGTGCAAGTACTGGACGTTTTACAGCTGCAGCGTTTATAATTGAAACGTCTGCACCTGTATCAATAAAAAAACGAAGTTTGGAGCGATGATCGACGATAAAGAATCTGTGAGTGTTCGGGCGCGAACTTGTAGAATTAAGGTTGGTGCAGCCTGGTTGATTTGAAGCGACGCACACTGGGTGATAGCGGCCAAAAATAAAATCGAAATTAAAGTATTAGCAAATCAAATTTTTTTGAAAGTGATTGACAGATATAACAATTTGTAAAAAAAAAGCTTATATAACATTTTTTGAGTCTCGTTTTGTTTAGCCGTACAGGGTGTTAAAAACTGAGCAAAAAATAAGTCCTTTTATTTCTCAACAATTACTCCTTATACAAAATGCTGTAACTCATTCAATTATTAACGTATGTAATCGAGTGATACATCATTACATAGATATTGATTTGGCCTTTTAGAAACAATAAGCCTTTTGTAACCAGCGGTAACTCTTAGATTTATATGAACTTTCAAATATTGACAAAAAAAGTCGTAAAAAAAAATTTTGCTCAACTTTAAACAAAAAAATAAAAAAAAATAAAAAATATGACCTCCCCAATTTTTTCATATGTTTTGAAATGATATATTTTTAATCAAACTGCATTTTAATTCTTGAAATCCACCTGCGCTTTTCGCTTAAATAATCTTTTTCCCATTTGACTAAAAGTGCCTTTTTCAAAACGCAATAATTAGGCTACTTTTGACATTATGAAAAATCTTATTCTTAGGCGACTAATCGAATAGTTTGTTCACCGTGTTGTAGGCAATAGTTCACGCTTTCAAATTATGAAAGAATTTTTTTTATCAGCGTTATCATTATTTTTTTGCAGCCTTTTTCTTTTCGAACAGAAAAAAAATTGTGTAAAAATTGGAAAATTTCAACATGAAATAAAAAAAAAATACAAAATATGACCTCTCCAAATTTTTAATATTTGGTGCTAGTGAACGTGCTTTATAAACAGGTGAAGAAATCTTAAAAATTCGTTTGCGCTTTTTTGTTTTATGAACTTTTTTATGGAGTGAGTTTTTCTAAGTTTTCATACATTTTTCCCATACAAAATCCCCAAAAGTATGCTTCAAAAAGTATTAATAATTTTGTATGGGGAAAATTTGCCAAGTTAATGAAACTTAAACAACAATTTCTTCAATTCTAATAAAGATATCTGAAAAATTTAAACGCCATATTCAGGGGGATGGTTTATGCTTTCTAACGGTGTATTTGATTTTGAATAAAAAAATATTACATACAAGATATTAAGCAGGGAATATAGTCAAAAACGTGTTTTTTTGCCTAATTGGACATGAATATCTCAAAAACTAGAACCAATTTGAAAATTCTGACTTCAGATTCAGATTCAGCACACTGAAATCCTTTAGAAAAGTATAGTTTCATTTGTGGTATAAAAATTTTTTTAAATGTGATTTTTTTGAAGGAAAATTTTATGATGAATGCTTATAAAATGCTCAAAAGTGCATATATTTTTAATTTGAAAACCATGGAATACTTTGCGCTTTTTCCAAAATGATTACTGTATATTATTTATATTTAAAAAATGTGTGCTCTTATTAAAATTGAGCATTTTAGCTATAATAGTTAACAAAATATTGAAATTTCAAAAATACCGTTATATGGGAGGGGGGTGTATTTGTTGGCCGATTTTGTTCAAATTTTCACAGTTTACTATCTTCAATCAAGAAAGCTTAAGTTCCGAGTTTAAAGTTTCTAGCTCAATTATTACTATTTTTGGCCGCGTTTGTATGGAGGTGCCCCCACTGTGCGACGGTGTCAGCTACAAGGGCCGCCGGCGTTGTTAGTTTTTTTAAACGGTTTTATTTAGCTCACCCCGTTTGTTTTATTATTTATTCTTTATTCTTGGGTCAAATTTAGTAATTCAAATTTCACCCTCTTCCTGTCAACCGATTAATCTGAAATTTTGCACGCATGTATAACCCCGATGACAATGCAATATTATGAAAAAAAAAATTCCGATAGGTGGCGCGTGGGTCGCTATATTTACAAAAATCGCATTTATGGTCCTATTTGGCTGAAATTCGGAACATGTATTACTACCTTGAAAAGAAATATTTTCTTAAAAAAAAATTCCGCTAGGTGGCGCGTGGGTCGCTATATTTACAAAAATCGCAATTATGGTCCGATTTGGCTGAAATTCGGAACATGTATTACTACCTTGAAAAGAAATATTTTCTTAAAAAAAAATTCCGCTAGGTGGCGCGTGGGTCGCTATATTTACAAAAATCGCATTTAAGGTCCGATTTGGCTGAAATTCGGAACATGTATTACTACCTTGAAAAGAAATATTTTCTTAAAAAAAAAATTCCGCTAGGTGGCGCGTGGGTCGCTATATTTACAAAAATCGCATTTATGGTCCGATTTGGCTGAAATTCGGAACATGTATTACTACCTCGAAAAGAAATATTTTCTTAAAAAAAAATTCCGCTAGGTGGCGCGTGGGTCGCTATATTTACAAAAATCGCATTTATGGTCCGATTTGGCTGAAATTCGGAACATGTATTACTACCTTGAAAGGAAATATTTTCCTAAAAAAAACTTCCGATAGGTGGCGCGTAGGTCGCTATAGAGGCGTTGGACTGCAATAAACTAACGGGCAAGAAACCTTGCAATAATGAAGCACTAAATGAATTAAACAGAATGCGAAATAAAAACTAAAAACTAGAAAATAAAAATAGGTAAAAAAACTTTTTAAGTTAAACGGTTTTATGTTATACATACATTGCAATGTTTAAGATAAATGTACTAAAAACCAAAAAATAATAAAATAGATACAGTCGTGGGAATTATAAACATTTGCATAGACTAGACTAAAATAAAACCGGGGGGCACGTCAATTGTCTACAAATTATCGACTTAATGTGCGATAGAAGAATCGTTTAATTCGTCGTTAGGCAGTTGGCCCGCAGACGGTGAGGAAAATACTTACTATTTTCTTGCTCATGGAAATTCCAATAGTTATACACTCCATGTTAATAAAAGAGATGTTTCAACTAGTTTATCGTTGGACATTCACACGAGGAATCGTTTCACTGCTCGTAGTTTGTCTTTAATCGACAAAACATATGATAAAAGTACTACTCGCTCACCACTATGAAACCCTAAAACTCGCTTATAATCGAGCTTGCTAGCTTTTTTCCACATTCTAGCCCTACTTATCACACGTCCATCGTTGTCGGTTGAACAACTGCCTAATTATAGTGTAACATTACAAAACAAACATTTTAATCAACGATTGTAGACAATTGACGTGCCCCACGGTTTTATTTTAGTCTAGTCTATGCAAATGTTTATAATTCCCACGACTGTATCTATTTTATTATTTTTTGGTTTTTAGTACATTTATCTTAAACATTGCAATGTATGTATAACATAAAACCGTTTAACTTAAAAAGTTTTTTTACCTATTTTTATTGTTCCTTAAAGTTGCAGGGATGGTTGCATTTTTTTGCTTTTGCGCCGAAACGCTTATGATCAGGGATGCCACTATTGGGCTTTTCCTACCAAAACTGGTAGGTTTTATTCCTTTTGGTAGGTTGGTTTTGAATTTTGGTAGGTTTTTGCCTTCAACATATTTCAACATATCTCTTATCTGCGCCCACGCCCCGACGGAAGAGAAGGACGATGCGATCAAAGACACTTTCTATGAGCAGTTAGAGCATGCCTACGACCGCTGCCCCCGTCACGACATTAAGATTGTGCTTGGCGATTTTAATGCCAGGGTGGGTAAGGAAGGTATCTTTGGCAGCACAGTCGGAAAATTCAGTCTCCACGACGTAACCAGTCCCAATGGGACGAGGCTGATCGACTTCGCCGGGTCACGAAACATGGTCATTAGCAGTACCAGATTCCAGCACAAAAAAATACACCAAGCCACATGGCTGTCTCCTGATCGAAAAACGCGAAATCAAATTGATCACGTCATGATCGACGGCAGACACAGCTCCAGCATCCTAGATGTGCGCACAATCCGTGGTCCCAATGTCGACTCCGACCACTATCTTGTAGCAGCCAAGGTACGCACCCGCCTCTGTGCAGCAAAGAATGTGCCAGCAGGACAGCAAGGAAAGTTTGAAGTCGAAAGGCTGCACATGACGCAGACAGCCAATCAATACACCACTCGGCTCTCACTCCTGCTCTCTGAGAGCAACCCTTCACCAAACGATGTATCTGAGGAATGGGAACACATCGCTCGTTCACTTCGTATCGCCGCTGAGGAATCTATAGGATACAAGCGAGCCCACAAGAACACCTGGTACGACAAGGAATGTCGCGATGCCTCGGAAAGAAAGAACGCCGCCTACAGGGCTACATTGTGTGCGGGCGCAACGCGAAGCGTATGGGAGCGTTATCGAACGGCGAAGAAGGAAGAGAGGCGCCTTTTTCGAAAGAAGAAAAGGGAGGCTGAAAGGCGCGAGTGTGAAGAGCTTGAGATGCTGGCGGGTAGGAACAATGCTCGAAAATTCTACCAAAAAATCAGGCGGATGACTGAAGGTTTCAAGACCGGGGCAAATTCCTGCCGGAATGATAACGGTGATCTGGTAACTGATGTCCAGAGCATACTTAAGTTGTGGAGGGATCACTTCTCCTCCTTGCTAGATAATGGCAACAGTGAAAGTGCGGAAGGAGAAGATGTACGACCCGAATCCCCAATAGCAGATGATGGTAGGCATGTTCCACCACCTGATCATGACGAAGTGCGAATAGCAGTATCTAGGCTTAAGAATAACAAGGCCCCGGGCGCTGACGGCTTGCCAGCCGAGCTATTCAAACATGGTGGCGAAGAGTTGATAAGGAGCATGCATCAACTCCTATGCAGAATATGGTCGGACGAGCGCATGCCCGACGATTGGAACTTAAGTGTGCTCTGCCCAATCCACAAAAAAGGAGACTCCACAGTACGCGCCAATTATCGTGGGATAAGCCTCCTGAATATCGCATATAAGGTCTTAGCAAGTGTATTGTGCGAAAGACTGAAGCCTATCGTCAACAATCTGATTGGACCTTATCAGTGTGGCTTTAGACCTGGTAAATCTACCATCGACCAGATCTTCACAATACGACAAATATTGGAAAAAACCCATGAAAAAGGATCCGACACACACCATCTCTTTGTCGATTTTAAAGCCGCTTTTGATAGCACGAATAGGAATTGCCTGTATGCCGCAATGTCTGAATTTGGTTTCCCTGCTAAACTTATACGGCTATGCCAAATGACATTGACTAACACCACCAGCTCCGTCAGAATTGGGAAGGACCTCTCCGAGCCGTTCGAGACCAAACGAGGTTTCAGACGAGGTGACTCTCTTTCGTGCGACTTCTTCAATTTGATGCTGGAAAAGATAATACGAGCTGCAGAACTTAACCATACAGGAAGCATCTTATATCACAAGAGTGTGCAACTGCTGGCGTACGCCGATGACATCGACATCATTGGCACTAACACGCGCGCCGTATGTTCTGCCTTCTCCAAGCTGGATAAAGAGGCTAAGAAAATGGGTTTGGCGGTCAACGAGGACAAGACGAAGTACCTCCTGTCATCACACAAAGAAACAGCACGCCTTGGCAGCCACGTCAATGTTGATAGCTACAAATTCGAAACTGTTAAGGACTTCGTCTATCTGGGAACCAGCATTAACACCAAAAATGATGTCAGCACGGAGATCCAACGAAGAATCACGCTTGCCAATAAATGCTACTTCGGACTAAGTAGGCAACTGAAAAGTAAAGTCCTCTCTCGACAAACAAAAATCACACTCTACAGGACGCTCATCGTTCCAGTCCTCATGTACGGCGCAGAAGCATGGACAATTTCAAAATCAGATGAGATGGCACTTGGAGTATTCGAGAGAAAAGTTCTTCGTAAGATTTATGGACCTTTGCGCGTTGGCGTGGGCGAGTATCGACGGAGATTTAACGATGAGCTGTACGAGCTTTACACAGACATCGACATTGTTCAGCGAATAAAGATCCAGCGGCTGCGTTGGGCAGGTCATGTCGTGAGAATGGACGAAGGCGCTCCGGCTAAGAAAACATTTCTATCGAAACCCGCTGAACGCAAAAGAAAAGGGAGACCTCCACTGCGTTGGGAAAATCAGGTGGACAGCGATGCTGCCTCCCTAGGTGTTCCCAAGTGGCGCCATGCTGCACGAAACAGAAGCAATTGGCGCGCTCTGTTGGACTCGGCCAGAATCGTCTAGACGGTTAAGCGCCAATCAAGAAGAAGAAGGTTTTTGCCTTCGTTCAACTAACATCACTGATTTGGTGCATTGGTCACTTTGCCACAACACTGTTGAGAAAATTTGTCTTCTCAGTAGAGTTTTGTCACAAAACTCTGCTAAATAGAAACGTTTTCTTTGAGCTTCAAGTGCACTTGCCCCACAGACACAACTGGAGGATGTTGAAAACAGAAAGGCATCTCACATTTTACGCTATATGAAGCAAACAAGGTGGTTCGTCTACATAGTGTGTGGTATTTCCTCGATAAATCTTCTTACGTTTCCTTCAGGATCATTATTCCTCAAATGTTATTCCACAAAATGTAAATCCTGATTTCCTCTGCACTAGACGAGCGGTGGCAGCCAGTAATACCCAATCCAACCTTGTCCGAATATCATTTAACGCCAACTCAAGTTTTTGTTTATCTGGAAACTGCTCTCATCTTTTCCTTCACATTTTTATCACTCATTCTAAAATTAATTGAAATTTGTACAAATAATTTAAATTTAATACTAAAGCTTTCAAAAAAAAAAAAAGATTTTTTATTTTAAGCGGTAAAAAAACAAAAGTATCCGGTTACTGCAGGGTGGTCGGTTACTGACACATTTACCCTAATGAATTTGTCGAATATAATCTCACATTAAAAAAATAAAATAAATTGGTAGGCTCGAAGTTATTTTGGTAGGTTTTTGGTAGGAAAAAAAATTTCTTAGTGGCATCCCTGCTTATGATACCAACATAATTGTTGCGAGTTGGTAGAAGAACGTCGAGGGCTGTCGTGTCGACTTTTCGACCGTGCTCGCTGATGGATTTTGTTGCTATTTTTTTCAATGCGTGCGAGTGTTCGTTCAATTCTGTCGATTCTGCCTTCGACGGAAGCGTTAGGATCCGCATGTGTCGAGCTTTTTTGAAGAGGGCGATTGTTTTTTTCAGCACTAATGGCTTCTACTGAATTTACCCGAACAACATCGATAATTTCGTCGGCTATTGATGCCAGTTGTTCTAGTGTCATGTCCGGGTTACCTTTGTCGCTTCCAGCAATTACGGCTCGTGCCGAATCGGGAAGCGTTTGAAGCCAAAAATCTTTTATTAGGTTTTTATCCGTAGTAACACCGGTACGTTGTAGCTGGGACAACATGTGGCTAGGCTTGTTGTCTCCAAGTTGTATCCCTGACGTAAGCTGCTCGAGGCGTGTGATCGGTGATACCGCAAATTTGTTTAAGACTGCAGTGCGAAGAGTAGCGTACTTATCTTTTACTGGTGGATTTCGTACAATATCGAATGTTTGTTCGTGCAGGCGCTCATCCATGTACATCACAGCGATGTTGAATTTGGCGTTGTCGCGTTGGTCCTGGTTCATTTTCCCGAAATTGTTTATGGAGAAAAAGGCTTCCAAGCGTGTGAACCAGGATTCTATGCTTTGTAACGAGAATCCATTTAGTAGAGGCACTTGGACACGGGCTGCGAAACTGCTTATATCAGCGCTTTGCTCTGTGTGGGTGTTGTTTCCCGTGATGGTGTCCGAAGTCTTTTCCTCGCCGTTTGTCATAATAGAAGTTTGCCACGTTCCGAGAATATTCTTACCAAATGTTAAATCGGGTGAAATCCGCCTTATGTCGTTGTGTTCAGAGTTGGGGTCACCAGTTATGGGGTCCTGGTTTCTTAGTTAATGGAGGACCACAATTATCTTTCATTAAAACTAATGATTAACTTTATTTAAACTAAAAAATTACAAAATTTTGATAAGAATGAAAATCAGTAGAATATGTATTCGTACGAAGGTCGCGCCAAAGAGAGAGAAGGAAAAATCTTCATCTGTCACATTGATAGAGCAGAGTTGCTTTTTTGTGTATATTACGGCGTTGCCACAACTTCATACCTTTCATGAGTGGGGAAATGAAAAGTTACCTATGTATGTACATAGCCGGATTAAGTTTAATTTATAATTTTAATTCTGTGGGTTATTTATGGAAAGATTTATTAGAAAAAATGGTGTCTTGGCTATTTAAATGGAGGAGTTATACACCAAAATGTTCATATCTGAACAATCGGTTGTATGGGAGCTATAATGGTCCGATCTTGACAATTTTCGGTAATCCCGTTTGGGCCCATATGGGTACAAATACTTCAAAATTTCACGCCGTTAGCTGTTAAAATGGAGGAGTTATACACCAAAATGTCCATATCTGAACAATCGGTTGTAGGGGAGCTATATGCTATAGTGGTCCGATCTTGACAATTTTCGGTAACCCTGTTTGGGCCCATATGGGTACAAATACTTCAAAATTTCAGGCCGTTAGCTGTTAAAATGGAGGAGTTATACACCAAAATGTGTATATCTGAATAATCGGATGTTGTGGAAGTATATGTTATAGTGGTCCGATCTTGACAATTTTCGGTAACCTTGTTTGGGCCAAAATGGGCACGTTTACTTCAAAGTTTCATGTTCTTAGCTGTTTAAATGGGGAAGTTATGCACAAATTACATCCAAAATTTCATGTATATCTGAATAATCGGTTGTTTTCTATATGTTATAGTGGTCCGATTCGGCCGGTTCCGACAAATGATCAGCTGCATATAACAACATACCTGTATTCCGAATTTTATTCAGATATATTTTAAAAACTGAGGGACTAGTTTGCGTTCACACAGACGGACGGACGGACAGACGGACAGAAGGACAGACGGACATGGCTTAATCGACTCAGCTCGTGATTCTGATCATATCGGTATATATTTTGGTGGGTCCCCCACGCTTCCTTCTGGTACTTTCGACAAAAATTTTTTGGCACTAAGTTATAATACCATTTCATTCTCATGAAAGGTATAAAAAACAAGTAAGGAAGCCTAAGTTCGAGTGGAATCGAACATTAGATACTCAGCTGTATGCTTTCATTGTTTGTTTGCGTTTGATGGAAACACGGTGCACTTAATATAAAGCGAGCGCTGCATAAAGTGGGCGTAGTCACGCCCATTTTCTAAATTTTTATCAGTCATCCAACTAAGCATATCAATATTATACTTTGTGCAAAATTTCATTCCTTTATGACTTCTAGTTACAAAGATGTCATGTTACAAATTCCCAAAGGGTGTTCCAGAAATATCTTTCTTAAAAAGTAGGCGTGGTCATAAACCGATTTCAATAAATTTTTGCGTGTCTATTAACACAAGTTATAAAAGTGTATAAACCGAGTTTCGTCATAATATCTCAATTATTTGTCGAGTTATAGGCTAAGAAATCTCGTATATCCCTTTGTGTAAAAAGAGGCGGTGCCACGCCCATTTTCCAAAATTTTTCTATTTGTTGTTTCCGGTCTATTGTGGAAGTCATGCCACAAAATTTCAATGACAGATCTTTATATTTGACAGAGATATCGCTTAAAATGTTTTTATTAGGCCCCTTTATAGTTCTCATATATAAAAGTGGGCGTGGTCGTCAACCGATTTCGCTAAAATTTTGAGCGTGTATTACCACAAGTAATGAAAGTGTACACACCAAGTTTTGTCATTATATATAAATTATTTGTCGAGTTATGGGCTCAGAAATCTCGTATATTCCTGTTTATAAAAAGAGGCGGTGCCACGCCCATTTTCCAAAATTTTTGTGTTTTTCGTTTTATATCCGCAGTTGGACTACTGCTATAAAATTTCAATGATATATCTTTATATTTGACAGAGATATCGCTTAAAATGCTTTTATTAGGTCACTTTATAAGACCCATATATAAAAGTGGGCGTGGCCCTAAACCGATTTCGGAAATTTTTCGTCCAAATATTTGACTAAGTAAGTATATCACGCGTACCAAATTTCATCGATATATCTTCAACGGTTTCTGATTTATGACTCATAAAACTTTCAATGTTTGCCCCTTAATAAGTGGGCGTGGCACCGCCCATTTTCCAAAATTTTTGTGTTTTTCGTTTTATGTCCGCAGTTGGACTTACGCGACAAAATTTCAATGATAGATCTTTATATTTGACAGAGATATCGCTTAAAATGTTTTTATTAGGTCACTTTGTAATATACATATATAAAAGTGGGCGTGGCCGTCAACCGATTTTAATTATTTTCCGTCCAAACGTATGCCTAAGTAAGTAAATCACGCGTACCAAATTTTGTCGATATATCTTCAATGGTTTCTGAGTTATGACATATAAAACTTTCAAGGTTTGACCCTTAATAAGTGGGCGTGGCACCGCCCATTTTCCAAACTTTCATCAAATTTCTTCCTAGGGGCCTGAGCTCAACACGTGGGTAAAATTTCATCGCTCCAGCTATATTAGTGACTGAGATACCAAATTTCCGATTATTTCTATATAGGAAAAGTGGGCGTGGTCATGGTCCGATTTCGCCCATTTTCAATACCAACCGTCCCAGTCTCGATACCAACTTGCATTTCAAATTTCATCAAAATATCTCAATTTTTGCGCGAGTTAGAGTGTTTACAGACGGACGGACAGACGGACGGACGGACAGACGGACGGACGGACGGACGGACATGGCTAAATCGATTTCTCTTTTCACCCTGATCATTTTGATATATATAAGTCTATATCTATCTCGATTATTTCACTCTGTTACAATCCACCGTTATGTGATTAAAACTATAATACTCTGTGTACTAGTACAGCTGAGTATAAAAAACTCATGGGATAAAAATGCAGGCACTCTGTTTTTTCAATTCCTTTGCTTTTTTTGAAAATACTCCTTTTTGTTTCCTAGCTGGACTTCATCAAATTTCTTTATACTGGATAAAATCAGACCTGGGAAATATCAAGTACCAGTACGACTTGTGACAAGTACATTTTAAAAGAATTGTACTAGTACTGGTACTTGCATTCCCAAATTTTCAAGTACTAGTACAAGTACAAGTACAAAGAATTGAAAAAAAAATTGAATTCCAGGGATTGCAAATAATCGTTATTTTTTAAATTTTGACTAAAAAATCATACTGAAGGAGAAACGCTAAACGCAAAAGAAGTACACAGATGTAATCACCGTAACGCAGACTATCTCTAGGTGCATAACTTATACACATATATATATATATATATATATATATATATATATATATATATATATATATATATATATATATATATATATATATATATATATATACAAGAATTGCTCGTTTAAAGTTATTAGATTTAAGTAAATGCTTCACATACAACTTTATTTCTGTCCTACAGAGTCTCTAAATGCTACATATTTATGTACCTACTCACATACATACATAAAATTACATTTTTAATAGTATATATGTGCTCGCGTCACATAAATACGTAAAATTTATAAATAAACTTTTATTACCTGAGCAAAAAAATAAAACTCAAAAAATAACTTTTATAATCTGAGCAAAAAAATAAAACTCAAAAAATAACTTTTATTTTCTGACGGAAAAATAAAACTCAAAAAATAACTTTTATATTCTGATCGAAAAATAAAACTCAAAAAATAACTTTTATTTTCTGAGGGAAAAATAAAACTCAAACAAGTAAGGAAGCCTAAGTTCGAGTGGAATCGAACATTAGATACTCAGCTGTATGCTTTCATTGTTTGCGTTGATGGAAACACGGTGTATTTTATATAAAGCGAGTGCTGCATAAAGTGGGCGTAGCCACGCCCATTTTCAACATTTTTATCAGTCATCCAACTAAGCATATGAATATTATTCTTTGTGCAAAATTTCATTCCTTTATGACTTCTAATTACAAAGATGTCACGTTACAAATTTCCAAAGGGTGTTCCAGAAATATCTTTGTTAAAAAGTAGGCGTGGTCATAAACCGATTTGAATAAATTTTTGCGTGTCTATTAGCACAAGTTATAAAAGTGTATAAACCAAGTTTCGTCTTAATGTCTCAATTATTTGTCGAGTTATAGGCTAAGAAATCTCGTATATTCCTTTGTCTAAGAAGAGGCGGTGCCACGCCCATTTTCCAAAATTTTTCTATTTTTTGTTTCCGGTCTATTGTAGAAATCATGCCACAAAATTTCAATGAATTATCTTATATTTGACAAAGATATCGCTTAAAATATTTTTATTAGGCCCCTTTATAGTTCCCATATATAAAAGTGGGCGTGGTCGCCAACCGATTTCGCTAAAATTTTGAAAATATATTACCACAACTAATAAAAGTGTACACACCAAGTTTCGTCATTATATTTAAATTATTTGTCGAGTTATGGGCTCAGAAATCTCGTATATTCCTGCTTCTAAAAAGAGGCGGAGCCACGCCCATTTTCCAAATTTTTTGTGCTTTTCCTTTTATATGCGCAGTTGGACTCCTGCCATAAAATTTCAATGATATACCTTTATATTTGACAGAGATATCGCTTAAAATGTTTTTATTAGGTCACTTTATAATACCCATATATAAAAGTGGGCGTGGTCGTTAACCGATTTTGGCAATTTTTCGTCCAAACATTTGCCTAAGCAAGTATATCACGCCTACCAAATTTCATCGATATATCTTCAACGGTTTCTGAGTTATGACATATAAAACTTTCAATGTTTGGCAATTAATAAGTGGGCGTGGCACCGCCCATTTTTCAAAATCTCACCAAATTTCTTCATAAGGGCCTGAGCTCCACACGTGGGTGAAATTTTATCACTCTAGCTCTATTAGTGACTGAGATACAAAATTTCCGATTTTTACTATATAGGGGAAGTGGGCGTGGTCATGGTCCGATTTCGCCCATTTTCAATACCATCCGTTCCAGTCTTGATACCAACTTGCATTCCAAATTTCATCAAAATATTTCAATTTTTGCGCGTACAGACAGACAGACGGACGGACAGACGGACGGACATGGCTCAATCGATTTCTTTCTTCACCCTGATCAATTTGATATATATAAGTCAATATCTATCTCGATTATTTTATGGTGTTACAATCCACCGTTATGTGATTAAAACTATAATACTCTGTGTACTAGTACAGCTGAGTATAAAAATAACTTTTATATTCTGATCGAAAAATAAAACTCAGAAAAAAACTTTTATTTTCTGAGGGAAAAATAAAACTCAAAAAATAACTTTTATTTTCTGATCGAAAAATAAAACTCAAGAAAAAACTTTTATTTTCTGATCAAAAAATAAAACTCAAGAAAAAACTTTTATTTTCTGAGCAAAAAATAAAACTCAGAAAATAATCGTTAAAAATCAACCTTTTGGATATCACTTATAACCGTCACGGTCCCTGTTGAATTCTTTTCAAGTACTTTCAATTCTTTTAAATTACTTTGAAGTATTTGCTAAAACTTCAATTCCTTGTACTTGTACTTGTACTAGTCTTGAATATTCTGAAAGTACTTGGTACGGACTCATTACTTCAAGATCAAAATATAAAGTATTTAAGTACGTAATAGTCCAATTACTACTCAGTATTACCCAGGTATGGATAAAATAAACTGGTATGATGCTGCCTTTTGGATAGCAGTTGATAAACTAGTATTTTGATAACTAGTCTGTAGTTCAACTGCATTTAACTGGTATAATACTAGACAAAATAAACTGGTATGGTATTGTCATACGAATACCAGTTGATATACTACAATTTTGGCATACTAGTTAGCTGTTTCGCTGCAGGGTAGGTATGCGTAGGTGTGTCCTTGAAATACTTTCGCATACATACATATGTACAAATGGCTGACGAAACACATTTTTGTGTAAGTATATGATTCCGAATTGATGCTTAAGTGAATTATCCAGCACTTTGACTATTAAATTGAATTTAATATTTTTAAAGCGAAAACTAAAAATGTGGGTGCAAAACTAACTTCCTATTTGGATTGGTGAAAAATGAAACAAATGGAATATTTTTCTACCAACTCCGTCATAGCAAATTTCAAAATTTTTCAATAATTTAAATATCTCCTACGATCCTACGACAGCTGATAATCATATTCCTATTGTCCCTATTTATGTAATATGTTTCGATTCGGTAGGAATGTTGGACATATCAAACGATTCAGGAAATTACAGTTTTTTTTTACTAAATTAAAGTACCTAGCACATCTTTGAACTTTTTTTTATAAAATACGTGTACCTAATCTGTTTATTAAAATAGCAATGTGTATACTCTAAAAATTCTTCTCACAATAGGAAATGTCATTATTCACACTGACATGTGGCGACATGGCAATGCACCAATACAAAGTTCGTTTACAAGCCTACGCAGATTTGGCCAATACTGGGAACTAAAACTTTTACTGACCAAAAAGTAATAAAAACCGCTTTATTATCAACGGAAATCCCAGCTTGAGCATCGTCTGAATCGCGAATGTATGTATAACCATTTTTATCACGTTGGAATTGCATATGCTGGGTGTTTGTGTCAGAAAATGATTTTCGTACTTCCATAAAAGAAATTATGTGCTGACTTTATGAGCTGTTGATAAATTTCATATTGGCTTTTAACAATAAAATCGTCACAACAATAACAATGAAACAGTTAATAACATACATACATAGTAGACATATACGCCGCCGATTGACGCCGCCGCCGCCGCGCCGATTACCTTCATAATCGGCCGCCGCCGCCATAATCCGTGAAATCGGCGTATCGGCGCGGCGGCGTGCGCTGGCGCGCCATACCCGTATGGAGCGAGATGTGTATATATTTTCCTAGTTTTGCTAAAGTTCTTCAAAATTAAAAAAAAAGGAACCAATCGACGTGTTTTGACCTCAGGAACACGAAGCTGAATGCGGAAATGTTTTGTTTTTTGCCGGTTAAAAGTTATTAACAAAAACTTTGGCTATTCCCTACTTTACTAGCCTCAGTCCTAAAGAATTTAAGCTACTGGAAAATTTCAGTTCGTTGGCTTACATAATTTTTTCTCGGATACGGAACTTTTCTGGGATCTCTTCCATTTAGTCCTACTTATCGAGGTCTGTTGCTAATTGTTCTACTCAAAACTGCACCATTTCAACCCTCCTTGATAACATTAGATGCCGAAAATGATTCCAAACATGCCTCCAGGATCTCACAATCACACTCAAAAAAAAAATTTCTCTCGATCAAAGACATAATTTTCCTTATTTTGAACACGCGTCCCAATACAAAATTTTCTTTGTTTTGTGTAAATTTCTCAAAAATGTGGAAAAAACATAAAAAAACATTCAAACAAATTCATTGCCATGGGGATTTGTATGGGAATTTAATTTCTCAAAATTAAAGAAATCAAGTCTTCAAAACAAGGAATGTTGGGAATGGAATGGCGCTTAAAGAATTTTTCATTATTTTAATGTATGAATTTTTTCAAAACAAGTATATGAAACCATGGTAACGCATGTAACAACAATATTTTATAAACCTTTTAACATGTTTTAAGGAAAATTTACTCAAAACAAGGAAAGTAGTGTTCAAAATAGGTAAACAATTTCTTTGACCCCTCCATATATTTTTTTTCTCTCAGTGCATAGTTTGAACGTAAGAAAGTTGCTGTTTTTGAGTAGCCCTCACAGTTGTCGAACCTCAGCCCTATAGGGAATATTAAAGAAGACGATGGGGGATCAAAAATGGAAAAATAAGCAAGAGTTATGGAAAAAAAATTAAAGAAGCTTGGTACTTAATACCAGTTGCAAATTGCGCTGATTTGGTCAACCCTATGCCACGAAGAAGTAAGGAAGTTATAAAAAATAAAGGAGCTTCAACTAAACATTAGTTTAAATCTAGCTGCAGCAGTAATATTGTAGTTTATTTGAAAAAACAATCGAATTTAAAGTTTGTCCCTATTATTATTTCCAACTTAAATTATACATTTCATTATTTTTATTCATAAAAATTAAATTATTATACAAAAACCACCCCAGAGTTATTCAAGCATGTCCTCTCCGTATAAGCATCAATATATGGTAATTGTTATTTGGTCTTAAAATGAAATAAATGAGAATTGCAAAATTTTGTCCCTATTATTTTTTCCAACACTGTATATACATATATTTATTTTAAAGTGCCTTATATATATATAAATATGTACATATATATATATGTATGCATGTTTATTATCATACAAAATAAGCAAATGAATTTAAATTTACCCTTACATATGGATTTGTGTATATTCTTTAATATTTATTTTCTTAATTTTATATTTAAGTTTATGTAACAATTGTTTTTTGCTGTTAATAAAAAAGTTTCAACAATTTAAGGTGGAAATTAGTTTATTTATTCCATTCAGCCAGCGCTATTAAGGTAACTAAACATGGAGGAACAATAAAGGAGAATGCATAAGATCAGCTGACTTCTTCTTCAATCTTCATAAACACACACGAACACAAGCATTTTTTTTGTTGACATATTCCACACACACACGCACCCTAGCATTTCCATAGGGTCCACATCTGTCAAATTCTTCTACATTCCTCTTTGCATGACACTTCTGGCCCCACTATGTATGAAGGTATGTCGTTATGCATTCTCCTTAATTGTTCCTCCATGGTAACTAAATAAACTTAATATTTGAATAAGGATTGTGATTTGTAGATTTGGGGCAGGCGCGCCGGCGCGAAAACGCACGCCGGCGTCGCCGCCGCCGCCGAAATGTTTTTGGAATAGCGCCGCCGCCGCCGGAATCACTGTCGGCGTATATGTCTAATACATAGTATGTGTGTATGTATGAGCCTTATGTTGTACCACATTCTACTAGCATACGAATCGAGAGTCCAAAAATGAAATGGAATGATTTTTTAAGTTATTTTTATTACTTTATATGTACATATATTCATTTGTGAAATTCCTATTCTTAATGTAATAGCTAGTGAAAATCGCGGAACCAAAATTCTTCAAGTTTTATATGGGGAAAAATGCTGTACAACCTCCAAAGAGAAATCAATGGAGTTTTGTTTAAAAAGTGACATTTTTTTGGGCTAGAATTGTTTGGTTACAACCGTGCATAATCAAAAAGTTTCTACAATAAATACAAATTTTGAAATGTAAATTAATTAATAATAAAAAAAAAATTCACTAACACTAAATGTTGTTGCTATTTTTTCGACCGCCACTGTATGTGTACTACGGATATATGAAGTAATATTTTGATGACATCTGCTTTTGTGTATCTACATCATACCCTAAACTGCTAAATTTGTTCTTAATCCATCTATTGTTTAAAGCACTCCATGACAGCACAAATGATAGCTAACTTGCGAATTTGTTATGTCTTTGCTCCCAAATGTGCGTACACTCAGAGAAAAGTTGCGGACTAAATTCAAGCTGTGTCGTACTTGATTGAAGAATTACAGAAATTAAAAAAAAAAATAAATTAAATTTAAGCTTTGAAAAGCTTAAAAAAAGATAAAAAACTGAAAAAATTTGATTTAAGTTTAATTTTCTTGATTTTATAATGAAATTCTCAATATGTGTAAGTATCAGCATTCTTAAATAAAATTATCTTAATATAATATTTACAAAAAATATCCTTCTAAAAATAAGAATACATTCTTGATTTTAGCATTTTCAAGGTTAACAGAGTTTCATGACGTTTTCGGCTTGTTCCAATCCCGTTAGACTTAAATTAAGCTTGTCTTTTTCCTGAGTGTACAATGTGCATATATGTACATATACTACCCAGTCGAAAATGGTTATGTCTAGTGATGTGCCCAGAAGCTATTTTCCTCTGACTTTAATGTGGCCGCTGTGGTGCAGTGGGTAGAGTGCTCGCTATGCCAGAGGTCTCGGGCTCAAAACCCAGTCCGAGCAAACACCAAAAAAATTATTCTAATTAGTAAAAATCCAATTATTGGGTTTTTTTAAGAGCAGCGGTCACCTCTCGACAATGGGCGGCATACCCTCCGAGTGTATTTCTGCCATAAAATAGCTTCTCACAAAAAATGCATTCGCCGTTCGGAGCCGGCATAAAAACTGTAGGTCCACTCAATTGGTAGGAAAAACAAAAGAAGCACACCTCGAATTGGTCATAAAACTCGTCAGAGTTATTACATATGTAGGTATATATTAATGAAATTAAAAGTTTTTTGTATGATGTTGCTTACTTCACTTAAATTTTTGAGCATTACTCTGTAAACTCTACAAATGTGTAAAACTATCACAAAATACCTATTCCATAAGCACATGCACGTGCGAATTAGTTATGTACAATTTGTGTATGTATGTACATTAGAGCGTATCGCCAAAAAAAGTTTAAAATGTTCCCCTCTGGTTCGAATGTTTACTCCTTGGAGATTTCAAACATGGAAAAAAATTTTTTTTCGGCACCCTGTAAAAACAGCGAAATTCGTTTTTTGCTTATAACTTTTCTATTTGGTGTTTGATTTTAACGAGCAATATATTGTTGTAAAGGTTTTAACCCGTGTCATATTTCGTCCATATAAGCCATTAACCTGCGACACCAACTGTAGCTTTTATTAAAATTTATTTAAAACCAACACCCTGTATTAAAAAAATTTTTTTGAATAAAGTAAATTTAGCCTTGAATTTAATTTTGACATCATTATATGAGTAAAAAAAGATTATTACTTATTAATATTAGCTCTGTTTAATGAACAAAAAAAGTTCGGAGCAGGTTAGAGCAGAGCAAAGTAGGGCAGCTGTCGAAATAGAGCAACATAGAGCAACTCAGAGCAGAAATGCCATGAAGAATTACATAGTACACTCAAATGATCGATTGGAGCTCATTTAGAATTACAGAGCCACCATGCTTGCAATTTTATTCTGATACGGACTTGCAGGAACTACAAAATTCTAATGATGTTATAAAAATACCTGATTAATATTTCCAAACAGCAGTGATTGATACTAATTATACTAATTATAACCTATTAATTTACTCAGATTTTCTATGCCATTCTCTAAATACTGAGCGATTTGAACAGGTAGTAAGTGATTCTTGTACAGAAGTTGCCGACGAGGAACGCCTAGGTTTTATACTCGCTAAAGTAAGTAGCCGAGAACGTTACAGAAAATTAGAGCCAAGAAAAGATTTAGCATAAATGCATTACATTTATTTCCTCATTATATGCAGGTAAATATTCGTTTTATACCATTCATGGGAATGAAATGGTATTATAACTTTGTACCGAAACACAAATTGTGAAAGTACCAGAACGAGGCGTTGCAGACCTACGAAAATATATACCAATATGATCAGGATCATGAGCTGAGTCGATTAAGCCATGTCCGTCTGACTGTCTGTCTGTCTGTTTAATCGCAAACTAGTCCCTCAATTTTTCAGATATCTGCATGAAATTCGGAATGTGAGTGTATTTTTAGGAGAAGCTTATCATTTGTCGGAATCGGCCGAATCGGACCTCTATATCATATAGCTGCCATACAACCGATTGTTCAGATATATATATATTTTAGGGTATAACTTCTCCATCTAAATAATGACACTTCTTTTTCTAAGGAATCTTTGTATAAATTACCCAGAGAATTGAAAGTATAAATTAAACAATATCAGACTATGCAGCTTTTCATTTCCCCATTCGTGAAAGGTATGCAGTCTTTGGTACGTCCGAAGTCAGCCGCGCTCTTACTTGTTTTTCTTAGTATTCAGGAAACAATTTTTTTTTCAAATACAGGGTGTTGGATTTAGTAAAAATAGAATAAAAGCTGAACTTGGCATGATGGGCTAAAAGTTTCTATGGATGAAATATTGCCTTGGTGAATACCTTTCTAAAAATGTATCACTTTTGAAAATCGAACGTAAAATATAGAAATTATAAAAAAAAAACAAATTTCGCTGTTTTTGCAGGGTGACAAAAAAATTAAAAAAAAATTTTTTGAAAACCTCATAAGGTAAGTGTTCAAACTGGGGGGGAACATTTTCAACTTTTTTTTCCTCCATACACCGTGATACGCTCTAATGTACATATATTAACTCAAATTTATTTACAATTTCCTTTATTTTTATTTTCCTTTTAAAATTATAAAAAAAAAAAATGGTGAAGCTGCGACCCTCCAGTTAACTAAAACTAAATATAGTTTTGACAGTTTTTTTTCGCATACATGCAACTATGTAAGTACGTATGTATGCGTATTTTGGAAATTTTCTTGAACTCCCTTTGGTTTCGTGCTTAATGATCTCCTGACCCCTCACTCAACAACGATTATCTTTAATATATGTATGTACATATCATACATACATATGTACGTTAATGTAAATACGAACCCACATTAGTTTTATGTAAGGTTATTATTGCTGATCATCCATCAATGATTTACGATAATGACACTTCCATTCTGAAAGAAAGCACTAACCAACCAACTCATCCTTCACTCATGTGCCACAAAGAGACTTTTAGTTTGTACGGGTAAAAGTAACGAAAGCATTATCTTTTGAATATTTGTTGTTGTTCGCGCAGCTTGCAAGGAAACTTACACGGAACCCCCCTTAACAACTGAGAAAATCCTCGATGTGGTAAGACAAAATCATGAACCGGCTGAGTGTTGATTAAAAGTACTTAGGAACATCTAACTATAATAATTTGTTAAGGCAGTCATTGAAGTTCAAAAATCTCTGATTCCCACTTACCCAAGAGGGAATGTTTTTAGACGTTGCTTGGAGTTTAGTCATCAGTTGCTCTGGCAAGGGGATAGTGAAAGGTATTTGCTTAGATATCGTCGGCCTCCTGCCATAAACACGAATGTGAAATTTTTTTTAAGTGCGATGTCTGCTCTTTATCGGGTATATATTGATGTAATAACAATTAATATTTGAATATATGTTTGTGTAAACATAAATACATAATATGTACTTGTATGTACATGAGTATATATACACCCAATTTGCCACTGAGTGAAGTCGAGTTCGAATCGAGGTCGATTCGACGTCGATTTGGAGAACTCGTCAGGGTGAACGCGAATCGAAGTCTTTATTTTATAAAAAAATGAAAGTCGTTCCGACTTCGAATTATAACATCGGATCAATTTCGCCACGATGCCGGTTTGTCGAATTCGTGGCGTGTATTTTCTAACAAAGCGGGAATGAATTCATATGAACATCTCAACTTATTTTATACCCCGCACCTCTTAGTCACAATTTAGGCTACTAACTGCACGATGAGCTTGAAGAACTGTCGTCCGAAGTGGAAACAGAGTGTAACCCACTGTGCGGCGCAGCGTTACAAAGGCCTACTTGATTTAATTTGTATACATATATGTATACATATTCACTTCAAACACTTGCAAAAAAAAGTAATATTGATGTACACGGCATCAAGGGCATTACCTACTTTCAAGAAAAATTTAAAGAAATCTAAGCAACATTTCACTTAGAAAATATATTGAACAAAAATATTTCATTTGTTTACAAATAATAAAAAAAATATTATGAAAAGATTACGCATTGTGAGCAGCGATTTTTGCGATTCAGGCGATGTACATATGTGCTTCATCAGTCAGTAAGTAAACACAATTCAAGTATCCTGGCTTTAATTACGTCTGTCTCCTGCTTTCTATAGAAATAATATATTATTCTTTACAGAAAGAAGTGCAGATCAAACGCTAGATGTTGTTTTGGAAAAACTGGAAACCATTCAAGAAACCCAAAAGAAGATGGTGAATTGTATTTATGGCTTTAAAATAAACCTGCTTTCGTCCAATAAAACCATTGTCGTAAGAGTACCATGTTCTTTTTAACTAAATTTCTTGTATTTAAGAAGTGTTTTCTATGCTCACTGCATTAGCGACTCCCCGACGTTCCAATACTACAAGCATTCGTTATGAAGCTTTATCAAGTCGTATTATACGTCGTCAAAGAGTCGGTTTTGCACGTCGCTATCTAGTCGTCATTGTACGTCTTCTACGAGTCGTTTTGGCACGTCGTCAATGACTCGTTTATGTGGCTCGCTAGTGAACTGTTCTTTACATCCACTTACGACTTCGCCGGCAGGTCGCACGCGATAGTCGCTGGCGAACGAATCTTTCACTAGACCGAGCCGGAATCGAATTCGATTCGAAGTCGTTTGGCAAATTGGGCAAATATTAATTGTTATTACATCAATATATACCCGATAAAGAGCAGACATTGCACTTAAAAAGATTTTCACATTCGTGTTTCTGGCAGGAGGCCGACGATATGTACTTACATATTGATATAACACAATATTAATGGGCATAGTTGCTCGAAAATTAAGAACTTTTAAAATTTTGAAGTTTGATGAGTTGAAAGATACCTGGCATGTATTTACATAAGCATGACTTTCGAAATAAATTTAACGTAACATACTTTCAGGAGTAAATTAATTCTTTGACAATGTTAATTGGGGCTAATTATTATTTTAATGCTTTTATCACTTTTTTAACTTTTAAATTAAATTTTTTTGGCCGCATATTTGCTATAAAAGCATGAGCTTACTCTCCATATGTATTTGCCTGCGAAGATGCACATGAGACAGCCTAGTCAACACACACATATACATATATATGTATGAACAGAAAGTACTCTGAAAAAAAAAACGCTGAAAGTCCAAAGATTTTTGCAGTTAAAACAACAACTTTCCACAGTTGAAATGTGCCCAACAGCGCTCCGTTGTTGTTTCAAAAGTGCGAGTGTTGTTGATTTAAATATTTTTGTATTGAAGTCAACAACGGAAACTGTTGGAACATATACTAATTTTGACTTTAAGTTAAGAACGTAAACTGTTGAAAAAATTTGCCAACTAAAAATAAATTTTTGTTTGCATTTTTCTCTTCATCTTCTCTTTATATATCTTTGAATTAACTACGGAAAGTTGTTGCATCAAAATTTTGCTGTGAAAACAAATACTTTTGCTCTTGAATCAAAGGCGGAAATTAAACAGCAGAAAATTGTTGATTTAACTACGGGTTTATTTTTTCAGAGTATGAGTGTAAAACGAACACTCTTAATAATATTAAACAGAAGAGTGTGGGTGCACAAACGCATACATATGTAAATACAAATAGTCCCTGCAAAAAAAATGTGCGATCAATCCCGAAAGAGATTTGTCCTCGATTGATCTCTTTCGAGAACAATCGGTCCACAATTAGTCCCCGATTGTTCCCGTACGGGTATAAATGTAGACTAATTGTAGACCAATTGTTCCCGAACGGGTATAAATGTAGACTAATTGTAGACCAATTGTTCCCTAACGGGTATAAATGTAGATTAATCGCTTTCATCCCCAACGGGTATAAATGTAGATTAATCGCTTTCATTCCGAACGGGTACAAATCTAGATTCCTTAAATGTAGAAATTTTACAAAAATATGCAATGTATTTAAAAAATTGTAGAACAACCGGTAAAACGAATTGAACACCCTTTTTTAATAACAATTTTAACAAAATGTTGCCTAAAATATCCTATGAAAAAATCCTTTACATTACGCTCATATAATGCATACTCAAAAGTTTTGAGTCAAATTTTTAAAATTTATTTATTGAGATTTTTTACAAAAGTAAAACATTATACAATCTTTATTTAAATATGCATGAACATTTACAATTTTTTAAGGAAAAATCTACATTTGAACCCGTTCGTGCTGAAAGCGATTGATCTACATTTGTACCCGTTCGGTATGTTAGTGATTAATCTACATTGGTACCCGTTCGGGTATACAAGTTGAACAATTAGTCTCTTCATAGGACATGCTCGAACAAATGCTATCAATTCACTCCATATAAAGGGATGTAAAATTGTATTAGTCGCATGCTTCCTTGCGATTGATCCCGGACACGTCCCGGATTAATCGCATTTTTTGCAGGGGTCTTACAGAGCACTGTTTATGTGCCTTCGTATAATTGTGTATTTGAAAAAACTGTTATGTATAGGTGTGATGGAAAATCATTTATTTATCAAAAATAACCCCTTTTGCTTGAGCTCTTTAATACAAGGCAAGTAGGTAGTATGAGAATTTACAAACATGCATAATAAATACGACAGATTCAAATACCGCATACACCCCATGAAGTGCTGGCCTATTTGTTTACTTATTTTAACACACGCTAATGATAAATCACAAAGTCAAATAATTGCTTAAAAGCTCATTGTACAGCCAAATAAACAATCAAGACAAGACATATTTATTGAATTTCATATACAACTGACTGATAATGTGCAACTTGTATGTACATTCCTATTTATATGGACTTGAGAATAGCTCATGCGGTAGGAGACAATGCACCTAGGATAGGGATAAGATAGGAATTAAACTCACCAAAGTTATATTTAGGGGATTCACAACCTGTCATATTGCGTCATATCATCATAAGTCATAATATTTTGTTATTGCATTCTAGGCTATATGTGTACTAAATAAATACAACACTGCAAGATATGTTTTTGAGTCGTCGTATTTGGTCAGCTGTTTTTGTTTACTTCTTCACAGGGCTTCGGAAAAGTCTTTTATAACAATTTCCGTACAATATTTTAATATGACATATGATTTTATGACACTTTGTGAATCACCTAATTATGTTAATTACGTCTTGCCATATACATATCTAATACGCAGCGTTACCATTTTCAATATAACACATCTACGTATGTGTGTGTGGATCTTTTCTGGAAACGTTCTCCAAAAGATGCAAAATTATATATAAAGTCACGTTATATTATCTCCTTGCAAAAATAGCACCTACAACCATTACTTTGCCTTGCTTAACTTTAATAGCTAAAGGATAAATTAACTGTATGAAATGAATTTAAGTTTCATAAAATCTCAATTTTCCTAAATCAGCGTTCTTACACAGTTAGAACGAATCAAAAGTACTCCCAGTATTTCTTGACTACGTCAAAAGTGGAGTGGTGGAATTGAACATCCATCATTTCGCTTTTAGAACTTTTTAGAACTATCCTTAATAAGAGAGCTTAAAAGTTCATGGAAGCTCAGAGCAGCATATTTTATACATATATGTACATATGTATGTACATACACAACCACTTTGACATGACATGATGAAGGATGATGGTGGAGTTTTTCGCAACAAATAAAATAAGATCAATGGCGAAAGGTCATACAGCCATATGTACATATGTATACTATATAATACATAAATATGTTCTTATCATATAAACAATAATATTAAAGTATTAAAAGTACTATTAAAACTTAATATCGGAGCATCTAGAGAATTGCCTAAAATTTGGGTTTTAATAAAAATAAATCTATGTATAAATATTTAGATTGAATAGATCTAACTTTTGTGACCATGCCGAAAGGACCCTGTTGCTTCAGACCATATTACGTACATATATAAATAAATAAAACATGTACATACGGTTAGGCACATTTGATATGAATTTAGTGGAAGTTAGTGAAATTTAGCGATGAAGATTAGCGATAGCGATTTCTGGATTCCCGGTACAGGCCGTCTTAAGCTTAAATTTACACAAAACTAAACCGAAGTATAAGTTCGGTGTAGTTAGTCAATTTGTAGTTGTAACTTACATAGTTCACCGTACACCTCAATAACTCTTTAGCTCCAAACAAGTAAGGAAGCCTAAGTTCGAGTGGAATCGAACATTAGATACTCAGCTGTATGCTTATTGTTTGTTTGCCTTTGATGGAAACACGGTGTACTTTATATAAAGCGAGTGCTGCATGAAGTGGGCGTATTACATATAGAAATACACGGTTTGAGGTTCGAAATGAATTAATTTATTTATTCACTTTCACTTCCTTATATACCAAAAATTATTACAATAACTTACACTAATACATATACAAAAAGAAAGAGTGTTCACCATATGCTGTGTCAGCATATGTGAATCATAAATATTTCGTCGGTGCACATTGACAAACTGACGCTGTCGCTCAGTTGGTCATTGTGACCGCTCGGGCAATGCACTTGACAAAATGCAACAAATGTAACTTGAGGCGCCGTATGTGGCGGTGTATATATTTGATGTTAAACTCCCGCTGGGGTTTAACGGAATTTATTTAGGTCAGTCTGTTTTGACAATGTGTGTGGTACATGTGTACACAATAAATTATGTGTACATGACAACAACTGTAAGTGCGGTGTATTTATGTAATGCTACACCTTCCCCCTTAAAAAAAATAGATATATATATTTGTATTAAACTATATATATCTATTTGGATGACTTAGTGACCCACTTAACGTTTGTCTGAGTTGACAAAATTTATTAATTGCTTTTCGGCTCATATTGCCTGTGTAGCATAAAATTTTATTATTCAAAAATTTTTTTTGTGTTGCATTTGCTTTTGCCTGCATTGCATTTTTTATTTGTACATGAACGTTATTATTGTTTTTCTTTTCTTTTTACATTTGGTTCGTATTGTATATTTATACATATATTTAGTACATTACATTTATATATTTTTTTTTGTTTCGTTGGCGTGTGCCTGTTTATTAAATTGAGTAAAATGGAATGCATATTTATTTACGTTATTACTAAATTTATTATTATCGGATAAAAGTGCAGTGCCTAATTTTAAATTGGTTTAAGCCTATTCTTATGAATAACTATTTCTTTTTTGTTTTTATTGCTATCTCCTATGCTATTTGGAATTAAAGTATAGTTGTTATTTTTATCAATATTTTTAACTTTATAGTGTCCTGTATATCTATTTTCTAACTTATGGGAGGCCTCTTCTCTAACTAATACTAAATCTCCTATTTTAATGTCTTTATTATAGCTATTTTGTCCTAGTTGGATTTTTGCTTTTCTTTTGCTTTAGTTTCTACCTTTCTCTCTTGGCAGTGTTTTCACATCAGCCTTGGCAGTGTTTTCACATCAGCCGTATACCTGTTTTTTTCCTTTTGGCAGTGTTTTCACATCAGCCGTGGCAGTGTTTTCACATCAGCCGTATACCTGTTTCTCTATTGGCAGTGTTTTCACATCAGCCGTATAACTGTTTCTCTATTGGCAGTGTTTTCACATCAGCCGTATACTTGTTTCTCTATTGGCAGTGTTTTCACATCAGCCGTGGCAGTGTTTTCACATCAGCCGTATACCTGTTTCTCTATTGGCAGTGTTTTCACATCAGCCTTATTCATATTTTTTCTGTTGGCAGTGTTTTCACATCAGCCTTATTTATATTTTTTCTGTTGGCAGTGTTTTCACATCAGCCTTTTTTATATTTTTCTTTCTATGCAGCGTTTGCACGTCAGCTATATTCAATTTAATTTATTTACGTATGGTCAATTTGTGAGGGCCCTAAGCTTTAAGCGTGGGGGTCTTCATATCCCCCTCTTATTTCTCTCTAGAATTGTGATAGTAACCACTCCGGCTCTTGTGACTCGCACCTTGAACCATGTTGCTGCCGTCATGTGGCGGAAGGTCTGTCTCGTCTTGCCACTCTGGTTCAGTCGTACCTTTATGGCTCGTACTAGCTCGTTTGGCAACGGGTTCACTCCGCTAAAATTACGCCACTCGATCGGTGTCTCTACTGGAGGTTCATTGTTAGACCTAGAATTGTCGTTGTAACTTGGCTGCGGTCTGTATCTTCCATTTTGGTAATCTCCACAGAGATTACTCTGGTATTGATGTCATAAGTTCAAAACTGTGTTTGAGCTGTCCGTTATTTCGGTACAGCTGTTGGTAAATCTAGAAATTGCTTCACTCATTGTTGTGAACGTTCCCGCTTGCATGATCATTTTGACCTTGTCATTAGAGCAGTTTTTACACATGGCTTTAACTGCTGCCTGTGTTGCATATCTCGTTGCTAAGTCCGGCTCTAGCCCATACGAGATGTATGCTCCTACTAATGACTTGGTGATTTTTTCTATTTCTGTTGTGTATTGGTTAGCAGTTTTGCTACTTTGTTGGATGTTCAGGAGTTTTGCAGTTAAAACTTCTACTGATTCACCCTTTATTGCGGTTTTCAACTTAATTTTAATCTGTGCTATGGTAGATTCATTGCTGATAAAATTTCTTGCCGTACCTTTTAATTTTGTTTTTATCATTGTAATTGCCAATGCCTCGTGTGTATCCTTGATTTGCTCAAGTATATCGAGTGCATCTAGGAAGCTGTGTAAATTTTCCGGCTTACCATCAAACTCTGGTAGTACTGACGAAGCAGTTTTGATAAATTCAACTACCGTTTGTGGCATTGTGACGTTTACTGCTGGGGTATTAGGTGAAATATTAAGTGGTTGCTGGAGTGGTTTACTTTCTTCCACCGATGTGGCTTGACTGAACGAAGATGAGGGTGTTCGGCTTTTCTTTTTCTGCTGATATTAAGTCATATATTTCTTGCCATTTATTCATTTCAGCTTATATGCGTTGTTGCACATTGTTCAATTGTCTCAATTTATTTTTAATGTAATTTTTTATTAGAATTGCAATTGTGACAATTAACAATGTCATGACGCATCCAAAAACTGTTAGCCATTTGTTAGAGATTTCTTCTTCTTTTTCTACAATTGGATTTCCTTCAAACTTTACAATTCTATTTTCAGAATTTTTTTCTTCTGAGCTTTCTTTACCTACTTCGTATCCTGCGATAGCTATTAATACGCTGTTTAGCGCTACTTTCCACCATGCCATATTTAAAAAATAATTTGAGATTTTAAATTTTAATTTTATTTATTCCATTTATTCATTTATTTTTTCCTTAATTCTCTAATTTTATATCTTAATTTTATTTTATCTTCCTTATTGGTACTTAAATTTAATAACCTATAAGCTTCGGCTATTTCCTGATTTTTTCTTACTCTTTTACCTGCCCTTTTTCTTTTTGTTATTATTGCTGGGGAAGGTATTTTTGGGATATTTTCCTTTTTTTGCCTTATTTCTTCTCCTATACTCTTCTATGGTTATTGGTTTTGGGCCTTCTTTTTTATTTTTGAGGTGGTCCTCAGCAAATTTTATGAATTCTCTTATCGTGCTAACGCATCTATCGAAAATTTTATTAAATTCCTCTTGGGTTGTAATGTCCTGTGACATTTTAAAAGAAATAATTTATTCTATCAGCAATAATTAAAAATTTTTTTTTTTTTTTTTTTTTTTTTTTTTGATTTTTAATTTTCTACTCTCCTGAGTGTCCTAATTGTTTCCTCTTCTAATGTAGTGGGGTATAACAAGTCTGTCATTGTGGGTGCTCTGCCCATTCCTATAAAAGTCCAAAATTGCCTTAACCAGTTAAGCTGATGCCTATTACTGCCTATTGTACGAGCTCTTGACCTACGAGTATTGTTCGTGTTTTCTAGTTGGTCTATTATCCTATTTAAGGCTTCGTAATTGAAGTCGTCTGGCAAAGCACTATCCATAAGGGATATGTATTTAAACCGAATTAAAAATAAACTGGCATTCAAATTTACTCAATTTATGTTGTTTTATTTAAAATGAGACCCTAATGTCGGAAGGAAATATACGTATATGAAAATAATGTCCCTAAGCAATGTTACTTGCTGTTTGGTGAAGCGGCCGTTAGGCTGCTAAATTCATATAAACTTAATATTATAGTTATACTTATATTATTTATTTGTTGTTGTTGTGGTGGTGTTTGTAGTAGACCCGATATAGTGATGATGAAGTTATCCTTTCTCTATTCCATTAGAATTATGTTATCCCCTTTTGTTGCTGCTTGATCGTATAAATAGCATAGTCTCCTCTATTCCACTAGAATTATGCTATCCCCCTTTGTTGTTGCTTGATCTTTCTTCATATAAATAGCATAGCCTCATGTGTATTATAGCCGGTCATGTAAGGTACGTTACTTTGGGATGCTTCTGCTGGTGTCCTCTGACTGCCTAATTGTGCTGGATTCAGTACAGATATGCAACTATCATCGTTTTCGTCTTGATGTGTTTTTATCCAAACCGTGGTGCGTGGTGATAGGTTTTTTGATTTTCGAACATCTACCGTCTTGACT
This sequence comes from Urophora cardui, assembly GCA_960531455.1. NCBI lineage: Eukaryota > Metazoa > Arthropoda > Insecta > Diptera > Tephritidae > Urophora > Urophora cardui. Next base: position 104,149,719 of record OY482670.1, on the reverse strand, counting down.
AATGCCGTTTTCTTTTCTCGAAAAAATGTTGCCCTTTTTGATTTTCTTAGCTATTTTGTAAGCTTTTATGGTAATTTTACCGAATATTGACCTCTAACTAAGCAAGAGGACACCATTATCTACAAATCTAGCCATTTTATAGAAAGTTAGGTTACGCAATTCGATAATTGGGATATAGAAGGGCAGCATTTTTTTGCAGAAAAGAAAACGCCATAATTCAATCCGAAATACCATATGCGTTCAGTTGTTTAAACCAATTTTTATTTCTTCATAAGCAATTGCCTTGTATGTTGAACTGGTTAGTCCTTATGAACTATTCCGCTAGTAAGCAAATTTTTGTTCATAAGGATAACTTCGAGCTGGCGGATCGCCATATTACATATAGAAAGACACGGTTTGAGGTTCGAAATGAATTAATTTATTTATTCACTTTCACTTCCTTATATACCAAAAATTATTACAATAACTTACACTAATACATATACAAAAAGAAAGAGTGTTCACCATATGCTGTGTCAGCATATGTGAATCATAAATATTTCGTCGGTGCACATTGACAAACTGACGCTGTCGCTCAGTTGGTCATTGTGACCGCTCGGGCAATGCACTTGACAAAATGCAACAAATGTAACTTGAGGCGCCGTATGTGGCGGTGTATATATTTGATGTTAAACTCCCGCTGGGGTTTAACGGAATTTATTTAGGTCAGTCTGTTTTGACAATGTGTGTGGTACATGTGTACACAATAAATTATGTGTACATGACAACAACTGTAAGTGCGGTGTATTTATGTAATGCTACAGGCGTATCCACGCCCATTTTCCAAAATTTTTCTATTTTTTGCTTCCAGTCTATTGTAGAACTCATGCCACAAAATTTCTATGAATTATCTTTATATTTGACAAAGATATCGCTTAAAATGTTTTTATTAGGCCACTTTATAATACCCATATATAAAAGTGGGCGTGGTCGTCAACCGATTTCGCTAAAATTTCCAAAATGTATTGCTACAAGTAATAAAAGTGTATACACCAAGTTTCGTCGTAATATATCAATTATTTGTCGAGATATGGGCTCCAAAATCTCGTATATTCCTGCTCCTAAAAGGAGGCGGTGCCACGCCCATTTTCCAAAATTTTTGTGCTTTTTGTTTTATGTCCTTAGTTGGAATCTTGCCATAAAATTTCATTGATATATCTTTATATTTGACAGAGATATCGCTTCAAATGTTTTTATTAGGTCACTTTATAATACCCATATATAAAAGTGGGCGTGGTCGTTAACCGATTTTGGCAATTTTTCGTCAAAACATTTGCGTAAGCAAATATATCACGCGTACCAAATTTCATCTATATATCTTCAATAGTTTCTGAGTTATGACTCATAAAACTTTCAATGTTTGCCCCTTAATAAGTGGGCGTGGCACCGCCCATTTTCCAAAATTTCATCAAATTTCTTCATAGGGGCCTGAGCTCAACACGTGGGTAAAATTTCATCGCTCCAGCTATATTAGTGACTGAGATACCAAATTTCCGATTTTTACTATATAGGGGAGGTGGGCGTGGTCATGGTCCGATTTCGCCCATTTTCAATACCATCCGTTCTCGTCTTGATACCAACTTGCATTCCAAATTTCATCAAAATATTTCGATTTTTGCGTGAGTTATCGTGCGTACAGACGGACAGACGGACAGACGGACAGACGGACGGACATGGCTCAATCGATTTCTCTTTTCACGCTGATCATTTTGATATATATAAGTCTATATCTATCTCGATTATTTCGTTCTGTTACAATCCACCGTTAGGAAATCAAAATTATAATACTCTGTGTACTAGTACAGCTGAGTATAAAAAGGGTGATGTTTACCAAGACATACAGAGCTAAGTAGATCTAAAGTTTCAGAGATCCACGCCACCGATTTGTGCATAATCCTGGCATTGCAACATACTTTGTAAATTTAACTTTCCATCCATTGTACGTATTAAATATGTATATATGTATGTAGAAACATACATAAATATATAAGTACATACATATTTCATTCGAACCTTTTTTATTCCCTTTATTTTTGCTAAACTAAGTTGTTGTTGTGCAATTAATAATAATAATAATACAATGGCGCTATTATAACTCTGGCGAGTTTTATCGCCGAGCTTCTCTCCCAATTCGAGGTGTGCTCCTTTTTGTTTTTCCTACTAATTGGGATTGTGCAATTACAAAGTGTATTTCAAGCATGAACTATAAATCTCAATCGAAAAATGTACGAAATTAAAAAGCGGAAAAATATAAAAGCAATCAGACAATCGGATACATTTTCTAAATGAGCTGAACCTTCATCAGCATTTATAGCACATACATATTTCTACGCTGGAGTGGAGTTGTTATTGATTTTGGTATTGTTTAAATTGGGACAGTTACATACATAAATTTATTGTGTTTCAGTGGCCCTTTAGGAGCTTTTCATTTTACGTTTATCAGTCTCTGGTAGGTAACCATTTTCGGATTATAAAAACAACAAAACACAATAAGGGTTTAACCTCGTTTAAGCAGAAACCAGAAAATACATATTTATTTAATTTAACGAGCACAGGCCCAGGTTGTATTTTATTTTTTATTTTTTAGAAACTAGAAAAAAACTTTAAGCATGGATGTAACTACAGCTGTTTCACCTTAGATCCCTCTAAGACTCATCAGGTTACTTTTGCTTCTGCCAAGACTCGAACTTGCGCACCTTGCAGTACAATAACTACAGTTCTAACCGCTGAGCTATTGCCTGCCTTCGACATCTGATAGTGTATTTTATTTTTTATTTTTTAGAAACTAGAAAAAAACTTTAAGCATGGATGTAACTACAGCTGTTTCACCTTAGATCCCTCTAAGACTCATCAGGTTACTTTTGCTTCTGCCAAGACTCGAACTTGCGCACCTTGCAGTACAATAACTACAGTTCTAACCGCTGAGCTATTGCCTGCCTTCGACATCTGATCTATCAGATCATTATTGTACTGCAAGGTGCGCAAGTTCGAGTCTTGGCAGAAGCAAAAGTAACCTGATGAGTCTTAGAGGGATCTAAGGTGAAACAGCTGTAGTTACATCCATGCTTAAAGTTTTTTTCTAGTTTCTAAAAAATAAAAAACAGAAAATACATAAATTAGAGAATTTAGCGAAAAGGATGAAAGCTCTTGAATCAATCCTTTGAAGTAATGGTTCACATGGCGGGCCTGTATCGTTGAAATGAAAAGGAAATTAATTCCCAGTAATCCAGATATTAGTATGGGTAGCTGATTGATCCCTTCTTCAGTGCATTACGTTTCTTAAAAACATTAATAATATTTGCCTTCCGTTAGGAAATACACATTTACATATCAAAAAGAAAAAAATGTTAATTCTTAAAGATTTGATGGGATTACCGAAAAAAAAATCCATTTCCAAATCAAGTAATTTTTAATTCTAGATTTTGGAAATATGGTTTTCTTTTTTTTTGCCTCTCATTTTTTGATGTTAGGTTGCTGCACAATGAAGTAAATTAGGAATGACAGCTTTTATTATACCTTTCATGAACATGAAATGGTTTTATAAATTTGTGCCAGAACACGATTCTTGTAAGTAGCAGAAGAATGGACGATAGACCCATAAAAATATATGCCGATATGCATTCACATATTTCATGAGTTGGGTCAATTAACTAAGCAATGTGCGTCTGGTCGTTTGACTATCCGTCTATTTGAACGCAAACTAGTCCCTCGGGTTTTTACGATATCTGATTGAAAATCGGCATACGGACGTATTTTTATGTAAATTGATAATTTTGTCCGAAATAAAGATATATGTATGTATGTATGTAGCTCGAATTGTTCAGTTTGCAAACATTTTGGGCTATAACTTCTCACGTTAAGCAGTTTAGAACATGAAATTTTACCGTATTTGTATTCACATGGATCTAGGTAATGTTACTGAATATTGTCTAGATCGGATCACTATAACATATAGCTCCCAAAGAACCGATTGTTCAGATACAGGAATTTTGTAGCACAACTTCTCAATTTAAAACTGCTGAGGACATGCATAATTTTTGGCTAATACATGTTTTGTACATGTAAACAACTCAAAATAAAGAAAATCAGACCATGTAACATCTCAGTTACGCCACTTATGAAAGGTAGATACTGAGGCTTCGGTGCATCCGAATATATCGTCGCTCCGGAAGAAGAAAGACGCATGTCAGTAATTTGTCGACGAAAAAAGGCGCATTAAAAATATGTCGGGGAAGAAAGACGCTTTACAAAGCATGTCGACGAAGATAGACGCATTAAAAAATATTTCGACGAACAGAGACGCATTATAAAATATTTCGACGAAGAAAGACGCATTAGCATTATTAACTGCGAAGAAAGACGCATTAGCATTAATATTGACAAAGAAAAATAAAAAATCGAATACGTCTTTCTTTCCTAAAAAATATTTAAATGCGTCTTTCTTTATAAAAATATATAAAAATAAAGCGTCTTTCTTCGTTATCAAAAAAAAAATAAAGAGTCTTTCTTTCGAAAAATATTTTTAATGCATCTTTCTTTGAAAGAAAAAAGTTTGCGTCTTTCTTCCTCAACAAAACAGTTTGCGTATTTTTTCTTCTATAGCGACGATATGTAGTCGTGGTCTTACCTCTTTTTAATTGAATTGAACGTAAGTAAGGAGAAGAGCAAGCACTCAGGTTTTTCATTCATCCACAGCGTAAGTTAATTCACCTTGAGCTACAGTATTCATAATTTGTTCATGCCACACATTGAAAATATGTTTAATAATTCATAACAAATAGAAATTGACATTAATATAACACTATTTGGAAATGTCAACAATAAAGTAGCCACTTATGTATTGTCAAGCACATTTCGTCGTACCATACGAAAACTAGCATATTTAAAATTTCTGGCGAAAGCTAGCAATTAAAAAATTCTGTACGAAAAGTAGCACATTTGACTTTTGGCTGACGAAAAGTAACAGTAATTATATACTGTTTTTACATTGAAATTGTTGTTGTTTTAACGGAATTGATAGTTTTCCTCAGCTACAAAAAATCGTATGCTAGTTTTCGTATGGTACGAAGATTTATGAAAATATGTATTCATGTATGTGTGTATAGGCATTTGCATAAAATTAAAAATGCATTTAAAAAGGAATCAATTAAGGTACATACATATAAAAAATTGTTGAAAAAACATTTTTATACACATACATATGTACATACATATCTACATATGTATATATGTAATACATCATTTGCATATGGGTATTTCCGCTGAGAGGTCCACCGTGAGCGAAATATAAATTGCATTCAAGACAAAGTTTTTAGCTTTAATTAAATAAGAGCAGATATCAAATTATCATTATCTATTATATAAAAATAAGTCGCATTTTCGTAGTTTTCGATTGAGCCCGACATGGTTTATGGCCAAAAAAAGTATAAGAATCCGGTAAGGTTTTGGAGATATTCCACAAAATGTGGACCAGGGTAACCCTATAACGGGTTCGTACGATATGGGTATCAAATGAAAGGTATTGACGAGTGCTTGAACATGGTGTAGTTATTGGTCCCATATAAGACCCCGTATTCGAGGTATTTCGTGAAATATGAACCAAGTGTGACCCCAAACGGGTTTTCTACAAAATGGGTATCAAATAAAAGGTGTTGGTGAGTATTTAAAAAAGAGGTGATTTTCAAGACCCTATGCGAACCGTTTTCCGAGATATCGACCAAAAAGTGGACCAGGGGTGACCCTAGAAAGTCTGGAGGAATAGAATAGGCATAGGGATAGGGCTAGAGATATGGATAGGGATAGGGATAGGGATATGGATATGGATAGGGATAGGGATAGGGATAGGGATAGGGATAGGGATAGGGATAGGGACAGGGATAGGAATAGGAATAGGAATAGGAACAGGAATAGGGATAGGGTTAGCGATAGGAATAGGAATAGAGATAGGTATAAGGATAGGTATATGGATAGGGATTATCGATTAGGGATTAGGGATTCGGGATAAGGGGTTAGGGATTAGGGATTAGGGATTCGGGATAAGGGGTTAGGGATTAGGGATTAGGGATAGGGATAGGGATAGGGATAGGGATAGGGATAGGGATAGGGATAGGGATAGGGATAGGAATAGGGATAGGGATAGGGTTAGCGATAGGAATAGGAATAGAGATAGGTATAAGGATAGGGATATGGATAGGGATAGGTATAAGGATAGCGATAGGGATAAGGATAAGGATAGGAGTAGGAATAGGGATAGGGATAGGGTTAGCGATAGGAATAGGAATAGGGATAGGTATGAGGATAGGGATAGGGATACGGCAACACGGTAATCTAGGACTTTTCCTTTAGGCTTTATAAGAATAAATTTTAGGCAGAACAACGTCTGGCGGGTCAGCTAGTCTTAAATAAATTTAGATTTTTCAAAGTTAGAGTTATAATAAAAAGTGATTGACAATTTCAGGACAGCCCTTTCTTGCTATTTCTAACTTTTCAGTGAAGATGTTCCGTTTTCAGTAATAGCAAATTTATTTTGATAATATACACATACATATATTAATTTTCTACATATACTAAAATGTTCTGAATAAAAATTCATGTTACATTTCTCATTTAATAAAAACTGAAAAATGAGTTTATGTAAATAATTTCTTCAGTAGAGGTTTATATGTCACGTTACGAACGTTACGTTACGTACCTTATAATAGTATGTACAAAATAATTGAAGAGATGTTTTCAAGAAAAAATGAAGGCAGTAATACAAATAAATTAAACTGATTAAGTTATAGTAACTTGCATTAAAAAATGTGTACAATATTCGCAGAATTTCGCCTTATTATAGGTGCAGCTGAGAATGACGTCTATTTTGTGTCACGTCACCAACCGGTGTTTGTTTGCAAATATTTTTGAAACATTTTTTGCTGTAGATCCAACATTTTCACTAAACATAGTGCATGTAAAGAGTTATTCAAAGGTCTCATTGAAAAATTCGACCGAAATTCGACCATGCAATTTATTTTTTCAACTTTGTATTGGTACAAAAATTATTCCTTTTCGCGGAGATAAGCAACACTTTCCAAATTCTAGTTGTACCGCAACACTGATTTGCCCTTTTGATCACGGTCCGACGCGAAATAATGGTCAAGATCAAGGCAGATCTAGGAAGGTAGGCCCGGTGGTGAATTCAGAAATTTCCCATGTATTTTGTTGTTGTAATTGGTAGAGTGTAATGTCAAAATGATATTTCGCCATGGTTAAAATCTGAATTCGCTTGGGGCTCGTCCATTCCTATTGACCATGATGTGAATTCGCTTTGATTTTGACATTACACTCTACCTTTGTAAATAAAAAAAGAAGTTTTTCAATTCGCCGCCGAGCCTACCTGTTAGATATGCCTTGGTAAAAATTAAAATTACTCACTCTCTCTCATTTTTCGCTTTAATGGAAAAGCAATAGGAGATATTTGGCCGCGTTGATTTTGATCTGAGTGTAAACTGGGCCAATGCATATAAAATAGAGAGAGCGCTTTTAAATTAAAGCGACTCTGCAATTGTGTTTACGATATTTGTAAAAACGTTTACGATATCTATTTCTCTTAACTAAAAATTTTATTTTTTAATTATAAACAAATTAAATAATTTATAGAAAAAATTATATGCATATGCACTGCTCCTGACTCATACGACCACATCCATATCAATTCTATGTGGATATGAGTATGTTAAATGTGCTAAACAGCTTGGCAATTGTTTGTATGGGAAAAATGTTAGCCTATTATTAGCCGTGTTTTTATTCAAGCGCATATATGTACATCTGCACTTAAATTTTGTATGGAAAACTAAGCGCGGATAGAGATGTGCGCTGAGAAATTCATACAAAATTTAAGCGCAGATGTATATGCGCTTGAATAAAAACACGGCTAATATATAGATATTTATCGATACTTTTCTTCACGTTGAATCCGCACGAATGTCATGTTCGTCACCATGGATATACCCATATACATACGAGTATATAATAAGTGAGAAGTTCATACAAGCGAATCCATACCTGGATATCTGCAGGATTGTTCGGATATTTAAGCGGATTTAATAAATGCTCCGCATTGTGTCAATTCTTTGCTTAAAATGTAGTAGGTATGTACTTATATGCACATGTCAACAACAAATACTTACTTACACTCAGTGGCGGATTAAAGGTCCAGAGCGCCCCAGGCAGCCACTTTCTCGGCGCCCCTGTACCGACCATAAATGGCCATCATAATACTATAAATTTTAACTACCTAGTTGTTTTACACCCTAGATATAGATGATGTAAAAGCTTAGATAATTTGTTAATCTCTAAATATAATAAAATTGTAACAGGTCGATGTCTGTACATTGCAGATATCGAGAAAAAAATGATTGGGGGAAGCATTATTAAGCCAGTAGAATCCAAATCAACCATTTTTAGAATTTTTGTCTGTCTGTCTGTCTGTCCGTATGTTTGTGGCCGTATCACTCAAAAAGTGCTGAATGGAATTGAATGAAACTTTTTTTATTGGATTGCTAGACGCTCAACTTAAAGTTTAAGGTATTATTTGTTTCGATATCTCGACCGGTTTCGGGGTTATCTGCCAATATGTGCACCAAAATGTGTTAGTACAATATGGGTATCAAACGAAAGGTGTTTATGAATGCTGCCATAAACCATTTGATTAATTTCAATACCTAAACTGGCTTCGGAGATATCTCATAAAATGTGAACCTTCTTAATCTCAAAATGCTTAATATGGCTATTTTGTTATAAGAAATAAAATAATGTCTACCTGGTAACCGACGTACAGTGTGTACTTATGTTATGGAGCGATAAATTCTCCTCATTGATAAATTGCGAGGGAGTCGTCGAACCCGATACCACAATCCCTGACGATGGAAAAGCATTCCACCACCCGACTATGATGAAGTGGGGACAGCTATACCCCGGGTCCAAAACAATAAAGCTCCTGGAAAAGACGGACTACCTGCCGAGCTGTTCAAACACGGACGCGAAGAGCTGGTTGAAAGCAGGCATCATCTTAGAGTTGAAATCCAGTCTTTTTTGTTGGTACTTATTATTTACCAACAGAGTTGAAAAATAGAAGAGAAATTATACGCATACGAAGTCGCGGGCAACAGCTAGTATTTAATAAATTAACAAAATAAGTTTTGAATTATTTATTGAAAAAATATAAGTAAGTAGTAACAGAGCAAACAAAATTTAAATAATTGAGCTAAACGTTTGCAACTTTTAGGATGGGATAAAGTTACATACATACATACATACATACATACAGGTGAAGCTAATAAAAGCGTGTTAAAATTTAAAAATCTCTGCGTCTACATTTTTGTTTCGCGAAATTGTCGATAACATCGTCGTAGTTTAATGACAGCAATAAAACAGATTCAATATTTAGTATTGCTAACGAATTTAATCTCTTATCTGTCATGGTTGAGCGAAGATAGTTTTTCACTCTTTTTAGGCAGGAAAAACTCCGCTCCCCACTGCAATTACTGACTGCCGTTGATACGCACATTCTTAAGGCTATGTCAATGTTGGGGTAAATTGTGTCAAGCTCTTTATTTCTCAGAACCTGTAATACCGCGTTCGTTGTTCGGGGCAGTTCTCCGTCTCGAGCTATCGTTGTTAAATAAGATGGATACATTCGTCAACAAAGCATTTTTCTAAATCATTGGAATACATTGTTACCAACTAACTTGCTCTATTTTGAACTTCTTCGGTGTTTAAATTCGTCAAATTGCATAAAAGCGATGAACAGCACGTGCGGTGTCAGCTGAAGCTCACTGTCCCGTAGGGTGTCAAAGTTGTACAGACCGTCGTATCGTGTATAGGCGAGTGTGCAGACCAAAATTTTGGTTTGCACTCAAGTGTGCAGAAAATGGTTGCCAGAGTATGTAGTATATATTTATTTTCTCAATAGATCTCTACATATCGTAAGATTTATTGGCAAAGTGGAGATAATGGGTCGTATTAATAAACAAAAAGCAATTGCTATTTCTCAAATTTTTTGTAATTTGACAAAAATTTGTATGAAGAAACTTTCAAAATTTGAGAAAAAGGCTTGAAAAAGTAATTGCTTTTTTATTAATATAATCTAATATTTTGATTATCGCCAAAAAAGTCGCCATCGCCAATTTTCATAAATTGGTCGCCAAAGTTTGCAAAAAATCGCCAGTTTGGCGACAAATCGCCAGTACTGGCAAGCCTGACGACGCAACAAACGTATAATATTGCACAATATATCGATGCTTGTGCAATATAATCGATCAATTATAGATCAGCTTTAATTGTTAATCGTCGATATGTTATTTTCTTTATTTGTTTAAAAATTCTGAGCTCGCGCGCCCCTTGTAACTACGCGCCCCTAGGCAAGTGCCTAGTTTGCCTTAGGGATAATCCGCCTCTGCTTACACTTGTGCACACATATATATGTACATACATATGTATTTGCATAAACAATTAGTGCTTGCTGAAATGTTATGACATTTTCCTGAATGTATATTGAAACAATATGTATATTTTTTTTATTCATATTATGTAGTTCTTTTATCAATACGGCTTATTCTAACGTTGATAAATGAAACTGCTCAATTTGTCACTGTTGCAACGCACTTAAAACCGTTCCACATATAAGATATTGATTTGGTGCAGTTCAGTTTAAAGCAAAGAATTGCGATAGTCTTTGGAAATATTAACTAAAGTATAGCTATAGTTATTTAACGCTACTTATTACAAAGTTATTTAATCACGTAATACAATGAGGATAAAAGAAACTCGCGCTTCGAATGGAGAAAATCGTTTGAAAGAGGTGGAATCTACACAGAGTTTTGGAATAACATTTAGCTTCTTTAAAGAACATTTTCGAGCAAATATTACTTGATTTTTGGTAAGTGATTTTGAACAAACTAATAAAGAAGAAAGAGAATAATTTGAAATAGTTTGAAAAAATTAAATCACATGCACTACACTGCGTATACGCAATCTATTTACATGCAAGTATACATACATACAGGTTAACCTAATATTAAAATCAGGGACCGTAACGGTTAAGAGTCATATCCGAAAAGTTGATTTATAATAATTATATTTTGATCAGAAAAAAAAGTTATTTAAACCATATTTTCCTGGCGGATAAGCCTTACAAATGGGGACCGCTCTCAGAGAGAGTGAGAGAGAGAAAGTATTCCTTATGGCCTGATGGCATCAACACAGGAAAACCAGCCTTATTTTAAGCCTTACGCCATACAACTTTGCTTCCCTTATAATTTTCAGGCCTTATTTCGTAAACCTTTAAATCTCCTGTAATAATTCTTAATCAAGGCGTAGATTTTTTGCTGGGAGTATTTGATTTTGCGACGTAATGACGTTGTAAAATTATACTATTTAAATATGTAATGCAGAACAGCTTGTGTCGAATGAAATTTTGCATCTTAATTAGTTTTATGTCTTTGCTCCTTACGGACGACGTACATACATACATACATACATACATATTTATGTAGATATATGCATATAAGCTTTTATGTATTCAAATGTACGTATGAAGTATTTATGTATGTATCATACTTAAAAACGATACTCTTGCCATCCAAAGCGAAACGGAGCGAACATTTTTGATGCCATATTTAAATTTCGTATAGAGTTTACACGGTGTGACAAAAAAAAATTAAAAGTATTTTTTGCGAGACATAGCTTAAGTTGTAGGTCTAGTCAAATATTCAAAAACTGCACACTTAGAGTTTCCAATGCACCCTCAAAATCTGGAGTTAGCGACCAAAAACCCATTTTTCGTAGGTTAAGTCATATCGTCGGTCTCCTGCCAGAAACACGAATGTGAAAATTTTTTAAGTGCGATGTCTGCTCTTTACTGGGTATATATTGATATAATAACAATTACTATTTGTATATATGCTTATGTACATACAAGTAATATTATGCATGTATGTTTACACAAGAATTTATACAAATATTAATTGTTATTACATCAATATATACCCGATAAAGAGCAGACATCGTTCTTAAAAAATTTTCACATTCGTGTTTCTGGCAGGAGACCGACGATATATTGTACCATAACTTTTTCTCTGTTACGAATGTAAAATGATTCTTCATAAATGTCAGAGAAATTGTAAAAAGAAATGTCAAAAATTCAATTTTTGTTCAAAATGCTAATTTTTCATCACGGTCTTACCCACCATCCCAGCCAATTTTTGAGTGTGTTTTACTTCTTATGGTGTTGGGCCCATAGATCGTATTGACACTATCATGTGTCAACGTGCCTGCGTGGGTATTTTGGAGAACACTATGCTGCCTTATACGGAACACAAAATTTCTCTGGAATAAACCTTCCATCAGTATAATGACCCAAAACATACGAGTCGGATAGGCAAGGAGTTCAAAGGAATTGAGGAAATGTCCTGTCCTGCACAATCAACCGAACTCAATGCTATAGAAAACTTGTGGGGCGACATTAAGAAATGGGAAACCAGCCAATAATCGTGAACTTTGGGATTTGGGAAAGAATTGTTGAGAAAAAAAACCCAAGAAACGCTGTGAGGGATTAGTCGATTTTATGCCGCGTCGCTGTAAGGTGTTTTTAGACAATGATGGTTTCACGAACGAATATTAAACACTACTTTATTTTGTATATTCTAAATTTTTTAATTTTGCAATTTTTTAAATATTTATCTAAACTAGAATAAAAATACTATTATTTTTTTGAACAAAAAATTTTTGAGTTATTTTACCTTTGTTTTTCTAAATCGGTTATCTTGCAACTTAACACAGTAAAACTTTTGTGACGCGTGAAATGAATCTCTATGCTACTTTTGTACCCAATTTTGACCAAAAAGAAATTAAAATAAACTTTTTATGGGAAAGTTGCACATTGATTTCATAGCACTATTATTATTTTGAACACAGCTGTACCTATATTTATATTTGTCATTTGCCATTTCCTTCCTTTTCCCCTCCAGCAATAGTACTTATGTAGCTTGTAGTCAAGTGCTTCTGCGTGTTATCGCCATAATTACCTCAAAACGAACGTTAATGATAATGTATGTACTCGTATAAAAAATATTCTGTATATATTCCGGCACATAGTTGCCGGCACATATGTACAAATACATAAAAGCTGTTCAATCACCTCTCGACCGTAGCGGGTTCGGTACGTTGACAGTAGGAGGTTTAGTGCAGGTTCAAGTACCACTCTGACGATGTTAAGGCTTTCTATGCTCTCAAACAAAAAATAAATAAAAAAAGGTATAAAGGCATATCGAGCCGTATGCGCCGGAAAGATGTAAAAGCCATGATATCCGATTTTCATTTTTTTGTAGAAATGGCTTACTTGTCATCACCCTCACCTTCTCCAGAAATTTTATGCCTGAAAAATGTACCATTATGAAAAGCAATTTTGATGTAAGTACACAATTTCAGTTTGTTTATTTTTTTTGTGAGTGCAAAGTGGCTCTTACATCTTTTTTTTTTTTTCAAATTATTGAAGACTAGTGACTAATAAACAAATTTAACGGCTTTTTGTTGGATTTTAACCAATGGATTTATCACTTTAAAGCCTTTTACTTTATATTTATTACATATTGATGACCAGTAGGGTTTTATTTCATTTCGAATAAAATTGTTTGATGCACTTATGTGATGCAATGTCTTGCGTATATGGCTTTTTCTACTTTTTACCGATATCTCAGAAACTGAATCTGCCACAAAAAAATGGAAATGATATTCGAAATCAGCGTAAAATTTCCCTTCAAAAGAGTATTGTTTTATTTTTGGTGGTTAAAGTTGATAAAAATTGTCGAAAAGCGAAAGAAATAAATCAATAAAGAAATTAAACTAAAAAAAAATATAAAAAACCTTCTCCTGAACATTTTTGAATTTGGCTTTACATCTTTCAGGCGCATACGGCTCGATATACATTACAAATAACCGAATATTCCCTAAGTAAAAATTTTGTTCGAAAATAAATTCTTTCGTGAAGACTTTTGATTTTCAGTCAGTTGGAAAGGTGGTGTGGCAATATTCAGATATAGGACCTGTTTACGTTCAGCTTCCATACTGAATTTAACAATTGCATATGAATCTTATAAAACTCGTATTTATTTGTATATACATTAAGGTGGAGTGAAATTTTTTTTTGGAAATTCAATTTGTTCCAAAGCCAGAACGGAACCGTTCTAGCCCATTAATAAGCCTTTAAAATTTTATTGACCTACTCGCATGTTTAGAGATGCCCCCAGCCCCACAAAGTTGAAAAAATAGCACGATCTGGTACAAATATGAAATATTGAAAATTATAAAATCAAAAAATGAAGTATGAGGATTGATAAAGATGGCTAAGTTGAGTATTAAAGTCAATTTTTTTTTTGGAAACCACAACAACAAAAGTTATTAAATGTCAAAGTTTATATTGTGCATTTTTAAATTGCAATTACTTAAAAACTACTAAACCGATTTCGATTTTATACTAATCGATACCCAATAAACACATACGCGAAGATGATATCGCGGCGAATTCGAGGCGAATTCGCGAAAGCAGATTTTCGCGAATGTAATTTCTCGGACTGGACTCGAGTTTGCGGCAAGTTCGAGAAAATCAATTTTCGCGATATAACTTTTTTCTATTTTTTTAGGTTGTTTTGCACTAAAAAATCATTAGGGGTATTCGCTATCCCTAGCAAGATAGCAAGATAGCACGGATTGCAAATATCCTAGACCAAAATATGCTACACATAGAGAGTACCCCATTGCACAGTCGTAGGAAATTTTAAAAAGCAGCTTTTCTTTTTAGCCAAAGGGACGCGTTCATCACTCACTTTTTAATAAATAAATAATTTTATTTTAGTAGATTTAATAAATACACACAAAAAATAACATTTTAAACAAAATTCGAATGCTCAAATTGAAATTGAAATTAGCAATGGCAAATGTCAGCTGACGCAGGGTCGCAATTAATTTCCTACACTTCATAGCAAATAAATATACATATGGTTTGGTGTAGCATATTTTTGAGGTCTAGCATATTTCTGTGCGCCTGTATTTTGTTGTTGTGCGTTGGAAAACTTTGCAATCCGTGCAATCCGTGCTACGTGCTAGGGTTATGCTATGGATAGCGAATACCCCTAATATAGTTCTGAAATTTTAGATTTATACCTGAACACGAATATCAAAGTTCCGCATATGTTATCGTGGTGAATTCTAGGCGAGTTCGCGAAAGTAGATCAAATCGGTTTATAATCAAATGGATACGAGTATGTAGAAAAACCAATTCAAAATTGTTTAATAGGGGGACTTTATTACTGCTTAAACTTTTCCTTATAAAAATATTTTAAGTGCTTTGTATTATTTTATACGGATTTAACCCATTGCCAGTAAACCAAACTCTGAACTTCTAATTTTTCGAAACGCCATTTATAAAAATCTCGAATCGCTAATGATAAAAAATCCGAATCGCGATAGGTGACATGCCTACGAATTCGGATTCGCCGATCTATCGCCTCGAACTATTGCCGCGATAATATAATCAGAGAAAGCGAATCCGATGCGAATTCGAGGCGAATCCGTTGTGTTTATTGGGTAGGTATTTTGATTCCCTTTAATTTGATATATAGTTTATGTGGGTTCCATAACACCCCCCTGCGGGGGTCAATCCCCGTTTTACCCCGCTTACTTTTCATATATGAAATGTTCAAAACGTCATCCTATCGCCATAAAACTTTGTGGAGTTCATTAACTCGTATAAAGGCAACTTTTCATTGCTGGTACGTTCAAAAAAAGAACAACAAAAAAATCTCCATATGATTTCACTCCACCTTAATATACATATGTACACATGTACATATGTATATCACGCAAAATAAAAAAAAATTGAACAGCCAACCGTGAAATTTGAATTGAAATTTCGTAATATAGATAAGTAGGTATCCAAAAATATTTCACTAACGCATATATACTTACATACATATGTACTTATATACATACCCTGCAAAAAATGCGATCACTCCGGGATACATCCGGGACAACTCGCAAGGGAGCATGCGATTACTACCCATTTGTATCTCTTTATATGGGTTGAAGTGTTCTCTTTTGTTTGAGCATGTCCTATGAAGAGACTAATTGTACCCAGTTTGTACCCGAACGGGTAGCAAAAGCGCACAATTGTACCCGAACAGGTAGCAAATGCGACACATCCATTTGAGCGACTAATTGTACCCGTTTGATACCCTTTCGGGTACAATTCGTCTACAATTAGTATACATATGTACCCGTTCGGGTACAATTGGGAACAATTGTAGACTAATTGTACCCGAAAGAGAGCGCTCCCGGACAAATCTTTTTAGAGACTCGTCGCACACTTTTTTACAGGGTATATATTTAATATGTTTAGTCATTGATCCAATCGTGTGCATGCGTGAGTTTAAATATGGACTCGTATATGTATATACACATGTATGTATGTATATGTAGATGTATGTATGTATTTGTTTGTAGGAGCATTGATCACATTTCACATTCATTATTTGAATAGCTAAATCTATGTCATCAATTGATTTGGCCACGTTCGTGGAATTTGCTTGAATTACAAATAAAAGCCTTTTCTGTATACAAAAATGTGATAGAGACAGGTGAATAATGAATGACAGAGAGTGGAAAGGGGAGCATGAGTGACAAAGAATGAAAAGCGTAAGGATTTTGAATTTGTAAACGCTCAAGCACGGCAGAAAAGAGCCAGTGCGCTTAAGTCTTTTCGTAATGATTGTGTAGTGAGTTTAGGCATAGAGGACGAGCTTTCTATCCACTGCACCATAACGGAATTGGTATGTAGGGAGGAAATGTTTGTATACGATTTCCCAAACCTGAACCCCTACATCGATACTAATATGGTCAAAGCCCTAGAATTATTCTACTAAAGAGATATGGTTTTTGGATAACTTAATTTGCTTCCTCAAGCTATCAAAAGGTGCTCTACATACACAATTTGGAACAGCGGGGCGTATGTGTAACCTTTTGCTTAACAAAATTGCCTTTGGCGGTTTCTCAGAGCTGTAAACTGATTCAATCAATGTTGATTTCATCATTTATAATTATTTAAAAAAAAAGCATGTGCGCGATTTTAAATATTGAAATCAGTTTTCAAAAGGATTGTAAATTTCCAATCAAAAAGACATTGAGTGTGATTTTGAATGCGGGGAAAGCATTCAGTAGAGAATTATTCCCAATCCAAACATTAGTGCAGAATGTAACTGAATTGAATCAGTTTTTTTCATTCAATAAACAACTGATCGTTACTGTATCAACAAAGCTGGTTTCAAACAATTTGGGCTGAATGATTGGCACTGATCTGGGAATGTACAAACTCAATGATTTGAATCGACTGATTGGAAATATAGAATGTATATCTCATTTGGGCGAGTGCTGAGTTAAAATTTTCAATACAAGAAAAAAATAATTGAATCATTGCCGAACAAATTCACTGATTACGAATCGCCAGTGATTGAATCCTTTACAGCTTATACCATATGCAAATTTCTAAAATTTCAATAAATTAGATATTCTTAAAATCAAATACTTTTGCTTTCCTTGTTTCCAAGAAAATTTCACATCAAAACAATGAAAACATTTCTTAAGCGCCAAACTATTTCCAATATTCTTTTGTTTTTGTAGTCTTGTTTCTTTAATCGGGGTAATTTTTCTCTTGAATGTATGTATACACATATTGTGTTTATATATGCACTTCAAGAAGTACCTTTACGGTGATAAATTTTGCTTTATCTCTTTTTTAACTTGTCAGAAATAAGTTTTAGTAAAATGCACAAACATTCTTATTTCTATTTTCCATTTTATTTCTATTTTCACAAAGCACAAGCCGGCGGAACTTTTCTGCAATACAAAGTCCTTTGTGTACATTTTTAACTTTTTTCTGGTGCAGATTTCGTTAAAATACACCACCGAGTACGATATGGTGGTTGCTTTTTCGGTTGAGATATTTTTGGTATTTAGCGTATTTTTCTTTGAATTGCGCTTTTCTGATGCTGCAGGCGCCACAAAAGTTCTAGCACACAATTGTAAGAAAGTTCATTTATGCACACCCATCCATTCGACGGAAAAAGAAGTGTTTGTTTAAAGGTTCATGTTGGTACAAATGGATGTATTTAAGCCATAGAAGTGCATATATACTAATACATAATATAATAATACGCTGGTGCGCCTGAACTCCGTATTTTTTTATGCTCCTAATTGGATAGATCTACAGTTAAATGTCGATCCTGAACAGCAAACGCATTTTTCGTGAGAAGCTTTTTGATGGCAGAAATACATATGTAGATACACTCGGCGCCTACTGCACTCAAAAAAAAAAATTACTCAGATTATGGAAAAATGGGAATGATTCGGCGCTAAAGACATATTTCCATATTTTGATGTACAATTTTCTTTAAAACGTGGTTTTTATTCCTTGATTTGAAGAAAATCGTACATCAAAATATGGAAATATGTCTTTAGCGCCGAATCATTCCCACTTTTCCATAATCTGAGTAAGTTGTTTTTTCAGTGTGACGAGGGATGACCGATACTTTTTTATTTCACATTATGGATGTAGTAGGAGTAGCTTTTGAGCTTTCTGCCCAATTATTCGTTTTTTTTTTAGATTGTCAATCTTTTCCGAAGGTGTTTATGCAAGTTCTCCATTGATTTGAGATCTGGAATTGACTAGGCCATTCCAAAGAGGTCACATTTGCATCTGGAAACAATTTAGGCCCCAACCAGCAAGTCCGCCTTGGGTCGTTTTCTTTGTTGATAAAACCTTGATGACACTTAACATGTTTTCTTCCGCGTATGGCAGCTAAACATTCGGCAAAATATCTCTGCACTCATTAGCGATCTCTGTGTGCTTTAACGAAAATTTAGAACCAGCAACTTACCAAGGGATACTATTATGTTTCCATTCTCAAGCTAAATGGTCCTTTGATGCATCCTAGAGCAAATTCTTTTCTTTATTTTATTTGGGAACGTTTCTAAAAGTACAGTGTGCCCTTTAAGCATGTGCGCGGGAGCATAATGGTGTGGGAATTTGTCTCCAGATAAGTTTTTTGTCATCTAATCTACGCTGAAATTCAAATTGAGAAATAAGATTTTCTAAAATATTTGTGACTTTTACTCAGGGCCGTAGCTAGACTTAAATTTAAGGTAGGGCAGCGTTGGTTTAAGGTAGGGCGGAAGTCAGTCTTGGCACTACCACCATTGAGCGGCGCATAGTGGGGGCACCTCCATACAAACGCGGCCAAAAATAGTAACAATTGAGCTAGAATCTTGAAACTCGGAACTTTTTTGGTTGAAATTAGTAAACTGTGAAAATTTGAACAAAATCCACCCACAAATACGCCCACCTCCCATATAACAGTATTTTTGAAATTTCAGCATTTTCCTAACTATTATAGCTAAAATGCTCAATTTGGATTAGTGTATACATTTTTGAAATATAAATCAAATGCAGTAATCATTTTGGAAAAGGTGTAAAGCACTTCAGCGTTTTTAAATTAAAAATATATGCACTTTTAAGTATTTTATAAGAATTTATCATAAAATTTTAATACAAAAAAATCACTTTTCAAAAAAATTGTATACCAGAAATGAACTTACACTTTTCTAAAGGATTTCAGTGTGCTAAACATGAGTCTGGAGTCAGAATTTCCAGTTCTAGTTTCTGAGATATTCATGCCCAAATAGGCAAAAACCACCTTTTTTGGCTCTATTCTCTGCTTAATATCTTTTATGTAATTACTTTCCACTCAAATTCGATTAAACCAGTTGAAAGCGCAATCATTACCCTTGAAAACAGCGTTTAGTTTGTTCGAATATCTTAATTAGAATTGGAAATATCGATATTTAAGTTTCCTTTACAAATATTCCCCATACAAAAATTAAAACTTTTTGAAGCATACTTTTGGGCGTTCTGTATAGGAAAATTGTACGAAAACTTGAAAAACACCTTCCATAAAGTTCATAAAACAAAATGGAGCAAACGAATTTTTACAATTTTTTCACCTGTGTAAAAAAGACATTTAGGAATATCATATATTAAAAAATTGAGGAGGTCATATTTTTTGTTTTTTTTTTAATTTTATTTTAAAATTTTACAATTTTTACACACTTTTTTTCATATTTCTAAAGAAAAAAGCTGCCGAAGATATGAATTAACGCTGATAAAAAAAAATTACCTAATAATTTGAAAGTATGCACCATTTGCTGCAAGACGATAAAGAAATATTCGATTAGTCGCCCATAAATAAACGTTTTTCATAATGTCAAAACTAACATAATTAATGCGTTTACAAAACCGCAGTTTTAGGCAAATGGGAAAAAATTATAAAAGCAAATGGAGCAAGTTGGTTTTTAAAATGAAAATGCAGTTTGATTAAGAATATATTGTTTCAAGGCATAAAAAAAATTAAATGAAATATGACCTCCATTTTTTGTTTTTTATTTTTTTTATTCAAAGTCGAGCAAAAATTTTGTTCACATCGACATTTTTTGTCAATATTTGAAAATTCATATAAATTCAAGCTATTTACAACTAGGTTATAATTTCTGAAAGAGAAAATCATTATCTATGTAATGATGTATTACTCGAGTTCGTGTGTTAACAATTAAATGAGATAGAGCATTTTGAATGAGGTGTGTTCATTGAGAAATAAAAGAACCTATTTTTTGCTCAACTTTGGGCACCCTGTACGGTTAAACGAAAAGAGACTAAAACATTTTTATACTCAGCTATACTAGTACACAGAGTATTATAATTTTGATTTCATAACGGTGGATTGTAACATAGTGAAATAATCGAGATAGATATGGACTTATATATATCAAAATGATCAGGGTGAAAAGAGAAATCGATTGAGCCATGTCCGTCCGTCCGTCCGTCCGTCCGTCCGTCCGTCCGTACGCAGGATAACTCGCGTAAAAATTGAGATATTTTGATGAAATTTGAAATGCAAGTTGGTATCGAGACTGGGACGATTGGTATTGAAAATGGGCGAAATCGGACCATGACCACGCCCACTTTTCCTATATAGAAAAAATCGGAAATTTGGTATCTCAGCCACTAATATAGCTAGAGTGATAAAATTTTACCCGCGTATTGAGCTCAGGCCCTTATGAAGAAATTTGATGAAGTTTTGAAAAATGGGCGGTGCCACGCCCACTTATTAAGGGTCAAACATTGAAAGTTTTATATGTCATAACTCAGAAACCGTTGAAGATATATCGATGAAATTTGGTATGCGTAATTTGCTTACTTAGACAAATGTTTTGGCGAAAAATTATAAAAATCGGTTGACGGCCACGCCCACTTTTATATATGGGAACTATAAAAGGGGCCTAATAAAAACATTTTAAGCGATATCTCTGTCAAATATAAAGATCTATCACTGAAATTTTGTGGCAGGAGTCCAACTACGGACATAAAACAAAAAATACAAAAATTTTTGAAAATGGGCGGTGCCACGCCCACTTATTAAGGGGCAAATATTGAAAGTTTTATATATCATAACTCAGAAACCGTTGCAGATATATCGATGAAATTTGGTATGCGTAATTTGCTTACTTAGCCAAATGTGTGGACGAAAAATTACCAAAATCGGTTGACGACCACGCCCACTTTTATATATGGGTATTATAAAGTGACCTAATAAAATCATTTTTAGCGATATCTCTGTGAAATATAAAGATAATTCATTGAAATTTTGTGACATGAGTTCTACAATAGACCGGAAACAAAAAATAAAAAAATTTTATAAAATGGGCGTGGCACCGCCTCTTTTTATACAAAGAAATCTACGAGCCTATTACTCGACAAATAACTGAGATATTATGACGAAACTTGGTTTATGCACTTTTATAACATGTGTTAATAGACACGCAAAAATGTATTGAAATCGGTTTATGACCACGCCTACTTTTTAACAAAGATATTTCTGGAACACCCTTTTGGAATTTGTAACGTGAAGCCTTTGTAACTAAAAGTCATAGAGGGATGCAATTATGCACTAACAATAATATTTATATGCTTATTTGGATGATTGATACAAATTTTGAAAATGGGCGTGGCTGCGCCCTGTTTATGCAGCACTCGTTTCATATAAAATACACCCTATATCGAACAAACGCAAACAAACAATGAAAGCATACAGCTGAGTATCTAATGTTCGATTCCACTCGAACTTAGGCTTCCTTACTTGTTATATAAGCTTTTTTATTACAATTTGATATACCTGTCAATCTCTATTTAAAAAAAAATGGTTTTCCTCATACTTTTATTTTGAATTTATTTTTGGCCGCTATCACCCATTGTGCGGCGCCGCGCAGTTTTACCCGTGCCTAGTGGTGAATACGAACGCTAGGTCAGTTTTGGCAATTGACATGCATGTGAATAGAAATATAATTAATGGAAGATAGCGACCAACCGTCATACGCAAATAAGCGTGAGACAAAATTGAAGCCGAAAATATTATTAAAAAAATAAATGCAACAGAAAATTTAATTTGTTAAATTTTTAATTTTAATTTAATTTCCTTCGATTATTCCATACCTAAGAGAGCTATTATCTTTAAATTTGGTATGTGGGTCGCCTGTAGGTATGCACGCAAGTCAAGGTGAGAAAAAAACTCTCGAAAATTATTAAATGATAACCATAGAAAATTTAGACACCTCATTTTTCCATCGAGTAAAATGATTTAGATTAGCACACAGCCTTAGAAATCAATTCCACGATTTTGGTGTTGTTTGCTCACAGTGAGATTAGTTTTTGTCAGAAAACTGCCGGAATGAACCATTCCTTTAACCAAACTACAAAAATTCGATGGTCTTATTTAATTATATCTGTGATGCAGGGTGGATAATCCATATCATACATTGCAACCGCAATAATTCTTTATCTCAAACTATGACAAAAAATTTAATTATATATAATAATTCATCTCACTTTTTGGCCTTTTTAAGGTAGGGCATTGTAATTTTAAGGTAGGGCATTGCCCCACAATGCCTCCCCCCCCTAGCTACGGGCCTGCTTTTACTGGTGATGTTTATTTGGACCTGGTAATTGGCAACTAATCGTACTCATTTATTCGTCGTTCGAAGAATGCCTAAGCTCATGTGACATACAAATACATATAGGCATAAGAGGAGTGAGGTGGCTTAACTTGTTGACTACAACTTGGAATATATGTATGTAAAGACTCACATTGGCGACCACCTTAGGAGCAGAAATGCATACATTTCAGACCCCAAAATGAGCTCATAATGAGTGTGAACACTCCAGTTTAGGATTCCTTTCTGATTCTTTTATGACTCCGAATGTTTGCTGGGTAAAATTATAAAGGAAAAAATTACTAATACATACATAAGCCGTTTTCGATTCACAATTTCTCTGCTCGCTATAAATTTCTATCGGTCAAATTTATATGTGAATGATAGCGAGCAGAGGGAAATTTTTATCGACAAGTTAGCGAGTATGGCTACTACTCATTATGGGTTCGAACATTTTTGTTCGATCCGACCTCGCTTATTGGATGGCGAATCGAAAACGCCAATTATATCCTCTTTTGTGAGTATTTTTATTTTATTTAATGCGGAAGCATTTTTGTTTTGGGTCTTAACGCCGCATAAACCAAAAATCTTAATCAGGTTTCATTGCAGTCGCTTACATTTTGACTTATTTGCGTTCGTGATTTCAAATTGGTAAAAGTTATTTGTTTTTGTCGTGAAAAAAAACGTTAAATAAAATGAAATTGCTTTAAATCGACCGGTCATTAGGAAAATAAATCAAGAATAAAGGCATTTTTAGTTAAAATGGTTGCATCAGCCTCATTCCAGCGCTACTGTTCTTTCCCCTTTATTTCGCCGCTTTAAAAGAGTAGTATTAGAAACATTTTTAATCGCATTTTTTACTGTCTTTGCCTGCTTTTCTTATGCAATCAATCTATTTATAAAAATTGCAATAATTTCTTAGTCAGAGAAATATACAGAATTCCTTTATTTGCAGGATGTATGTACATAAAAAGACGATAGAAAGTAGGCTTGAATAGCTGTGTAATTAAAAATGGAAAGAACTAGTTCAGTGGTATAAAAGTTTTAAGATCGAACTTCTCTCCCAAATCGACGCATGAGAAGCTTCCTCATGGCAGAAAAACACTCGGAGGCTATGCAGCCCAACAATTGGATTTTGATTGAAGCCGCGATCTCTGGTATGGTAGGCGAGCAGTCTACTCACTAAACCAAAGCGGCTAACCAATTCTATTAGAAAGGTTGAAAAACATTACAAAGAAGGTAATCTGAGAAATGATAAAAATCAATGCGGAAGGCAGAAGTTGGACTGTCAGCATAATATTTAACTTTTGAATTTTTATTCGCACTTTTGTTGCTTTGGAAGGCGCTATACATATGTAGCAGAGCTGTAAAAAGCTGCAATCATTCTTCCCAGCTATCATTGATTCTTCTACCAGTTTTATTGCAATGAAAATTTATTGCAGTTTTTTGATTGTAAAAATTTCAATTTGAAATAATTTGTGTTCCTTAGATTGCAATAAACATTTATAAAAAATTTTTAATTGTAAAATAGCTACAATCAGCAATAATTTACCTTCCATTTATTGCAATACACGTTTATTGAAATTTCTGGGGATCAAGTTCATTGCAATAAAATTTATTGAAATTTTTTGATTGTACAAATTTTCAATACAATAATTTACAAAAATTTCATTGCAATAAACATTTCTCATAAATCATTTTCATTGTAAAAATTACAATAGCAATAATTGTATTGTAATAAATTTTCATCGTAAATCAAATTTGATTGAAAAATGTTTGATTGCAAGGCTTGCAATAGCAATCATTTTCTTCATAACTTTATACGAATGTATTCGGACTGATGAAAGGCAAGCGCCTGGGTAATTCGAGAAATACCCGGCATTTATATAACACGGTTTGCCGCGTAATAACCCATTTCCCGGGTACATATGTATGTATGTACATTAGGGTGTCCTTAAAATCATATTAGCGATTTTCTTCGATCTCACCCCTACATCGTTAACAGCATGACCAAAGGTACCATAAATAAATTTTGGTCCCGATTTTTAGTGGAAAGCTTTTATGGGAATTATTTATGTAGTTGCATGTGCATATGCTTAACCCTAATCACCGAATTTTAAAAAGTTTCGTAAAACCGAAAGTGAGACTCTGAGGCTCACCTATGGGGAAATTTTGAAATACATTATTTTGGTATTTGTTTTTTACTTTTATTTATGCAGAAATGTATTCAGAAGCATTTTTATACATTTTAAGAAATTTTTTTTAGTATATAAGTATAAAAAAGGTAATTTCATAAAATAGGGGGATAATAATGAACCACATTTTTCACAAATTTTAGTACTTGTTGAATGTTCATTACAAACGTTTTTATTGCATCCGTTATAAATTTGTTTTTGCACACACAATAATAAAAACTATGAATCAAATGAATATGAATATATTTTTCATATAATCGCCCCAATTATATTTTTCTGCATTCAATTTTATAATTTTTAACGCGCGATGTTTGTGGTGAAATTACTTCCGCAAAAAATCAGCTGATCGTTCGTTTTTCCATCTGAACGCATCTCTTCCGTTATTTAGTATCTCAGTAAAAATAAAAATGATAGGATTTAAATTTTTTTTAAAATGCTGACTTCACCGGTCTTCAAAATTTTATGACATCCTATGTTCTAAAGACCTATGGTGATATACGACGAATTCACCAAAACCCGGGGAAAGTGTGGTGAGTTCACAATATAAAAACCTCACTGGATAAAGTCTGCAAACAACGGATTCAAAATTTACTTGAATTCTAGAAATGTAAGCTTATTTCGATTAAGATACTCAAAGTGAGTCTCCGAGGCTCACTTTCGGTTTTTCGTAACTATTTTATACGATTGCAAAAAAAATGATTAAAATACGTAAATAGCCCAAAGATCACAATTATTTCATAAATTATGTACACAGATGGAGGAATACCCAAGGTTTCAGACAAAAATCTTTTTTGGTTTAGGAATAATTCTCTTTTAAACTTTAAAGTGAGACTGAGAGGCTCACTTTAGAGGATTAGGGTTAAATAAGGACACATGTGACACATATTTTGACGTACATACATATGTAAATATCTACTTCAGTATGTACATATGTACATACATACATACATATGGATTTATGTGCATGCCTATGTATGTAGGTATGTATGTAATATAAGGTGTCAAAATTGTACGATTAATCATAATTTGCATAAGTATTTTAGGCCAAAATAACTATGAATAAATTAAAGCGATGTACAATAAAATGGAATACTTAATAATATTTACAAACGCTGCTTAACTCAAGCATAGTTTTGAATACAGTAAAACCCGCATAAGTGCCTTGCCTAAAATTGACAGGAATTTGAGGTACTTAAGCGGGTTGTGCACTTATAAGAACCCGCTTTAGTACCTCAGGTTGGGTACTTAAACAACCCCGTTTTAGTACCTTCTGTTGGGTAGTTAAACATTTAATAATTTTAAGAATATTGAAAATAACTTATTTAAACACAAACAAAAAATTTATTCAACAAAAAATATTTTGATTTCATATTGCATATCGCTAGCTTAGAGTGCAAATTGTGTAAGTCCTTTTTTTAAACTTTGTAGGAGAGACAAAAAACAAAAAATAAAAGAATTTCGAAATGAAAAAAAAATTCTGTTTATGTAAATATTTTGGACTTACACAATTTGCGCATCACTGAATAACAACGAGTAGAAATATGACAAGTAGCACAGACTTGTTTATCGTGGTGCGTATTTGATTTTTCTAGCTTTCTACATAAAAAAACACTTTTTCATAAAAGTGGAGTTACAGAGTTTGCACTCTAAGCTAGCGATATACGCTCTTTGTTTTTACGAATCTTTATTTTATATGTATATATTTATCTTGATTTTCGATAAATTAGTAATGGTATAAATAAACAATCAATTATAATTAGTTGCCGCTTGAAAAAAAGCAATTGTATTCAGAATGGTACTTAACCGGGGGAAAACGTACGTAAAATTTTATTTAATGCACAACAAATTATGGTACTTAGGCGGGTTGAGTATTTAAGCGGGGAGGTACTTAAAAGGGTAAATTTGCTCGATATTTTTTACAAAAGCCATAGTGTCTGCAGTTGTTGGGTACTAAAACGGGTTAGGTGCTAAAGCGGGGAGGTACTAAAGCGGGTTTTACTGTACATTTTACTACAATGGCAGGCATATTAATGGGATGACTGAAGAAATTGGCATCATCATCTGTACGGCGACACTCATTAACACTCGCCGATGGGGACAAAGATTTATTTGTGGTATCTTAGGTTGAGGTAATATGAAAATATACATACCCCAATGTACCTACAAATATATTTTTCGAGTCGACCAGGTTTAGTCCAAAAACCTTGAAGATGGCTCCAAATTAAAGCCGAAATATTGACATTTTAAAACAAACATATACAAATAAAACAATAAATTTATTTCATGTATATAGTTATGTATATTAGGTGAGTTATTTTTTGTATGGGATTCTTTAAACCTCAGGTCCTCCCTCCGGCACCGGAATATGAAAATCGGGTGTTTTAGAGTAAGTAAACTGAAAGGAAAAAATTTAACTTTTCCAAAAATTAGATGGAGCTACACCAAAAACCGCGCAAATTCCCAGAATTTCAAGGTATATTTAGATTTATGTATGAAAAAAGTTGGACTTTTCCACAAGAAAAAAAATTGATATGTATCCATACATAGAATTAACCGCTAAATCCCAATGGCATATTCAGTTTTTTGGTGCACTACCCAGGGAGGGTAATAACGCGGCCTAAAGTGATAATTTTCTTTTTTTCTCATGAATCTTCACCTTCTTGCCCTATACTCTTCCCGAAGGCTGCGTTATTTAATGCGCTTTCCAGTATAGATATTAAAAATCTAATAAAATTTGCATGAGTTCATTAAGTTGCCTAGAGGTGCCCTAGAGGTCGGTAAAATAGAAAAATTTATTTGTACCTATGTATACATACATATGTTAACAGGCATAAGGAGGCATTACATTCATCGCTATTCATATTGAGCCTTTAACTTTTGGTTTTTGGCCTTTTTTTTATTTTCATAACTAGTTCATTCTTGAGCTCTCATGACCAATGTTTCGTGGTGCACACTGTGCTGTTTGTGGTCCACATCTACATTTTACTTATGCAGCCTGTATAATACAGGTATTTTTGTATGCAACTATTTTTTGAATGCTTACAGAGTACTTTCAGTATATGTATTCTGAAGTAGATCTTAACATTCTTCAACTTTAAAGGTGCAAAGCTATTTCACTTCTTAAATATCTTTCAAGTCCCAAATGTTTACCTTACTTTGTATGTAGCAAGTGTGAGGGTCTTTATAACATGTACATATATATGGATGTACATATGTACATATGTATGTACGTTGGCAAGGAAAAGGTAAAACCTTAAACGCCTGTCTGGTGGCCTCTTATGTTGTGTGCTCTGGCGCGAACTCTTTTGTTTTCCTTTGCTGCAAAATCGTTTTCGTACTTCAGCGCTTTCACAACTTTTCTAATAATTTTCCACTTCAAATACCGAAAGTTTGCCGTGGGACTGCTTCGTCTATTTACAAAAGGCTTTTTACGGTTTGACACAGATACTTATGAAACACTGAAGTGAGACAGCTGGACGTACATAGGTGCATATCTACACATATATGTACATACATAGATGATTACATTAAATTAATTTCGAAATAAAATAAATACATAGTTATAAATACTGAAAAATTATGGCTGCAGTCATTTCAATCGTGTTGCTGCATGTAAAGAAAGCCGTTTAGTAAAATATAATACTATGTTCAGGCATGCGCTTAATTGACTATTAAGAACATTTTAACAATTAGACGCGTTAATTGGGCTATAATTACCATACAAACAGCTAAATTTATTAAGAGTCAATGTCATTAAATATTTACATTTCAGCCAACCGGAAAATGCCGTATTTTGGCATATTTGTATTTTTTACTATTTTACTGAGTTTTACAAAGTAAATTGCCGGAGAAATTTGTCACTTCAGTGATTGGATTTCATGTAAAATGCTTTATCTCATTCAATAATTGACGTACGTAACAATTTTCTTCGACTTTATACATATCAAAAAAATTAAAAGTGCCCGAAGTATCTTTTATAAACAAGTGGGGAAATCTTAACAAATCCCGTTTTATTTTATGCACTTTTTTATGGAGGAAGTTTTTACGCTCCAATTACACATGACGATAAAATTTTTAGATTTTTTTTTTAACTTGGTGAATTGAATCTGAATCTGGTTTCAGAATTTCCAAATTGGTTTTATTTTCTGTGACATTCCTATGTAAAGTGCGCAAAGCACGTGGTGTTGGCTATATTCACTTCTTAATACCATTCATTTTGCGATTGAAATCTTAATTGACTCAATTAATTTGGCATATTGGAACACAGGTTAAAAGTGCTGTATACATACATATATAAAAAATTTACTCAAGGTGGTTCCTTACCACTTATTTTATATAGCGATCCTCACCGAAATAATTAGAATGTTGTGGAACTTAACAAAAAACGGGATCGAAAAGCCTGGCCTAAAATTAGTCGTACTTATGTATATTCACTAAATTCTCATTACTCTAAGTAAGCATTTGCTTGAACTGATATTGTGTAAAAAGCAGGGTTTGAATTTGCTTGCTGCAAAACAGCAATAGCCAATGTTTTTTGCTTATTGCTGAATTCATATATGTAATACTTCTATATTGCTAACAATCTATCTAATCAATGTGTTTCAGTTACGCTATTCATGAACTCGGTTCTGACTGCATATGTAATTTGTGCGCATGCGTCAACACAAGCAAAAGTCATGTATGTGAATATATGTCACATACACATTTGTAAAATTGTAGTAGCATTACAAAAAAAAACAGAAGGGGGTTTAAAAGGGGTCGTTATTCCCTTCATATAAAATTTTCATGATCGTTATAAAAACACAAAGCAGTAGATTAAACAATGAAATGCCAATCTTTCGAAACAAAATAATGTATTTATTATTTCAACGTATTTCACAACCAAATAACATGCATACCTACATGCTCGTGAACGTCCAATGAACGCTCTTTGGAATTTCATTTTATTCATGTATGTATACCCAATATGCACAAGTAAAATTATTAGTAAGTAATATTTTTTCATTTGAATCTAATTTGAAATTGGGAAACGAGTTGAATATCCATTCGACCTCAAATCAATTTCCAACTAAAATGTTTCTTCGGTATGTACACACATATATATGTACATACATATGTACAAATTAATAAAATTCGGACTTATCTTTGTTAAATAAAATACCTATTTCATAGTATCAACATTTTTCTGTGGTTCCCCTTGTTTTTGGAAACAAAAGTTTAACGGCGCCCATGGAATCTTGCTTCCCTTTCTAACAGTATATCGTTACTGTGATGTTTGACGAACAAAACAAGTGAATACTAGCAATCAAGACCAATCCATACAGGTCGTCTGATGTGAAGCAGAATAGGTGATTACAGTTAGACGACCCTTTTCAAGAATGTCAAAAGCAGAGAAAACGCAAGCGAACACACAACCGAACATACAAACACACAACCGAACACACAAGCTATTTCCAAGAAAAACACGTGCAAGAATGCAAAATCAAAACAAAAGACGATAGTTTGACATAAGCTACAAACTCGCTGAAGAAGAGCTACTCTCCCTTGCATGGACTTCTATAGTTAGGTTATGCTAGCAATATAGAAGTATTATATATATGGCTGAATTCAGCCGAGCAAAAAACGAAAACACGATTCATTCGCTTCAGTTTTCAGCTGAGTCGTGTTTGCTTGTGTAGTTAAGCCAGCAACTCAATTTGAGAGCGTTGCTTTTACTTCCAGCAATTAGTTGAGTGGTAAATTTTTGCTTACAGTTGCTTATTTTGCTGAAACTAGTTTTTAAGCAGAATTCAACATGAAAAGATGTTTACAAATGGACATACATACATATTATGTGTACATACATACATACATAAGTAAATATGTATAAAAAATCGAAATATGCGTAACCAAATCGTTTCAGCAAAATAAGAAAAAGCAGAAAAAATGCAAAGACACAACTAATTGCTGGAAGTAAAATGAAATCCCCCAAATCGCGTTGCTTTGCTTAACTCATGGAGGAACAATAAAGGAGAATGCATAACGACATACCTTCATACATAGTGGGGCCAGAAGTGTCATGCAAAGAGGAATGTAGAAGAATTTGACAGATGTGGCCCCTATGGAAATGCTAGGGTGCGTGTGTGTGTGGAATATGTCAACAAAAAAAATGCTTGTGTTCGTGTGTGTTTATGAAGATTGAAGAAGAAGTCAGCTGATCTTATGCATTCTCCTTTATTGTTCCTCCATGGCTTAACTATACAAGCAAACACGGCTCAGCTGAAAACTGAAGCGAATGAATCGTGTTCTCGTTTTTTACTCGGCTGGCCGAGTTTGCTAATTTACTTTTCGTTAGCAAAAGCAAAGCAAAAGCAAATGCAGCAAAAGTAGCTAAGCAATTTCAAACCCTGGTAAAAAGTGTTGGTTGCATTGGGATCGAGTTGCAACCCAACAATAAACAAAAGCATGTAAATATCGGCGTTTAATGTGCAAAACCGCGTATCGACCAAATACAATACCGCTTAAGTAACATTTTTGCCAATATGAGATTTGTCCATAAATAGATTCCTCGCGTTCGTTCCTATCTATTCAAACAAGAAAAAAAATTAATTAAATAATAGCTACATTAAATATTCGTCGTGACGTAACTTCTTTTTTTATTAATTTAGCAAAACCGTTTAAAGGCAACATTGTCATTAATTTTGAAGCACTTTCATTTGGCAAAACAAGGAGGATAATTCATGGACATGCAAATAAGTTAGCTGGCCCAACTATGTGAAAACGACTTCAGAGCTCAAAAGGACATTAGAAGGAAGTGTAGAGCTTCAAAATACGAAACTAATGACGTATCAATTTTAAAAATCGGATGTTAAATAACAAAGTTACAAGAAGAAAACCATTTTAGCGGAATTTCGCGGGATCAAAAAAAATTTTTTTTTGTGTCCCTTAACCCTCTCAACATAAGCTTCAAATATAGCGGCGGACTTTTACAACTTTTTTTCGACCCTATCTAATACACATGTATGTTCGCTAATAACTGCACCTTTGAACGTTTTCTGCCAAGAATGATATTTGGATTAAGAATATAATCCAAAAATCTACCTTGGTTTGACTTTGGGTTGTAAAATTCCGAACCGTTTTGAATTAAAACTATTTTTACTCTCTCGTGTAAATTTTAGGTTGCAGCAGATACGCGGGTTTGCACTTTAAACGACGATTTGTACATGCATATACATATCAACATAAATACATAAGTGTATATTTATGTACATACATATGTATCCAATGGAAATGTACGCACAAAGAGCAGCAAATGTATAAAAATAACGAAATGGTGAAACAAAACGGGACACTTTGTATGAAACTTATTTACTTCATACTTTGAAAAAAAAAAAAACTGTAATGAAATCAATAACTTCCTGCTGTTAAGTCTCTCTCTTTGATTCAGCAGCAAAAGTATTGGTTTTTACAGAAAAGTTTTCGATCCAACAACTTTCTGTAGTTAGTTAAAAATGGGCGTTGCTGATTCAAAAACTGTCTTGCTATTAAATATTTTATAATTTTTGTTTTTACGATGATTCATATACTTCATAGATGCTTTTTCGAAAAAGAAAAAATTCAATATAATGTTGCATGTTCACCTATGAAATGCCGTTGGATTGAATTTCAGGTTGATGTCATGGTTAGAATCCGGAGGAGAATATAAAATAGAGAGCACTGCAGTGAAGACGAAGAAGGAGAGAAGAAGAGGAGAGCAAGCGGAGGCTACATATTTGTAATTGGGAACCGGATGGAGAGAAGATAATGAGAAAAATGCAAAAAAAAATTAATTTTTAGGTGACAAATTTTTTCAATAGTTTCCGTTTTTAACCCTAAAAAGATAATCTGCGTCAAAATTATTTATTTATTTATTTATTTATTTATTTATTTATTTATTTATTTCTGTCTACTGGAGATCCTTACAGACAAATTAAATTAAATTAGTAATTTCAGTTGAATATTGTAAATAAATTCAACTTAAATCTATATAAGTTAGTGTTGAGATCAATATTATTAACATAGCTATTACAAAGTCGAATAATTCTAGTGACAGGTTCATTATAACCATAATTTGTCTTATGATAAGGCTCGACAAGTAAACGGTTATGCCTTAAATCTCGCGACGGATCATAGAAATTGAACAGTAAACGCAAATCATCACAGTCTATGATATGATTAATTAAATTATATGCAAAAATTAGGGCAAAGTAAGTCCGTCGATCTTGCAACGATTGTAAGCCAAGAAGTTTCCTCCGGCCCTCATAGGGCGGTAAACCATTTGGCCAATTCATTCTATATAATGCCATTCTGGTGAATGTTCTCTGAACTCGTTCAATTTTATGAATTTGTGATGTATAAAAGGGATTCCACACCAAGCAACAATAGTCAAGATGACTTCTCACCAATGAGATGTAAAGTGATTTTATTGTACACGGATCCTTGAATTCGGCTCCATTTCTTCTAACAAATCCTAACATAGATAATGCTTTAGAGAGAATGTAATCTACGTGCTTATGAAAAGTAAGTTTGGAGTCAAAAATCACTCCAAGATCCTTTATTTCAGATAATCGGTCTAATATAATATTATTTAGCGAATAGTTAAATCTGATAAGGCTAGGAGACTTGGTATATGAAATAACGCTACATTTGTTTGTATTGAGAAACAGCTTATTAGCGGTGCACCAATGTTGAAATACCTCCAGATCTGATTGAAAGTTGGTATTGTCGGAATTGTTACGTATTGGCATATAAACTTTGACATCATCCGCAAACATCAAGCAATTTACAAATTTGAAGTGCAATGGTAAGTCGTTAATGAACAAGATGAATAATAGCGGTCCACAGTGAGTACCTTGTGGTATTCCGGACCAGGCATTGATAGCAATGTCGGATGTAGTTTCCCCTATCTTTACCAGCATTTTCCGACCAACTAAGAAACTCTCAAAGAATTTCAAGAGTGTACCTCGAATACCATATAAATAAAGTTTATGCAAAAGAATATAATGGTTCACCTTATCAAAGGCTTTGGAAAAGTCGGTGTAAACAACGTCAAGTTGATATTTATCTTCGAAAGCTTTAACAATTTTATTTACTATGGTTAGAAGATTCGTGCATGTAGACCTTCCTGGAAGAAATCCATGCTGAAACTGACTAACGAGATGTTTGGTATGTTGAAAAAGTTTAATATTAAGTATATTATCGAATAATTTGGCAAGAGTACATTGTTTCACGATTGGTCTATAGTTAGTGATTTTATTGCGATTACCTGATTTAAATATCGGTGTAATTGAACATACTTTCCATGAATTGAGAAATATTCCATGCGTAATGCATATACTGAATAATTTCGAAATAGGATAGCAAATACTATCAGATAGAAGTTTCAAAAACGTTGGGGTAATTCCCTCCAAATCAGGTTTTGAACTAGGTTTTAAGTTCGAGATGGCAAGTGAGACATCTGCAGAGGAAATTTCGAAATTCGTAGTTGTATTAGAATTGGTTAATGATTGAAAGAATGTAGAACTAGTGTCGAGGGAATTATTACTTTCTTCATATACTTCCTGGAAGAACTTTGCAAAAAGGTTGCATGCGCCAAGAGAACTATCGGACACCACACCATTATATTCAAGTGTAGTTGGGAACCCATTTGTATTGCGCTTGTTGTTGACATAAATCCAAAAATTTTTTGGGTTACGCTTTAAACTCGATTCGACAGTCGAAATGTATCGATTATATAAAAAATGTTGTAAGCAGTCATAGTCTTTCTTCAGCTTAATAAGGTGAAGATTATCTGACGGACTGTTGGTTTTCTTGAACTTTTTGTAAGCCTTATTTTTAAGGTTTTTCAGATGACACAACCTCGAATTAAACCAAGGAGGCTTATTACGTATAACTTGGGTTTTTGACGGGACAAATTCAGCAATGCAACTAAGTAGCATAGTGCGGATTATATCGTACGATTCAATTGGGTCAGCGGAAGAGTTCAAGACTGACCAATCAACAGAATTGAGGGCATTGTTGATGGCGGAAATATCGGCATTGGCATAATCATAAACTTTACGAGAAACAATATTATTGGAAGCGAAATTATAAAACTTAAATCTTATAACTAAGGCCTTATGATGAGTACTATTTGCACATAAAGGTGATAGGCATTCAGAACATGATATGTCCAACTCATTAAATGCGAAAACTAAGTCTAGAATCCTACTGTTATCATTTAAACAGTTATTTAATTGATTAAGACCAATGGAAAATAAAGTATTGCAAACTAAAATTTCTATTTCAGATTTAACATTGGTGGGAATTAATGAGTTATTATATTCTGACCATGATATGTTTCCAAGGTTAAAATCGCCTAGGTATATTATTTGATCGCCATCATTTTTTAGATTTTCATAGATATGCATGGCGTTATCCAAATGCAATTGATATATTTCAATGCCGCTACATGGCGGAATATACGACAATATGATGAATAATGATTTTACATTTGATAAATTAACCTTAACACATATCTGTTCAAGAAAGATATCATGGTAATTTAAGGTAATTTGAGTACTGGGCAGAATAGCCTTGACAGCAATCAAAACTCCACCTCCTCTAACTTGACCAGTAGTAGCCGCACAACGATCTTGCCGATATACAAAATAGTCGTTATCAAAGAACTCTGTAGAAAAGATCGTATCATTTAGCCAGGTTTCAGTTATAGATATAATATCATAAAATTACGCATCCCCTTTCGAATTATTGTTCTCACTCCCGCAATTATGTGAATACATCGCTCAGCGTTATATATATTTCAGTTGTGCTACATATCTCTCACGAGACACATAATTTCCTGTGGTAAGTTTTGCCCGTTTCCCAATATTAAGGGTCAGTGAGTCAAAATTACGCATGATTATCTTTACCGTGACTTTCAGGAAGTATTTCTCACGGGTGAAAGTATTTGATCCAACAGTTATCGTTTTTAATTTAAATACGAAAGTATTTGAATCAACACACGGAGGCTCAGGATGTGATTTGCAATATTCCACCCATCGCTCTTTTTGTCAAGGAAAGTGCGTCTTAGGGTGCCCAGAAATTGCGGGAGTTGGGAGTCTGGAAGGAGCACACAGCGTTACAGACATCAATATGAGAACAGACTACATCTGTCCTTCAATAGCTCAGAGATTCGATGTTTCAGTTTTCACGGACGAGTCAAAAATGGCATGCGGAATGGGAGCGGGTATCTTCTCAACTAAGCCCGAAACATCCATATCATAAAGGCTTCCGGACACGCGAGCGTTGTGCAATCAGAAGTTTTCGCCATACAGGAGGCCTGCAAGATTGTACTTGTAAAGGAAAGTGCCGGTTTTGGAGAAAGGATAGGAATTTTCTCGGATAATCAGACGACTTTGAAGGCTCTGGGATTTGCAACGGTTTCATCAGGACCGGTCGGGCAGTGTATGGGTGCGTCTTGGGACCAGCAAGTCGGCATAGCGTCTCTCTGATCTGGGTGCCGGAGCATCGCGACGTCAACGGAAACGAAATGGCTGATGAGCTGACCAGGCAAGGCTCGACACTTGATAGCGCGGAGGCGCGGGATGTTCTTGCGCCCCTGGGTTACGATCCTCAGCCGTGTTAAAGATGGACAGAAGGGACATTTCCCGCTTAACTGCGACACTCACGGAACATTGGGCTATTGGTATCCACGTGGTCCGATTGGGATTGGATCACAACACTTAGTGTCGCAGCTGTAATCTTCCAGGAACGGAGGAGACAGTGGAGCACCTGCTATGTGAATGTCCTACGCACTGTCTAGCCAGAACGAAATTCCTGGGAAATCCCCCCTGCGACGATCTCTCTAAACTCAAGGACGACAGTTCTGAGGGGCTTCTTAGATACCTGAACTCAACAGGATGGATATAGGGCGTAGGAGTTGCCCTGGCTTCCAACGTGATATCCTCGTTTACTCTATTCTTTTGGTTTTTGGTTCTTTAGTCACGAGTCGTGGTATCAAAACGGCGTTCCGGCGCTAATTGGAGTCAGTGGGACTCGTCACTCTAACCAACCAACCAAAAATTTTAATCAACAACACTCGCACTTTTGAAACCAGAGCGGAACGTTCTTGGACACATTTTAACTCCAGAAAGTTGTTGAGTTAATTACAAAAATAT
Organism: Urophora cardui; assembly: GCA_960531455.1. Taxonomy (NCBI): domain Eukaryota; kingdom Metazoa; phylum Arthropoda; class Insecta; order Diptera; family Tephritidae; genus Urophora; species Urophora cardui. The sequence continues at coordinate 104,112,182 of OY482670.1, read as the reverse complement.
TTGGATTTACAGCGTTTTTTTTTCAGAGTACCTATTACATATATGCATCAGAAAAATAAAGAAATATTGAAATATAAATTATTCTCTGCTGGAGTGGTTTTGAATTCATCCAGCAGAGTATGTGAATAATAAATATTGAAATATTGGAAAAGCAAAATGGAATGGTAAATGTTGATTAAATCAAGTAAAGCACTTTTTAAGATTGCCGAACAAACAAAGCGCATGTGGGTTGACATCTTTAAGAAGAGGGACAAGAAGTCTTTTCGGGGAGGACTGAGTAAAAATTTGCGGTTTTTATGCATACATATCTGTGGCCACAAGATATTACCGCCTAAGTCGACTTAAGAAAGAATTGAGTTATATATACATACGTGGTGTAGTGAGAAGAATGCTCGTCTGCCATACCAGAGGGTTCCAACTCCAGTCCGGACAAGCACAAAAAAAATTCTAATTAATTAGAACATAATTATTGGGGTTTTAGAAATAGTGCTCTCCCCTCGGCAGTGGGCGGCATACCCTCCGAGTGTATTTCTGCCATAAAAATGCTTCTCACAAAATATACATTCTCCGTTCGGAGCCGGCATTAAACTGTAGGTCCACCCAATTAGTAGGAAAAAACAAAAATTAAGCAGTACACCTCGAATTGGGAAAAGAAGCTCGGCCTTAAAACTCGTCAGCCTCATATCAGCGACATTGAATTGTATTATTGTATAAAAGAGAAAACTGGAAAGGAGATGAATGGAGCAGAGAAAATGGGTATTGACTGTTTTAACAAAAATGGAAACCGACACACGTACATGCATATGTGCAACCGTGTATACATACGAGTATAAAGGTTCGATGAGCAATAACAATGAGAAATAGTGATGGGCGAGTCCGAGATGTTTAGACAATCGAGAGAATCGCCATCGTTGCAAAATCACAATCGAGTCAAAAGTTGACTCGCTCCTCGACACAATCGAGATGTTTTTGCGATTGTTCCGAGTCGGCGGGCCGGCTGTTGTTTTGATGATATGTTTTAGTTCAGCGTTGGGCAAAGTAGCTCCTGGTAGCATTTTGCACTTAGGAGCCGACTTTGCACATTTGGGTGATGGTGAGGGACGCAACCAAGTGCAGCATAAGGGGAGAAGAACTGAGGAAGAACTCACTAAAGCCTGGTTTTCATTAGGTCAAATTCACTGACGTCAAATCACTGTCCTAGATGACAATATGTCATTTTGAGTCAAATGTGTTTTCATTAGGTTTCAAAAACTGACATGAAGTCGATAGAGCAGTGTGGGTCAAAGATTGCCGTCAAATTTTGGTGTCAGTTGATTGAAAGTCCGTTTTCATCTCCGCTGTCAAACGTGAAGTAAAAGCTTTTGACAGCCGGACAGCAAGGTCTGTTTTCTTACCCGTGGTTTTCTTGTGGTGGTGCTATTTCTAGGTTGCACAAAAACTCGTTTACTAATAACTCTTCCATTTTCTGATATTAAAATACTATTAACAAAATAAGTAAATAAATTTATAATACTCGCACAATCACAATCAGCTGTGCGCTCGACAAACCAGGGCCCCGGTGCAAAGGATTTTTTCGTTTGCTCCGCTTCCAAAATTTTTTGCTGCTCTTATGCCCATATGACACTACGTTTTTTTTCCGGTATTCTACAAGGTTTTTTGGAGTGAAGGAGATGGTCAAATACATTTTTGCGTTGGTGCAACCGAGCAAGCTATATTGAGAAAACCAAACGAAATACCAACAAAATACCATCTAGGCAGGTTTTTCTGCCAATTGTTTTAAGTTGACAACTATAAAATAAATTATATATAAAATAAAAAATATATGGAAATACAAATTTTAAATTTGCCTCTTGTAAGCTTCTGCTTTGGCCGTAAGGGGAAAGAAGATGTCCGGAAGAAAAAGTATACTGCGCACTGGCTTCTCTTTATAACATGGAATACACAGCTACTCTGCCATCTGAGTTTCATAACTTTTATTGCAGTAATTTAAATTCAAATTTCCAAAAAAATTAATTCTTGAAATAAATATTATTTTCATTTAGTTTGAATGGCAATCAAATTGTTTTTGAGGGAGTTTTTGTCTCTTTTCAACCTACAGAAGAATTGTTTTTGTATTTTGACTTTCGGTGGATTTTCCACACCAAAAAAAAACAAGAAAAAAACGTAGTGTCATATAGGCAATAGCTCCCATCCTTTTTTTGCATAGGGCTCCGTTCTCGCTCCGATTTTTTATATATTGGCTCCGCTTCAAATCGACAAGACTGTTTTAAATCAGATACGACAATTTTTAATGATGAAAAGAGACGCTCAACGCTTACCTGAGATAAAGGTAAACTCGAACTATTTGGCATAATCTAGGGTCGCTTTAAAACCATCTTCGGTTTTAAACCTACCTTTATTCTCTATAGCAGGCCTGCTAAACGCTCTCGTATTGAAAGTACAAAGCTCAATACATCTACAAAATTTTTATATGCATTGAAACATTTTTTGCTCATTTAGATTTTTTTATGAATTCCAATAAAATATTAAGGGTCTTCATCTAAAGTGGTAAACTGCTGGTAAATGCGGTAAAGTGATAAAATATTAATTGTAATAAATTATCTGTCAAAATTTGTATGAAAATATATTTAAGCAAAGTTTATCACTTTACCGAACGATTTTGTTGCGTAAATTTATAAATTTCGGTAAAACTCAAGTCTGACACATTGTCAGTTTTACTTTTTCAATTTAAAAGAAGAAATTGTGGTTTCCTTCGGCATTTTTTTTTTTGTTTATTTTATTGGGTTTTTTTTATTTATTAATCAAGTTGACACTGACAAGAGTTTAAACAATTATTTACCAAGGTGGTTTCATGTAAAAATGCGGATAAACTGATAAACTTTAAAAATTTATTACTTTATCACTTTAGATGAAGACCACTATTATTTTAGAATTTATTTTCAAATGGTAGTATCACATACATACAAATTTTTTTTTTATTTTTTATATGAAAATTATTTGAATACAAATTTTTTACAGTGCTTTCATATTTTGAATTTTTTTTTCATTACACTTTTGTTATTGTATATTTCGATTTCTTACGGCAGTTCTCGGGAGCTGTAATACAAAGTGCCTTTGCTCTGCACATAAAATATGAATCATAGGCACATATGTACATATAAAATTTTTTTATATCTGAGTGCTTATGGCAGTGCAAAGAAAATCTTATTTTTATATTTTTATTCGAAGGCTTTTCTTAACAAATCAGAAAAAATCGATTAAAAACCATGGACGCAAAATCAGTGAGCCATTTACAATGTTACGATCAAATTTTGTAAATAAAACAAAATATCATGCAGAAATTTCATTAAATATATAAATCTACCTTGGCTGTTATAGCAAGTTTAATATACCTAATATACCTACATGTTTTTATTTATATCTTTTTATTGAATTAAGTTATAAGAATGGGGTTTTTACAGAAATATAGAGTTTTAAAAGGAGAATAATGTGGTATATGTAACTCAAAATCTTCTTAAGTCGACTTAAGCGGTTATTGCCTGTGGCCACAGATATAGATATATAAAGAGCTAGTGATTTTTAACTCCACTTCCAGCTTCTACCTGTAATTTGAGCTCCAGCTCCGCTCCGTGAAAAAGCCATAGCTCCTTAGCTCTTCGCTCCTTGACACGCTCCGTGGCCCTGCGAATCAGCTGTGAGCTTGACAAACGAAACAAGTTTGCCAACACGCTGGCAAATGAATTTTGTTTGTCAAATGTTGCCCAATGCGCTGGCAAACTACAATTTGAGTGTTTTCATATGGCTGTCATTTTATATGACAGCGAGTGGTCAAAACTGACTGCAAACGCATTTGACACAATATGCCAACCCGTTTTCATTTGTTTGACAATATTTGACGTCATATATGACCTAGTGAAAACCAGGCATAAAACATAAGCAAGATTGAGAACGAGAGAGTATGTCGCCGCCTGTATTCGTGTCAGTGATGGAAAATGAAAGTTTCCAATTGTGTCAAATTTGTACAAAAAGTGGTGAATTTTTGAATTTCATTGTGCAATCAATTTGAAAATCGTCAGTTGGTACCATTACCTTGATAAAATAAGTTTACAGCACATATTGTATAATAAGGATCTCATACAAAACCTTTCTTACGCATATTTGTGCGTCCTACTTTTATGAAGATTACTTTATAATAAAGTTTATATGCCTTCATAATAAAAAAAACAACCGTCTGTTTACTATGAAGCAAACAAAAATGGCATTGTAATCGAAAAATATTTATAACCTGAATTGAGTTTTGCAGAATAGTGCGAAAATCAATTGATTATACATAAGTGCCTTGCTACTTCCCAAATAACCGAAAACTGCATAGGTACGAGTCATTTTCCATCACTGGTCCATGCCTGAGAGGCAGTGTGCAGCAGTGTTGCCGCAGCGTCAAACATTTTGGTATCACAAATTGGTACTTTCATGGGTTTTTCCTCGTATCACCTAAAAATTATTGAAAAAAAATTAATTAAATGGAAGGCCAGCTTAGCACCTTTCATTTGGTACCAATATTGCTCAAGGTCTATCTGGGTCATTCTGGGTCCACATTTAGGCCCGTATCCCGAGAAGTTCCCACTTATTGAAATTTTATATACCCTATCATGTGCGTTAATACCACATGGATCTACTGCAAAAATTTCATAAAGATCGGTTGATTAGTTTGGGAGTCTATAAAGGACAGACACACATTCTTTTTTGTATAACAGATTTTATTTAATATAAGAGAATTTATAAATGTAAGTTCTTGAATTTTGACATTGCTAAAATAATATAAAAATAAATTATCTATCTTCTATGAATCGAATGTGAGTGAGTTTCATAAACCAAATATTATTTCCACTAAAATAATATATGTATTGTAGGAGCGGCAACTCTGGGGGAAGAGCGCCGTTGTCAACAGGGAGGGTGTCATTGTTTAAGGATTGTATAATAAATGTGTTTTAGTACTCTTTTCTACAACAAATACTACTACAACTACTACTCTTAAAAACTAATACTTATGCTTTGCTACTATCAATACGAAAAATATGTATATAGTTTGTAAATAAATCGATTTGCATGTAGAAATGAAATACGCACAAACTAAATGTATATTATAAAGTCGTTGCTACCTAAAAGTCGAAAAATTCAGTATTAATTACTTTTTTCGTAATTCTTGGCAAAAATTGTATTATTTTGTTTCCGTACTACGGCAACACAGTTTAAGAATTGTTGATCGTGGCTGAGAGTTCGTGGTTTTGGTTTTTGATTTTTAGTGTTTCCGCAGGCTTCTTGCCATAGATAACTAGATACGAAACTCTTTGTTTCGTGAGAGCGCTGAAAAATGCGCATTTTTTATAACATTTTCCATTGGTGCCACTGCGTAAAAAAGTGAATGTGGGTATTTTAAAATAAAATTTGGGGGTATTTCGTTATTTCTTGCAAATGAATAATATTACGTAATTTTTGCTGCAAAATATGAGAGTGACTTCGCAATTATACTTGAGTATTTAAAATCATGTAAAATGGTTTATATGTTATTAAACCAGTTAATAAAATGCACGCAAGTATTTCATTCAAATTTTGTTTCCAGGCTAGAAAGGAAAATGATATTGTGTTTTCATTGAGAAATCAATTAATATAGCATTAATTTTAAGGCAAATATTTTATATTTATAGTATATCCTACTTCCCATATCTAGATATTTGTTGCATATTTTTGATTCAAAAAGGTAAATATGCAAACAATTCCAATCTCACCCCTTTTCAAACTTTATTATACATTTTTAATTCACTTCTCGATTAATATAATAAGTAATAAAGTCATTTAATGAAATGGTGGCAAATATCCAAAATCCCTCATTTGTTTATTATTTATGGTGGATTTGATCTGGTTTGTGGTATCAGCTGATTTTGCTGTCAGCTGTTTTCCCTGATTCGTCAGTGTTTGAAAGTGAAAAGACAGTTCAGGCCCCCGTGAGAGCAGATAAATTTGAGAGTTTCGTATCTAGTTATCTTTGCTTCTTGCGATGAACATGACGAGCGAGGGAATATACGCTGATTTTAATTGTTTCACATTCCCCTTATCACCGAAAAACAAATCAGCCCCTCTCCATCCTCTTGCTGGCTCCGAGGCTGCTGCAAGAGCCAAATTTTCGCCCATCACTGTTTTAGTTGATAAAATAAACTGAATGAGGTTTGTTGATAAAGAAAGTAGGATTTTTAATGGAAGTGAGGCAAATACCTAAATAAATTAACCAAATTGAAAAATATGCTATACATAGACGCTGCATTTTTGCAATCACAACTAAAGAGTGTGTTGCATAATAATAATAACACTGCTCTACAGCCAAAAAATACTCTGAACGCAACCATCCTTTCTAAATGTAAAATCGGTCGCTGATTCCGAAAATCGGGTTCATTTTTAATTCTATGGGAAGGTTTTTGAGATATCGGCAATTTACCGTTATTTGGCCAATGTGTCCACTTAATCCTGTATATCTCTTTAACACAGTGAGTTATATTCCTTAGGGTGACACCAAACGAAAGAAAATTAAATTTCCTTTTTTTTTTATTTTTTTTTTTTTTTATTTATTTAGCAAACAGTCTATGTATATAAAGATACTTACAGACTAATCTAAGAATTGAAAAAAGGAAGATGAGGAAAAAGAAAAGAAAAAACAATATTTGTTATAGTATAAATTCATTTAAAATTAACTTAATTGTGGACTTAGATAACGAGAAATCTAAATCTAGGGAATGTGCAATATTATTGAGTTCCTTCAGAGCTCTAAGAATCGGGGCATTATACGCATAGAGCGTTCTAACTCGCTCAGTATAAAAAATATCACTACTACGGAGTGTCCTATTAGGAATATGGAAAGGAATACCCTCAAGGAGATAAGATGAGTCTATCACTCCGCTGATAATGTCGGAGACAAATGTCAGGGAAAGAATAGTTCTTCTTGTTTGAAGAGATTTAAGATTAATTAGCAAGCACCGAGCACTATAAGAGGGAATTGGCTCAGAGAAATTTAGCGAACGAAGGGCATATCGCATAAAAGTTTTTTGTACCCTCTCGAGCCTATTGATATTGCATTCATGAAACGGTCTCCATACAAAGGAGGCGTATTCCAATTTTGAACGTACAAGTGATGTATACAGAAGTTTAAGAGTGTAGGGATCAGTAAAGGCAGTACTAAACCGACGAATAAAAGCTAACATAGAGTACGACTTAGAAATGATATAATTGAGGTGGTTATTAAAAGAAAATTTAGAATCAAATACCACGCCAAGGTCAGTTATCTCATTTACCATGGAGAGATGTGTGCCATGTATGAAGTACGATGTGAGGAGGGGTGATCGAGATTTAGAAAAAGACAAATGATAACATTTTTTCAGGTTTAACTGTAGACTATTTGCACGACACCAAACTGAAAGATTATCTAAATCAGTTTGAAGCTTTGAGCAATCATTAGAATTTGAAATAGTAGTGAAGATTTTCAAATCATCTGCATATAATAAATAATTTGAGTGCTTAAAACAGGTGGAAATATCATTGATAAAGATGACAAATAAAAGAGGGCCCAGAATGCTCCCTTGCGGTACACCGGACGACGCGATAAAAGGTTTTGAATGTGTATTGTCAACCACTACCACACATTTCCGGTGGTATAGATAAGACTCAAGCCACGAAAGAAAAATCGAATGAAAACCTATGCTATGTAATTTAGATATCAGCAATGAATGACTAACTTTATCAAAGGCTTTTGAAAAGTCAGTGTATACCGTATCTACCTGGAAGCGATTGTTAAAAGCAGACAGACAAAAATCAGAAAATATTGCTAAGTTCGTGGTAGTGGATCTACCGGCCATGAAACCATGCTGATTTCCGATGATTAAATGCTTAACAGCAAAGTACATTTTCTTTTTCACAATGTATTCAAATAACTTTGAAACCGTTGAAAGCTTGGCAATGGGCCTGTAATTGGCTACGTTGTTTTTATTGCCGTTTTTGAAAATGGGATTTACAAGAGTTTCTTTCCATGCATCTATAAATTTTCCACATTCTAGCGATTTATTAAAAATCAGAAGAAGAGGGACTGCTAAAGCTAAACAATATTTAAGAAGATATTGATTCCCAATCTATCGAAGAGATTTCAAAACTGATACGGTCGAAGTTGCCACGTCTGAAACAGAATTTAGCAACTGAGGTATCATCGTTAACACTGACAAAACTGTAGAACTCGAGATCCAAGATGAGCGGTATATGGTGAAGACTTGCACGCGAAAGCGGGTCAAGACACTCCGTCAAAGTGAAATTCATGTTATCGCTAATAAATATAAGATCCAGAATCCTGGAAAGCTTATTGGTGAAACTATTTATCTGAGACAAATTAACACTAAAGATGTTATCAATAAGATAAGATTCAGGGAAACCTCTCACGTAATTAGGGAACAGTGATGTACTATTGTCTAAGTAAGTCCAGTCCAGACCGGGTAAATTATAATCCCCAAGAACACAGAAATTATGATTTTCAAATCTGCGGACTAGATCAACAATATTATCCACATGCATTTTATATAGCGAGTCCGGACTAGACGGAGGAATATATGAAGCACAGATATAAGTTTTGGAAATTCCTTGCACAGACACACAAAGTTGGTCCGATAAAGTGTCCATATTACTCAAGTTAACGAAAGAAGAGCGGAAACGTCGGTGAACTGCAATAAGAACACCCCCGCCTCTTTTCACGGCTCCTATAACATATTTCTCTAACTCTTATAGTTTCTGAAATATTGACGATTAAATTTTAATTTTTTCGATTTTTTACGATTTTTTGAAGAAAAAATTAACTTTGTCAGGCAATATCTTTAAAACCAATATTTTTACCTTCGGTTTTACTCCTGTTCATGAAGCTCCATTCTATTACCAAAAAAATAAGCTATCAACGATGAAAATCCATTGTAAAATGGAAAAGTTATAGGCGATCAAGTAAATACAGCCAGGTCGCGCAATGCCTCTGCACGCGTACATTCTATGCATATTGTACCAATACCTACACATCTGCAGTAGCAGCACATTGGCAGCGCGGTAGATACAATCCCATTTACGGGTATAACATGCATAAAAATGTGGCCGCTGTGGTGCAGTGGGTAGAGTGCTCGCCTGCTATGCCAGAGGTCTCGGGTTCAAACCACGGTCCGAGCCAAACAAATTTTTCTAATTAGTAAAAATCCAATTATTGGGTTTTTTAAGAGCAGCGGTCACCTCCCGGCAGTGGGCGGCATACTCTCCGAGAGTATTTCTGCCATGAAAAAGCTTCTCACAAAAAATGCATTCGCCGTTCGGAGCCGGCATAAAACTGTAGGTCCACCCAATTAGTAGGAAAAACAAAAAGGAGCACACCTCGAATTGGGAGAGAAGCTCGGCCATAAAACTCGTCAGAGTTATAATAGCGCCATTGTATTATATTATATTAGCTTTGTTCGCGTACTTTCTCCAACAGCATTTACTCAGCAGCCCCCAACAGCCAGGTGTTGGAGAAAAATGTCACCTATCCTCTCACAAGAGAAAAATATCGTAAGAGGTAAACGAACGCAAAATTTGCAGAGTTCAACAGCTTTGGCAAACAGCTGATTTTTATTTACATTCACAAGCCCCAAATTCAAAGGATAAAAAGGATTAAAATTAAAATGATAATAAAATTGGTGGAAATTATTGCTGTTAATTATGTATATATGTACATATAACATAAAAATAATAAAATAAAACATAGTTTTTTTCTTATTTAATTTCTTTTGATTCGTTTTGGGTTTCGTTTTGGTCAGTCTTTTGTCACCTCGCGATAGCCTCCTCAATCTAAAAATCGTTCGCATAGGCTCGCAAAAAGGCTTTTTGAAGTTCGGAAATGCATCCGGAACTCTCTTTTACAATAAATCGGCACTGTTTGTTCTATATAAATGCTAATGGAGTTACAATTCTGCCTGAAAACAGTGGAGATATATGCACAATTGTATGTATCTGCAATACAATTAACTTCATGTTGTTGTTGTTGTAGCCACCAAGACACTCCCCGAAGGTCTTGGGGAGTGTAGGGATGTGACAGTCCTTTGCCGGATAAATCCGGTACGCTCGGGTACTAGTCCCTTCTGACACTAGCCCGACTGTCGTGCGAACGATTTTTTCTGGCCATAATCAACCTTCTAGGCCGGTGGATTTTAGTCGCGTCTTACGACAGGCATTCCTTACAACGGGTATATTCTAGACCCACTAACCCGCTGGGGTTCGCTGTTACTATCTAATAAATATGATTTAATTGTAATAATTATAACACTAACAATTGCTTTTCTTTGTACCCATGTCCATACTGTTTTCCACCGCAGTATGTCTTCGCGTCTGCTGCCCCGCAGAAGAGATTTCAATTTAATGCACCCGGCCCTGGCCATGCTTTAAAAAAAATAACCCTCTATGGACCGATCCACAGTACTTTTGAGTAGAACAAACTTTTGCGTTGGCGGCAATTGGCTGCGCTTTAAGAAAAATAGCCCCAGCCAGCAAAATTTCCTTTCTCGAACTATATCTGCGGAGCGATCGGGAGTGTTATAATTAGTAAAATTAACATCCATAGAAGATTTCCCGAAAGTTCCAGTGGTTTGAAAATAAATACGGCGGGCGCATTATACTGAAGCCGACCCACTGCAGAACTACTTTCGGAGGGTGTGCCACCCACTGCCTAGAGTGGCTGCTATTTTTAAAATCCAGATAATTAGGTTTTAGTTAGAATTTGTTGTCTATCCAGGCTCAGTGAAACTTTCAGGAAGTATTCTGTAGATGATAATTCATCTTATCTTAACACTTTCAACTATTATTAAATTATAATATTAAATTTCTCCAGAAATAGAATTCTCCCGGCTGAGGGTTATTTTTGTAAAGCGCGACTGAAGGCAAAAGGTGTTCTATACAAAACAACTGTGGATTGCTCCATGGATATTAATCCAGAAAGAGAATTCTGCCGGCTGAGGGTAATTTTATTGAAGCGCGGCCAAAAGCCGCCAACGCAGAAAGATATTCTACACATACATACATTAATTTAACAAGGAATGTCTCCTAAACTATAAGCGTCCGGAGGGTAGTACTTTGTTTTTTGTGATCTGTGAGACCACCCCTACCCTCGGGAAAATTAATTGTTATCAGATCGTGGATCATTATATACAAATTTTCCCTCTATCCAGGCTGGGGATCCAACCCATGACCTCTGGTATGGCAGACTAGCCATTGTCCGCCACACCACAGTGGCCACAACACTCCCCACTGCACCACAGCGGCCCCGTTAATATATATTCCCGCAAAGGAGATTACAATTTACTAAGGTACGTAATATGCATATAAATACTTCGCAAAAAGTATGTAACTTATTTTGCATATTTAATTTATCCATATTTGTTGCCAATTTAGTGTATTTTTCCAATTTTATAATTGATTTGTATATTTTGCAAATCTTGTTACTTGCAAAAATTCAAGTCAGCTGTTGTTTGATCAGCTGTTTTCCTGTTGGAAAATTGCTGTTGGCAAAAATTTGTCCAACAGAATTCAACAGCTTCTCACAAAATGAAATGTCAGTTTTCTCTCTCAGTTGGTTCTCTTCTGTTGGAGATTTGGCGTAAAAAAACGGCGACAAAGTGTTTGTTTTTAAAAGTTTTCGAAAAACATCAAAAAATATCCGTAAACGAACAAAGCTATTATTATATTACATGCATAAAATATACCCGTGTAGAGGCATTGTGCGACTTGGCTGTATTTACTTGATCGCCTATAACTTTTCCATTTTACCATGGATTTTCTTCGTTGATAGCTTATTTTTTTGCTAATGGAATGGAGCTTCACGTAAAAGGTGAAGACATTGGTTTTAAAGATATTGTCTGACAAAGTAAATTTTTTCTTCAAAAAATCGTAAAAAATCGAAAAAATTAAAATTTAATCGTCAATATTTCAGAAACTATAAGAGTTAGAGAAAAATGTTATAGGAGCCATGAAAAGGAAATTTAATTTTCTTTCGTATGGTGTCACCCCTCACTGTGTTAAAGAGCTATACTGGATTAAGTGTACCCATTGGCCAAATAACGGTAAATTGCCGATATCTCAAAAACCTTCCCATAGAATTAAAAATGAACCCGATTTTCGGAATCAGCGACCGATTTTACATATAGATAGGATAGTCACGTCCAAAGTACAGACAAAAAATTTCATTTTGTGATCCAGTGTAATTAATTATTTAAACATTAATAAATTTTCTGAAGTGAGACGCTTATGAAACAAATGAATTTCACGAGTAGCAACAACGGCAATAGATATGTACCACTCTGTATGTTTTTTAAAGCAATTTTAATATTCAAGCGGCAACAACAAATATTATGTATTTTTTGCAGCGAGTCCGAGATTGTTTCGACTAACGGCAATTTACGACTTGACTCGAAGAAGAATGAAAACCATCGAGAGCATTCGAGATGTTTCAACAATCGAGAGAATCGAATAAAACATCTCGGACTCGACCATCACTAATGAGAAATTACAGTGGAAGCAGAGGTGAAATTTCAAGTGAAAGCAAATATTAAATTATCAGGTAAAGCTGTGAATTGAGCTGGAAACAAATAAGTAAGTACTTAAGTCCATGTATGTATGTATGTATGTATGTATGTTTGCGTACGCGTGTGCATGAATTGAGTCAGGTGTTGGTGTGTATGTACACGTTTTTTCAATTAACTTCCCTGCAAAAAGTGGGACCACGTAATATGCTAGTACAGGACCAGGTTACGTTGTGACAGTTCCTAGTTACAGAGGTGGTCCAAATATATGAAAAAATATGGTTACATTAACATTGCGATGTCATTGGACATGACCACCCCTGCTTCACCGCTGCATAACAAAGGACTATATAAAAAACCACCCCATTTGGGCCATAGACTAGTATGCTTACAGTGGACCACGTTTTAAACTACATCCCAATACCTTAGACCGAGCCAAATTGCCGACCAACCACGAATTAGTTGGCGGCGAACGACAATTTACATTCGATGTGGTCCGATGCAGCATAACATGTAACCAAGTCTGTAACTAGGCCGCTTCACACGTGGTACTATGCAGCATAACATGTAACCAAGTCCGTAACCACGTCCCTTCAGACCTACTTTATAGCCTCGTCCCATTGGACTACCTGGTCCTCAAATTTTTGAACGGTTGGCATTTATTAATATGATGGCCTTCTCCACCTGTGCACATCCAAACTTGTTTGTGTTTGAGCGTGTGCGTTCAAAAAACTGTGTGACTTTTATCCTTTTTTAGGTCAATCAGCTGATGCGAAGTTTCTTCTTTTTTTATGCTTCTGTTTTTTTTTATACTCAGCTGTACTAGTACACAGAGTATTATCGTTTTAATCACATAACGGTGGATTGTAACAGAATGAAATAATCGAGATATATATAGACTTATATATATCAAAATGATCAGGGTGAAAAGAGAAATCGATTGAGCCATGTCCGTCCGTCTGTCCGTCCGTCTGTAAACACTCTAACTCGTGCAAAAATTGAGATATTTCGATGAAATTTGGAACGCAAGCTGGTATCGAGACTGGGGCGGTTGGTATTGAAAATGGGCGAAATCGGACCATGACCACGCCCACTTTTCCTATATAGAAAAAATCGGAAATTTTGTATCTCAGTCACTAATATAGCTGGAGCGATGAAATTTTACCCACGTGTTGAGCTCAGGCCCCTAGGAAGAAATTTGATGAAATTTTGGAAAATGGGTGGTGTCACGCCCACTTATTAAGGGTCAAACCTTGAAAGTTTTATATGTCATAACTCAGAAACCATTGAAGATATATCGATCAAATTTGGTACGCGTGATGTACTTACTTAGGCAAACGTTTGGACGGAAAATAGTTAAAATCGGTTGACGGCCACACCCACTTTTATATATGTATATTATAAAGTGACCTAATAAAAACATTTTAAGCGATATCTCTGTCAAATATAAAGGTATATCATTGAAATTTTGTCGCATGAGTCCAAATATGGACATAAAACAAAAAACACAAAAATTTTGGAAAATGGGCGGTGCCACGCCCACTTATTAAGGGGCAAACATTGAAGGTTTTATGAGTCATAACTCAGAAACCGTTGAAGATATATCGATGAAATTCGGTACCCGTTGATATACATACTTAGGCAAATGTTTGGACGAAAAATTTCCAAAATCGGTTGACGACCACGCCCACTTTTATATATGGGTCTTATAAAGTGACCTAATAAAAACATTTTAAGCGATATCTCTGTCAAATATAAAGATATATCATTAACATTTTATGGCAGGAGTCTAACTATGAACATAAGACAAAAACCGTAAAAATTTTGGAAAATGGGCGTGGCACCGTCTCTTTTTAGAAGCAGGAATATACGAGATTTCTTAGCCTATAACTCGACAAATAATTGAGATATTATGACGAAACTTGGTTTATACACTTTTATAACTTGTATTAATAGACACGCAAAAATTTATTGAAATCGGTTTATGACCACGCCTACTTTCTAACAAAGATATTTCTGGAACACCCTTTGGGAATTTGTAACGTGACATCTTTGTAACTAGAAGTCATAAAGGAATGAAATTTTGCACAAATAATAATATTCTTATGCTTAGTTGGATGACTGATAAAAATGTTGAAAATGGGCGTGGCCACGCCCACTTTATGGGGCACTCGCTTTATATAAAATAATCCGTGTTTCCATCAAACGCAAACAAACAATGAAAGCATACAGCTGAGTATCTAATGTTCGATTCCACTCGAACTTAAGCTTCCTTACTTGTTTTCTTCAAGAACAATTGGAGCAGACTTTCGGGTTATGCTTATAAAGAAAAGACTGGCTTATTCAATGTGACGAGGTTCATTGCAGCCCTCATTTTGAACTCTTTAATTTTAACATTGATGGTTCAAATATATGTGGTTAAAATTTTCGACTAGCACATTGTTATTGCCATATTTATAGTTTCATTAATAAAAGTTAAATTGGTGAACAGTTTTGTATAAACATAATATAATATATGTATTATACTCGTAGGTATAACATGTATTGTACATACAATTACCTTTTCATCTCCAAAATATGTCTAGAAGGATTAAATGTCCTTGTCAACGTCGTTGTTTTTTTCCATGTTATTATTATTATTGTTATTTTTAGTTTTTTTGGACGCAATAACAAGCTTAATTATTCACACTACAAGGACAAAAGTAATTCAAAGTTCATTTACAAGTCTTAGCAGGTTTATCGTATAAACAAAACCCCTCTTAGGGATAGAAAGGAATTGCTTTAACTATTTATTAAATTTGCATTTAATGCTGCTAATAAAGGTTGAAGGAGGATGGCTTCGTGTGTAAAAGTCCACGTAAGTGGGGAAAGCTTCTGACTGCCATCCACCTGGGGGTGGCCAGAGCGATTCTTTTGCATGCGGAGCAAGCAGCTCACGACTTCCGCGCAGTGTCCTCTGGATAGCCACCGAACACTCGTTTGGTGGTGAACTAAAGTGAGAAGGCGACAACTCGACAAGGCCACTCCGACATATTCGGTTTAAGGGCTTGTTGAGGGGAATAACTGCAGCGTCTGTTCACCAGAAGGTGCGGCTGCGAGCGGGCGTCTGTCTTGGAGCAAGCGGCTCGCTATATAAACGTGTAACAATATACAACTCCCGCAGGGCGGGTTGTGCGTCGGGCTTGGGACCCACCACGTAAAAATCCTATCCAAAGAAAACAACAACAAAGCCTCGGATGAGACCACCCCTTTCTGATGACAACCACGGCAAACGTTTAAAGGACTATGATTTGAGGGTAAGCACCTGGAACGTCCGGACCCTTAATTGGGAAGGTGCCTCTGCCCAGCTGGTTGATGTCCTCGAAAGAGTGAAAGCTGACATCACCGCCATACAAGAGATGCGGTGGAAGGGGCAAGGCAAGAAGAAATGTGGGCCTTGCGATATATATTACAGTGGCCATGCAGAGGAGCGTATATTTGGTGTTGGTTTTGTGGTGGGAAAGAGACTCAGCCGCCGAGTACTGTCGTTCACGCCAGTGAACGAGCGTCTAGCCACCATCCGCATCAAAGCGAGATTTTTCAACATATCTCTCATCTGCGCCCACGCCCCGACGGAAGAGAAGGACGATGCGATCAAAGACACTTTCTATGAGCAGTTAGAGCATGCCTACGACCGCTGCCCCCGTCACGACATTAAGATTGTGCTTGGCGATTTTAATGCCAGGGTGGGTAAGGAAGGTATCTTTGGCAGCACAGTCGGAAAATTCAGTCTCCACGACGTAACCAGTCCCAATGGGACGAGGCTGATCGACTTCGCCGGGTCACGAAACATGGTCATTAGCAGTACCAGATTCCAGCACAAAAAAATACACCAAGCCACATGGCTGTCTCCTGATCGAAAAACGCGAAATCAAATTGATCACGTCATGATCGACGGCAGACACAGCTCCAGCATCCTAGATGTGCGCACAATCCGTGGTCCCAATGTCGATTCCGACCACTATCTTGTAGCAGCCAAGGTACGCACCCGCCTCTGTGCAGCAAAGAATGTGCCAGCAGGACAGCAAGGAAAGTTTGAAGTCGAAAGGCTGCACATGACGCAGACAGCCAATCAATACACCACTCGGCTCTCACTCCTGCTCTCTGAGAGCAACCCTTCACCAAACGATGTATCTGAGGAATGGGAACACATCGCTCGTTCACTTCGTATCGCCGCTGAGGAATCTATAGGATACAAGCGAGCCCACAAGAACACCTGGTACGACAAGGAATGTCGCGATGCCTCGGAAAGAAAGAACGCCGCCTACAGGGCTACATTGTGTGCGGGCGCAACGCGAAGCGTATGGGAGCGTTATCGAACGGCGAAGAAGGAAGAGAGGCGCCTTTTTCGAAAGAAGAAAAGGGAGGCTGAAAGGCGCGAGTGTGAAGAGCTTGAGATGCTGGCGGGTAGGAACGATGCTCGAAAATTCTATCAAAAAATCAGGCGGATGACTGAAGGTTTCAAGACCGGGGCAAATTCCTGCCGGAATGATAACGGTGATCTGGTAACTGATGTCCAGAACATACTTAGGTTGTGGAGGGATCACTTCTCCTCCTTGCTAGATAATGGCAACAGTGAAAGTGCGGAAGGAGAAGATGTACGACCCGAATCCCCAATAGCAGATGATGGTAGGCATGTTCCACCACCTGATCATGACGAAGTGCGAATAGCAGTATGTAGGCTTAAGAATAACAAGGCCCCGGGCGCTGACGGCTTGCCAGCCGAGCTATTCAAACATGGTGGCGAAGAGTTGATAAGGAGCATGCATCAACTCCTATGCAGAATATGGTCGGACGAGCGCATGCCCGACGATTGGAACTTAAGTGTGCTCTACCCAATCCACAAAAAAGGAGACTCCACAGTACGCGCCAATTATCGTGGGATAAGCCTCCTGAATATCGCATATAAGGTCTTAGCAAGTGTATTGTGCGAAAGACTGAAGCCTATCGTCAACAATCTGATTGGACCTTATCAGTGTGGCTTCAGACCTGGTAAATCTACCATCGACCAGATCTTCACAATACGACAAATACTGGAAAAAACCCATGAAAAAGGATCCGACACACACCATCTCTTTGTCGATTTTAAAGCCGCTTTTGATAGCACGAATAGGAATTGCCTGTATGCCGCAATGTCTGAATTTGGTTTCCCTGCTAAACTTATACGGCTATGCCAAATGACGTTGACTAACACCACCAGCTCCGTCAGAATTGGGAAGGACCTCTCCGAGCCGTTCGAGACCAAACGAGGTTTCAGACAAGGTGACTCTCTTTCGTGCGACTTCTTCAATTTGATACTGGAAAAGATAATACGAGCTGCAGAACTTAACCATACAGGAAGCATCTTATATCACAAGAGTGTGCAACTGCTGGCGTACGCCGATGACATCGACATCATTGGCACTAACACGCGCGCCGTATGTTCTGCCTTCTCCAAGCTGGATAAAGAGGCTAAGAAAATGGGTTTGGCGGTCAACGAGGACAAGACGAAGTACCTCCTGTCATCACACAAAGAAACAGCACGCCTTGGCAGCCACGTCAATGTTGATAGCTACAAATTCGAAACTGTTAAGGACTTCGTCTATCTGGGAACCAGCATTAACACCAAAAATGATGTCAGCACGGAGATCCAACGAAGAATCACGCTTGCCAATAAATGCTACTTCGGACTAAGTAGGCAACTGAAAAGTAAAGTCCTCTCTCGACAAACAAAAATCACACTCTACAGGACGCTCATCGTTCCAGTCCTCATGTACGGCGCAGAAGCATGGACAATTTCAAAATCAGATGAGATGGCACTTGGAGTATTCGAGAGAAAAGTTCTTCGTAAGATTTATGGACCTTTGCGCGTTGGCGTGGGCGAGTATCGACGGAGATTTAACGATGAGCTGTACGAGCTTTACACAGACATCGACATTGTTCAGCGAATAAAGATCCAGCGGCTGCGTTGGGCAGGTCATGTCGTGAGAATGGACGAAGGCGCTCCGGTCAAGAAAGCATTTCTATCGAAACCCGCTGAACGCAAAAGAAAAGGGAGACCTCCACTGCGTTGGGAAAATCAGGTGGACAGCGATGCTGCCTCCCTAGGTGTTCCCAAGTGGCGCCATGCTGCACGAAACAGAAGCAATTGGCGCGCTCTGTTGGACTCGGCCAGAATCGTCTAGACGGTTAAGCGCCAATCAAGAAGAAGAAGAATAAAGGTTGAATGCCCAAACAAATGATTACAACGTTTTACTCGCTTTCATTGTGAGAGAAGCAAACTATTAAATTCCATATCTATATCTATCTATATTTTCATATATGTATGTATGTATATATAACTGTAGGGTTTTTTTGTGAGGAAATGGTTCAAAAACTTCTGGACGGTTTTTTGCCAAACTTTGACGGTTTATTCTATGGATAAGTCCGCTCGACATAGGCTATATTTTCTAACGCTAGATGGCGCTGGAGTCGCTATATTCGCGAAATCCGTATTTTTAATCCGATTCTGTTCGTTTTTGGCACGTATATATGTATGTTTGTTATGTGATCAAAAACTCTGTTACAAAAATTAACCCGCTAGCTGGCGGTGGAGTCGAGATATTCAGAAAATGGTCCGTTTTTGTTAAAGTTTTGTAGCGCATGTTTGTTATGCCAAACGAACCCGCTGCATTGAGATGCCCGCGACTTTGAAAGTAAGTTCCACAAAAAAAGTCGCGGGCTTCAGCTAGTTTAATATAAAACTTGTTGATAAAAAAAAAATATTTTTTTTTTTTTTCAAATACGAAATTGTATTTGGCGCACCAGCTGAGTTTGGTCTACACCTTTTCCAGTTTAAGTTCAGAAAGTTACAATTGAAGTTCTGAAAATTACAATTGAAGTTCAGAATTTTCAATTGAAGTTCAGAAAGTTACAATTGAAGTTCAGAAAATTACAATTGAAGTTCAGAATTTCAAATTGAAGTTCAGAAAGTTACAATTGAATTTCAGAAAATTACAATTGAAGTTCAGAATTTCCAAATGAACTTCTATTGAAATTTTCTGAACTTCAATTGTAACTTTCTGAACTTCAATTGTAATTTCTACTCGTTGTTATTCAGTGATACGCAAATTGTGTAAGTCCAAAAAGCGAAGAAAATTGTGTAAGTCCAAAATTTTTATATGAACAGAAATTTTTTTTTCATTTTGAAATTTTTTTATTTTTTGTTTTTTGTCTCTCCTACAAAGTTTGAAAAAAGGACTTACACAATTTGCACTCTAAGCTAGCGAAATATGCTACGACTTTTGCTCAAGTGTCTTTTCCGTAACGCAAGCATTTACGAATTTACTTCCCTTAAAAAAAAAAAACAAAAAAAAAAAAAACAAAAATAGCCATTTACCAGCACGAAATGAGTCTACAACAATCGTTAATGAAATGGCGCTAAAGTCAAGTAATGTGAAGGCCATTTGCGAAATTTGGTTTCCCGCCATAACTGAAAACGACTCCATGAATGGAAGACTACGACCATTTGCCGTTCCATGATGAAGATATTAACTACTTTAGCCTCATTAAAATGCACATTTTTATTGAAATTTGTATGGCACAGTGAAAAGTTTTATTTTCTTTAAATTCCATAATGAGTTGCAGAGTAATGTGTGAGAGTATTTTACGGCTTCATATGTATGTATATGTACATATGTATATTAGAGTGTTCCAAAAGGCCAAACTTGTTATTTTTTAATGCATACCCTTAATTCTATTCAATGTGTATCCAAAGCTATCCTGGCAAAATCTTATGCAATTCGGATCACGATAACACGGAAGAAAACATATCGTTTTGAAGAGCTGCATGAAGTCATTTTCTTTTTTTGGTAAATATATTTTGTTTATGTCCCTGAGGAAGATAATATAGTCCTTTTAAATTCATTCAAATTAAATTTTTAACTGAAATATTAATATTTTCTACACTTACCATTTAGCTTGATTGCACTTTTTCTGAACTTGGCGTTCATTAATTAAATTAATTTGTTGGTGTTGGTCCGGGCTAGGGGTTGAACCCGCGATATGCGGTTAGTGAGAACTTTACCTACTACAGCGACCACCGCTGCGCCCTTAATTCATAGTTTAGGACACAAAACGAAATAACAAACCAAAAACAAAGTAATTAATTTGCATTTTAAACCGTGCCCCAAAGGCGATTCATTTCCCATACAAATTTGTATGGGAGGCTGTGCATAAAAATACCAGCTTGATAAATAATGGACACCCTAATTGATGGCAACTTAAACTCATCTAGAATACACAAATGTGATGCCCACATAGCGCAATAATATTAAATATACATACATATAATATCCACTGATAAATACATGACCGTAAACATGTAAATATGCATGTAGGGATGTGGATACATACATATGTATGTAGTCGCTGTGGTGCAGTGGGTAGAGCGCCCGCCTACTATACCAGTGCTCTCGGGTTCTAACCCCAGTCCGAACAAACACAAAAAAAAAAATGTCTAATTAATTAAAACCAATTTTTGGGGTTGAGAAATAGCGCTCAACTCTCGGCAGTGGACGGCATACCTTCCGAGTGTACTTCTGCCATGAAAAAGCTTCTCGCAAAAAATGCATTCGCTGTTCGGAGTCGGCGTAAAACTGTAGATCCATCTAATTAGTAGCAAAAACAAAAGAAAATTGGGGAATTGGGAGAGAAGCTCGGCCATAAAGCTCGTCAGAGTTATAATAGCGCCAGTGTATTATTATATTATGTGGATATGTATATACCCAGCGAAAAGGTTAGGCTTATAGCTGAAGCCTAAGCTGTTAAACTAGAATCCGCTGGCAGCGCTGCGCTCATTCTCTCTGCTCCAAACGTTTTATTACTTAATTTTCTGTATGCGTATATTAAGGTGGTCTGAAATTTTTTTTTTGGAAATTCAATTTGTTCCAAAGCCAGAACGGAACCTTTCTAGCCCAGTAATAAGCCTGTAAAATTTTATTGACCTACTCGCATGTTTAGAGGTGCCCCCAGCCCCACAAAGTTGAAAAAATAGCACGATCTGCTACAAATATGAAATTTTGAAAATTATAAAATCAAAAATAAAGGCAAGTTTTCATTGCTGGTACGCTCAAAGAAAGAACAACAAAAAAATCTCCATATGATTTCACTCCACCTTAGCGTATATCGACGGCTGAGAATAAGATCGCCCTATTTCAAAAATTGTTTCAGAAACGCCCTATTTAAAAAATTATTTCAATAACGTCCTATTTCAGATTTGGCTTCAAAAACGCCCTATTTCAGAATTTGTTTCAATAACGTCCTATTTCAGATGATTATTCAAGAACGCCCTATTTCAGAGAAATATATATGGAATTTTCCGTGAAATAGGGCGTTTTTGAAGCAAAATCTGAAATAGGACGTTATTCAAACAATTTTTGGAATAGGGCGTTTTTGAAACTATTTTTGAAATAGGGCGATCTTATTCTCAGCCGTCGATATACTCATAAGTGTATGAATATTAATGTTTCAACCCTAACAAAATATATCTTTTTACTATCAAATAAACAGCAATGCTTAAATTGCGCAAAAAGTGTGAATTATTCAGCTAAATAAGAAACACCTTCTTATTATTCCTTATTATAAGGCACTTAAGTACCATAGAAGGTCTTATTATCAGGAATTAGCTAAACCTTATTTCCTCTTGACAAATAAACCTTATTATAAGGTATATATACACGACATAAGGCCTTATTATCAGGAATTATCTAAGCCTTATTCCTTAAAGCCTTTGCCCATACAACTTTTGTTCACCTAGAATTTTCAGGCATTACTTCGTAAGCCTCTAAATCTTCTCGAATAAACCTTAACAAGGCGTAGATATAAACACGTACATATGTTCGTTTAAAGTTTTTACAGTCATGAGCAGAGCACTGTTGAAGGAGCAAAATTATATATTTGAAGAATTCGTTCTATTTCATGAGAGTAGAGAAAGCATTTCCTTACAATTCACCACAAGAAATAATGGCTCAGTTGAGGTGCTTGCAAATATATGTATGTACTATTTTGCGCTTCCAAAGCAAATATGTTTGTGCAAAATATGTACATATGTATGTATGTATGTACATTGGGTTGAGAACGTGAGTTTGGTGTTAGGCGGCTGATACGAGTTTATATTAAGAAAACACATATGGGACAAACGACGTTAAGTGTGCCCCCTAGAAGCTTTATAACTTCGATTGGGATTGAATTTAAGGAAGATGCTCTGATATATAGCAGCTTAAATTTTATAAAAGGTATAGGGCAGATTTTTTTTATTTTTGTTATGTCAAATAATTTTCTTACCATTATCTTAAACATAAAAGTTCATCTAAAACTCAAACATAACTGGCAAAACACACAGCTCGAAAAAGATGTAGGTAACCAAGAAACGAAAGTATTCTTTTCCACAGGCTTTCAATGCGAGGTCCAAATATTTCAATCGACTCTACTTTCCGAGATATCCACGGGACGGGAAAGGGAGAAGAAAAATACAACGAAAAAGGAATGGGAGAGGAAAGAGTAGGAGCGGGAGAAAGAATAGGAATAGAAAGAGCGAAAGGGGAACTTGAAAGAGAAGTAGAAAGGAAAAGGTAGATAGAGGGAAGGACTCATTATGACAAAAAAATTTTGTTTCATCTCTGCGAAACGGAGCGGGTATTTTATAATATGCAAATATGTATATAGAACCTATTTCGACTAGTTTAAGCCTTCAAAACATTTCAATACATACTTAAGCTCTCGTATCTATAGATATGTGTGTTGTCTGTGTTTGAATAGCGGAAGTAGGTACAAATTTCCACTGTTCATTGTTTATACACCTGAAAGTATGCAACGTTTATATAATATGCACATCACAGTCAGTTTATGGATGCTTATGTATACATACATAGTCGTATGTTTTATCATGCTTGGATTAAGTGTGCACGTGTGTGCGAGTGTTAAGTTTGTTTGGGTTTGTGATGTGGCATGCAACCATGCCCGAGTCCGGGTGCATCACATGCGTTCTGCAGAGGTTTATGTATGGCTGTAGTGGTTAATTGTTGTTGTTGTTGTTGTTCATGTTTCCTTTCATTGTTGTTTTCGTTGTTTTGTTGGGTACCCCGAAATAAGTCCCAAATGAAATAAGTCCCAATGAAATAACTCCCAATGAAATAAGTCCCAATAAAAATGAAATAACTCCCAACTTTTAGAAATGAAAAAACTCCCAAAGAAGGAAATGAAATAAGTCCCAATATTTGGGGCTTATTTCATAATGAGGCCCCAAATCCCAAAAAATATGAAATAACTCCCAAATGAAATAAGTCCCAGAAATATGAAATAACTCCCAAATGAAATAAATTCCAAGAAATATGAAATATCTCCCAAAAAGTACTACGCAGAAGGACATCTATCGCGCGATTTTTATTTCCAATTTTTGGTTTTTTTAAATATGGTGTTTGTTTTATTGGAAAAGGCGCCGCAGACGAAAAATTGAAATATAAAATCGCGCGATTTTTAATTCCAATTTTTGGTTTTTTTTAAATATGGTGTTTTTTTTATTGGAAAAGGCGCCGCAGACGAAAAATTGAAATAAAAAATCGCGCGATTTTTAATTCCAATTTTTCGTTTTTTTAAATATGGTGTTTGTTTTATTTGAAAAAGCGCCGCAGGCGAAAAATTGGAATAAAAAATCCCGTGATTTTTAATTCCAATTTTTGCTTTTTTTAACTATGGTGTTTGTTTTATTGGAAAAAGCGCCGCAGGGGAAAAATTGGAATAAAAAATCGCGCGATTTTTAATTCCAATTTTTCGTTTTTTTTTAAATATGGTGTTTGTTTTATTGGAAAAAGCGCCGCAGGCGAAAAATTGGAATAAAAAATTTTAATGTCCTTCTGCGTGGTACACCCTTCAGCGGCGGCGATAAAAATGTAAGTATACAAATTTCGGCCTTTTTCGGTCATTTTCCTCATTTCGACAGTTTTTAATTCGGTCAAAAATGTATAATAAGGCTTTTTTCAATTCGGTCTTTTAAGATTCGACATTTTTTTCGATTTATCGTACGGATCCCGGCTTTCGGTTACTTTATAACGTTACAAAAACGTCGAAGCTTGTTAAATTGCAATTTTAAGAGAAATGAAATAACTCCCAAGAAATATGAAATAACTCCCAATGCATTTTTAAGAGAAATGAAATAAGTCCCAACAAATATGAAATAACTCCCAAAGCTGGAAAATAATGAAATAACTCCCAACGGAATTTCGTTGGGAGTTATTTCATTTGGGAGTTATTTCATTATGAAATAAGTCCCAACAAAATATTATGAAATAAGTCCCAATGCATTGGGAGTTATTTCATTATGAAATAAGTCCCAATTTGTATGGAAAATATTTGGGAGTTATTTCATTTTTTTTTTGGGACTTATTTCTTCTTCTTCTTCTTGATTGGCGCTTAACCGTCTAGACAATTCTGGCCGAGTCCAACAGAGCGCGCCAATTGCTTCTGTTTCGTGCAGCATGGCGCCACTTGGGAACACCTAGGGAGGCAGCATCGCTGTCCACCTGATTTTCCCAACGCAGTGGAGGTCTCCCTTTTCTTTTGCGTTCAGCGGGTTTCGATAGAAATGCTTTCTTGGCCGGAGCGCCTTCGTCCATTCTCACGACATGACCTGCCCAACGCAGCCGCTGGATCTTTATTCGCTGAACAATGTCGATGTCTGTGTAAAGCTCGTACAGCTCATCGTTAAATCTCCGTCGATACTCGCCCACGCCAACGCGCAAAGGTCCATAAATCTTACGAAGAACTTTTCTCTCGAATACTCCAAGTGCCATCTCATCTGATTTTGAAATTGTCCATGCTTCTGCGCCGTACATGAGGACTGGAACGATGAGCGTCCTGTAGAGTGTGATTTTTGTTTGTCGAGAGAGGACTTTACTTTTCAGTTGCCTACTTAGTCCGAAGTAGCATTTATTGGCAAGCGTGATTCTTCGTTGGATCTCCGTGCTGACATCATTCTTGGTGTTAATGCTGGTTCCCAGATAGACGAAGTCCTTAACAGTTTCGAATTTGTAGCTATCAACATTGACGTGGCTGCCAAGGCGTGCTGTTTCTTTGTGTGATGACAGGAGGTACTTCGTCTTGTCCTCGTTGACCGCCAAACCCATTTTCTTAGCCTCTTTATCCAGCTTGGAGAAGGCAGAACATACGGCGCGCATGTTAGTGCCAATGATGTCAATGTCATCGGCGTACGCCAGCAGTTGCACACTCTTGTGATATAAGATGCTTCCTGTATGGTTAAGTTCTGCAGCTCGTATTATCTTTTCCAGCATCAAATTGAAGAAGTCGCACGAAAGAGAGTCACCTTGTCTGAAACCTCGTTTGGTCTCGAACGGCTCGGAGAGGTCCTTCCCACTTCTGACGGAGCTGGTGGTGTTAGTCAATGTCATTTGGCATAGCCGTATAAGTTTAGCAGGGAAACCAAATTCAGACATTGCGGCATACAGGCAATTCCTATTCGTGCTATCAAAAGCGGCTTTAAAATCGACAAAGAGATGGTGTGTGTCGGATCCTTTTTCATGGGTTTTTTCCAATATTTGTCGTATTGTGAAGATCTGGTCGATGGTAGATTTACCAGGTCTGAAGCCACACTGATAAGGTCCAATCAGATTGTTGACGATAGGCTTCAGTCTTTCGCACAATACACTTGCTAAGACCTTATATGCGATATTCAGGAGGCTTATCCCACGATAATTGGCGCGTACTGTGGAGTCTCCTTTTTTGTGGATTGGGCAGAGCACACTTAAGTTCCAATCGTCGGGCATGCGCTCGTCCGACCATATTCTGCATAGGAGTTGATGCATGCTCCTTATCAACTCTTCGCCACCATGTTTGAATAGCTCGGCTGGCAAGCCGTCAGCGCCCGGGGCCTTGTTATTCTTAAGGGGACTTATTTCATTTGGGACTTATTTCGGGGTACCGTTTTGTTGTTCTATACCTGCAAAAATTCCAAGTACGTACTCCATTCGTGCTCGCTATGCACCAACCAAGTACTTCATAAAAAAATATGACCCAATTCGTAGTTAGCCGAACATGAAAACGAAAACCAAATGTTTATCGCGATGACGACGAAGCACGGCATCGTCGTACCATACGAAAACTAGCACTTTCAAAATTTCTTACAAAGAATTTCTAAGCAAAAAAAGTGCTAGTTTTCGTATGGTACGACGATATGTTTGTATGTATACACGTGCTTCGTCGTCATCGCGATAAACATTTGGTTTTCGTTTTCATGTTCGGCTAAGTACAAGCCGATGCAAATACATGAATCGGTCGCTTGGGCTATGTTAATGATCACTTTGAAAGTACTCCAACCTACCACAAATGGACCATATAGTCCAATGATTTTTGCAGGGATGCTTCACTTCCTCATACCAACAAGTGCAGGGCCCTCACTCTGTAGTTCGATTCGAAAGCGAAATTCGATTCGAAAGTACATTCGTACTGTATAGAATATATGCACCCCGATTCTAAACGAAAAATCCACAAGGATTTTTCCGCTTCTCCCTGTTCCCTTATTCTAAACACAAATTCCTTGTGGATTTTTTCGCTTCTCCCTTTCCGGCTATTCTAAATGATGTTCGAAAAAGTGAAAAGCGAACAAGGAAGAAAAGTAGGTATCATGAATGAAAATAAAAGCGAGAATTTATGCAATTATTTTGTGAGATTTTTCACAAGACAATGAATGTTGAACAAAATGTGAGTGAATATAACTTTTGTTAATAAAAAATACATAATTGAATTAATTATGTACTGGTTTGTTTATTTTTATGACGGAAAGTATAAACAGCAAATAGATATTTTAGTAAGTTTATTGAAAGGGCAGCCGGATATTTCGCGGCTTGTAGGCTGTAGTATCCCTTCCGGTTGTAGTAAGGGTGCTTGTTTTGATATGGAGCGCTGATACGGACATGTGTTCCATCAATACATTCAAGGACACTAGAGCTGTCGTAGTTTTAAAAACCGCACTTAAAAACTTTCTTTTTCGTCGCTGTTCATAGCTTTATGAATCCAAATCGGATACAACTCATTTTCAAAAATTTCAACAACTTTTAGAACTTTGCTGAAGGTGGATTGAGCCAATCAAACGTCAGAATTTTTTTTGATATCCGTCTTCAAGCAAAAAAACGGAAGAATGCGCATAGTTTTATTATAGGAGAGATTGCAAGTAGTTTCTTTGGCTGCTGTGTATGTGATATTAAAATGTCCAATAAATATTTGAACGCAGGTTTATTAATTCTATAGTATTTAATAAATCTGCAAATTAATAAAATCAATGCAATACTCTCAAAAAACTTTTATTTCCTATAAAGATTCCGTCAAACAGATTCGTACCATCGCGCAATCTTCCTCTTATAGACCTCTGCTACTTTCGAAAAGCAATACCATGCATATTCACTCTTAATTTTTGTTAAATTTGCAATTTTTTAACAAAAATGCAAAATTTGTGGGGAAATTTCGATACGGGCCAGGCCCCTGAATTTTCGGTTTTTTTTATGGTAGGGGGGTCATATGGATCAATAAATGCAAACGAAATCTTGGGAAAACTTATAGTTTATTAATAATAAATTATTTTTGCGTAGTACACCCTAATGCGTTGGCGGCCTTCGGCCCTCAGCCGACAGAATTCTCTTTCTGGAGTAAAATCTACGGACCGATCCACAGTTGTTTTGAGTAGAAAAACATTTTGCGTTTGCGGCCTTCGGCCTCGCTTCAAAAAAAAATTACCCTCAGCCGGCGGAATTCCCTTTCTGGATTTATATTTCTGGAGCAGTCCACAGCATTTTTGCATAGTGGGGTTTTAAAATTTATAAAATTAACATTCACATAACATTTCCAGAAAATTTAATTGAAAAATTCTTAGTGGTTTGAAAATAAATACGGCATTCGCATAATATCGAAGGCGACACAGGTAGGCGCATAGGCAAATTCCGAAGCTACTTTTTTATTTACAAAGGTAGAGTGTACTGTAAAAATCAAAGCGAATTCACATCATGGCCCAATAGGAATGGGCCAGTCCCAAGTGAATTCAGGTTTTAACCAAGGCGAAATATCATTTTGACACCACACTACCAAATACAATAACAAAATGCATCGGAAATTTCTGAATCCGCTTATGCGCCTACCTTCCTAGATCTGCCTTGCAACAAAAAAGCTGACTTCGAAAATCCGCTCACATGTTCGAAATTCTGTTCGCCAGTTTTTCTTCTCGCTAGTGAAAGAGAATAGGAGGAAATTTTCCTGGTGAACAAAAAACTCCTCAAGGGCTGAGATCCTGGCGGATATTTAGAATCGGGGTGATGGAATAGAATTCGAAAACGAACGAATTTTCTTTCGAATCGAACTACAGAGTGAGGGCCCAGAGTTTTCACTGTTTACGTGTTTGCATCTGTCATTTTTCACGTCCTTCCTTCATCTACTGCTTTAGCGTGTCATCGCCATAATTACCCCAAAAACAAAAAAGACACTTACAGAAGCCGTTCATACATAAATGAAAATGTACTAGAGCGGGTCCATTTGTATGGGAGTGAAAAAAGTGAAAAATCGCATACGCGGATAATGTTCTAAGGACTATTCTAAGTAACTTTGCCAAAGAAACCATGGGTCTTAAACCAATTCTTAGTCCGCGGGTTTTAAGCCAAAGTTTTTTTGTCAGGTAAAAAAAAATTTTGTATTTCGTAGGCAGACAAAAATGATTCGAACTTCTTACCAAGAAGCCAAGATATACTTTTCAGAAGGATTTTGATGTGCTGAATCCGAATCTGAAGTCAAAATGACCAAATTCGAAACAGTTTTCGAGATATCTTGACCAAAAGATGCAAGTGCAAAAAGTGCAATTTTCTTCAAATTTTGGAGTTAGGGCCAGCCGAAAGTTATGATTTCATTTAAAGTCTACGACCATTATCTTAACAAATAGGCTTTGCATTTTCAAATGCCGTTAGCCTTATTAACGTGTCTTTTTTGGTCTCCGATATATCGCTGTTTTAAAATTTGCATACTTTTCAGTGCGTACACAATGTATTTTTTTCTTTAAAATACTTGCATTTCTTTGCTGTAATTTTTAACATGTTGCTGTTTCTTCTACTTTGTCAAACTACGGCTCCACCAATATACCAAACATCCAACAGCCGCACTATTTCTCCGCATTCAACGGTTGTGTCGTGCTCATCGGCTCCAACATTTTAGAATACATCCACCAGGTTGCGATAAATCACAGGTTTTCGATTTTGTTGCATTAACCGATTCCACAAATTACACTGTGGGTAAATTTTTAACTTTTGAAATATCACAGAGAAACGCCGAAACACGTCAACTTAATTTTTGGCTGTAGAATACGATGGCATTTACAGAAAGTCAAAGTTAGCTCGTTTTTTCGAGATATCTAGGAAAAAAGTTTTAGAGCTCTGAAGGTAATTTTTTTTCCGTCTATAAACTTTACTCAGGCTTGGAACCCTTTTCCCGCATAAAAATTGTGACAGTTGTTCTTACTTAATTGGGATATTCTAAATTCGATGCCATCTTTAGTTTTCCCAAATTGGCTCCAGTTTTCGAGATAACGGTATTTAAAAATTACCATCAATTTGGACTTTTTTGTTAATAACTCAGTCAGTTTACGAGATAAATTGCCAAAACTTTGCACGTGACAATATTTTAGTATTACCTTAACTATTTCTGAAAATAATTGAAATCGGATCACTATAACATATAGCTGCCATACAACCGATTTTTCAGATATGGACATTTTGGGGTATAACTTAGCTATTTAAACAGCTAAGGACATGAAACTTTGGAGAATTTGTACTCGTATTGATCTTAATCTATTCCCTGAAAATCGTCGAGATCAGGTCACTATGACATATAGCTGCCATACAACCGATTGTTCAGATATGGACATTTTGGGGTATAGCTTAGCTATTTAAACAGCTAAGGACATGAAACTTTGGAGAATTTGTACTCGTATTGACCTTAAGCTATTCCCTGAAAATCGTCGAGATCGGGTCACTATAACATATAGCTCCCATACAACCGATTGTTTAGATATACACTTTGTAAGATGTAACTTCTCCATTTAAACAAATAAGGCCATGTAAATTTGCAATATCTTCATTTAAATTTGTCATAAGTTGACAAGTCATTGTAGCGTAATAGCTGAAATCTAAAATCTGTCGTGTTATTGTCACATCGGAAAATTCGCGAAAAGTTTTTTCATCATGCCAAACAAAAGTAAGATTTGCTATAAGTTAAACAGCTTTTGTCTCGTGTGTGGTAAATTTACCGTCAAATCGCACCTTCGTGAATTAATTTCTAATAAAAATGCAATGGAATGCTATAAAAGTTCCTTTTTGTTGCCTAAACCTAAAAAAAATAATTACACCCCCGATTTCACATGTATTTCGTGCATAAGCGCGATGAATTTTTGGTGGGTAAAAAAAAGACAATCATTACCATTCGGTATACCGATGATTTGGACAAATCCCGGTAAACATGATGGGGAAAATTGTTATGCATGCGTAAACTATTTAAATGGTTTCAATAGGAAAAGTAAGTAAATTAGAATTTTATAATGATATTATTTATAGTTTGCACTCACGTGTCTACATTAAAAATTAAAAATAAAAATAAATATAAATTTGATTCAACAGAACGGTCTGCTCTCGTATATAAAGGTGTGTCGAACGCCCATTTACCGGTTGAACATAGTGATGCATTACCAGTACCAAGCCACCCATCAGTACTCGAAACAATGCACGATGCAGAAGTACAGTCTGTGGCAATGCCATTGTCAACTATTAACGGGTCTGATTACGCTCCCGTCGAATGTAATTTGCCGTCTTTTATATCCCAGGACCATTTAGACAGCATCGTTCGTAAACTGAATCTGTCGCATAACAATGGATTAATTTTGGCATCCGAACTAAAAAGCGTAAATGCTTTAGCACCTGGCGTAAAAGTTACAGCCTACAAAAATAGGCAAGATCAATTTATGCCATACTTTATGTCCTCGGAAGATGGCACCAAAGCATATTGTATTGATGTTGCAGGTTTAATGAAAGAAATGGGAGTTAATGACTATAACCCTGAACAGTGGCGTCTTTTTATTGACGCATCAAAAAGGAGTTTGAAAGCAGTTTTACTTTATCGTGATAGCAGTAAGAAACCAGTGCCTCTCTTGTATGCCGTTGGTATGAAAGAATCCTACGAAACAATGAAATTAATTTTGAATTACATTAAATACGAAGAACATAAGTGGCGCATAAATTGCGACTTTAAAGTTTTGGCACTGCTCGCAGGAATGCAAACGGGCTATACCAAATACTGTTGTTTATTTTGTCATTGGGACAGCAGGGCAAAATGCAACCAATATACTAAAAATGATTGGCCAAAAAGAACACAACAAACAATTGGCCAATTTAATGTAGTCCATCAGCCATTGGTAACTCTGAATAAATTGATGCTTCCTGATTTACACATAAAACTTGGTGTTGCGAAGAGTTTTATCAAGCAGCTCGTTAGGGTCAACGAAAAAGCACTCTTATATTTAAAAAACGCATTTCCAAAACTTTCAATTGAAAAAATCCGTGAAGGTAGTTATTTCATAGTTCTTATTATATGTATGTATGTATTTTTTTCTGATTTTAACAACCTGTTAATTTTTATTTTAGGGGTTCTTAATGGGCCTGACATACGCAAATTAATGAGAGATCAAAGCTTCCTGGAAGTTCTTGACCACAAAGCAGCCGTTGCGTGGGATGCAATTCGAGATTTAATCACACACGTTCTATGCAAAAATCGTTCACCTGACTATGTAATTTTTATTACGAGTTTGATGCAATCTTTTGATGCCTTCGATGTGCACATGTCGCTCAAATTACATATGTTGCACAGTCACTTTGACTTCTATGATCAACAGCTTTCCACCGAAACTGACGAGGTAGGAGAACGATTCCACCAATCTATTATGAGCTTTGAGGACCGATTCGCTGGAAAAAGACTAAATTCAATGCTAGCGGACTATTGCTGGTCGATCACAACAGGAAAAGAGTATTGACAAGAATCCGCATTCATGTCCAAATTGTAAAAAATATTACAAATAAAATATGAATTCATTCCCTGTTTAAGTGGCGAAGTTATGGCTAAATCTGAACAATCGGTTGTATGGGAGCTATCTGTTATAGTGACCCGATCTCGACGATTTTCAGGGAATAGCTTAAGGTCAATACGAGTACAAATTCTCCAAAGTTTCATTTCCTTAGCTGTTTAAATAGCTAAGTTATACCCCAAAATGTCCATATCTGAACAATCGGTTGTATGGCAGCTATATGTCATAGTGACCTAATCTCGACGATTTTCAGGGAATAGCTTAAGGTCAATACGAGTACAAATTCTCCAAAGTTTCATGTCCTTAGCTGTTTAAATAGCTAAGTTATACTCCAAAATGTCCATATCTGAACAATCGGTTGTATGGCAGCTATATGTCATAGTGACCTGATCTCGACGATTTTCAGGGAATAGCTTAAGGTCAATACGAGTACAAATTCTCCAAAGTTTCATGTCCTTAGCTGTTTAAATAGCTAAGTTATACCCCAAAATATCCATATCTGAAAAATCGGTTGTATGGCAGCTATATGTTATAGTGATCCGATTTCAATTATTTTCAGAAATACTTAAGGTAATACTAAAATATTGTCACGTGCAAAGTTTTGGCAATTTATCTCGTAAATTGACTGAGTTATTAACAAAAAAGTCCAAATTGATGATAATTTTTAAATACCGTTATCTCGAAAACTGGAGCCAATATGGGAAAAATAAAGATGGCATCGAATTTAGAATATCCCAATTAAGTAAGAACAACTGTCACAATTTTTATGTGGGAAAAGGGTTCCAAGCCTGAGTAAAGTTTATAGACGGAAAAAAAATTACCTTCAGAGCTCTAAAACTTTTTTCCTAAATATCTCGAAAAAACGAGCTAACTTTGACTTTCTGTAAATGCCATCGTATTCTACAGCCAAAAATTAAGTTGGGGTGTCTCGGCGTTTCGCTGTGATATTTTGACCTCCCTACAGTGTTATTAGTACTTCCACCAATTGCGATAATTCACCAGTTTCATCATCTTTGTTGCAATCACCGGTTCCACCAAATATGATCACTTCCACCAATAGAGATAATTCATGGGTTCATCGTTTTTTGTTCCATTCATTCACCGGTTCCACCAATAATTAGCACCTCCGCCAATAGCGATAATTCGCCGGTTTCATCGTTTTTGTTGCATTAACCGGTTCCACAATTTATGAGCACTTGAACAAATTGCCATTTCACCGGTTTCATCATTTTTGTTGCATTCACCGGTTCCACCAAAT
The DNA here is from genome assembly GCA_960531455.1 of Urophora cardui. Classification (NCBI taxonomy): domain Eukaryota; kingdom Metazoa; phylum Arthropoda; class Insecta; order Diptera; family Tephritidae; genus Urophora; species Urophora cardui. The sequence continues at coordinate 104,078,143 of OY482670.1, read as the reverse complement.
ATGATTACTTCCACCAATAGCGATAATTCACGGGTTCATCGCTTTTGTTGCGTTCGCCGGTTTCACTAATAATGAGCACCTCCACCAATAGCTATAATTCACCGTTTTTGTCGTTTTTTTTTTTTTTTTTTTGATTCATCGGTTGCACCAATAATGAGCTCTTCCACCAATAGCGATAATTTACCAGTTTTATCGATTTTGTTGAATTCACCGCTCCAACCAATTGCGATAGTTCACCGGTTTCATCGTTTTTTGTTGCAGTCACCAGATCCACCAATTATGGTCAAGAAACAGCAACATGTTAAAAATGACAGCAAAGAAATGCAAGTATTTTAAAGAAAAAAATACATTGTGTACGCACTGAAAAGTATGCAGATTTTAAAACAGCGATATCTCGGAGACCAAAAAAGACACGTTAACAAGGTCAACGGCATTTGAAAATGCAAAGCCTATTTGTTAAGAGAATGGTCATAGACTTTAAATGAAATCATAACTTTCGGCTGGTCCTAACTCCAAAATTTGAAGAAAATTGCACTTTTTGCACTTGCATCTTTTGGTCAAGATATCTCGAAAACTGTTTCGAATTTGGTCATTTTGACTTCAGATTCGGATTCAGCACATCAAAATCCTTCGGAAAAGTATATCCTGGCTTCTTGGTAAGAAGTTCGAATCATTTTTGTCTGCCTACGAAATACAAAATTTTTTTTTACCTGACAAAAAAACTTTGGCTTAAAACCCGCGGACTAAGAATTGGTTTAAGACCCATGGTCTCTTTGGCAAAGTTGCTTAGAATAGTCTGTAGAACATTATCCGCGGATGCGATTTTATCGAAAAATAATCGACCCTACCTAAAATGTACGGCTTATTTAACTACATGTGTATGGGTTATACGAATCCGGCTATTCTATCTATCCCGACTACACCGATTAAGCGGTTGGGATGTAAGCATGAGTAGGTACATGAGTGCACTTGCATTTCACATATAAACGAGTATGTCTGTATGTCAGGGGCGAACGCAGGGGGGGGGGGGTTTTGGGGTGTTAGACAACGACGACAACGATGTGGACTTAACGAATATTTAATTCACCATAATCCAATTCGTGCCACCAAAGCTACACAGAGCCAAAAAGTTCACCTATAATCAAAGAGACTGCCATCTAAAAAAGCTATTTGGCCAAGGAGAGCGAGAGGAGACAAAATTGAAGAAATTTTTGCTAGAAAATCTTCTAGATTTTAGCTTGAATTTCTTCTTAAATTTATTGAAAACGATACCGTCTGAAAACGAGGAGATAACTTCTTATTTATTAATTTTTAATGTCATTTTGTCAAAAAAATTAAATTGTTAGAAGAAATCTGCTTGTTTTTATGAGAAAATTTTTATAAAGCAAATCAATAAGGACATCCTCTAATTTTTACTAGAACCTTTTTGAATTTATTAAAAAGGAAAACTTTTTATTTTTGAAAGAGCCCTTATTAATAAAAATTTTGCTATAAACGTCTTAACGTACGTACATGTATGGATATACTCGTACATACTAGAAATATGCATAACAGTTATTGCATCAGCCACTTTTTATGTATGTGTGCAATAACATGTTCAAGAAATTAAAAGGGAGAACTTTTTATTTTTAAAAGAGCTCTTATGTGTTTCCTCCGTTCGTCAATTTCACTACGGCTTTGCACATTTCTACAATTCTCAAACGATTAGTGAAGCACTTGGTATAAAGAGTTTATTATGTCCATCTGCACTTATATGAAATGAAATGTTGCCCTTTGTCTGAATAAATCCTAGGAAAATACTAGTTGACTAATTATGTTCTCCGATGAAAATCAAGATTCTCTTCTTAATAATATTAAACAGGGTTTCTTCTTAATTTTACAGGTTATCTGCTAAATTTATGTGAAAAGGTTTCCATATTTATTCTAGGAGTCATCTTCTTAATTTTATATAAGAGGTTTTCATCTTAGTTTTATAGGTTATACATTAAATTTTACTGGAAATGATTTCATCTAAATCCACGGGTTATCTTCTTAATAATATTGAAAAGGTTTTCATATTAGTTTTACAGATTATCTACTTAGTTTTATTAAAATGAGATATCCAGTCATAATAAGACGGGCATCTTATTGGAGAGAAAGCGTAGAGAAATCCGCTAAACTTTGTTCTGATTTACAGGGCATTTTAGGTGGTATTTTGGCTCTGTGTACAATGTAGCTGCTACATGACGAAAAATATGAATTCAGTAGCAATTATGACGCAATAATACAGGCAACCGTTCCTTTTTAGTTTTAGTTTAAATACAGAGAAAATGCAATGAATTGAGCTTTAAAAGGTGCCTTTGTTTAATGTGTGCATACGTAGGTCCACTCCCCAAACATAAATAGATTTAAGTAAAAATTGTCTGGACGAGTTTTGAGTATTTTTTTTTTAAACCGCCTCCCCCCAAATATTTTTCTGTGTGCGCCACTGCTGTATGTGATTGAATAAAAAGTATGCAAGAGTGCATATTTTTACAAGGAATGCATACGTACCCAAATACTCGTATTTAAATGTTGAAAGTGTTTGTCATCTGACATATCGCACCCTAAATCATAAAGTGACTCAACTCGAAATTCAAAAATTTTCGAGACAGCCAATTGTATTTAGATTTGTGCCAGTTCAGAAGGAGTGAATTGCGTGGCCATTGTAAGACAGAGTTTGGTTTGTTTTTAAATTCAGTGAAATTTCTACTCACAATGAGCATAAATAAACGCCCCGTTTTAGGGCTTCTGACTGTTTTGTGTCCGAATGTTTGCTGGAGTTTCACAGTTTTATGTATGTATGTATGTATTTTAAATAAATAAAAATATAAATTTGCTGTAATGCAACAGTTGCTGATCTTTTCTCAAACAATTTATAACCGCAGGAATTCGCTGGCTTATCCAGTGGCTTAGCAACGACCACAAAATTGCTCTTAGTAGGTATGTATTAAATAAAAGTAGCTGCGGCAGCGCAAGCATCAGCCACCGCAGTTTTAAGCAGCAAAAACACTTTTGTTTTAGAGTTTGCTCTTAGTTATTTCAAATATTTTCGCTCGCCACATTTTGTTATTTTGTTTTAGTTGAGGTCGTTTTGAAGTTTGCCAATTTTTCACCTCTTTGATTTAGCTCTACTTAGCTGGCGGTTTCATAAAACTCTGTATGTATACATACCTACTTGTAGATCGGTCAAATCTCTATCTATTCTATTTCATATTTATGTATGTATGCAGATACATTAACTTACATACATACATAAGTACGTATCTATTCCACCTAAATTTGTTTAATTTCTTCAACTCGGTTAGTGAATAAGATATGATTGATATTCATTTTACGTATTTTCGATACCAAAAAAATAGAACTCTAATTAGAATAATTAATGGAATGAATAATTCAGAGCCGATTTAGAACAGTTCAGGTCCTGAACTCAACCGAAACTAATCCCGAATTTGTACTGAACTGCATAGAATTGAGTCCGAGTTATCTTTGTCCATTCGGACTGTACATATGAAAATATGTTTTTTTTTTGTTTTAAGTCTGTAGACCTAAGGTTTTCTGTGGATATTTGTGTTATTTTAGTTTTTTGTAAAACAAATGTTTTTTCAATTATTGATTTGGTTTGTTTTAAAAATAAATTAAAATAAAAACACTGGCGAATACAGTTGGAATCGATTTCTAGAAGTGAAATTGCAAATAAATCAGACTTTTTCACGTTCTTCACGTACATATGTATGTAACTACTACCTCCGAAATTTTTTACAAATTCTCTTCTTTTGTCGACGCCATCTTCTCAAATCATAAACTAAAAGTAGGCTAGCTTATAGCTGTCATGTCACGAAGCCAAAGAGCTGAAGAACGCCTGACTGGCAGGGTAATCACGCATTCAAAATGTAGTCTGCTTTTAGGCCAACGGGCGTTGTGTGTTAGAGCATGGGTAGTCAACATCACATTCCAAAAACAGGCAAATCAATTTCAGTAGAATAACACGGAAAATTATCAACAGCTTTAATCGTTGGCGACATGGTGAACACTCAAACAAACGGCACAATCAATCGACAATCAAAGCGTAGCTGCAGCAACTCTCTTACATACCATAAGTGCCTATCTTTATATATATTACGCTAAACTTTTACACCGTTATACCGATTTTGGAAAATGTGGTGTCAAATGAAAGGGATTGACCTGTAGATGTGCAGGATGGTTTAACTTTTTTAAGAAGGGTTTCCACCTGTTCAAAAATTCGTTTTTATGCTATAATTATTAGCAATTTATTAAAATTTTTACAAAAAGGGTTGCCACCTTTTACAAAATTTAATTAAACTACAGTTTGTTTAATTTTTAAATTTAAAGTGTCATATGAAAAGGCTTTGCCTGCCAATGGGGCATATTAATAAAATCTGAGCATTTGCTTTTACTTAAAATTTGAGACCTTTTACTCAAATTTTGAAATTTGGTTCATACAAATTGATGTCAAATTTCTAAAATCTTGAGTAAAAGTATTTGCTTCGTTTTTATTAATACGGCCCAATATGAAAGGGCTTTACTTTAAAATGAGTAATTTATTAAAACTTCGACAAAAAGGGTTGCCACCTGTTCAAAAATTTATTCTTACGGTATTGTTTGTTTGATTTTTCGATTTGAGTTGTCATTTGAAAGAGGTTTGTATGAAATGAGTACTTTATTATAATTTTTACAAAAAGGTTGCCACCTGTTCCAAAATTCATTTTTATGCTCCAGTTTGTTTGATTTTTAAGCTTGAGGTGTTATATGAAAGGGTTTAACCTGAAAATTGGTAATTTATTATCATTTTTAGAAAAAGGTTGCCACCTGTCAAACAATTTAATATTCCGGTAGTTTGTTTGATTTTTAAATTTGAAACGTCATCTGAAAGGGCTTGGAAAGAAACCAGAAAGAGAAAGAAGAGTCCGGAAAATGAAATTTTAGAGGTCGCTAGAGGTTTAGAATATTCTAGAAAATTATTCGACATAAAATTTCACTATGTCTCCTCGGACAACCAGTACCAGTAACTATGTACCTATGTATATGTTTTATTTTATACATATTTTATTATAGAAATATTATATAAGAAATATGGTCTTTCCACTCTCAAATCGTTCCGCTCTCAATTTAATTGGTCGAATTTTCGACCACGGTGATACTAGTTGACTTTATTGTATTTGTTACTCTGTTGTCCTTGTATCATAAGTATGTACATATGTATGTATGTATATCAGCATGAAAACATTTTTTTATTGAATTATATTTGCCATTCTGGGAACGATTTTGTTGTACAATGTACGCCGTTGATCTGGTATGGTTCAGTTACTTCGATTGTTTGGCCACCCTTTTATTTTAGTGTCTATTGTCTTCGAATCTAAAAGCTTTAATACATACCTACATGCATTTGCATGAATTTGGATATATGTATTGATATGTAGATAGTGCCATGTTTAACTTTTACTGGAACTACATATATATTACGTACGTACATATTTACACGTGGAAGTGTTTACATACAACCAAGGAACAGCAATTGCACTTACAAAATTATTTATCTGCGAACAAGTAAACGCAAATATTTGATTACGCTGCGCTGATGGATTCAGGTAAACATAGTTTTGTTCTATTGAAACTGATTTGCCAGAAGCCGTTATGGGTAGATAAATGGATTAACATTTTTTTCTGCTGATAAATGTTTCTTTTCCACAATCTCAATAATTTAGAATTTTTATTACTTACGTAAATTAAATTAAAATTGTTTGGTGTTGGTCCGAACGAAAAGATTCCGTCTATATTCCGTGGTTCAACAGTTAATGTGATGTCCGTTTTATGGCGATAATATGCATACCAAATGTTGGGTGGATTGTATCCCATATTTATTTGCCACCTTCCAAATGTATGCTCGCTCGCTCGTGCTAAAGTAATGTAAATAAATAGACCCAAAAAACATCAGACCAAAAAACCCCAAACGTTTGATAAAACCTTAATTCTCAATATGCTAATAAAGATTTTCTCGAAAATTTCACCAAAGTTTGAGAAAAATGTGCCTTTTTGTTTGAGAACGCTATCAACGGAAATTTGAGGTGCATTTTATAACAAATGTTTGAGGTTTGAGAATAAGGTTGGTTCTCAAATGCATCTCAAATTGAGAATTAAGAAAAATGTTTATGGGGGATATGTTTCAAAATAGAGTGCTGTCGTGTACGTGCGGATATGTTTTGTTCGATTTACGCATTTCATTTTGTGTAAATTAAATTTCATGCTGTTTTGCGGTTGTTATTTTCTCCGATGCGCAAATCATGTCTTAATTGAGCAACCTTTTTCCGCTACATAAATCAAAAATATGTACATATGTTTGCCATTTTCACCCCTCATATCGACAATGTTAAACATACATATGTACATATGTACTAGTGGTCGGAAACTATCGATGGCACTATCGTCACTATCGATGGTTTCTGAACATCGTTTACACTATCGATGGTTTTCGACTATCGTTTGAACTATCGATAGTTTATTGAAAATTTGAAATGTGACCACTAGGCACCAAACAAACGGTTACTATTCCATGCAGGGTTTGAATTGCTGACTAGCAAGTAGTCAAAGCAACATAAATACGACTATGCATTCTAGTCGCATGGTCGTTTAAAATGTGATTACCCAAAAACATTAAAATTACACTACAATATGGGTATCAAACGAAAGGGGATGACCCCAGGTTTCATTTGGACTTCCATATATTTCGATAAATTTATCGATAACTGAGTTATCGGTCAAAATATGATTGTCCAAAAACATTAAAATTACACTACAATATGGGTATCAAACAAAAGGGGATGGCCCCAGGTTTCATTTGGACTTCGATATATTTCGATTAGGTCAGCTCATAATTGTGGAAAAGCGGATAAATATGGATACGGAATACGAATATAGAATACCGAACACCGCAAAATGGGTATCAAATGAAAGCGCTTGGCTAGGGCTATCATTTGGTCGAGTCTTAATTAATTATGAACTGATCTAAAAAATATCCATCATCCAGTAATTGTTGTGGAAGATCGAAAACAATATTAATTGCTAGTAACAATTATGAGCTGATCTAAAAAATATCCATCGTCCAGAAATTGTTATGGAAAATCGAAAAAAATATCAATTGCTCATAACAAATATGATCTGATCGAAAAAATATCGATCTTTGAGTAATTTTTATTGATGATGGAAAAATTTTTTCATTGCTCAATAATTGTTATCAAGTGATTTTTATATTTATTTGTTATAATTGTTATGGTCTCTGGTTAATATATTAATTTTTTTGAACAAGAATAAATGGCTAATAAATAAATAAAACAAAACAATGTACTGAAAAAAGTTTTATTTATTTATTTATTTATTTATTCAACGACTAAACTTATGATTATAATAAGAGCAATAGCAACGAAGGCCTTCCGCTCATTTTATATAGATACTTAAACTTTAAAGTAAATGTACATTTGTTTATATATTTCTTATGTTAACAATTCATATTTACATGTATATTATATTAATATTTTGTTGTATTAACATTAGATGAGGTGATATAATTTAGTTCGTTTTAAAAAAGAGCATATCTTATTAACATTTTCTTCATTTGTTGTACTGGAAAGAAGTGATGTTGGTTGAATATTATTAAAAGTTAAGTTTCTGAAATAAGTGAACTTCGGACACTCATTTAAAAAGTGATGAAATTGTGAGGTTAGTTTTTGATCCATCTGTATATGTGAACGAGTAATCAATAAATTTACTAGCTAATTCATTAAAATAATAATATATATAATACAATGGCGCTATTATAACTCTGACGAGTTTTATGGCCGAGCTTCTCTCCCAATTCGAGGTGTGCTCCTTTTTGTTTTTCCTACTAATTGGGTGGACCTACAGTTTTATGCCGGCTCCGAACGGCGAATGCATTTTTTGTGAGAAGCTTTTTCATGGCAGAAATACTCTCGGAGGGTATGCCGCCCACTGCCGAGAGGTGACCGCTGCTCTTAAAAAACCCAATGATTGGATTTTTACTAATTAGAAAAATTTGTTTGGCTCGGACCGTGGTTTGAACCCGAGACCTCTTCATTAAAAAGTTTACGGAAAATATCGGGTGAGGTAGTTTGTTTACAAAATTTGTGCAGGGAGGTATCAATACGTGTGTTAATGAGCCACGGTGAATTTGTTTGTCTGATGGGAGATATAGGGATATCCATGTCTTTGCAAGTTTTAAAAATTTTGTATAGAACTGGAAGATTTTTGTTGTATATTCTTTTATGTTTTACAGTTTTTTTTGACTATTTTGAAAAGCGGAGAGTGTTCACTGTTTATAATTAATTTGGACAATTTCATAATTTACATATCGCGTTGCATATCTAAAGGTTTAATATTGGCTTCAAAAAGTAAGTTACTGATGGGAGTCGACTTAAAGCGCCGAAACATAAGCGGGCCGCCGAATATTCAGTTTGAATTTTACGTAATTGAGTTTTAGGTGCGAATCCATACAGAAAGATGCCATAATTAATTTTTGATATTATTATCGCGTGTATTGTGGATAATATAGATGATATATTACAATTGTATTTTGATGAAGAGAGAAATTTTATGATATTTAACTTATTTATTAGAGAATCGCGCAAGTAAGATATATGATCGTTCCAATTGTATTTTTGGTTGAATAGGACGCCTAAAATTTTTAATTGAGTAGAATTAGGTATATTTGTATTGTTTGTGACGATGGTGCAAGTGCAATCACGTTTGCGACAGATATGTAGGTGTTTACATTTATCAGGCGATAACCGAGCCCCAGAGTATTCGCACCATTCTGATATGCCAGTGATTATATTTTGGAGGTCAATTGATAGATTTTTATTTTTCCCAAGTTTTTTGATTATATTAAAATCGTCAGCGTAGGCAATAAATTCGAAATTTTTGTGGGACGAGATAATATCGCTACCTTTTTTAAAGGCTATTATAAAAAGAACTACAGAGAGTGGTGAACCTTGAGGTATGCCATTTGAGAGCGGGCGGACTAAGGAATACTAGGATGAGTTTTTAATTATGATTTTACGGTTTGTTAGGAAGTTTTTTACGTAATTAATAATTTTTGGCCTAATTTCCAACTGGAGAGCTGGTCAATGATGGCATGCATACCTATTTTATCAAATGCGTTTGTGAAGTCCAAAGAGATTATTGATACGTGGTTTTTACGAGACAAGGAGCCTGCTATCAGATAATCCAGATATATCAGACAATCATCGACAGACCTTCCCCTTCTGAAACCCAATTGATGGCTATTGATGCGTTTATCTTGGGATATAAACCACCATAGCCGTTGAGCGATAATTTTATCCATTAGTTTAGCACAACAAGGGTTAAGTGATATTGGTCTATATGAAGCTATCAAAGTTTTATTTTTGTTGGGTTTCAGAATAGGGATTATAGTGCTCGTTTTGAACGATTGTGGGATATATGAGTCAAAAATTAAATTGTATAATCTCAACAGTCTAACTTGACATGTTTCTGGTAAATTCTTAACCATAGGATAGCTAATCCTATCCATTCCAGGTGTTTTACCTGTTACGACAGCCTTTGCCCCAAAATGTAGAATTAGTATCTGGATGTAGGTTTGTGTGAATGTATGAATTGGTTCGATTGAGGTTCTGTTAGTAACAGCGTGCTGTATGTTATATGTTTTGTCTATGTTAAAGTCCGATCGTCAAACCTCAGATCGAACACGAAATACCTGTATATGTATCTGTGCGTAAGTGGTAACTTTCCTTGGAAGAAAGTAGCGTTTTATGATGTATATAAGCCCGTTAATAATTTCGGTTAATTCGGAGGATATAAAAGAGGGCCGAGTTAGGAAAACGGCATAGAATAGTGGAGGTTGCGGTCCGTGCGCGGTACATATCGTCAATACAGTGCAGTGAAAAATAGAGTAAAGTTTAAAGTGATAGTGAAGTGAAAAAGGAAATAAAATTTGGTCAGAAAAAAAAGGAACAAAATATACTTTTCAAGTTATAGAAAAAGAAAACAAAAAAGTTAAAGTTTTAGCAAAGACAGAAGGTGTGTGTTGCAGTGACGCACGAAGACTGGTGTCCTGATTTAAAGTGGCTACCGGGTGCAACTAGCCACCAACGGCCGAGGAGCATAATCGAGAATACGTAGAAGGAGTTGGTTGGATGTAAGTAGACGCAACCGTGGTAATTTGACCAGTAAAGCCACATATGTACATATGTATATAACTGCGTATATGCGTATGTATATAGGCGCGCGTACATTCAAATATGTACCGACAAACATACATATGTACATAGATGGACGTGAGATATACCCGCCTTTTTTTCTAGGTCGCCATAAAAGACCTCCTCGCTGGTTTGGGAATAGCATATAAAAACCCACCCACATACACCACCAAAAGTTGTGATAACCAAAACGCACATATAGATACTCACTGGCACCGAGCGCTAACGTGAACGATATTTTATCTTCTCCTGGTTGCAAAAAGATCAAAAAAAAATATATATATACATATATATATATATACTTCAGGCTTATAAGCGGGAGAAGTCGCAACCTACTTCACAATCACGATCACATACATACATACAAACAATTATCCAACGTAACCAAACCCTGGTATATGCACCTAATGCGCACGGATATAAATGTACATGCACACATATATGCAAACACTTACCTGTACGGAACAATAATTATTGAAAATTTTTGGAGTTTATGGTCTAAAACCCAGCCTGGATCAGCATACATACATACTTACATAAATAAACAACATTTTTGGGGTGCAAACCAAACAAAGTTACATTTTGGGACAGAAGCTGAGAACATCGAACCTTCAAAATAGGAGAAGTGAACATATTCATGCATACATATTAATGTCAAGACAGGAAGACGACAGAGGGGCACATTAGCAGCAGGAGCAGAGGCGATCACTCTATTTTTGCTTTATTTTATTTTTTTTATGTTTTTATACTCAGCTGTACTAGTACACAGAGTATTATAGTTTTAATCACATAACGGTGGATTGTAACAGAATGAAATAATCGAGATAGATATAGACTTATATATATCAAAATGATCAGGGTGAAAAGAGAAATCGATTGAGCCATGTCCGTCCGTCCGTCCGTCCGTCCGTCCGTCCGTCCGTCCGTCCGTCTGTCCGTCCGTCCGTCCGTCCGTCCGTCTGTAAACACTCTAACTCGCGCAAAAATTGAGATATTTTGATGAAATTTGGAACGCAAGTTGGTATCGAGACTGGGACGGTTGGTATTGAAAATGGGCGAAATCGGACCATGACCACGCCCACTTTTCCTATATAGAAAAAATCGGAAATTTGGTATCTCAGCCACTAATATAGCTAGAGTTTTAAAATTTTACCCACGTATTGAGCTCGGGCCCTTATGAAGAAATTTGATGAAGTTTTGGAAAATGGGCGGTGCCACGCCCACTTATTAAGGGTCAAACATTGAAAGTTTTATATGTCATAACTCAGAAACCGTTGAAGATATATCGATGAAATTTGGTACGCGTAATTTGCTTACATAGACAAATGTTTTGACGAAAAATTATCAAAATCGGTTTACGGCCACGCCCACTTTTATATATGTGTATTATAAAGTGACCTAATAAAACCATTTTAAGCGATATCTCTGTCAAATATAAAGATCTATCATTGAAATTTTGTCGCATGAGTCCAACTATGGACATAAAACAAAAAACACAAAAATTTTGGAATATGGGCGGTGCCACGCCCACTTATTAAGGGGCAGACATTGAAAGTTTTATGAGTCATAACTCAGAAACCGTTGAAGATATATCGATGAAATTCGGTACGCGTAATATAATTACTTAGTCAAATGTTTTGGCGAAAAATTATCAAAATCGGTTGACGGCCACGCCCACTTTTATATATAGGAAATATAAGGGGGCCTAATAAAAACATTTTAAGCGATATCTCTGTCAAATATAAAGATCAATCACTGAGATTTTGTGGCAGGAGTCCAACTATGGACATAAAACAAAAACTACAAAAATTTTGGAAAATGGGCGGTGCCACGCCCACTTATTAAGGAGCGAATATTGAAAGTTTAATAAGCCATAACTCAGAAACCGTTAAAGATATATCGATGAAATCTGGTACGCGTGATATATTTACTTAGCCAAATGTGTGGACGAAAAATTACCAAAATCGGTTGACGACCGCGCCCACTTTTATATATGTGTATTATAAAGTGACCTAATAAAACCATTTTAAGCGATATCTATGTGAAATATAAAGATAATTCATTGAAATTTTGTGACATGAGTTTTACAATAGACCGGAAACAAAAAATAAAAAAGTTTGGAAAATGGGCGTGGCACCGCCTCTTTTTAGACAAAGGGATATATGAGATTTCTTAGCCTTTAACTCGACAAATAATTGAGATATTATGACGAAACTTGGTTTATACACTTTTATAACATGTGTTAATAGACACGCAAAAATGTATTGAAATCGGTTTATGACCACGCCTACTTTTTAACAAAGATATTTCTGGAACACCCTTTTGGAATTTGTAACGTGAAGTCTTTGTAACTAAAAGTCATAGAGGGATGAAATTTTGCACTAACAATAATATTTGTATGCTTATTTGGATGATTGATATAAATTTTGAAAATGGGCGTGGCTGCGCCCTGTTTATGCAGCACTCGTTTCATATAAAATACACCCTATATCGAACAAACGCAAACAAACAATGAAAGCATACAGCTGAGTATCTAATGTTCGATTGCACTCGAACTTAGGCTTCCTTACTTGTTTTTAGATATTATGATTTAATTTCAATTTATAAGTACACATATACCTTTCTGTTGGTTTATCCATAATTTCCCTTTTTTTTGAGGCATTGCCAAGTGCAAGTGTGTTTACATCGGGTGAAATCCGGTGAGCTCATTTAAAACAGATGTGCTTGTGGATGTGTTTGCTGCCGGACGGCAAAAGTCGGTTACAGTGTGAGCGTAGCCGTAGACTCTCCCAAATCACCCGAAACTATCGTCAACTATCGATATACTATCGATAGTTTGCAAAAAACTATCGTACACTATCGATGGTGCTGACTATCGATAGTTTCCGACCTCTAATATGTACATATCGCACCCTAAATCATAAAGGGGCACAACTCAAAATTTTTCGAAATCGAGTTTTTTCCATAAACGGGTATACGGAACATATCTCTAGAGATTGCCAAAAAAAACTTTTGAATAACTGTCTCTTTCGACCGAAAAATAACCATTATACCTGGCCCTTTGCCATACGATTGCTTGTAATGATAAAAAGTTTTTTGGCTCTCCTGAAAATTTTTGAATTTTGAGTTGTGCCCCTTTATGATTTAGGGTGCGATATATATTTCGATTTGTTGCTGCGAATTCAATATTTCGCTTTCATAGTGGTAACAATACTGGGCCGTAGTCATAGTCGTTCACTAAAATCGGTTTTAGTTAAAATCGGTGTTAAATTTAGAACGACGTTTAAAATAGTGGTGTGTCATAGACGAGTTAGAACAACGTTTTTGCTAAAATGAACCGAAACAGGGTTACCCATTAAAAATAATAAGAATCGCTCTGTTATTTTAAGAAATTTCGAGGGTTTTAAAAGTTCACCCTGTGTCAACCTTTAAATTCACAAAGAAAATAAGTAAGCGTATCATCTCTTCGACATTTTGCTTTTCGCAAATTTTATTTGCTATTTTGAGTTAAGTTTTGAGATAAAACTACAAATTTCATATACATAAATCAAAATAAACTTGTGATTTTAGGAAAGAGCTCGTGAACCAAACTGGAGCTCAAGAGAAAAAGCTTGTCTGCGGGAAAGCATTTAGTGCCACCTAACCTACATATGTTTGTCACTCTGATGAACATTTCTATCTAAAAATCGTAATTTAGTCAGAACTTCCAACCCGGGTGAGATTGGAAGTCCCCTATTACATTGACAGGCTCATCAATATCTATAAAATATTCCACTGTGGCCTTATCAAAGCAATAAAATTCCTCTTCCTCCATTTGGAACGGATCTCATCGGCTTCTATATACCTTTGTTCTCCGTCCCGAGATAGCATCGTCTATAATACTTAGCAAAATCTTAAAAAATTCTGCTATTTCTAAACATACATATTTATTAAAATGTCTACTTTTCACGTTTTATTTATTTATTTTTTATTGAATTCGCGTACTCTTTCTATTTTCATACTTTTTCGCGACGAATTTCCAGCTTAGAACAATATTTTAAGATTTTAAAATGACGTTCACCACATTTTAAAGTTAAAACGTTGTTTTAGTGATAAAACTGATTTTAAGTCGACTATGACAGGGATAAAATGACGTTTATGCTAGCATCATTCTAAGTATGGTAAAACACTGTTTTAAATCGACTATGACTACGGCCCACTATAATTAAATGTTACTCTTTTTGTACATACCGTGGTCATTGGAGGGGGATTGGTGGAATGAAAAGTGTTTAAAAATTGCACCACTGGGATTACAAAGATCTCTCAACTTACCAAAAACCAATACATTCTTGCCAAACACCGTATGCTTCTTTCGTGCATTTATGTGAGAAAATTCCTTTTGAATTCTTCAAAAAGCATTGATGGACAAAATATTATACATACATACTTACGAATGGATGTATCATGTCAAGGGAAGTGAGATCCTTGACGAATCATTTGGTTTCCTTATAAAACGCCAGATTCTCGTAAAGTTTGAAAGACTATACATTACACACGGTAAATCGAGAGAAATATTTACTACACATGTACATTAGAGCGTATCACAATAAAAAGTTCGCCGTACGCTTCCCAAAATGATGTCTTTTTTAGAAAAATTTTCGGAAAATATTTATTAATTTTTTGGACCCAGCTAGATGTCGCTAAAGTACATGTTTGCAGTATCTTCGGTTTTTATTGTTCGATCTCTAAGCTTAATACTCCAATTTCTTTAGCGTGAGAGGAAGTTTTCGACTATATAATCGTATTAAGCCTATGTGCGCATTGGGGTCACTACCACCCAGTATATAGTTTATACCACCTTAATGTAAAATTTTTTGCTTGCATGTTAAACCTCGTCAAAACTCATTAATCTGATGCAAAACAATTATTTAGAACGCTTCATTCGAATCCGAAATAAAACACATTCCTGTTTTGCGCTTCCTGTGGTCTTTTAGGTTCATTTTACGAAGATTTTTTCTCAAATTTTATGGCGAATAATTTTCTAGAAAATTCAAAAGTTTAAGTTCGTCGTATAGGTGTTATCGAAAAATATGCTCAAAATTTTATTATGCATACATATAAATTTGAACCTTTGAAATTTTCGATAAATTTCAGGTTTGCCTCGAAAACTTTTGAATTAGTAGATGGAAAATAAAAAAGTACGATGTACATTACCATAATATAAATATTAGGGCTCAATTTTTACAGGCATATTTTTACACTAAACGAAAAAAAACAAAAAAAAATTTTTTTATAGTCACTCTAATGTATGCATATGTCGAATATTTTTAATTGAATAAGGTATTGGCTTCGAAGGAGCATGAGCCCAAGATTGTAGTAATTTACAAGTTGATCATTAATCAAAAACATCATTCATTGGCATGCATAGGTAGGTAATGTTATATCGATAAAATAAAAAAAAGATATACAAAATAATGTGGCCACAAATTTAAGGTCGAAATTTCGATGGAAACTTGAATACAGGGATCAGTTTTATGTATGTATGTACATTTAGAGATACATATGAATTGGTAGCTGCAATATACAATACATACACATACATACAAACATACATATGTAGTATGTGTATATTTTTCCATATTTTTAGGGTTGACCCAATTAACTAAGCAAAGGTATAAAATACCCACGCAAACACGCATTACGTGTGGGCGAGTGTTAAAGGTTGTGCAATTCACAACGATGAAAGGGTATGGGTTAAAACTACGACCTTAAAAGCATATTCGATTTCTTCTTTGTTATGATTCATCACCGTGAACGGCGCCACCAACAACTAAATACATATGTATTTATGTACCTACAAAAGAAACTACCACCACTTGAAATAAAAGGTAACATACACCAACACGTCATCAAGTGCAAACCCACACAAACCACCACACAATCACTGCAACATCTGTTGAAGAATCGTTTTAACAGTAACGCACAAAGCACAGCAGACACATCGGGTTATTGTTCACCGCATAAAATGTCCTTGGAAAAAGCGCTACAACAATGCACATGGACGCATCTACATATACATATAATTGCATGAATAAATGCCGTGTATACATATCTACTATATTTTATATGTATATATGGTGGGCAGCATGTGCTTGGGTTAGCAATATCTAGATATACATACATCTATAACAAGAATTATATACAAGCTTTTCAATTCCAAATCTTCTTCACTCTTCTACTGGAGTCCTAAACAATCTATCAGAGTTGGGCACAAAATTGATTCAATTATGTACAACTTGTCTACCACATTCATCAAGACGCTGCGATTCTAGTATAACGAAATACAACTCTTGCAGCCCGGTTAATAGATACAAGTAGTAAAAGGTCGTGCTTCTAAATCATCTTCCCAACTTCTCCTGCAATTCGCGACGTGCTTTACACGTCAACTTAATCTAGGAGTGAAATTTCAAACAAAACAATTTTGTCTATATTCCTACAAAGCAATCGGACGACCGGACGTATGAGTAACTATTATCAGATAATAATGAAGAAAACGGACAAAAATGTCTACCTACCCTGCAAAAAAGTTTTGCTTATTGTTGACAAATCAGGTATAAAAAAAGAGTACGCTGGCAGCGCTGCTTCTGTTATGCACTCACTCTGTCTGCCCTTAACTTTCTAATACTTGTATAGGCCTTATTTTGCAGGGCGGATAAGCCTTTTGAATAAGGACTGGCCTGCTGACATCAACACAGGAAAATCAGCCTTATTTTAAGCCTTACGCCATACAAATTTGCTACCCTTATAATTTTCAGGCCTTATTTCGTAAGCCTTTAAATCTGCTGTTTTAATTCTTAAATAAGGCTTAGATCTTGTGGTGGGTATGTATGTTGTGTAACTATTACGTCAAAAACTTATAATGGGCCCGTCAGAATGAATACTTTTCCGGCAATCCAGCAACGTCTAACTGACACATACTTCAATTTCATATATTTGTTACGGCAAAGTTGAAGTACTGAATGTGTCGATCGTCATTCAATTACATATAATTCCACTCTGCTGTCAGTTCAACGGATTGCTGGATTGACGGAAAAGTATTCATTCTGACGCCCCTATAAGAAACTGTAAACAGTTTCGAAATCGGATTTTTAAGTCCTTTCTGGTTTTCTTGGGATTAAAATACGACTATATTTTTTTATTTTTTTTGTTGTTATTGTCACTGCTACAATTTTGTTGTTCTTTTTGTTTTTTTTTTTATCGTTTTTTTTTGTTATTTTTTTTGTTTTTGCTTTTTAGTTTTTATCTGTTTTTTTTCCTAATTTTACAATTTACTTCCTGGGGGCTTGGGATTTTCTCACTACTGAGGTTCGTTTTCCTTTTTGGATACTTATGTTTATCTTTAACCTCTTTGAAAATGAGCAGGGAACGGAAAAGTTCACATATTTGCAAATTAGGGCACTTTAATTTACATATGTTCATATGTATTATATATGGCTAGCGTAGAACTAAACTGGTCTATCTAACATTTTTTCAGAAATCGAGTTATGCACATTTTTGAACTTGAAAATCATAAATTTATCCGTGCAAAATTGATGTAGGTCTTATTTCTGCACAAAAGTGTCCAAACGATAAAAATGTCACTTTAGAATTCACGTCCTTTTGTCATTTCAAGAAATTCTAAAGTGGTCCAACTAGCATAGACTACCATAGACCAGTATGATTTTACACCAGATGAGTGGATGGAATTGGTTAAAAATTGTAGAAAGCATGCTCCTTTTGATGTTAATAATATGGTGGGGAAATTTATGTCATTTGACGAACGACGGCCAATGTTCAGGGACTACCAGAGTATAGTAGACGACGGTGCAAAAGTTTCCCAAATGCGAAAGGCAAAATTTGTCAAGGGTGAATTTGTGATGCAGTTTAATGATGATTATTGCGAAAGATATAAATCCGTCGATATAAAGAAATCTAGCGTGAACCTACATGATTTCATAGAGTTCTTGCAGAATTTTACACCAGATCAGGGTAGCGACATGCGCGTTTGGAAATTCAAAAAAATACAGGACATAAAAAAAATGTTGAAATTTGTACCGGCGATTCATCACCCCTTTTACCTGTCTCTCCACATATAAACCGCAGAGATGAAACAAAAAACAATCCAGAAGATTTTCTACCAGCCCGCCGTGGAGAAAACTAGATTACTGTTACTTTTAATGCAGAGGTGATCATTTACAAACATGTGTATGTTATTTTTGTAATTAAAGTACTTCCTTTCACATATTTTTTGTTTTATTCATATAATTTTCAATTTGTAGTTCAAACTTCCTTAAAAATTAAAAATTCTAAAGTGGTCTATGTAACAGGTTTTCTTGTTACATATAAATATTATATAAAAAACGTTTCTATAATAATTTTTTTTAATGCAGAAAGTTAAGTTAACTATTAAGCTAACATAATAATTTACAATATTCACTTAACATAAGTACATGAACAATCGCACACCGCATTAAAACGCGTTTCATCTGTTTTCTCCAATTTTGTATTTTGTTAGATAGACCAGTTTAGTTCTACGCTAGCCATATACATACATATGTGTATTATACTTGTGCAAATATACATAGGTGTATTTTATTACGTTATTTATGCTACAATGTTGGCAATAAAAAGCGGATATTTCGGAAAACTCTCTGTTGCTGTTGAATATTTAATAAAGCGCAACATTAGCATTTGGAAATAAATATTTCGTTGAATAACAAACAATTTTGGAAAAAGAAATGGAATAAAATGAGTAAAAAATATTGCGATAAAAATAAAATAAATAGAATCATTAAGGCCAAGCTGAGGCATGTAGAGGGGAGAAGAAGGCCAAAATTCACTTTTAAAAAGCTTGTGCAAAGGTCAGACAGTATCAAATTAGAGTTTCTGGTATATGTTCAAAAGATTGAAATGCAATAATAAAGGAATAGAGTACTTGTATTAAAACAATTTTCCCGGTTGTTGCTTGTTTTTGTCTTAAAATGAAAATGTTAGGGTTACTTGTAGGCAGC
This sequence comes from Urophora cardui, assembly GCA_960531455.1. Lineage (NCBI taxonomy): Eukaryota > Metazoa > Arthropoda > Insecta > Diptera > Tephritidae > Urophora > Urophora cardui. The sequence goes on along the minus strand of OY482670.1, from coordinate 104,058,828 downwards.
ATGTGAACAAAGAAATTAACTTACAATATAGGGGACAAATAATTTTGTGGCGGAATACAATTGTAATGCTTTTTGAGTAGAATTTAATAATTGCCTACAGTTTTTATCAGCTGCGAATGGCCCCAGGTGCTTATGACACTTTGCCCGGCACCTTCCACTTTACACGAGCATCAAAGACCATGCAGGTTATGCATTTCCGCTAGAAAAACGAATTCTAGAAATCGCACAGGTGACCAGGAAAAGAGAGGCAAATGTTCCCAGTATTTTTTATTTTTGTTTTTTTTTTTTTTTTTTGTTTTGTCCTTTTCAACAAAAACGATAAAGCCATGCGCAGTGCGAGAGTTCGAATGCTGAGTGCAGCAGAGAGCTGTTAATGATAACAAAGATGCACCTACACTTGTGCATGTGCGAGCCTAGTTCACAGAGGATACAAGCTTTTCCATCTGAAATTACGGTGCTAACAGAAATCGAATTCAGTTGCTGGCGACAAGCGAAAGGCAGCCAACAGAGAAAGATTGAAAAGCGTAAACTTTTCTTTGAAAAAGCAACACACAAAAATTTGGTATGGATCAAAATTTCAGCTATAAAATACGAGCCTATACATTCATACATACATACATATATACCCATAATAATCTACATAATTTTAGTCTAATTGAAAAAAAAACGTAGAATGATAAACAAAACAATGAATTAAAAGCAACTAAAACCGCCGGCATACAGGCAATCCACATAAATAAGTAAATCTTAGCGTTGCATGTTTGATTGATATTCTCATAAATGAAAGAGCCCTATGTGTCACTGTGTTGCATATGCTAAGGCGTACGAGCGATTTTGATAAGTGGTGCTATGGGTGTGTGTGTGTGTTCGCAAGCACAGAACGCCTATATTTTTGCTTTGACTAACACTTAAGCTTATGTTTGCACTCTAATGTGCCCGAAAAGAGCGGTAGGCGAAACGTCAATGGGTTGTTGACAAGTGTTTCGCGCACAAAAGATGAAAAATGGAAAAGAAGAAAAAGAATTGGCAAAAAATACAACCAAAGCAAAAGCATACAACAGGAAGAAAAAAATAGCACCATTCTAACAATTGCAATTCAGCACTAAATAAGCCATCCACATAAAAATATGCACCGCAAAGTATGCAACATAAAAGAAAAAAAAATTCAAAAGAAAAAATCGCTACACTTCGCAGATTAATGGTAACACAATGCCGAGTTAATTGACACATTCTATGAATTTTCCTAGCAAAAACAAAAAAAGAAAGTAATAATAAAGATAAAAAAAAATAAATAAATAAAACATTTGAGTTATTCTCCAGCAAAATTTATGGCCCCGGTTTCACCAAAGTAACTAAAGCTAAAATTAAGTTTTGACTTAAGTTAGCCCAGATTTGGAGGGGCTAACTTACTTTTGGGTTTCACCAAATAGTCTAAGAAAATAGTTTTGCAACCAGAAACTCATCCAGCCTTTATGGCCAATACTGGTTTTTTTGGTTGCTGTATTTGCTAATTTTTTTGTCATATTCGCTATTTTGGTTGTTGAATTTGCTAAAGCGACTCAAATTCTTAGTTTATTTTTAGTCAAGACAAAAGCTGACTAACTTGTGACTTAGCTCAGTTGCATGGTGAAACTGAAAACGTAAAAAAATCGGCTTAACTAAGTTGAGACCGGTTCACAGTGGCATTTTTACTCAATTTAGACGTGAATAATTCAATTTTGTTGTTGTAAAAATTTCAAAACTTTTGTATGCAGTTCGAATGGCAGATGATCACTGTGGCCAATGGTGGTTTTTGTTCCTTTCTAACCCCATTTTTCACGCTGTAATCAGCTGTTAAAGTGTGCATCTTAGTTGTGATATTTTTTATACGTGAGTACACATATAATTAGGAGTCAGTTTAAAATTTAATAAAAAGAGGTTCTGTCAGTGAAATTTAAAAATATATACTGGCTTAGGGTAGGAAAAAGTATGGATTCTTATTTGCAACTATCTACAAGTTTTTTATACGTTTAGTGTGCAGCTGTAGCGTCGTGAATACGCGTTCCTTTATTTGTATATAAAAAATAAGAAACAGTGAAATTAAAACTTCGCCAAAGTTTTGAATTAAGCCGCATTAAAACAATTCCTTATTTTTAGTAAACTCCTTTTATTCCTAGATATATTCCATTAGGATTCTTCTGCCCCGATCTGCCCCCGCGAGAAATAATGTCGATAACTGGGAGAGAGTTATATGAGGTGTAGGCTGGAGAACACAACCAAAACAAAAAAGATAAAGCCGTTTTGGACTGTATCTGCAACAAACAAGGTTTTTAGAATACTTAGAAAGTGAAAATTACTTCATTGCAGCCTTCAGTTGTTAAGGTAGAAGAAGAAATTGGTCACATTAGTCATTATATGCACTTGACAATGATTTATGGCAAGACTTTAGTGTTGTTTGTGGCCGGGAGATTAACGAATCTTTGTATAAGTTTGGATTATACAATTTGCGTGCTTATATCGTATAAGATGTAGGGAATGTATTTTTAATAGCGGGTATCGCCTCAACATTCGCGTTTGGAAAGTTTAAAAAAATTTTCATATCGATTTTTTAAAAACCTAAAATTTTGAGTTATGTCTCTTTTGTAGATATGCACGAAAACTATTGATTTCGTGTCCAGGGGTCCTATATTTACTAATACATCCAATTTGAATGAATAATATTCACTTTTCAGCGTTTTATTAATTTTTCACGTCTAAATTGAGTAAAAGTGCCACTGTGCGGTTGGTGAAACCGGGCCTTAGTATGTAATTTTTTTCCGTTTTGAACAACTGAGTGAGGAAACAGAAACATCGCCAAAATTAAAATAAGAAATTAGAGTCACAAAGTGGGTAGTACTTAGTTTATTTCAGATTCCCTAAAAGCCTGTCTCGAAATAACTTAATTCGCACTCGAACAATCTCGCCAAGTTGTTCGCGAACTAATCCGTCTCCACGTAGCTATCGTTGTTCAGTTTGACATTGTTCATTCTTCTTCTTCTTCTTCTTCTTCTTCTTCTTCTTCTTCTTCTTCTACTAATACTTCTTCTTCTTCTTCTGTTTCTTCTTCTTCTTCTTTCTTTTTCTTCTCCAATATAGTTGAATTTATTTGCTGTAAACCTTAAAACTGAATATTTACGAAAAAGTGTAAATTAAATAGAGATATAATAATTTGATATAGATATATCGTCGTACCATACGAAAACTAACATATTTAAAATTTCTGGCGAAAGCTATCAATAAAAAAATTCTGTACGAAAAGTAGAACATTTGACTTTTGGCCGACGAAAAGTAATAAAATCGAGTTTTGGCTGACGAAAAGTAATAAAATCGACTTTTGGCTGACGAAAAGTATCAGTAATTATTAGGGCAACAGAAAATATGCCCTAAAAAATTCGTTTTTAGCGCTAAAAATATGTCCTTAAAAATATGGTTTAAGCGCTAAAAATATGCCCTTAAAACTTAGTTTAAGCACTGAAAATATGCCCTTAACCTACGGCATGGTAGATTGTGCGCTCCCCTCTCATGCAAGAGAAATAAAAAAAAATTCACATTTGCGAAACACATCTTCGTTACCAAAAGAAAACAAGTATTTTTACATACGAAAATCTATATATATTAGGGCGGGTCAATTTGTACTGATGGAATAAAACCTACTTTGTTTCGGTCACAGCTGCATTCTCTGGTCAATTCTGAACAAAAAAATCCAAAGGAGCATAGTTCTAAAATGAAGTTTTACCCTCCGCAATTTTAATTTTAGATAGTCATCCCTAAATTTTTTTTTACATTTGTTAAAAAAATGTAGTTGAAGATACTCAAATTAAATTTTGAGATTTATTTGAGTTGAACCCATCCGTCGGCCGACACATTATCACAAAATTTAATCAATTTGGGTAAAGTTTACAAACGACGAAGAATTCACTATCAGAGATCTTAAACTTCTTTCCTAAATATCTCGAAATCAAAATTTATTACGGATATTCTGAATACGTCATTGTATTCTACAGGCAAAAATTAAGTTGACGTGTTTCGGCGTTTCACTTAGATATTTCACCGATGTAACATAAAATAATTGGGAGAAATTCTAAAGAAGGTGTTGGAAAATTAATGTATTTCCCTAAAAAATAATCAAATTGCATACTTATTTATTCAAATTGCTATTGCTGTAAATTACAAAATTTTGCGATAATTTTTCAAATAGAAAACTATGTAGATTGTCGCGGTAAGTTGAAGATATCGGGGCGTATTTAAAAGCAAGAATTTCAGTCACTGTGTAGCGTGTAGTGCTACACGTTCAATATGAATATTGCGATATTTTTCTCGCTCTGAGGTTCAAGATATTTTACTTGCGTCCTTTTCGCACTTTCACTTTCAATTCGTTTATTGCCAATATTGCGATCCGGATCACGGATTTCAAAATTTTGCGATCCAGAATCGCGAGCCATCAATACTCGATGCTACACTATCAATATGAATCACGATCCACGGATTTCATCAATATATATTGACCGTCTGACGTATGCTATGTATGTAGATCAGCGATCGGCACCGCTGGCAGAGCAACCAACACACTCTTAAAATATTTGTGGTAGTGTGCGTGCAAAAGCAGAGCACTGAAAAAACATTTATCCACATACCATCCGCACCTTTCAACGTACAAGTGCAAACTGTTTCGCGGCCAGCTCAACGATAGCTTGCTAGCAACGCACACACGATCTATACATGATAAACGAGTGGCCCTAAATGGCCCAGCTGCCGATCGCCGATGTAGATACCAGCGTTGCCGTTTTAGCCATTTTGTGGCTAGATTTAGCCACCGCCGTGATTTTTTAGCCACTAAAATTTCGGTTTTGCCACTAGCCACGTTTTTAGCCACCGCTTGTAATGAACCATAATTTTCCACATAGGAAGGATGTGGTAACGCTAATTTAATTCAGCGATTATCACAAATCGATTTAATGGCCGTTTACTCAACCTCCCTCTGATTAACGCTAACTGGAGGACAAAGGTCCGGTTAAGCTATGGACTGCAGTATCGACCACATGTTAAATACATGGTTGGATGAAGTCGATAATGATGTTCAACCGAACTTTAACCGTGGTTAGCGTTAATCAGAAGTTGAATAAACGGCCCTAAGTGTTAAAAAAAAAACAAGTAACGCAACTATCGATAAATGCCTGTTGATACTCGCTAGTGGAATAGTAGGCTGTCGATGAAAGTCCGTATAAGGATCTAACTGACTTTGTATATTGTTTGCTACTTCTACCACTTAGAAACGCCGAAGTGGAAAGAACCTTTTCCCTAATGAATAAGATATGGCTTTTGTGCCTGAATTTGAAAAATAACTTTAAAACATGTTAATTTGAAACAAAATTTTTTAGCCACCATTTTTAGCAACGAACCAAATTTTTTAGCCATTTTTAGCCACAAATTAAATCAAATCTAGCCACCACGAAAATTTTTCAACGGCAACGCTGGTAGATACCCAGCTGATTCGTGTAGCACATTGCGAAAATATTAAATTCGCCTTGAACTTGTCAGACAAAGAGGAATAGCAAATAGTATGCGCATATACAAAAAAAAAATTGCCAGAGTACAAAATTTAAATAAAAACAATTTTACGAGCGAGGTGGAAAAATACGACGAAATACTATGCTAAAATATGAATTTGTAGCAAAATATGCCAAAAATATGCAAATAAGTCAAGATATGCAAAAATAAGCCTTTTGACTTAAATATGCGAAAATATGCCCTAACAAGTTAGGCTTATTCTCTTCGTCTTGAGCTAAAACGCCGATATATATTTATCATACGTAAATGGGACTGCAACAGAAAAATATGCATTTGCATATCTTCTGTTGCCCTAGTAATTATATACTGGTTTTACATTAAAATTGTTGTTGTTTAAACGAAATTGATAGTTTTCGTCAGCCAAAAGTGGATTTTATTACTTTTCGTCAGCCAAAACTCGATTTTATTACTTTTCGTCGGCCAAAACTTGAACTTTTTACTTTTCGTCAGCCACAAAAAATTTGATGTTAGTTTTCGTATGGTGCGACGATATGTAATCTGTTGTATGGCAATTATCGTATTTCGCTTATATGCTTTAAACCTCAGCTCCTATGCCGATATTTTTTAAGGACCACCCACATGCGTACATGTTAACATTTAGCATCATATTTGACTACATCCATATACATAATTACACTCAAAAAAAAAATTACTCAGATTATGGAAAAATGGGAATGATTCGGCGCTAAAGACATATTTTGATGTACAATTTTCTTTAAAACGTGGTTTTTATTCCTTGATTTGAAGAAAATCGTACATCAAAATATGGAAATATGTCTTTAGCGCCGAATCATTCCCACTTTTCCATAATCTGAGTAAGTTGTTTTTTCAGTATACATATAAAATGTATCTATATTAAACATACATTATGTATACTATACATAAGTAGGTACATATGCACACATATGTAAGTGATAATGAAATTTGCCGTACAAAATTGCGGAATATGCAATTTAACGAGCAGAGGGAAGACATGTTTGTAGGAATAAATGTACATATGTTTCTTCAGAGGTCGTTGTTGTTAGCATACACTCAAAAAAAAAATTTCTCTCGATCAAAGACATAATTTTCCTTATTTTGAACACGCGTCCCAATACAAAATTTTCTTTGTTTTGTGTAAATTTTCTCAAAAATGTGGAAAAAACATAAAAAAACATTCAAACAAATTCGTTGCCATGGGGATTTGTATGGGAATTTAATTTCTCAAAATTAAAGAAATCAAGTCTTCAAAACAAGGAAAGTTGGGAATGGAATGGCGCTTAAAGAATTTTTCATTATTTTAATGTATGAATTTTTTCAAAACAAGTATATGAAACCATGGTAACGCATGTAACAACAATATTTTATAAACCTTTTAACATGTTTTAAGGAAAATTTACTCAAAACAAAGAAAGTAGTGTTCAAAATAGGTAAACAATTTCTTTGACCCCTCCATATATTTTTTTTCTCTCAGTGTAGAAAGTAAATTACCAAGTTGATTAGTTTTATGATAAACCTCATATGGATGGTAAATATAGCTCACATGTAGGGAAATAAACAACAAGTAAGCAAATTTTTTGGTTTAGAACTAGTGAAAACGTTTCCAAAAAGCACTACTTCCCGCACCAATTCAAAACGGGTCAATTGAGTGACCATTGCAAGATATTCCTTAAATTTAAATTTGTATGATGTTTCGAATAGCAAAAATGTTATGTTCACTAAAAAATTTTTGCTCTTCTCAAAGTGTTCATGAACCCATTTGATGTACAAAGTCTCGACGCCTTTGTGGAAGAACACCCCAACTCAAAATTTTGTTCAAAAGCGGCAAAATTGAATTATTTCTCAAAATTTCACCCCAGTTTACTATCGAATGCAGAGAATTTCAATTGACATCGCTGTTTTAAATTGGCCAGTTGTTTGTTTGCAAAAGAGTATGAAAGCGAATTAGCTGTAACGCAAAATTCATTAAAAACGCACTAGTTCTGACCTAAAGCTTTTACCGAGGTCATCAATCTACCACACCATGCAGGCCGATGTGAATTAATGGCGTTTTCTTTTCTCGAAATAATGTTGCCCTGTTTGATTTTCTTAGCCATTTTGTAAGTTTGTCTGGTCATTTCACCAAATATTGACATCTAACTAAGTAAGAGGGCACCCTTATCTACAAATTCAGCCATTTTATAGAAAGTCAGGATATGTAATTCGATAATTGGGATATAGGAGGGCAACATTTTTTCGTAGAAAAGAAAACGCCATAAGTTGAATATTATTTTGTTAATTATATTTCTATCACTTACTTATAACAATAACTTGTGCTGCAATTTGTGTCACATTCACAAATTGGACTAAAAGTTGAATGGGTGGGAGAAAAAGTTATTTAACATCCAATTGTTAAGTTTTTAGAATAAATTGTGGGTAAATCTGGATTTGTCAATGCAGATTGGTTCACTTTCTATTAGTTAATTGTAATACTATATATGCCATACTGTGCACTAGGCATGCCATATATGAGCCTTCATAAATAGCTTTAATACATACATATTTAGTTTTTAAGCAGCTTTTAATTAGCTTTATTTTCGTACAAATATTTTTACCTACTCTTTACATTTCAATATTTTCTTTTTCGCTAATGTCGTTTTGTTCTAAGTGTTACCAGCTCAATTTCAGCCAAATGCCCCAGTGCAAAAATGCAGTTCTAAGTATTTTCCCTTCGTAACTTTTCTAATAATTTGTCATATTAAATAAACAAAAAGTTTTAAGAATGAGCTTTCGTTTTGACAAACACCTGAATATGTACTACATATATAAGCGGGAGGCAGCTGATGATAGAAAGTTTACTTTGTTTTGAATACTTAAGTGCGCCGCCACCTACAAAAGGGCCCTTATGGGCATATAGGTAGATACTTACGAGTAAGATAAAGTTTGAGTTGCTACGTTTGCTATTACATAAATGTTTTCGTCACGAACATACAATTTAATCTTTGGAAAATTTGAATTAGTACTTAAAAGAAGAAATAGTTAGTACATCAGTGATGGTATAAAAGAGCAGAAATACGTACATAATATGTATATATTTCGACATATGTTTGTATATATGTATGTATGTACATTCATAAAAATCAGACATATGTATGCAGACTGCATTCCTCTGACAGGCTCAGAAATTTGCATTTATCGCATAACGATGAACTACGGACCAAACGCTTTTTGCTTGAAATCGTTTTAAAAATTTGTCCTTATTTGGAAATGTAGATATGTATTTATGTAGATGAGTATGTACATACATATAAATTTATGTATGTACTTACATATGCATACATAGAATTCATTTCATTCCTGCCCTCCCAAAAATGATAGCCTTAAATAAGGTATTTCCTATGAGCATAAGACTTCTAAAATAAGGCCGGAATTCTCTAAGGAACCTCATCTGCACTAGCTGTATCCTGCCACGCATTGCCGACTCTCTATTATATGAATTAGAAATGAAAAGCGACACAAAGCTCACTTTTAAAATAAATGTAAAGTTAAAAGTTTAAATGAGTTTGTAGAATTGGGAGAGAAGCTTGCTCTTAAAACTCATTAGAGTTATATCCGCGCTCTAGGGCAGAATAGGGAGTCTTCCAACTGGTAACAATACGGCAGTAATTCCAGACGAAGCGAGAAGCTAGTCATTTTTGGACCATGCCGTTGAAAAGTTCAGTCTGATATGCAGTGTTTTCTCAGTTCCTCCCGGCGTATTCAAGAATTTAGAGCAATTGATTTCCACTCAGCTAGTCAAAGGGATCAAAAAACTTCCGGCATCGCGATATCACATCATCATATCATAACCGCCTAAATGAAGCTTTCATAGCCACTTGTACCCAAAATAAGATTTGCTAAACTTGAACACCTGACGCCCAGCTCTATCGACCCGTACAATAAACTTGGGAAGCTCGCAAAGCTCCATATTTCCTTCTAATGTCGTTTTCCAAAAGACAGATGAATTTTTTCTAAAAACAGAGCAGATGACCGCCTAACAGAAAGAATTAACAAAAATATTTCTTTCTATTAACAGAAAACTAAGTTTTAACAAATTTGGAGTAGAGCGAGTGAGCACATAAAAGCAGGCAGCGTAGCTTATTTTTTCCTTATTCCTTAACCATTTTTTGCAGTCAGAGCATAAGAAAAAACTGTTGCAGTAAAACGAAGCGAATCATTTTGTGTCGTGCTTATTTACTTTATTAAACTTGTATTCCTTTAAGATGGAAGCATTCACATGTGAATGATAAATAATAAAATGCTAAAAGAATATTTTTAAACAAATTGGTTTTTCACCAAGCAAGGACTATACATATGTACATACATAAATATAAATATAGACACACCATTATACACTGAAAAAGAAATTCTCAAACGTTTGAGAAAATATTATTTCTCAATTTTAGAATCAGCGTATGTATCATTTGAAAATAAACATATTTTGAAGTGCTTCTCAAACATTGTTTATCAATTTGAGAACAATTTGAGAAGCATTTGGGAAAAATTTTATTTTGAAATGGGTTTGAGAAAAAGGAAATTTTCAATTTGATAATCAGCCTGAAATTGCATATTAAAAATGAGCCTTTTAGTTTGAGAACGCTATCAAGGGAAATTTGAGATGCATTTGAAATAAACGTTTGAGGTTTGAGAAAAGGGTTTATTCTCAAATGCATCTTAAATTGAGAATAAAGAAAAATGTTTATTGGGGCGTATGTATTTCTCTGTATGTAATATTATAGCGTCGAAAGATGCATGCGGGCTGCGGCTGCCAAAAATTTCTCATTGGACGGATGAATAAGATATGGTCTGGTGCTGTTTTGATTGTTGGTCAGTCATTCAAAACTATAACCATAAAGTGTTCCCAATAAACATTTTTCCTAATCCCCAAGTATTTTACAACTAACCATATTCTAAATTCTCAAGCGTGTCCCATTTACGCTGTATTTTTAGGACAAATTTCGCGCTTTGCTTATTTGTACCATTTTTACGGAAAAAAAGATCTGGCAACACTACTTTTAAGTGGAGCACTAAATACGCTTATGGCGTTTTCGATTCTGGCATAAAATGTTGCCCTTTAATATCTCAATTATCAAATTATGTATGTACGTAACCTGACTTCGTTTTAATTGGCTAAATTTGTAGATAATGATGACCTCTGACTAAGAAAGCTAAGAAAATCAAACAGCGCAACATTTTTTTGAGAAACAAAAATGGGATTAGATACATATGCACATATATTTTTCAATGCCTTGAAAATAACACAGAAAAAAAATCGCTTTAAAATGTAATCGAGAACAAATTAACAGAAAGAGTTAACAGTCCTTATGGACTGTTTGTATACAGATGCATGCGTGTTTGCTTATTTGGTTAAAGTTCCGTTTATACAATACCTTTATGTAATCGTCGCATTTTTATTTTGTGCTGTAATATTTATGTATCTATGTACATATATATAATATGGTACATCCATGCAAACCCTGTAGGGAAAATCTCTAGTTGCGAACTAGGTCGCTTCTAGTGCATTTTTCGACACTACTAGCGCGAGCTAAATCTCTTTTGCATTTTATCAACTGGCGAATTTAACACGGCGATGTCCTAGGCGGTGTCAATTGTCACCCTCTGCACTACATGTTCGATACTTCCGAACTAGTACTAAATTCTACAGTTTTCACTAGTTCGTTTATTGGCACAATTTCAATAGTTCCGAACTAACTACAAGTACCTAACAATTCTACAGTTTTACATCTGCCGCTTAACACTGATATTCCGAGCGTTACCGGAAAATTACTTTACTGGTAATTTATGTTGCTGAAAATTGTTACCATCTTTTCAATTGGTATTCTGGCACAAATGGTAAGGCTGTCAAAGCATTTCCATACGAACGGAATTGAATCGGGCTGAAAATGGTAACAAAATATTACCACGTATTGAGGTGGTAACTTAATTTTCTGCTGCCAGAATACGAAAAGAGTGTTTAAAGTACCAGATTCTTTATTTCACCAGTAAAGTAAATTATGTTACCACACCGGAATAAGGCCGTAAGTGCAGCATTTGACACACTTCATGCAAGTGGCGCGATGGCACACTGGCGAACGCGTTTGACAATCAATCTGGCGAGCGCGGGTTCGAATCCTGTCGGTGTCGAGGCGGATGATAATTTTTTTTTTAACTAATATTTTTTTATTTATTTATTTAATAAATATTTATAAAAATACTTGAAAGAGTTTTTAGTGCTTAGCACGAAATTTTTTTTTTTTTTTTTTTTTTTTTTTAATTCAATTTTTAATTGTTGGGGTAAGTGGAAAAAAATTCAACAACTATTTACAGCGAAGGTTGAGTGTATAGCTATTTCACGAAAAACCATTTTCGATCATCAGCACTCTTTTCGGAAGTGGATGCACCGGGGATTGAACCCGAGTCCATTCCAACTTCAGCCGCAATGACCCAACGGATAAACACACTCGGCCATTGAGACTCTGTGCAAGCTGTTGGATTTTCCCCACTTTTGCCTTTTTCATTTTCAACATTAACGTTAGTGTGTATATGCTTTTGCATATATTCTCCACAAACGTGCTGAATTTTTGTTGTAGGCAGTTCGCAATGAACATTGTTGTTGGTATTTATTTTATGTATATACCAAACAACGTTAACAATTTTACTTGAAAGAGTTTTTAGTGCTTACCCCAACAATTAAAAATTGAATTAAAAAAAAAAAAAAAAAAAAAAAAAATTTCGTGCTAAGCACTAAAAACTCTTTCAAGTAAAATTGTTAACGTTGTTTGGTATATACATACATAAAATAAATACCAACAACAATGTTCATTGCGAACTGCCTACAACAAAAATTCAGCACGTTTGTGGAGAATATATGCAAAAGCATATACACACTAACGTTAATGTTGAAAATGAAAAAGGCAAAAGTGGGGAAAATCCAACAGCTTGCACAGAGTCTCAATGGCCGAGTGTGTTTATCCGTTGGGTCATTGCGGCTGAAGTTGGAATGGACTCGGGTTCAATCCCCGGTGCATCCACTTCCGAAAAGAGTGCTGATGATCGAAAATGGTTTTTCGTGAAATAGCTATACACTCAACCTTCGCTGTAAATAGTTGTTGAATTTTTTTCCATTTACCCCAACAATTTATAAAAATATTTAAAAAGTAATAAAATAAAAAAAAATTCAAAATAAGCCTGAGGGATCGGAAAAGCATAATTAGGAAACTCTTTATATAAAACGCTTCACAAAACATCTGAGAATTGCAGAAATATACAAAGCCGACGGCAAATGAACGAACGAAAAATTTTCATAGAATTTTTGTCACTTTTAAATTCTTACAAATCAAAGTGTGTCTTACGTGACACTTCACTCCTTCTGAACTGGTGAGGGTCTAACTACAATTAATCTAGTTCAATTTTGACACCTTTTCGGTAGTTCGGAACTAGAAATTTTGCTCACTAGTTATTGAGTTCCCTGCAGGGAACATAATAATATACATACATAATTATCTACGTGTTTATACAAAAAAACATATCAACCCACAACGTGCATGTGAACAACCCACATATGTACGTATTATTATTATATTATATGTACATTGTACATACATACATACATGCAAACATATACAAAAAAAAATGTACAAAAAATTTTTGAATAATAAAACCACACAGAAGATGCGCTGCAACAAAGACAAACCAAAAAGAAAATTTAACGACAAAACGTTAATAAAAGAAAACTACAAGAAAGCACAAGGGCCATAAACAGCCAAAGCGGCAGCCGTGCCGAGTCCCACTGAGCAGCGGAAACGAATTATTTGCATGAAAAGAAAAGTTGCAATTTAACAAAGCGCATTGAGAAGTGAACCGGCACATTCGTTCGCTTACTTAATTGCAATTTTCCTTCTAAGTGTGAAATGTTGTTATCAAAAAACCGCGCCCGCTTGCCATATGCCATGGCATAGCAGTGCTAGTGGGCCTACATACAATAGAGGAAATTTGCTTTCTAACGGCAGCGCTTCCTTCCGATGTCAATCAGGTTCAACACTTTTATGTACGTACGAGTATCAGCCTCAGCGTGAATATTTATTTGTATTTCAAAATACGTTTTCTTTAAGCAACCTTAAAGCCCTTGATTCTACTTGATTCGCCAGCGAAACATCTAGGAAAACATCTCGCTAAATAACCTATCTCCACGTGGCTGATCGTGATTCAGTTTAACATTTCTCTTTCTTGTTCTTCTTAAAAATTGTATGTTTGCTTATTTTTGCGTTTTTGTTTTGGTCTGTGTGATATTTCGATAGATTTTCGATACAAAATTAGAGAAGGCATCGATATCATCGCATTTGGCAAGAGGATTGAGGGCGAACCAAGTGTTTCAATCTTCACTCGCTCTCAGAAATTTGTATGGAAATTGGCGAGATTCGGCACTCGTTTTGAGGTCGAAACAATATTGAGAGAGCGAGTGCAGAAAAAAAAAGCGAAACACGTTATGTGGAGACATGGTATTAGTTAGTTTGAAAGTCAGCATTTTGCGTTTTAATTTCATATACGTTGCGGTAGCTGGTACAAATCTTATTCTTTTTATACTCAGCTGTACTAGTACACAGAGTATTTAAGTCTTAGCCACATAACGGTGGATTGTAACGCCATAAAATAATCGAGATACATAGATATGAAAATGATCAGGGTGAAAAACAGAGATCGATTGAGACATGTCCGTCCGTCCGCCCGTCTGTTTGCACTCTAACTCGCACAAAAATTTAAATATTTTGATGAAATTTGGAATGCAAGCTCCTATCCAGACTAGGACGGTTGGTATTGAAAATGGGCGAAATCGGACCATGACCACGCCCACTTTCCCTATATAGTATATATCGAAAATTTGGTATCTCAGTCATTAATATAGCTGTAGTGATAAGATTTCATTCACGTAATGGTCTCAGGCCCTTATGAAGAAATATGGTGAAATTTTGGAAATTGGGCGGAGCCATTCAGTTCCACTCGAACTAAGGCTTACTTAGGTGATTCACAAAGTGTCATAAAGTCATATGTCATATTAAAATATTGTACGGAAATAGTTATAAAAGACTTTTCCGAAGCCCTGTGAAGAAGTAAACAGCTGATCAAATACGACCATCTAAAAACATATCGTGGAGAGTTGTATTTATTTAGTACACATATAGCCTAGAATGCAATAACAAAATATTATGACTTATGACGATATGACGCAATATGACAGATTGTGAATCCCCTAACTTACTTGTTATTAATTGAATCCTCTTTTGCTTTCACCTTAGAGACTTAGAGATCTGTATGTATCTCAACACCCACTCATCTGCCATCACACATATATCGATTTGAACCGCTTAATTCAACAAATGAAATTGATTAGCTTAATTTATTAAATTTTACCCGCCCGTCGTCATGAAAACGTTATCGACTTCAGCGTATTGGAAGCACATGTCACATGTGATATGTTTACTACGAGTATTACTCTTTGTTGCTACAAATAAATTCATTGTGTTGATGAACAAACACAATTTTCAATATCTTTTTTTTTATAGTTCTATGTACATATCTAGAGCTCTAATACATACATATTTCATTTAGAAATAGCAAAATATATCACAAGTTTCTTTATGCACGGAAACTTATGCACTCGGTACACCAGTGCGGATGTGGAACCTTTCTCGTCGGCGCTATTCAATGTAGGAATTGTTGTAGTAGTTGTTGTAGCTGTTGATGTTGTTGTTGATGTTGTTGTTGACTGCTTACATTGCAGAAGCATAAACTATTATTTCCAAGGATGGAATATAAGTATGTAAAAACGAATTTAAGATGAACGAACGAGCGTGTCTTGTGTGCAACGTTTTAAATTCTAACTTGCATCAATGTACTACTTGTGTGTGTGCATTTATAAAATAAAGAACTACCAGCTTTCTAAGTGTTTTATGCGTGAACACCACACACAACACGCTGGCCATTAAGAAATTGTGCAGTTTTACTGGCGAACCAAAGGCACTAAAAAGTATTGGAAAAACAATAAATTGCAGGTGTAAGCAAAGCAAAACTACGCTGAGGGATGCACCGCCAATAACCAGCGCCATAAAAATAGCCATTTTTAGAAATATGTGCATACAAGTCCTCTGTTGTACTGCGAAACAATTTTTTTTGTATGCATTATTTATGCATGGATATTTTTATAAAATTCTTAGTGCTACTTACACATGGCTTCACTATCAACTGGCAAAGTAGAAACTTCAAAAGTTTGTCGAAACATTCTGGGAAAAGTGGGAGGAAAAACTGTCGAAAACTTTTTTAAATCGTCTACTTCGCAACGGACAATGAACTGTGATCTCTGGTGGCAGCCTCTATCTTGTTGGAAAGATCAGTGGAGAATGCCTTGGCCGCCCTTTATTGTTTAACAGTTGTCGTTTTTCTTTGAAATACGGATATCGTCGATAGCACAGCGCCAAAAGAGAGATTATTTTATTGGTACAGCATGTTATAACCAGACTTGGGTAATGCTGAGTAGTAATTTTACTATTACGTACTTAAATACTTCATAATTTTATCTTGAAGTAATTATTCCGTACTAAGTACTTTGAGAATATTTAGGTACAAATACAAGTACAAGTACAAGTACAAGTACAAGGAATTGAAAAATAATTGAAGTTTTAGCAAGTACTTCAAAGTATTTGAAAAGAATTGAAAAATGTACTTTAATCGTTTTTTAAATTCTTTTCAAGTACTTTCAATTACTTACAATTGACGACGGAACGTCAAGTTGAAACCAATATTAAAAAAAAAATAGAGTGCGCCTACTGTCGAATTTCGACAGTTTTTCTAGATATAATATAATAATACAATGGCGCTATTATAACTCTGACGAGTTTTATGGCCGAGCTTCTCTCCCAATTCGAGGTGTGCTCCTTTTTGTTTTTCCTACTAATTGGGTGGACCTACAGTTTTTCTAGATATTTAGGATTAAGATACGTTGTATTTTTTCTTATGATTTTATTTATGTTGAACTGTTTTTTTTTGCTTTAAATTAAATGTAATTATTTATTTGTGTTAAATTTCAAATGTATTTTGTTAAATAAACATAATATGGACTACAAGCGACATGTAAAAAATATAAAATATCGTTTATTTTTGTAATTTTTTTTAAATATTGGTTTCAAGATTGTAAGTAATTGAAAATACTTGAAAAGAATTAAAAAATCGATTCAAGTACATTTTTCAATTTTTTTAAAGAACTTTCAATTCTTTTCAAATACTTTGAAGTATTTGCTAAAACTTCAATTATTTTTCAATTCCTTGTACTTGTACTTGTATTTGAAAATTTTGGGAATGCCAGTACCAGTACCAGTACAATTCCTTTAAAATGTACTTGTCACAAGTCGTACTGGTACTTGATATTACCCAAGTCTGGTTATAACGTAGTCAAATGTGGCCAACAATGTTTGTTGGGAGCTAAACTGAGAATTATAGGGAGCCAATTAAGCCATTTGTTGGTCTCCCTTGACGTAAACCATACATCGAAATGAGTAAAATCGCCTCACAGAATCAAAATTTACAGCATTTTGGTATCATTCAAAAAATTAGTAGCGTGAGATTTCATTTCTAGAGTGACAAGGTTGAAAGTGCATATGTAAAACTCTGAAAACTTTATATAAACGTTTAAATTTAGTTTAAATTAAATAAAATAAGCTGCACTAAAATAAATCTATTTTTTCGAACACAGCTTTTGTTGAACTGCAATAGTACTGTGGCGTAGATGCGGCGGCAGTTTTTTCTGCTTCTGGGGCCTTTTGCATGGCATGCGTATTTGGGTTTTTTTCGTTTGATTTTTTTGTTTCTACTTTGTTTTGCTTTGCTTGCGGCGCCAAAATATTTTATTTACCGAAAATTCGTTTAGGTGCACATGCATGTGGGCGAGAGAGAGAAAAGTGTTAGCATTTATTTATGAGGTGTACGTTGGGCATTTGTTGTCGACGACCTCTTAAATGCTGCAGTAAAAACTTTAAGGTTTTCTTATAAGCAAAAAGAATTTTATTACCGGATGAATGCAAGCGACGCCAAAGTGCATGAAAGGATATTTACTGAAGACCAGCAAATACGCGTCCTGGATGCACGAAACCGAAACGAGTGGCGCACTTTATAGGACTTGTCTAAAGTCGTCTAGATGGTTACGCGCCAATTAAGAAGAAGAATACCGGATCCGGGGATCAATGATGCGAATCACGAGATTTTCCGATAGCCATTGTCATTACTAGTATATGTACAATGTATGTATGTAACTAAATAAAAAAAATATTTAAGAGCAATGAGTTTTAGCAATCCAATTTCGTTTTCCTTTTTGTTTTAATTTGGTTTTCGCCAATTTTCCTATTTTTTCCAATTAACCACAAAAAGCCTTTGATCCAATAAAAATTTGCATCGCCATCAAGTGAAAATTGGAAAAATGAAAAGCTCTAAGTGTGCTTGGTAACAAAAAACCACTCAAATATCTACTCTTTACACACACACACACACATATCCGTACCTAGCATGTGAATGCCGTAGACAGCCTTTCAAATAAGCAAACGTACACACATAAATATGTGTGCACGTACATATGACTTTTAGGGTTAAATACTTAAGTTGTTTAAAAACAGAAGTGTATGTATTTTAAGAGATTCCCTTGATTGAAAAAAAAACCCGATGTCGAAGAAATGTATGGAAAGCAGTTGGTATTGAATGTGACAAAACGAATGGTTTGGGGGTCCTTATGACCCAGTTCTCGGTTGCTACCACTATAGTGTAACCTTTATATGCCAGCGTTTTAAACGTCGTCGAAAATTATAAATCTTTCGTAAAATAATTAATAATACATACTACAATGGCGCGGATATAACTCTAGCGGGTTTTTAGGTCGAACCTCTGCCCAATTCTGGCGTGTTTTAACTAAATAGTTTATGCTTATAAATAGTTTATAGTTTTATGCCTTCTCCGAACGGCGAATGCATTTTCATGACAGATATACACTCGGAGGATATACCGCCCACAGTGGACGGGTGACCGCGATTTTTTTTAACCCAAAAATTGATTCTTTGAAATCTACACACCACTTGCAGTCAAACAATTTCACAACTGAATGGTAAGGTTGGTGGACTGACGGGCCGTAAATCACGGCGCTCAGATAGGTACACCGCACTAAATATTCACCAACACGCACGTGCAAAATAAAAGTAAAGGTAACACAATTACCTAGATTAATTCAATAGAACCTGCAGCTTTGCAGACAATAATACTTTGCTTGTAATCCATGCATGTCTATATCTGACGCAATTTCCGGTACGAATCACCTTCTAGATACAGAAAATGTGCAGAGCCGAGACAGCTGAGTCGTTATCTGGCAAATGCCGGGCATTGACAGAGGAAATGTGCCCATACGTCGACTTGGCGCTTGACAGCGTCATTGCTATTTTTTATGCATTCCATTATGTGAAATTATACCCTATTAGTGTGGCCACTGCCAATCTACAGTCTGATCTATGTAATGTCAATTGGTTATAGAATCGAAGAAGCATGCTTTTTTGTGGTAATTGCGAATCGACCTCGCTTATTATTTGCCGATCCATACGTGCTTATACTTAGGTAATTTAACGTGGAGTAAATGTGTTTAGCATTTACTTGTGTTGGCCCTGTTCCAGCTTTGGCTAGCACGCTCGCCCACTCGTATGCTTCTATTCCTTGCTGTCCAAGTACCCAGTAGAGGGCGAATCTTCTATTCGAACAGAGTTCCTCTATCTTGGTCATTGAATAGTAAAGTAGATGTCGCAGCCGTTCTTAATAATGTATTTAATTTATTTAAATTATTTTTTGAAGGCATCGTTATACATACATACATGACTTATACTGTAAAATTTTTAAAATATTTAAATGCAAATTTTAGTAAATGTAAAAAAATACTGGGTTCATTTGTTAATTAATATTTCGAACCATCACTGGAGTTGAAGGAATAATAAATAAAACCAAAAGAGGCTAATAGCCAATCGAGCCATCTCCTTCAGTGTATGTAACAAAATCAAGATGAACATAATAAAAAACAATTTCTTTTTTTTTAACAATCCTTTGAGCTCTAAGTCGATGCTTCAGCTTCAACAAAAAAACTTTCACCTCTTTGGAAAGAGGAGCAATCTCTTCAGTGCACTAAGTTTATTTGTACTTATATAGCCAGTTAAACGAACTTTGTCGATTTTTTTACACAAAACGAAAATCTGCTAACTGAAGAACGTAAAGCAACAACAATTGTAAAATTTATGGGGCGCTAAAACTTGATAGCACAACACACTATGCAACAACCAAAAAAAGGGGTTATAACCTTTTGTTGGAATGTAGTTACGGAACAGCTGTGTTGATAAGAGAAATGAAATCAAATAGAAGTAGAAGGGTCCAAACCATAATTGTACGCTTGTATTACTTAGTTATCAGGTATAAAAAGTTAAGGATTTGAGGAGCATAGAGACGTATATGCATGTACTAAACGTATTGGTATTACACTCAAAGTCCGTTGGAACAAATTCTACTTTTTTTTTGTGATAGTCTGATATAAATATGATCATACATACATACATACATACATATACTTCTTTGAAGGCACTTCAGTACTAATACATTATGTAGGTCAAGGGTGGTCAAGCAATTTGATTAACGGAGCCATGCGCTAACAACGCCACAATATTTACATACATCAAAGTCGTTTAAGGTAAAACAAGGAATAGTTCGGAAAAAAGCTTTCATACTGCAATAACAAGGAATATGCTTCTTTAAATGAATAGACACTTTACTATTATCCAAATGCAGTGCAATTTAATAAACAACGAAGGAGTGCAATAAAGCAGGGACCCAACCCGTTATGACTTTTATGATAAAAGTTACGATCAAAAAGTTATTTTTTGACTTTAATTTTTTTTGGCAGGCCATAACTGTTAAAAGTGAACTTTTATTTTTCCAGTCAAATAATAACTGTTAAAATGTGACTTTTATTTTTTCCGACAAAAATAAAAGGCAATTTGAAATTACAAAGAGATCGTTAGCCCGACTAGGGTAAATTTGGTATCAATGGACTCGTCGTAAGCCCTAGATTTTTGATTTTTAGAAAATTTCTGAGTATACAGACTGTATATAGACCAAATAATTCTAGCATAACAAAGTGTAACTTTTAGCTTTCTAGAAAATCGTTTTGATTTTTGGCAGTTTTTTTTTGTAAAAAGTGCTTGATATTTTCACCATACAATAACATAAATTACATCTTTAGTCATAATATATTTATATAATTGTATGTATATACACGTATTATATGTCGTTGGAATCTAGGGCTTACGACGAGTCCATTGATACCAAATTTACCCTAGTCGGGATTTTCAAAAACATTTCGAAACATTTTATTTTCCTGTGGACCTTACATAGTAGAGTAAAGTCTGGTATTATGGTATGGGCGGCTAATATGGTACACCCACTTTTCTCACAAACTATTAACACTGTGGAAACGCGTACCATACCAACTGCTGTTAAATTTAGAAAGATAAAAAGAAAAAAAGTTTCAGTTGTGGCGGCTGTCTAGTTCACTTTCAATTGCTGAAAAGCCGTGATTGCACATGGTCGACTTTATAATACATGGTAACATAAATGGCTGTTATCGCTAGAAAAAAAGATTTATGAACAAAATTCGTTTTAAAATTGATTACCGTGTGTTTATATTTTATTTAAAAAAGGGTAATTTTTAAATAACATAATGATTTGAGTAAAAAAATAAACAAAAATCAGAAAATGGGAGGTGCGGCTTATATGGTACACTTGTGAGAGGCCAATTTGGTATAGTGACCATATATCCCGCACATATTTTCAGAGGTTAGGATGTTATTTTTATGGTAGAATCTTACAGGATACATGCCAAAAAGTGGTGTACGGAGACAATTGGACTTGGAAAATATGCATAAGGCCATTACAGCTGTAAAAAAGATACAATGAGAATTGACTGGCGTCGAAAATATTCCACGTCCCACACACCATACTATAGCGTATGGCTAGGAGGGAAAAACCGTCAGAGGATCTGCTTTGAACAAATCTTGGAAGGAGACCAGTTTTTAGCCAAGAAATCGAGGGGGGCTGGTAAAATTTTGTTTAAAGATGGGGTCTCACTTTTGAAGGCTTACAAAACAAGATGTGACGTCACTGGCATTCCAAATTGGCCAGAAAAATAATATATCCAATAAATTGAATGATTTGGAGAGATTTATTTTAAATGGTATATATACTTTTTTTAATAGAAATAATATGCTGCTAATATGGTATATATATGCCATATTAAACGACAGAGTGTACCATATTACCCGCAGGTTTTTCAAAGTGCTACTTTTTGACTTTTTCCAAATTTTTGTTTATACCTTTTTTGCTATATATTTTAGTGAAATTAATGTTAGCCATTAGTATAGCTAATATTTCAGAGATATCGTATACAAAATTGGAAAGGCTTCTAGTGCTTACTTTTCCAGTTATGGTCCAAAAAAAAATAGGTATTCCATAATACCCGACTTTACTCTACATACATACATATGTATATATGTAGCGAATGGATAAGAACATCGGGAAGATCGCCAACAATTATTATACAAAAAAGTTGTATGGAATAGTACTAGACAGTGAGAAAACTTTACAATACACCCCGAGATTGTATTATTGTTTAATTTTAGTTATTATTATTTTTTGCAATGATGTCACTTTGAGACCCACACTAAGATTAAAGCAAGAAGAAGAAGCATAAAGCAGCACGATGACAAGTACATCTCCCTCCACTAAAGCTAAAAAGTCTAAACGCTTGACCCTCGCCCCTGAACAAACCATCAATTGGTGAAAAGTCTACACATTAGGTAAAGAGATAAATGTCACAGAAGCAAAACATTTTCATTAAATTGAAATCACTAAAAGCAAATTGAGATATAAACGACTGCAGTCAAGCGTGCAGAAAATTTTTGATTTATGTGACGCATAAAGGTTGTACAATTAAGACAAATTTACAAATCAAAAACAAGGAAACAAACAAGTGAACAAAAACACATTAAACATGATAAAATGTAATTTACACAACAAACTAAAACTCCCCCCAATTTCCTATATCGCAGTTAACTTATGTAGTGTACATACATAAGTATGTTCATATTATCTAAATTATGTATGTATGTACATATGTACATTAGACCGTATCGAAAAAAGTTCGCCGCACTTTTCCCTCATATAATGTATCCATTACCGAAAAATAATTTTTTATTCCCAATTACAATTTTCTTCTTATCCTCGGCCTTTATAATTAGTCGGATCTCAAAGTTTGATATATCAATATGTTTGTCTCAAAAAGGGAAATTATCATGCGGCCTTTCGCGAAAGGTTCATAATTTTTGACGGCTGGCATTAAAAATGTATTATATATTAGGGTGGTTGCAACTGAAACCTGGGTCGTAGGTAGCCCAATGGTGATCTTAGGGTTAATGAACTTCCTTTAGAAAAACTCCTGTTCGCATTTTATTTACATATTTGTTTTTTTTTTAACAATTTGGAAGTTTATCGTTATACATACATACATACATACATATGTATATCTTCAACTACTTATGTACACATATCTTTATATATTTCCTAAGCAAGAGCTCATCCTCCAACAACACATAGTATTGTTTAGCTATAAATTGATTCTGGATTGCCTCTCAACCCTGGTCCTTTCATTGGCAGTGCCTTCACTTATTTAACCACTTGAGACTTAGCTTGGATGGTGTTAATATGGAAAAGCTTACAGCCGCAGTTTGTTCAACTTTATGTGTCCATTACACATTGCTTATGTAAGTAATGACAGTGGTTGTCGCAGTTGGCTCAGCCAAATATGTAAAAAAAAAATATACGCGCCACAAGCTCATCGTCTGAGTTAGTTGGTGGCCGCGATGGGCGATAAATTATAATGAAATGCCAGTCCATCTTATGTTGCGAACATTAATTCTCACTCAGATACAGTATTGTGCGACTAAATAGGGAGAATTTAAACTGGCCAAATTGAATCGTCTTTCTAGGCTTTGAAATTATATCCATCCAGGGAAAAACAGCATTTTAAAATCAAAAATAAAATTTTTGTTTTCATAATGCACGTTTTAAACCAAACCATTTTTATTTTAACATTGAAAATTTTTAAATTAAAAATTAAATTTTTGAATTAAGAATGAAATTTTTGAAGTAAAAATGCATTTTGGATTTAAAAAGAAACATACATACTTAAATTAAAAATGAAAATGAATGTTGATTCAATAACTCGCTCTTTGTTCAAAATTTTTTTCTGAGAAAATATTTTTTTGTGAGAAATCCAACAAAAACAATAATGAGAATCGATTTTTTTTTTAATTTTGTTTTTACAATGATTCATATAATTCATGGATTCTTTTTTAGGAAAAGGGAAGTATAAATAGGTCAATTCAATATAATATTTAATGTTCCACTATGTGATGGCGATGGATTGAATTTCAGGTTGATGTCATGGTTCGAATCCGCAGGAGAATATAAAATAAAGAAGAATAAGGAGAATAAGGAATAAAGATAGCAAACAGTTAAGGCGAAGTAGAAAAGAAGAGAAGAACAAGCGGAGGCTATATTTTTGTAGTTGGGACTCGGATTGAGAGAAAATGAAGAGAATGCCGGTGGATACAATTTCGAATCCGGAAGAGAAAATAATATAGAGAACACTGCAGCGTTTTTTTTCTCATCGTGCTTAAAATAAACATTTTTAAATTTAAAATGTTTCTTTTTGATTTAAAAATTTTACAATAAACATTTTTAAAATAAAAATGTTGGTATTTTCATCACTTTTAAAAATTTGCCCATTTTAAGCATGTTTTCATAAGTTTTTATAATTTTTTTCCCTGAGTGTAGTTAATTGAATGAACCCATATTCGAGACGTTTTAATTGATTAACAATGAAAATGTTAACAAAAAAATGTTTCCAGCAGCAGCAGCCGTATCCGTTTGAGAGAGTTTGAGAAAGACCCGGCTTTATTTTATTGCCGTGCACTGTACTTTACCGTTAGCCTCAGCTATGATAAAAAGTCATGTATTTGGTTTTATTTTGTGGCTATCCAATTGGGAATTGACATACTCATCGTAATATTAAATTAAAGTACATAGATAGTTGTTGCATTTGTTGTTGGCTGACTTGAGGTACATACATACATATATACATACATACATAGGTGTGTGCCTTATGGTTATATTTACACATAATAAGGGTACAAGAACTGCAATACGATATAGCACCTAAGATAAGGAAGCGTATAAATTGTCATGGTGGCTGATCACGCTTCTACTCAAATTATATATCGAACCCTGTGCGCAATAAACACATAGGAACCATGATTTCCGAATTTAGCTTGAATTTTGCTTTTATTATGAAAATCAAAAAAAAAATTAAAAAAGCCCTTTTCCTCTGAAATTTGCATTTTTGGTCATACCTGTTTTTGGCGCACACGGCTCGATATTTCTGTGGCCACAAGCAATAACCGCTTAAGTCGACTTAGGAAGATTTCGAGTTATATATACCACGTTATTCTCCTTTTAAAACTCTATATTTCTGTAAAACCCCGATGCTTATAACTTAATTCAATCAAAAGTTATAAATAAAAACATTTAAGCTTAACTTACAATAGAAGTATATTAAGCTTGCCATAACAGACAAAGTCGATATATATACTTAATGAAATTTCTTCATAACATTTTGGGCCATATTAATAAAAACCAAGCAAATGCTTTTACTCAAGATTTTAAAAATTTGACAATAATTTGTATGAACCAAACTAGCAGATACCCGTCCCGCTTCGCAGCGACGAAAAAATTTGTATGTTATAATGAGGGTTTCCCTCTACATTTCCCTTTCTCTTTCTTTTTCATTTAGTTTTACCTTTACCTTTACCTTTACCTTTACCTTTACCTTTACCTTTACCTTTACCTTTACCTTTACCTTTACCTTTACCTTTACCTTTACCTTTACCTTTACCCTTACCTTTACCTTTACCTTTGCCTTTACCTTTACCTTTACCTTTACCTTTACCTTTACCTTTACCTTTACCTTTACCTTTACCTTTACCTTTACCTTTACCTTTAACTTTACCTTTACATTTACCTTTACCTTTACCTTTACCTTTACCTTTACCTTTACCTTTACCATTACCTTTACCTTTACCATTACCTTTACCTTTACCTTTAACTTTACCTTTACCTTTACCTTTACCTTTACCTTTACCTTTACCTTTACCTTTACCTTTACCTTTACCTTTACCTTTACCTTTACCTTTACCTTTACCTTTACCTTTACCTTTACCTTTACCTTTACCTTTACCTTTACCTTTGCCTTTACTTTTACCTTTACCTTTACCTTTACCTTTACCTTTACTTTTATCGGGACCATTCATCACCATCCGGGCCCACTACTTGAACCATCTCTGAGAAACCGACTTAAAAAATAACAATGAAAATATCTGTATGTTGAAGCCCTGCTCGACACATTTCATTTGCTAAAAAATATAGCTCGGAAATATTCAGGGGTCATCCGGGTCCACGTATTGACCCATATCTCGGGACCCGGCCTAGGCATCGCAATGACAATAACTCTATGTTGAAGGCCTGCTCAGCACCTTTCATTTGATACCAATATTGCTCGGAAATATTCAGGGGTCATCCGGGTCCACGTTTTGACCCATATCTCGGGGCCCGGCCTAGGCATCGCAATGAAAATAACTCTATGTTGAAGGCCTGCTCAGCACCTTTCATTTGATACCAATATTGCTCAAAGACTTGCTGGGTCACTCTGGGTCCACATTTGGGCCTATATTCCGGGAAGTTCCCACTTTTCGGAAAGTCTGTATACCCTATCACCAGCCCATATACCATATGAATCTACTGTGAAAATTTCATAAAGATCGGTTGATTACTTTGGGAGTCTATAAATAACACACACACACACACACACACACACACACACACACACACACACACACACACACACACACACATTCATTTTTATATAATAGATTTCAAAATTTGAGTAAAAGGTTTGAAATCTTAAGCAAAAGCAAATGCTTGGCTTTTATTAATATGACCCTTTGTATTATTTACAAAATTTCATCGTAACATTTTGGATGACTCACTGATTTTGCGTCCATAGTTTTTAATCGACTTTTATGATTTGTTAAGAAACGCCTCCGAATATAAAAATCAATTTATCTCGAAATCATATTTTTCGACTTAAGCGATTATTGCAAATTTCCACAGATTTGTGTCCCTCTGCTATTGATCTGACATATTTCTGTATGAAAGCAATAACAAATTTAGCGAGTTGATAATGACCATTTAGCGAATATGGCCATTGTTGTCTCGAACATTTTTTTTCGATTTGTCCTCGCTTGTTCCACGCGATCAAAATACGCCTAATGAAAAAAAGAGCATACATATGTATGTTCTATTTACACAATATCCAATAAAAAATCTGATAGTCCATCAGCTTGTTGACGTTGGGCTTTAATATTACACACAATACGCTGCTAATAAGTACCTTATATGCGATATTCAGGAGGCTTATTACACAATAATTGGCGTATCCTTTTATGTGGAGTGGGCAAAGCACACTCAAGTTACAATCGTCGAGCATGCGCTCGTCCAACCATATTCTGCACAGGAGTTGATGATTGCACCTTATCAACTCTTCGCCGCCATGTTTAAATAATTCATTTTATGTGAATTTTATATGAGCTATAGGCCAGTTTTTTAATTAAGGAAAATTGAAAACATTTTTTGGTAGAAGTTATGGATTCATTTCGGAAACCACCACATCCCCTCATCAGACTTCTTCAGGCGGCCCCAACCGAGAATCGAACTTAAGTCTTTTCGATTGGTAGTCCAATGACAATCCCATTGAGCTACCACCGCTGTCAGCTTTGTTTCTGGCCAATAGCTCATATAAAATTCACATAAAATAATTATTAAAAAAAACGGCCATGCAAAAACATACGTAAATATTTAAATAATTCAGTTGCAGGAGCCTTATTGGCCTTATGCTGAGATACTTCTAACTATTCGCAATTCGTCATAATCGGATGGCGGACCATGCCATTGTTCATTATCCGATATCTTGGTAAGTATTTGGGTCGTACATATTCTCCTACAGCAATTTCACTGTTGTCGCTATCTAGCAAAGAGGAGAAGTGGTCCCTGCACACCTTAAGTATGCTCTGGACGTAAGTTACGAGATCTCCGTTATTACTCCGGCAGGAATTTGCTTGCCATTGGCCTTTATGCACAAAAACTGAGCTCTTTCTCAAGAGACTCAACTCAAACTTAATCTCGAGAAGTAACCAAATAATTTAAATTTATTGGATGCAGTTTTATAATTTATAAATTTTTGTATGCGATAAACCTAATTAGTTTAGTAAAATTAAGCAATTTTAATAATTTGTATGCATACAAAATCCACATTTTACGAAAAAAATGAGTACGAGCTATAGCTCGATTTTTATGCATTGGGCCCTTTGTCTTGAAACCTTCAGTCATCAGTCTGAATTTTTGATCCGCCTGCCGTCGATCATGACGTGACCGATTTTATTTCTATCGCCAGCGGACAGCCAGCTAGGTGTGTTTTTTGTGTTGAAATCTGGCACTGCTGATTAGCGTGTTTCGGGCCCCGGCGAAGTCGATCAGCATCATCCCATTGATTTTTATGTCGTGACGGGGACAGCGATCACAAGTATGTACGTTGTAACCGCTTTTAGATCGTCCTTCTCTTGCGTCGAGCGTGGGCGCAGATGGGCGATTATTGAAGAACCTTGCTTTGATGCGAATGGTAGACGCTCCCACCACAAATGCAGCACCAAATTTCTGATCCTTTATCTGGACACTGTGGTATATGTCACAAGGATCGCATTTCTTCTTTATTTGCCCCTGTTTGGTAGTGATGTCAGCTTTTGCTTTTCCCAGGACATCAACCAGCCTATTAACCTTTTAAGGGTCAAGACGTTCCAGGTGGATACCCTTAAATCGTGGTGCTTTTTTAAATTTCGCTATTACTTTCTTCGCTTTCTTCCCTCAACAGCATCCTGGGTTCACATATCTATATATATAATTTTATGCGGGTCAGATAATAACAACACAGTGGCGCTATTGTAACTCAGGCGAGTTTTATGAACCTATGAGTCCTCCTTAACTTTTGTTTTTCCTACTAATTGGGTGGACCTACAGTCGAAGTCTTTTAGTTTAACGTGCGCAACTGCCACGAAAGGCCTAAACACACGGTTTTCTTCAAACATGGATCAAACGTTGATCAACGCCCCAAGTGCTACGCACTTGGTACCAATTGGAATACGGAATGGACGCGTTACCACCTTGGTAAGGTTCGAGGCCTATCCACACCTCTGCCGTACTATGGGTCTGGCACCCGGTTGCAATGCAACACCACACCGGGTTATAAATAACCCTTCCCAGCGAACTCTGGGTTTCAACCACAGCCACCACGAAAACTCCCCGAGGGGCCGTTCCCAATAAACAGGTTGGCCGAAGCCAAGGGTACCCTGTTTCCCGTGGTACCAGATTTAAGTCTCCGGTCGAACCTCGTAGCCAAATGTCGAGCCGCCAATTGACTACTACCAGTTTGAGCATCCATCCTGCTCTGGACTGGTCACCATACGCCCCATTCACCTCGTACCAATTCACTCTCCATTCAATCGATCACCAAACCCCCCAAACATGCAATCATTCACCAATTCAACTCAACAAGTGCCTCCGCCGTCTGAAAACCTCTCGCGCAAATCCACTCAAAAGTTCGGCATTCCGACTAGTGAAGAGCACACCACTCACATCACACCGTCCATCAGTCCAACTAATTCCCCAACCCCCAAGGTCCCTAATGTCTGAGTACATCGGGCATTCACACAACACATGCATCCAATCCTCACTCGCACAACCACACACACACACCCCGCAGTATCACTCAATGTTCTCGCATACGAAAACGCATTTAACGCACCGTGACCCGTTAGCAGAAAGCCCAGACTCAGATTGAATCTGAAGTCCGGATTTTCTGCCACAAAGGTCACGTCCCGAATGTACTCGTATGTCGCTCGACCGTTAGGACTACTGTCCCAACGGTCTTGCCACTTACGCTCAACACACAATTTCAACAACTTTTTGCAATATACCCTCTCTCCACATCATTGTCGGAAATCCACTCATCCCGCAGCAACGGCACACTCAGCCCCCATGAAGGATATCGCTCTTTGGATAACGATCAGGTCGAGAGGAGGCGCCCCCAATAGCACCTGCATCGCATCCGTGGATACGGTGCGACACACGGGAAAACATGCTAACATCATCACTCGCTGACATGATAGCAGTCGCTTCCTACCAACAACCGTCTCGGCTGCTCTGAACCACACCGCAGCCCCGTACGTGGCGCAGGCCACGAAGAGACCACGGTATATAGTCCGAACAGCCCGACGGCTGAGGCCCCATTCACACCTGATTATACGGCGAACTTGGCCCACAACACTCACCAATCGCTCTTTCAGCCGTACAAAATGCGGAGTAAAACACATCCTTTCATCCATTGTCAGCCCCAGATACTTGACTTGCGTCGCATATCTGATGCTGACACCATTCACACGCACAACCGGTGGCCTATCCGGTGACAATTTGCCCTTAAGCAACATTGTCACCGTTTTGTCCACCGATATGTCCACACCCACGAAATTTCCCCATGCATGCACAATCTCACACAGGTTTTCCCCACTTCTCTCGACATTCGCTCTTGACTGACCTTCCACCAATAGTAGAAGGTCGTCCGCATACGCACAACATTTACACAGTGGCTCTAGTTGCCGCAACAGGGAGTCCATCATTAGGTTCCATATGTATGGACCACAGATGGATCCCTGTGGACAACCGCGAACCACATCCACTTCCACACTTTCATTCACACCAACGATGGAGGCTCTTCTGCCTTGGAGGTAACTACGCTACAAAGTTACCTCCGGGCAGCGGAGCTCTTCCAACCGTTCAATCACTCTGTCCCAGCGAAGGTAGTCAAACGGCCCCTTGAAGTCAATAAATATGCCAAGGACATATTTATTGACACTCATCCCTACAGTTTTATGTCGGCTCCGAACGGCGAATGCATTTTTTTTTTTTGTGAGAAGCTTTTTCATGGCAGAAATACACTCGGAGGGTATGCCGCCCACTGCCGAGAGGTGACCGCTGCTCTTAAAAAACCCAATAATTGGATTTTTACTAATTAGAAATTTTTTTTTTGGTGTTTTGCTCGGACCGTGGCACATTGGGGTATTAAATCAATCTGGGCGGCCAAAACTCTTTTTTGGCTTTAAATTGTTAATTATGTTACCCATGTTGATTTCAATTCAATTTAACATAAAAAAATGTGGCTTTACATTTTTAAAAAGTGATGTAGTGAGACCAAACCGACCTCAGATTTGGATTCAGAACGTCGAAAACATGTTAGTAGGTTAGGTCGATGAAATGTGCCATTTGGGGCTTTTTTTAGCTTTTCGAATTTTTTTTGAAGTTTTGGGGGTATATTGGACAAGCGAACTTTGGATTCGGAGCACGTCGATTTATATATTCCTAGATGGGTGTTCTCGAATCCACAAACAACTAATTTTTTTTTTGTGTGGTGGGGTCATTTTTCCCAACGTGAAAAATCGCCTGTTTTTCTTAAAACCGGAAAAAACCGGAACCGATCTTTCTTGAACTCAAAATAACAGGGAACAGACTATCTAGAAAAAAAAGAGTCAGTGCCGGGCAATGCCAGGCACCTTTGTTTACAAAAAATTGGGAAATTTTTTTTAATACATCGTTTTTTAAAAATGTAATTAAGAAGACGCTAACAACTAACTAAATCTCAATAAACATGAATTTTGTACTCGATTACCTGTATTATAAGAATCCATAACAGTATTCTAAAAAACTTCAC
This sequence comes from Urophora cardui, assembly GCA_960531455.1. Taxonomy (NCBI): domain Eukaryota; kingdom Metazoa; phylum Arthropoda; class Insecta; order Diptera; family Tephritidae; genus Urophora; species Urophora cardui. The sequence continues at coordinate 104,027,201 of OY482670.1, read as the reverse complement.
TTAAAAATAAAAATATTAATTGGAAATGTTGAAACTTTAAGAACGTTATAAAATGCCGCGAGAAATACACGAATGACCAAACTTTCATTGACTGTAAAAACTTTGTGTTTGAGTTTTGAGAATAAACTTTTATTGAAAATGATGCGTTAGGGTCCTGGCCTACTAAAAAATTTTATTTTTTGGAAATCGGGCCAGTTTTAGGAAATGAGGTTTTGGCCGCCCAGATTGATACCCCCACGCGTGGTTTGAACCCGAGACCTCTGGGATAGCAGGCGAGCACTCTGACCCCTGTCCTGTGTAGTGTCGCGTGTAGTGAAAGCCGCCTGGTTCAATTTCTTATGTACATACATACAATAATGCTTTGAGCTTAATATATACATATCAGTGGCGGATCCACGGGGGGGGTTTTGGGGGTTCAAACCCGCCCGCCTTGTGGTTTATCATAGATCCCAAATTAATGCCTTTATAGATTCTGCGCCCAAATTTCCCAAACTGATCGAGGAAAACTCTATCATTCCAAAAACAATGGTTGGACCACATAACATCCAAAATATGTACCTACATGCGAAAAAAGTTCATGTAGGTACCTTTGGACGCACGTGCATAAAATCAAATTTGTCAAATGCTATTCGCAAATTGCCAAATCGCAAATTTATTTTCTTTTCTTTCTTATCCCTATTTTTATCGGGATTGTACAGAATTAATTTGGTCAGAAATGTCTGAATCGTTGGAGAAATTGCCTTTTTCAGAGGCATTTCGCAATTCTTGTTTAAATTAATCTTTTAAAAATTTGAGTAATCTTTTAAAAATTTGAGAACTTCAATAAAGTAAAAATTTTATTAAAAATATAAATATAACCAAAAAGTACTACATACATATATTCTTATTTATTTTGGCTTTAAATGCAAGGTAAGTGAAATTGATGATCAATTTGCCACCAATACCATACGATACTCATTCGCACCTACCAATGCAAAAATATACATACATACGTTATACATGTTACTTAGAACTTCAATTGAAATCTCCTGCACTTTATGTGATGACATACATAATGTTAATTTGGAGGGTTTTGAGTTTGGTGTTTTTAAGGTGCGGGAAATGGCGCAACTACTATATATAGAATAATAATAGTAGGTGGTATTAGTCCATATTTTCACCAGCGCACATAGGTAGATTTTCAAGTTTTGTGCGGCCAAAAATATTTTATTGTCTACATCTATTCCAAATTGCTTGTTTAATGCAAAATTTTAATATTTTGAGTTAAAACTCGATTTTATTGAAAAACATATACAGTGATTCAAAAAAAAAATCATACTTTCTTATTTTAGTTTAAAAATATAGAAAATTTTTCAATAAAAATCGTTTTAATCAGGATTTCCGAGCTTATGGAAAAAATCTGAAAAATCGTAGAAATTTCTGAAAGTGGATTAAAAATTTCAAAGCAAGGCCATAATTTATAGAAGATTTTGAGGAGATTTCTAAGTGTACTGTTATGTAGCCAACCAATTTTAGTGTAAAAAGTGAAATTCTCAATGCTGTGAAAAATTCCGTCAATTTTAGAAGTTTTTTTCTGTAGGGTGTAGGGTGAGACCGTTCCAATTAAAATTTCCGAAAAGCCAATGAAAATTTTCAAAAAGTTGAATGTTGCATATTGTTATATTAAAATTGAATGAGCTGCAAAATTGCATACTCAAAACTCTTCTAAAAAATGTAGCTTTAGGATTCTTAGCCCCTTTTTATGATAAGTATTTCCTTGACTTTGAAAAATTGGAAATACTAAAAATACGAAAGCAGGTAATTTTCCAAATAGGCCAATTTTTAATCCATTGTTGATAATTTCTGGCTTTGCATTTTTCCGTATAGAAATTGACTGGTAATCGATCGGAGGCGATAATATAACTAAAATGCTTTTGAATTAAAAAATTAACAATATTTTTTCAAAAAAAGCCAATATGCTTAAAAGCTTCAAAATGGTGGGTCTTTTATTATGCTAGGTTGACGATTTCTTCAATAAATAATGATATTTACCTGAAGCACTCGAATCCATGATGTTTACTTTGATAACTGTCTTAAAACTGAAAATATTGACGTTTAAAAATGGGTTACTTAAAATACGTAAAAAATAAAAAATCGAAAAGTGGGAGAATAATAAGTTTCGACTAGCGGCAGGGACACCCCCGTTGTCTGTAAAAGCCGAGAAAACCGGTTTATTATCGCCCGGTCTATTATAAACGTAGAGCGATTTTGGATTTTGTATTTGCACCAATTTTAAAATTTTTAATTTTGGCCGCATAAATTCGTAAAATCTACCTATGTGCACCGTCTGCCCTTAAAAAACATTTTCCAAAAAAAGAAATTTTGAAAACCCCCCCTTGCCGAAATCCTGGATCCGCGCCTGATACATATGTATGTAAGTAAGTATCTAATAATTAAAATAAATTTTTTTTCTTAAATTCAACAATATTATTCGCACACATTATGACAAAAGGAAGGAAGGAACAAAAAAAAAACACAGGTGAGCGGGTAGTGTTCCCATTATTTTTAATTCTCTCACGAGATTTGAAACTTTTTAGAACCACCCACAATCGGAGAGTCTAAAGAAAGCGAATGCAACGCAGAGCAATTAAGGATAAATAGGATATACATACATATGTACATACATACATACATATGTATGTGCGTGAGTATGTGTGGGCTTGATGCATAGGTAATACAAATATTCCATCTTAAATGGCGATGCTGGCAGAGCAATGAATTCAGTTGGTCGCGACAAACGAAAGGAAAATAACATCGAAATGTGCGACACAGCGCTTCGGTCGCAAGAAAGTTTCTAAATTGTTGTTGTTTTTGTTACTGAGCAATTTAAGAATACATACAACAATAAAATAGCAACAGTACTTAGTAAAAACGGAAAGTGTACCAAGAAGAAGAGAAGAAATTAAATGTGGTGAGACATAAAAAAATACAAATCAAACAAATAGCAACCAGGCGTTAGTCCAACAAAGGGGAAGGTGAAGAATTAAAAAAAAAGTTGAATAATAAAACAGAAAAAATTTTGGAAATTGGATAGAGAGCAGGAGAATAAAAATCAAAATGGCTAAAATTTCAAAGAAAATAATTTAAAAAATATTTCATTAAAAAAATTGCAATTAAAGTTTAACACAAGCAACAACAACAAGTAAATGTATGTATATAAAATCTCTGAATGTTGCTCGAAAGTTAGTCAGTTTTTGTGAGCGAACAAAAGTCCCAAGTGAATTAATATCTCTAGTCTAGTGAGTGAGTGAGTGAGTGTGTGACAGAGTGACGATTCACAACGTGCGATTGGATACTGCTACTGCGTAGGACAATCGTTTCTGCAATTAAACAAGTGATGCGTAAAATATGGCGGGGGTTCCTGGACCCAAAATGTTCAAGAAAAATTTCATAAAAACGTTAATTAAGAAAAATAAAAATTAATTGGAAATGAAACACAAAACAAACAAGCAACTTTAACATAAATAGACGGTAAAGGGATCGTTTAGGACCCGGAGATAACGGGTATGCAGGGGTATGAAACAAAGCATACATACCCTGTAGGGAAAATCTCTAGGTCGCTTCTAGTGTATTTTTCGACACTACTAGTGCGAGCTAAATCTCTTTTGCATGTTATCAACTGGCGAATTTAACACGGCGATGTCCTAGGCGGTGTCAATTGTCACCCTCTGCACTACATTTTCGATAGTTCCGAACTAGTACTAAATTCTACAGTTTACACTAGTTCGTTTATTGGCACATTTTCGACAGTTCTGAACTAGCTACAAGTACCTACGAATTCTACAATTTTACATCTGCCACTTAAGTGCAGCATTTGACACACTTCATGTAAGTGGCGCGATGGCCGACTGGCTAACGCATGTGCCTTTCAATCTGAGGGGCGCGGGTTCGAATCCTGTCGGTGTCAAGGTGGATGATAATTTTTTTTTTAAATTTTTTTTTTGACTAATATTTTTTTATTTATTTATTTAATAAAAATTTACAATAATATTTAAAAAGTAATAAAATAAAAAAAATTAAAAATAAGACTGAGGGATCGGGAAAGCATAATTAGGGGAACATTTCATTTCATACAAGTTAAGATGCAAATAGAAAACTCTTTATATGAAACGCTTCACTAAACATCTGAGAATTGCAGAAATATACAAAGCCGACGGAAATTGAACGAACGAAAAATTTTCATAGAATTTTTGTCACTTCAAAATTGCATACAAATCAAAGTGTGTCTTATAATGGTCACTCAATTCACTCCTCCTGAACTGGTGAGGGTCTAACTACAATTGATCTAGTTCCCTTTTGACACCTTTTCGCTAGTTCGGAACTAGAAATTTTGCTCACTAGTTATTGAGTTCCCTGCAGGGTATGTATTATGTACATACATACATGCATACATACATACATAACTATCCCAAGTACAAATAACATCACATGAATGAACGATTTTCTTTATGAGCTGGTGTGTGTTAAAGTGTTGCATACATTACGGCGTTGTAAATGCTTTTCGTATGTGTGTGGGTGTGTGTGTGTGTGTGTGCGACTGAGTGTGCGCTAACCCTGTAAAAAAGTGTGCGACGAGTCTCTAAAAAGATTTGTCCGGGAGCGCTCCCTTTCGGGTACAATTAGTCGCACAAATGGATGTGTCGCATTTGCTACCTGTTCGGGTACAAAACGGGTACAATTGTGCGCTTTTGCTACCCGTTCGGGTACAAACTGGGTACAATTAGTCTCTTCATAGGACATGCTCAAACAAAAGAGAACACTTCAACCCATATAAAGAGATACAAATGGGTAGTAATCGCATGCTCCCTTGCGAGTTGTCCCGGATGTATCCCGGAGTGATCGCATTTTTTGCAGGGAAATGACTGATTTGATTTCCACTTGAGCTTATGCGCGTGTGTGTGTGTGGCTTTGTGAAACACGACAAACAAAAAGGGCAATCGGTTAGAGGCAAGAGTTGTTTGCATACAAAGCAAAAGGAAGAAAGCAACTCAGCAAAAGTGTAGTGGATGAAGAAAAACAAACAAACAAAAAAGAACGAAAACAACAGCACGAATAAAAGGAATCAAATCCAGTGCAAAAATAAATGGCGCACTCGAAGCAACAAAGCACAAACTGCTTGCAGTGAGGCATAAAAGCATAAGAAGGGCAAAAGTACCGCAAATAATGTACGCCGCAAAGTATGCAACGTTAAATAGTAAAAGGCTAAAGCAAACAAAAAGTCGTATTTAAAAAGTTAATGACAACAGCATGCCGTTTTAATTGACAACTTTTATGTGTTCCGAGAAGAACAACAATAATAACTTTAAAAAAAGCTGCCGTAAAGAACGAAAGCAAAAGCCAAAGTTTATTTGCACGGAAATATTTATGTTTCATGAAGTACATGCAATTCTATAAAATGACGAAAATTAAGAGTTTGAAATTTAATGGAACCAAAAACATAAAAACCAATGATAGTTACATAACTCTTCGGATAATGCGGGTTGAATATTTTTGGTAATACGTACTGACCGATATTTAACTATTTTGCCTGTGATATTGCAAAGTTGTAGGCATCCTTAAATTAAAACTTCATCAACATCAGCAGTATACATGAGTATATATCGTCGCTTCCAAACAATACTGTACCAAGTCGACTTAGTACATTTTCTCGTTTCTTGCGTTTTCAAGTAGAGCGTGCCTTAATTTAGATTCTGTCTAATTTTGGTATCCATCGGACAATCCAATCAAAAGTTATAAGCAAAAGTGTACATATAATACAACTCGAGATTTTTACAGAATAAAAATTTTGAGAGCTTGCCATGAAAAACCACGTAGCAAATTTTTATTTCTTCTTACGGTTTTATATAAAGCGTACCCTGACTTTGATATTGTCGAGTTTTGGTGTTGATCGTTCCATCCAAACAGAAGTTACAGGTGAAATATACTTAGCATACAATCGAAGTTTTATATCGAGTTTAAACTTTGAGAGCTTCTCCTGCAAAACACAGTTTTCAGACTTAGTACAGTTTTGTTTGGAAGCGTCGATATGTACACAAAAGTGTGATTTAAAAAATAATAAATAATAAATACGCTGTATAATATTTTTTGGCAAATTTAACGTATGAAGTTTTATATTGCTAAATATGAAAAAGCTTTTTCATATGGGTACAAACAATTAAAAAATTACATAAAATCAAGTGAAAGTGTATTTGATATTTAATGCTATTTTTTACATAATACAGAAAACATTTTCTCTATATTCTTAACTTAACTACTTTAAATGCCAATAATATACACATATGTATACCAAAAACTCAAACTCGTAAAAACTTCACATAGCCCTGTTTGAAAGTGGACTACTCATGTCCAGGGCCGTAGCCAGACTTACATTTAAGGTAGGGCAGCGTTGGTTTAAGGTAGGGCGGAGGTCAGTCTTGGCACTACCACCATTGAGTGCAGTTTTATCCGTGCTTAGTGGTGAATTCGAACGCTAGGTCAGTTTTGGCAATTGACATGCATGTGAATAGAAATATAATTAATGGAAGATAGCGACCAACCGCCATACGCAAATAAGCGAGAGATACAATAGAAGCCGAAAATATTATAATAAATTTAATGCAAAAAAAATTTAATTTTTTAATTTTTTAAATTTTTAATTTTAATTTAATTTCCTTCGATTACTCCATACCTAAGAGAGCTTCGATCTTTAAATTTGGTATGTGGGCCGACTGTAGGTATGCACGCAAGTCAAGGTGAGAAAAAAACTCTCGAAAATAATTAAACGATAACCATAGAAAATTTAGACACCTCATTTTTCAAACGAGTAAAATGTTTTAGATTAGCACACAGCCTTAGAAATCAATTCCGCGATCTTGGTGTTGTAGGCTCACAGTCAGATTAGTTTTTGTCAGAAAACTGCCGGAATGAACCATTCCTTTAACCAAACTACAAAAATTCGATGGTCTTATTTAATTATATATGTGATGCAGGGTGGATTCTCCATATCGCTAGCTTAGAGTGCAAATTGTGTAAGTCCTTTTTTCAAACTTTGTAGGAGAGACAAAAAACTAAAAAAGAAAAAAATTCAAAATGAAAAAAAATTTTTTGTTCATGTAATTATTTTGGACTTACACAATTTTCTTCGTTTTTTGGACTTACACAATTTGCGTATCACTGAATAACAACGAGTAGAAATATGGCAAGTATCACAGACTTGTTTAGCGTGGTGCGTATTTGGTTTTTCTAGCGTGCTACATATACATACGCCTTTTCATAAAATTGGACTTACACAGTTTGCACTCTAAGCTAGCGATATCATACATTGCAACCGAAATAATTTTTTATCTCAAACAAAAAATTTAATTATAATAACACTGTAGGGAGGTCAAAATATCACAAATCTAAAGGAGTAATTTAAATACTACTAAGGCTTAAGAGATTATTTACTAATATTTATAGCTTTGAAGGCTATTAGTTTTATTAACTTAAAACCTTAAAATATTAGTAAATTTAAAAATTTAATGGATAAATTATACAATTTATATCTGTAGAATACGATGGCGTTTTCAGAAAGTCAAAGTTAGCTCTCGTTTTCGAGAAATTTAGGAAAGAAGTTTCAGAGCTCCGAAGGTAATTTTTTCCCGTTTATAAACTTTACTTAGGTTTTGAACCCTTTTCTCGCTTAAGGATTTTGACGGTTTTTCTTACTTAATTGGGGCATTCCAAATACAGTACCATCAATAGTTTTTCCAAACTGCCTTCGGTTTATGAGATAACGGTATTTAAAAAGTACCATCAATTTGGACTTTTTTGTTAATAACTCAGTCAGTTTATGAGCTAAATTGCCCATTTGCACATGACCATATTTTACCATTACCTTAACTTTTTCTGAAAATAATTGAAATCGGGTGACTATAACATATAGTTGCCATACAACCGATTGTTCAGATGTGGACATTCTGGGGTATACTTCGCTATTTAAACAGCTAAGGACATGAAACTTTAGAGAATTTCGACCTGTATTGATCTTAATCTATTCACTGAAAATTGTCAAGATCGGGTCACTATAACATATAGCTCCAATACTACTGATTGTTCAGTGTAAGGTTACAATAGGTGTCCGATTTGTAAAAGAAAGACTCATATGAGTTATTGGGCTTGAAAAAAATGCCTATGGTGAAATTTCAACTTTGGCTGCACAAAAGTGCAATAACTGATGCAGATATGTGGAAATCGTATATGAGAAAATTTTTCACCTATTCATTTTCAATGAAAGTCTTTATGTTGCTCTTTCACGCAGAATGACTCTTTTCGGAGTTATAAAAAAATAAAAGTGCAAAACCATATATCTGAACAATCAGCTGTATGGTAGCTATATTTTATAGTGACCCGATCTCGACGATTTTCAGGGAATAGATTAAGGCCAATACGAGTACAAATTCTCCAAATTTCCATGTCCTTATCTGTTTAAATAGCGAAGCTATACCCCAAAATGTCCACATCTGAACAATCGGTTGTATGGCAGCTATATGTTATAGTCACCCGATTTCAATTATTTTCAGGAAAAGTTAAGGTAATGCTAAAATATGGTCACGTGCAAAGTTTGGGCAATTTACCTCATAAACTGACTGAGTTATTAACAAAAAAGTCCAAATTGATGGTACTTTTTAAATACCGTTATCTCATAAACCGAAGGCAGTTTGGAAAAACTAATGATGGCACTGAATTTAGAATGCCCCAATTAAGTAAGAACAACCGTCAAAACCCTTACGCGAGAAAAGGGTTCAAAACCTAAGTAAAGTTTATAAACGGGAAAAAATTACCTTCGGAGCTCTGAAACTTATTTCCTAAATTTCTCGAAAACGAGAGCTAACTTTGACTTTCTGAAAACGCCATCGTATTCTACAGCCAAAAATTAAATTGGGGTGTCTCGGCGTTTCTCTGTGATATTTCAAAAGTTAAAAATTTACCTACAGTGTAATTGATATCACTTGTTGGCCTTTTTAAGGTAGGGCATTCTAGTTTTAAGGTAGGGCATTGCCCCACAATGCCCCCCCCTAGCTACGGGCCTGCTCATGTCAATATACATAAAAACCAATTAGTCATAATTTAAGAATTCTTTATAAAAATATGCATGCGATCAGTGGAAAACATAAAAATAAATAAAAAAAAAACCTAGCTAAATATGTATGTATTGTCGTACCATACGAAAACTAGCACATTTAAAATTTTCGACGAAAGCTGGCAATTAAAAATTCCGTACATAAAATAAAAAGCACATTCGACTTTTGACCGACGAGAAGTATCAGTAATTATATACTGTTTTTAGATTAAAATTGTTGTTGTTTAAACGAAATTGATAGTTTTCGTCAGCCACAAAAACTCGTATGCTAGTTTTCGTATGGTACGACGATATCGCACACTAAATCAAAAAGCGTTACAACTCAAAATTCAAAAATTTTCAGGAGAGGCAAAAAACTTTTTAATTTTTATAGGCAATGATATGGGAAAAGGCTACGTATAATAGTTATTTCTCAGTTAAAAAAGACTCTGATGGAAAAGATTTTTTGGCAGCCGCTAGAGATATATTCTGTGTGTAGGAATTACTTTGTTAAGTAATTACTTTCAATTATTTGTTAAATACATTATCTTTTATTCTTTGAAATTTTGGTTTATCAAAAAAATAAAAATTGTATTATTGAATTTTCAATTTTCAACAAAATAACATGAACTTAATTTTTAAATAAAATAAAAAAAAAATAACAAAAAGAAAATAACATTCAATATTAATTAATATACTTTTTACTGTGTACCAATTTATGGAAGAAACCCGATTTCGAAAAATTTTGAGTTGTAACGCTTTTTGATTTAGTGTGCGATATGTAGATTAGGCTGTATCAAGGAAAAAATTTAGCTGTGTCAGTTTTATTTGAACACTTATGTCGAAAAAATATTTTTGGTGTAAAATTTTTTTTAGGACTGCGTTAAAAACAGCTAAATCGCGGTTTTTGTAATAACTTCGTTATTTAATGTCAGATCTCTAAGATCTTTATGTCGCCGAAAAGGTCTCGGTCAGCACTATATTTGGCTCATATAAAGTTTCGACTTTAAATGTTGTTCTGATTTTTACCTATAAAAATTTTTGGAGTTACTATCCCTAGATAGTTTTTAACCACTAATACAAAGCTCTCAAAAAACCATGAGGGCTCCGCTAAAAAAGTTGTAGTTTTTATTCCTAAAAAAAAAGTTGTAACGTTTTAAAATCAAACACATTTTTTGTTTTATGAAAAACTATCTCGACGTGCCATACGAAAACTAACAAAAAAGTTTTTGTAGCCGACGACAACTATCAAATACATGTTTTGGCTGACGAAAACTAGCACTCAAACTGAGTTTGTTGTTTTTCTTGCAGGGTGTTTGTTTTGTCGAAATATTATCTTAGAAGGATAATATTATAAAATTCATAAAATTATCGGATAGATATAAATCGTACCTTTTCTGTGTAAATCCTGTATCTACAATTCAGCGATATATCGAAGGAAATTAATTATATAACTTGTACGTAAATGGGAAAGAAGGAAGCATAAGTATGGGGGCCATCTGTATGACAGGTCCAACTTTTTTGCTATTGACTTGGTTCGATGAAGTTTTAGTGGCCCGCTTGAAACAGGTTGACTCGCTATTAGATGTGCGCTTAACAAGCAGCGGATGAACCAAGTTACCATGGAGTTATTCAACTTTAAATTTTAATAATTTTTGTAAATATCTATCTCGGTCATGTCTAATACAACAAACCAAAGTCGCTTTATTCTCACCCTGTAAATAAGCAGAAACCTGAAAGTGCTAATATTCGTCTGAAATTTTTTAATTGCAAGTTTTCTTTTATTTTTGCTAGATTTTATTATTGCTAGATTTCGTATGGCACGGCGATCTGTACTCGTACAAGCTTTGCTTTGGCCCACTTCCTATTAGAGGCATTATAAGCGAAAAACGGCACACTTTAAAAGAAGTTGAAAGTATCTAGAAATCGAACTTTTGAAAAGTCATATAAGTTTAAAAAAAGTGAAGGAAAAAATGTCCTTATCCCTTTTTTATTCATATTAGTCTCCCACTCTCTTTCCCTATACTATTCCTTTTCTCTTCCCCTTTCCATTTATCTTTCCCTTTCGTTTCATTCCCGCTTCCGTTGTCTTTTTCCTTTCACGTCACATTTCCGCTTCCCTTTCTCTACCGCTCTCCCTTACCTCTCCTTTTCTGTCTTTCTCCCTTTCTTTCCCCCTCTTATTCCTTCTCTCATTTCCTCTCTTACTGTCTCTCTCCACATCCTCCTTATTCCATTTTCATTATATTCTCCCTCTTATTTTCCATCCCTTTGCCTTTGCCTTTCCCATTCTCATTACCCTTACCCTTTCCCTTTTCCCTTCCCTAGGGAACCGGGTTTAGCATAAAATAGCCCTGCATTCCAATTCTCATTTGATACCATCGTTGCTTAAAAGCATCCCGTGGCATCCGAGTCCACTCTTTTACCCATAATTGGGTACCGGGCCTAAGATTCACTCTGAAAAGGGATCTATGTAGGAGCCCTGATCATCACCTTTCATTTTATATCAGTATTGCTCAGCAGCATCCCGGGGCACAGTGCTGTATGAGTGGGCAAAAATCAAAAAAAATTTTGTCATGTATGTCAACGTGTTTGGTATCGTTGAAAAGGTAATTTATCCTAGATTAAAGATCTGGACTTAGTTTTTGTTTCTAACTCATAAGGTTCTCACAAAAATCTCTTTAAGTTGTGTGTTTTATACATATATATTTTTTTATGAAAAGACCTTTAGCTGGAGTCTTTAAAAAAAATTGCTAAAAATACAATTTATCATACTTTATCTTAAGATAACATCTTTCTAATTAGAAAATGTGTAAGGAAACCACTCTATAGAGCTTTTTAAGAAATATTGAGTTTCCTGGCTGAGATCGCCTATTTGCTACACCCGAAAATTTGTTGCAGAAAATTTAAAAAAATCCTAAGTTTACAAAGGGATAAAAAAAAGTATGTAAAAGTATGTTTTTTTTTATTCTTTTATTTGAAAGAAGAGACATTTTTCTTTGAAATAAAAAAAAGAATGTCCGCAGACTCGTTGCGCTTTTCGAAGAAAATCGTTTGACTGAATTAAATTATAAGCATGGTGGTTTTACAGAAATGTAGAGTTTTAAAAGGCGAATAACATATATATAAATCGAAAACTTCCTAAGTCGACTTAAGTGGATATTGCTTGTGACCACAGATATGTGCAATGTACATATGTATGTTGTCTTTTATTTTATAAATTTGACATCTTCAATCGAAAGTTCCCTGTTTCCAAAAACTTTAGCACTCTTGTTTATGCACAAACATACATACATAAAAACAAACTTACACATATGTATACATTGTACATATGCTTATATAAGAATTGTGTACAATTCACGAAAAGTTCAAGGAAGTGCTGAGAATAAGAAATGACAGTCAGCGTAGTTAAAGTTTAATGAGGTGCAAATTAAAGGAAGCGCTTTGAGTACTGTTTGATTTGTAGGGAAATAAAAAGTGGCAACAATAATGTAAGACGAGTACAAATGCAAAATAAGACATGCCAAAGTGTCAACAATACTGAAGATTTTATTGAGTTTTTACTTATTGATTTGCGTTACTATTTTAACTTGCAAATATGGAATCCACAAAACCTTTAACTTTGACTTTTTTAGTATATGTACGTATGTACTTGCAAATTCTCCGCCCCCACACAACGACCATCAATTTGCGTCACAGTGAAATTAATAAATTAATGAGTGTTAATGAGTAGACCAATAAATTTGAAAAATATGCACAGAAATATGTCTGTTGATACATACCAGGGCTGCAAACCACTTCAAAATTCCATGCGGTTCGAACCACTTAGAAAAAATCTGTGCCGGTATAAGAACCGGTTCATGGTACCTCTGAACCACTGGTTCGGCTCGGTTCAAAATTGTTCAAAATGATTTGTAGTATTTATCCAAACATTGCTTCGTTAATTAAAAAATTAATAAATAAACTATAAACCAATAATATATGATAATACATATCTTCCCTGCGAATACAAGAGCTATATATTTTTCGATGTATTGTGGAACGAATTTCCGTCATCCCTTGTCAAGTTTGATTTGGTTATAAACCGGTTTCGGCTATGTGCCATCTTCTCGAGAGAACGAAACAAGATACTGAAGATGGAACATAGCCGAAACCGGTTTATAACCAAATCAAACTTGACAAGGGATGACGGAAATTCGTTCCACAATACATCGCAATCCTACCATGTCGGAAAAGCAAACAACAATAAAGAAACTATGTATTTTTCAATGACTTTGCAGGAGAGCAACAAAACTTATTCTGGCGTCCATTGGCAAAATTTAGCATAGTTTTCATTCAGAAAAGATGTTATTATTTGATTGTTATCGATTTATGAAAGAAAAAATCACTTCTTTTGACCCTCTTTTCTTCTTAAACCACTTAAATTTGATTTTGGTGGTATATAAATGAATGCAATCTGTATACAATACGCCGCTGGTACTAATTTGTATGTGGAAAAGTTGAGTATCGAACTCATTAACTAACCATTGCCATTTATCCTGTAAGCGCATACCTTTTTTTTTCCAAAAATTTTTTATTCGCAGGGACGATAAATATTTTTATTTGCTTTGCTTTTATTGAGATCAAATCCTTTTATAATAATTACACTGGATCACAAAATTAAACTTTTTTCTGTATTCTGGACGCCACTATCCTATCGATATGTAAAATCGGTCGCTGATTCCGAAAATTGAGTTCATTTTTAGTTCTATCGAAAGGTTTTTGAGATATCGTCAATTTACCGTTATTCTGGCAATGGCTCCACTTAATTCTTTATACATCTTTAACATATTGATCTATCTACGTTGGAGTAATATGAAACGAAACAATTTCCTATACATGGCTCCTAAAACGTTTTTCTCTAGGTCTTATAATTTCGTAAGATACCTGAATTCAAACCTCCGTCCATAAATGGGAAGGAGATTAAACTCTCTACCGAGGTTAAATACCTTGGTGTTATTCTAGACAGAAAACTAAACTGGAAACGGAACGTAGAAGTACGATCCCAAAAAGCCATGTTAGCACTTTACGCATGTAAATCAGCGATAGGCAAGAGATGGGGACTTAACCCCCAAATCGTCCATTGGCTGTACACAGCGGTAGTGCGACCTATTCTCTTCTATGCAGTCACCATATGGTGGCCAGCACTGGAACTCGAAACCAATAAGAGCAAATTAACTAGAGTGCAGCGAATGGCTTCCATGCTTATTAGCGGAGCCCTTCCCTCCACCCCAACTAAAGCTCTCGAAACCATCCTATTTCTTCTCCCCACGGATATACAGGGGAAACTCATTGCCAGCTGCAACGCGGCAAGGCTCAATGCAACCGAACCCTGGAGGGACACCAGATTCGGGCACGCTCAAATTCTTAGTAACGTCCCTGCCAATTTTCTAAAGCTGGACTATGCAATACCAGCCTTCTGTTGGGATAACAAATTCTCCACAAGAATCCCGGAGAGGAGCGAGTGGAAGAACTTAGGGGATCCCGACCCTAATACACTGCACCTTTACACGGACGGCTCTAAATTGAACAATAGTGTTGGAAGTGGGTTTTTCTGCGAAAAGCTTCATCTGAAAGTAAGTTTGCGCCTACCTGATCACTGCAGCGTCTATCAGGCTGAGCTCATAGCCATATGGGAAGCAGCTCGTCGCCTGACAGATCTGCCAGACATAAATTCTATCAAAATCTTCTCTGACAGCCAAGCTGCCATAAAATGCTTACAGAGTAACAATACTACATCTATAGTTGCAATGAAATGTAGGGAGTCTTTGAACAAACTAGCCGAAAGGTGCGACCTGAACGTCATTTGGGTTCCAGGCGATAGCAACGTTCGGGGCAACTGCATTGCAGATGAGTTAGCAAGGGAAGGCACAAGCTTGCAGGATATCACATCTGCGACATGGGTTGGCCCCCCGCTTAACTCATGCAAGCATTGGTTGAGATCTCGCTCCATTGAACAGGCTAACGCTAGATGGGCCAAGGAGTCAACCTGTGTGATTTCTAGGCAAATCTCGCCTAGACTGGATGAGGCTAGGTCTGTATCGGTGCTGCATCTGAATTGGCTCTCTATAGGTCCGCTGGTGGGACTTCTAACAGGCCATTGTCTTATGGGCACTCACGCCTCTCGCATGGGCCTATATAAAAACGACTTCTGCGCAGCTGTAGGGACGTGGAGGAAATAGAGAGTGTTGAGCACTATCTATGCCACTGCCCCGCACTTTCGCTATCCAGGTACCGCTTCCTCCATAAACACTTTTTCGAGTGCCTGGCGGAGATGGAAAATGCAAGGACACTAGATTTTCTGCGCTTCATGAAACAAACGCGCTGGTTTAGCTTCACGGGCATCTAATCTTATCATACTTTTGAATCTAATTTTTCCGGAAAGGTTTGTAAATAGGGATAAGGAAGCTAGGGCTCCCGTGTGGTATCACAATGGGCCACCTCGGCCTAAGTGTGTCCCCGCTTTCATGAATTGCGGAGACAGCCACCTCAACCTAACCTAACCTATAATTTCGTAGAGCGCTTTAGAAACGCTTATTTTTTTAGTAAATTTTTATCTAATTTTTTGCCTATGATATAACGTGAATTATCTCGAAACTTCACAAACAATGATTTACTCTTACATCCAAAATGGCAATTTGTATGGGAAAAATCAACTCAGCTAATACAACTATTTTAAACCTAAACCACTTTACAACGTTACAATAATCAACAAGAGCTTGTGAATTGCGCATATTTTATATTTTACATTTATGTATGTATTTACAAACATTTTGCAGCATCAAGCATTATGGAACTTATTTCTAAATCAAATATGAGCTGCTTAGAAGATCGTTCGACAAAAAGTATGGGTAAGTTAACAAAATTTAAATTTTGTTTAAGCTAGAAAAGAGATAATCATGGCCTAGTAGGTAGAGTGTTCGTGTACGATGCCAGAAGTAACAAAATAGCTGTCACCCCTCGGCAGAGAGAGACATATCTCTGAGGCTCGTAGAAAAAAAACGCCGACATAAACTGTAGGTCCACCCAATATGTAAGAAAAAAATTCAGGAGCAAGCTTCGAATTATTATTAGTATTATTATTATTATTATTATTATTATTATTATTATTATTATTATTATTATTATTATTATTATTATTATTATTATTATTATTATTATTATTATTATTATTATTATTATTATTATTATTATTATTATTATTATTATTATTATTATTATTATTATTATTATTATTATTATTATTATTATTATTATTATTATTATTATTATTATTATTATTATTATTATTATTATTATCATTATTATCATTATTATTATTATTATTATTATTATTATTATTATTATCATTATTATTATTATTATTATTATTATTATTATTATTATTATTATTATTATTATTATTATTATTATTATTATTATTATTATTATTATTATTATTATTATTATTATTATTATTATTATTATTATTATTATTATTATTATTATTATTATTATTATTATTATTATTATTATCATTATTATTATTATTATTATTATTATTATTATTATTATTATTATTATCATTATTATTATTATTATTATTATCATTATTATTATTATTATTATTATTATTATTATTATTATTATTATTATTATTATCATTATTATTATTATTATTATTATTATTATTATTATTATTATTATTATTATTATTATTATTATTATTATTATTATTATTATTATTATTATTATTATTATTATTATTATTATTATTATTATTATTATTATTATTATTATTATTATTATTATTATTATTATTATTATTATTATTATTATTATTATTATTATTATTATTATTATTATTATTATTATTATTATTATTATTATTATTATTATTATTATTATTATTATTATTATTATTATTATTATTATTATTATTATTATTATTATTATTATTATTATTATTATTATTATTATTATTATTATTATTATTATTATTATTATTATTATTATTATTATTATTATTATTATTATTATTATTATTATTATTATTATTATTATTATTATTATTATTATTATTATTATTATTATTATTATTATTATTATTATTATTATTATTATTATTATTATTATTATTATTATTATTATTATTATTATTATTATTATTATTATTATTATTATTATTATTATTATTATTATTATTATTATTATTATTATTATTATTATTATTATTATTATTATTATTATTATTATTATTATTATTATTATTATTATTATTATTATTATTATTATTATTATTATTATTATTATTATTATTATTATTATTATTATTATTATTATTATTATTATTATTATTATTATTATTATTATTATTATTATTATTATTATTATTATTATTATTATTATTATTATTATTATTATTATTATTATTATTATTATTATTATTATTATTATTATTATTATTATTATTATTATTATTATTATTATTATTATTATTATTATTATTATTATTATTATTATTATTATTATTATTATTATTATTATTATTATTATTATTATTATTATTATTATTATTATTATTATTATTATTATTATTATTATTATTATTATTATTATTATTATTATTATTATTATTATTATTATTATTATTATTATTATTATTATTATTATTATTATTATTATTATTATTATTATTATTATTATTATTATTATTATTATTATTATTATTATTATTATTATTATTATTATTATTATTATTATTATTATTATTATTATTATTATTATTATTATTATTATTATTATTATTATTATTATTATTATTATTATTATTATTATTATTATTATTATTATTATTATTATTATTATTATTATTATTATTATTATTATTATTATTATTATTATTATTATTATTATTATTATTATTATTATTATTATTATTATTATTATTATTATTATTATTATTATTATTATTATTATTATTATTATTATTATTATTATTATTATTATTATTATTATTATTATTATTATTATTATTATTATTATTATTATTATTATTATTATTATTATTATTATTATTATTATTATTATTATTATTATTATTATTATTATTATTATTATTATTATTATTATTATTATTATTATTATTATTATTATTATTATTATTATTATTATTATTATTATTATTATTATTATTATTATTATTATTATTATTATTATTATTATTATTATTATTATTATTATTATTATTATTATTATTATTATTATTATTATTATTATTATTATTATTATTATTATTATTATTATTATTATTATTATTATTATTATTATTATTATTATTATTATTATTATTATTATTATTATTATTATTATTATTATTATTATTATTATTATTATTATTATTATTATTATTATTATTATTATTATTATTATTATTATTATTATTATTATTATTATTATTATTATTATTATTATTATTATTATTATTATTATTATTATTATTATTATTATTATTATTATTATTATTATTATTATTATTATTATTATTATTATTATTATTATTATTATTATTATTATTATTATTATTATTATTATTATTATTATTATTATTATTATTATTATTATTATTATTATTATTATTATTATTATTATTATTATTATTATTATTATTATTATTATTATTATTATTATTATTATTATTATTATTATTATTATTATTATTATTATTATTATTATTATTATTATTATTATTATTATTATTATTATTATTATTATTATTATTATTATTATTATTATTATTATTATTATTATTATTATTATTATTATTATTATTATTATTATTATTATTATTATTATTATTATTATTATTATTATTATTATTATTATTATTATTATTATTATTATTATTATTATTATTATTATTATTATTATTATTATTATTATTATTATTATTATTATTATTATTATTATTATTATTATTATTATTATTATTATTATTATTATTATTATTATTATTATTATTATTATTATTATTATTATTATTATTATTATTATTATTATTATTATTATTATTATTATTATTATTATTATTATTATTATTATTATTATTATTATTATTATTATTATTATTATTATTATTATTATTATTATTATTATTATTATTATTATTATTATTATTATTATTATTATTATTATTATTATTATTATTATTATTATTATTATTATTATTATTATTATTATTATTATTATTATTATTATTATTATTATTATTATTATTATTATTATTATTATTATTATTATTATTATTATTATTATTATTATTATTATTATTATTATTATTATTATTATTATTATTATTATTATTATTATTATTATTATTATTATTATTATTATTATTATTATTATTATTATTATTATTATTATTATTATTATTATTATTATTATTATTATTATTATTATTATTATTATTATTATTATTATTATTATTATTATTATTATTATTATTATTATTATTATTATTATTATTATTATTATTATTATTATTATTATTATTATTATTATTATTATTATTATTATTATTATTATTATTATTATTATTATTATTATTATTATTATTATTATTATTATTATTATTATTATTATTATTATTATTATTATTATTATTATTATTATTATTATTATTATTATTATTATTATTATTATTATTATTATTATTATTATTATTATTATTATTATTATTATTATTATTATTATTATTATTATTATTATTATTATTATTATTATTATTATTATTATTATTATCATTATTATTATTATTATTATTATTATTATTATCATTATTATTATTATTATTATTATTATTATTATCATTATTATTATTATTATTATTATTATTATTATTATTATTATTATTATTATTATCATTATTATTATTATTATTATTATTATTATTATTATTATTATTATTATTATTATTATTATTATTATTATTATTATTATTATTATTATTATTATTATTATTATTATTATTATTATTATTATTATTATTATTATTATTATTATTATTATTATTATTATTATCATTATTATTATTATTATTATTATTATTATCATTATTATTATTATTATTATTATCATTATTATTATTATTATTATTATTATTATTATTATTATTATTATTATTATTAGCATTATTATTATTATTATTATTATTATTATTATTATTATTATTATTATTATTATTATTATTATTATTATTATTATTATTATTATTATTATTATTATTATTATTATTATTATTATTATTATTATTATTATTATTATTATTATTATTATTATTATTATTATTATTATTATTATTATTATTATTATTATTATTATTATTATTATTATTATTATTATTATTATTATTATTATTATTATCATTATTATTATTATTATTATTATTATTATTATTATTATTATTATTATTATTATTATTATTATTATTATTATTATTATTATTATTATTATTATTATTATTATTATTATTATTATTATTATTATTATTATTATTATTATTATTATTATTATTATTATTATTATTATTATTATTATTATTATTATTATTATTATTATTATTATTATTATTATTATTATTATTATTATTATTATTATTATTATTATTATTATTATTATTATTATTATTATTATTATTATTATTATTATTATTATTATTATTATTATTATTATTATTATTATTATTATTATTATTATTATTATTATTATTATTATTATTATTATTATTATTATTATTATTATTATTATTATTATTATTATTATTATTATTATTATTATTATTATTATTATTATTATTATTATTATTATTATTATTATTATTATTATTATTATTATTATTATTATTATTATTATTATTATTATTATTATTATTATTATTATTATTATTATTATTATTATTATTATTATTATTATTATTATTATTATTATTATTATTATTATTATTATTATTATTATTATTATTATTATTATTATTATTATTATTATTATTATTATTATTATTATTATTAGCATTATTATTATTTTTATTATTATTATTATTATTATTATTATTATAAATCTCTACCAAATGAACTAAAGAGTTTTTGCCTGCGAAGTAATTATACATATACATATTAGATACATAAGTACGTGTACATATTTATGTATGTATATCTATCTTTGATTTACAGAAAAACTGAAAATGTTGGACATAACTCGTGACAGACCAGTTAAAGTTGCAGTAAAGGTAGCAGTGCCAGTTAGAGACCATCCAAAGGTTAGTTCAAAATCGTCATCATTCATACTTATTTATGTATGTACATTCTGGTAGTTTTGTGCAATATTTATTAAGTCCTTGGTGTGCCGGTCGTTACTTTTCTGTGTTAATTTCTATTTTTTAATAATTTGGGATATGCGGAATTTTTTTTTAAATTTATTGCAGTTCAATTTTGTTGGAAAGCTATTGGGTCCAAAGGGCAATTCGATGAAGCGTTTACAGGAGGAGACAATGTGTAAAATGGCAGTTCTGGGCCGTGGATCGATGCGTGATCGTAAAAAGGAGGAAGAATTGCGCGCCAGCGGCGATAGTCGTTACGCTCACCTCTTCGAGGATTTGCACGTTGAGATATCAACATTTGCCGCGCCCGCAGAAGCGCATGCACGCATCGCGTACGCGTTGGCCGAAGTGAGAAGGTTTTTGGTGCCGGTGAGTACTTATAGTACCTTAAACTCTGAAAATGGCACATAGGACACTTTACATACATTGGTCTCTCTTTCAGGATTATCACGATGACATACGACAGGAACAAATGTGGGAGATGCAAGCGCTTAGTTCCTCTTCCTCGCTGACCTTCTCCGACGACCAGCACAGTCCGAATCGGGGCGGTGTCACCGATATGGACACATCGAATGATGAAAAGGCGGAAATGGAACCCAATGGTGGCATAGGATGTATTTCACATGAAAAGAATGACGCACAGCAAGTGGTAAGTGTGGGCGGTGAGCATCAGCAACAGCACCAACAACACCAACTTAATTTACATCATTTACTGCAACAACCGCCGCCAATATCGCGAAACGCTAATACACCAGTACCCGGGGGGCCATCGCAACAACAGCACACCAATCTCTTGCCAAACAACAGCGATGGATTGTGTCCGAAAACAAATGTTAGCACTGTAGTAACAACAAGTAAGTTCGAAATGTCTTTTAAACAATTTATCTTATCATCGAGAACCACATTATTGTGGCAATTAAAGTGAATTCCTTCCCACTAGTGCATCCCGCTGCAATGACGGTCGCACTGCAACATCAATTAACCGCCGCTGCCGCCGCTGCCAGCATTGGGAATATATTGAAGCCAACAACAACGAATGTCCACAACGGTGTACCCACAATGGGCGATTTGCACGCAGCGGCAGCAACCCAACCGCCCAACGCTGCCGCTGGTGGCATTCCATTAGCTGAAGCTGAAACTCCCATGGCAGCCACATTGGGCTTGTTGGATCCACCTACCGGTACACTGTTGCATCCAGCATTGCGCAGCGTTAAGGCGATCAACATCGGTGAGTCTGTGTATTCTCAGTTTACTTACTTACTTATGTATGTATGTAGTATACATACTATATACAAACATATTTTATTTGTTTTTAATCGGTCACTATTTCATTTAGCGGGTGGCTTAGCACGCAAGCGTCCATTATTGGGTGTGCCACGCTCCAGCATGAACCCAACTAAACGGACTGTAATGACTCTATTGGCTAGGGCAAAGAATTCACAGGCTTTACATGCGGTGCGAAATCCAATTACAGCAGCCACAGCGGCTAGATTCGCTGAGTGAGTATATATATGAATATGGATGTAATAGTACATACATACACACATATCGCACCATAAGGGTCGTTTTCACCATCTCTGGTTGATCTAACCGGTGGTTAATTTGACGTAAATTGTATGGCGAGCTGTCAAAAACCGGGAAAAATCCTCCGGTTAAGCACTTAACCGGAGATGGTGAAACCGGCCCTTAATCATAAAGTGACACAACTCAAATTGAAAAATTTTCAGGAGAGCCAAAAAAAGTGTTTTGTTTACAAGCAATCGTATAGCAAAAGACCACGTATAAGGTGCAGTGAAATAACGCCCGAAGAAATAATTCCCGCAGGCGTTATTTCGTTTGATCCATGGGCTTTATTTCTCTTTCGGAAGGGCAATTAAGCCTGCAGACGGGTTTTTTTTTAAATATGGTGTATTACTGGGAAAAGCGCCGCAGGCGAAAAATTGGAATAAAAAATCGCGTGATTTTTAATTCCAATTTTTCGTTTTTCTTTTTTAAATATGGTGTTTGTTTTATTGGAAAAAGCGCCGCAGGCGAAAAATTGAAATAAAAAATCGCGCGATTTTTAATTCCAATTTTTCGATTCTTTCAACTTTTTTTAAATCCCTTCTAAATATTCAAATACTCAATCGAATAAACAAAGCTTCAGTAAATTTCTATAATCATTTATTACTAAGAATTTTCAAGGTCTGTAAGTAAGTAAATATTTAAATACTCAATCAAAATAAACAAAACTTCATTACATACATATTGGCACTTTCAGACCACAATCTAAACAAATACTCTTATAGAGTTTTCAACAATTTGACGAACGACAAACCGGGCACAAAATATTTCTATTGCCATTTACAATTGCAACCTTACAGTGCTCTCCAAAGCAATCCGCACACAATTTAAAGTGATTGCATGGGCTTAAGAGAATATCGCGTGGCTTGGTAAAACAAATAACACACAACAAATCGCGCGATTTTTTATTCCAAATTTCCCCCGGCGCTTTTCCCAATAATAATACACCATATTTAAAAAAAAACGAAAAATTGGAATTAAAAATCGCTCGATTTTTTATTCCAATTTTTCGCCTGCGGCGCTTTTCCCAGTAATACACCATATTTAAAAAAAAACCGTCTGCAGGCTTAATTGCCCTTCCGAAAGAGAAATAAAGCCCATGGATCAAACGAAATAACGCCTGCGGGAATTATTTCTTTTTCAAGAAAAGAAAAAACGCCCGCGGGCGTTAATTCCACGGGCGTTATTTCACTGCACCTTATACGTGGTCTTTTGCTATACGATTGCTTGTAAACAAAACACTTTTTTTGGCTCTCCTGAAAATTTTTCAATTTGAGTTTCGAAAGGGAAATAAAGCCCATATCGCCGAATAGGGCGCGCGGGCGTTCTTTCCCTTTCTGAGTGGAAATAATACCCACGGGTTTAATTTCGTTTTATTCGCAGGTGCTATTTCTTTTTCAAGAAAAGAAAAAACGCCCGCGGGCGTTATTTCCTTTTTGGGAAATAACACCCGCGGGCGTTAATTCCACGGGCGTTATTTCACTGCACCCACGTATAATGGTTATTTTTCAGTCAAAAGATACACTCATTGAAAGGTTTTTTTGGCAATCGCTAGAATTATGTTCTGTGTACCAGTTTATGACAAAAACTCGATTTCAAAATTTTTTTAGTTTTGTCGCTATGATTTAGGGTGCGATATGTGCTTAAGATTTTGTAATAATTTATATAAGTATGCTCAGAAAAGCTAAATTAATTGATCCCATTAAGCTTTAAATGAATACACAATGAAGTATTACATACATACTAGGGTGGCGAGTACTGTCGAAACTCGACAGTTTTCTAGCGGTTTTCTTAGGACTAATATGCGACTATAGTATTTTTTAAGTTTTTTTGTTATTGCAGCTACTGTTTTTAGTTGTGTTGTTATTACTCGTCTTCCTAATTATTCTACCTACTTATTTCATTATATTCTCCTCCTTCATACTTATTCTTTATACTCCCACTTATTCCTTGTCATTTTTGTTTTTGGTATAGTACTTCTGATTCTTTTTTACATTTCTACTTCTTTGAAACTACACACCACTTCCAGTCAAACATGTTCACAATTGCATGGTAAGTTTGGTGATCATGCAAATACTCACCTATGCACGCACATTGAACAGCTCTCGTGTGTTCAAAAGCATGCAACAACAACCACACGGCAATTTTCCAACGACGATTGTGGACGCATTTTCCAACCAATTTTCTTGAAAATTGGCGCAGTTCTATTTGAGAGCAATACCTTTCTAATGGTGTTCTTATTTTTAAAATCGGTTGAGTAGTTTCGACAGAGAAGATGGAACAAAATTTATGTTAGCGTATTAATAATATAGTGAACCCAGTTAACAACTTTCGGTGTGCTCCAAAAGAGAAGCGAAAATTAATTCCACGAGTTTTCTGAGCTTGGAATGAAAAAGGAGTCTGAAAACCTCCCGAGAAATATTTAATTAAATTTTAAATTGTAATTTTATTTATATAAAAGTTCATTAATTTGACAATACAATATCAGTCATCTTAAGAAACTAGGCCAATACATATACTCGTACATACATATATACATATATGTACATACACATGTTAATTTAGCGCCATTTTTAGTTATTTTAACAGCTGCATATTTCATAATTAATTCACTTATTTCTCTCTTTAGTCCCTTGCAGATGCTCACCTCCCCATTCATTTTATCGTCACAGCCAATGAATCAGTCGATGCTAACATTTCCTAAGGAGAGTCTTGCACAAGGAGTCTAATAAGTACTAACTAACAAAACATGAAAGGTATATTACATCAAGAATATACATATGAACCTTATTGAGCCCGCCTCCACCTACACACCAATGTATTACTATTAAGATTTAAAGTAAAGTAAAAACTAAAAAAATACATATGTATACATAAATATTTAAAAGTATAAAAATATAAATTAATTAGAAACAAAACCAAATACTCGCCCAACGGAAAATTAAATTAAAATTGAAAAATCGTGAAATGTTTATTAAACAAAAACAAAAACCCAAAAACAAATTAATAATTAAATGAATGAAACAAATGAATAAATATTTACATATACAGACATATTCCGTATTATACCATTAATTATCGAACTGTTGAAATGTTGACGAATGGCATTTTCGAATATTATAAAGCAACACATTTTTAGGGACTAAATGGCAACATAAATGTACACGAACAAAAACAAAAACAAAACCAAAAATGCTTTGGAACTGAAGCAACAAACGCAATATATTTTATTTACACAAAAAAGAAAACAAATAAAATTAAAGAAAAAAAAACTCTAACTACTTATATTACTAAAAATCAGTGAAACAAATAAAACAAAATATTTATATACATGTAAGTATGTACTTATTTGTGTATAGAAAACGTAAAAAAATATTAAAAGAATAAGGATTTTGCAATAAAAAATTATTTGACAACGCAATTTTTTTTTATTTTTTATTTGATTCACATTCAAATTATAAATATATATATAGTTAAATTAAACATGGGAAATTAAATTAAGATTTAAACTAAATTGCAATTTAATGTGAAAATATAAACAAAACAGAAACAAAAACAACTTTAATGTGAAACATAAACAGCAAACGAAATTACTTTAAAGCATTACTTTAAAACATTACAAATTTTTAAGCAAAAATTATACATTCATACATATACATACTTACATACATATACGTATATATTAATATTATATTAACACAATTTTTTACAATTTTAGACTTGAAATGCAATTAGTTTCATGTTGCTATAAATGTGTGTATGTGTAGTTATTAATTAAATAAATAAAACCGAATAAAAACAGTATACACATTATCATATATCATACATATATATATACACATTTCCATGCATACATACCTAGCAAAATATCTACGCCTTATTTAAGAATTATTACAGAAGATTTAAAGGATTTTGAATAAGGCATGAAAATTCTAAGGGAAGGTAAGCTGTATGGGCAAAGGCTTAAAATAAGGGTGATATTCATGTGTTGATGTCATCAGGCCGTAAGGAATATTCTCTCTCTCTCTGAGAGCACACCTCAGGCTTATCCGCCATGAGAAATAAGACCTAGATAAGGCCTTATTATGGCTTGATATTCAGGCCTTATGCGGTTTATTTATACCTTATAAATGCGTTAGTTATAAGGTGTTTTTATTTAGGTGCATAATTTAAATTTTTTGCGCAATTTAAGCTTTGCGGCTGTTTAATAAAACTACGCAACAAATAACTAAAAAAAAAATACCAAGAAATTCAGGTGTGGGGGAGGATTGGTATGGACTGCTGAGCTCAGAAATATTTTTTTAATTTTTTTTTATGGTTAGGTTTTTAAGATAACAGTAATTTTGTGTTTTTTTTTGGTTATGACTTCATTCAAAAATTATTTTCGCGGAAGTCGCAAATGCGATAATATCAAGCAGTACCTCGATTTTTACAACTTCTTATAAAAATCTTAATTTGAAAATCAAAATTTTTTCAAAAATCGTAAAATATATAACAAATTTTGACTTTGACCAGCTATTATTTAGTGAGCTTTGCTACAAGTTGTACATCGTTGGAAGCGCATTTTAATCACCTTTCGAACGAGGTACCTACTGCTTGTGATTATCGCATATGTATTGCCGCAACGCTTAAATTGCGCAAAAAAATTTGAGTTATGCAGCTAAACACAAAACACGTTATTAATAAGGCATTTAAAAGGTATAAATACGCCACTTAAGGACCTAAATAAGCCTTATTTCTCATTGCGGATAAGCCTTAGGAATAAGGTGTGCTCTCAGTGAGAGAGAGAGGGTAATCCTTATCGCCTGATGACATCAACACATGAATATCAGCCTTATCTATGCCTTTGCACATATAAGCTTAGCTTCCCTTAGGATTTTCCGGCCTTATTTCAAAAGCCTCAAAATCTTCTGTAATAATACTTAAATAAGGCGTAGATTTTCTGCTGGGCAGTCATATACACATACATACATATGTACATGCACGTAGGTACACACATAAAACAATGCTGAGCGAGAGGGAAGTATTGCTTCTGTGAGGAGGATGCAGTGCGTCCTTAGCCGCCCAAGGCAATGGTTTCAAAGCAATGCAAATCATACAAGGGAAACAAGAAAAACAAAGTAAACTAATGAAATAAATAAGTAAAGTCAAATAAAATTATATTAAAAGAAGGAAGCCAAATTTCGAGTGGAATCGAACTATAAATACTCAGCTGTATGATTTAATTGCAATACAAATTTCCAAAAGGCATTTTTGAAATATTTTTGTTAAAAAGTGAGTTATGGACTCCGAAGTTTCGTAGATGCCTTTGTCTAGAAAGAGGCGGTATCACGCCCATTAAAAAAAAATTATATAAGTATATTTGGTTTTATGTCGACATCACCTTTTTGGCATAGATATCGCAAAACATATTTTTATTAAGTCTCTTTATAATACCTATATATACATATGTATATAAAATTTGCGTGTTCGTCAACCGATTTGGGTAATTTTCCTTCCAACCAAATTAGATTGAAATTGGGCGTGACATCGCCCATTTTCGAAAATTTCAGCATATTTCCTATAACGGCATTTTTGATATACATATATACATATGTACATACATACATACATAAGTCCATATCTATGTATCTCGCTTATTTTATGATGTTGCGTACAACCGTTATGTGATCAAAACTATAATACTCTGTGTATTACGTACAGCTGAGTATAAAAAAACATACTTATATATATAAAAAATGTATATATATAATAATAAAAGCCAAAGTTAAAATAAATTAAAAGAAAAAAATAAAATAAAATAAAATAAAATAAAATAAAATAAAATAAAATAAAATAAAGTAAATAAAAATAAAATAAAAATAAAATAAAATAAAATAAATAAAAATAAAATAAAAATAAAATAAAAATAAAATAAAATAAAATAAAATAAAACAAAATAAATAAAATAAAATAAAATAAAACAAAATAAATAAAATTAAACATATTAAATAAAATAAAATAAATTTAAATATAGTAAATTTAATCATAGACGGTTATGCTTCGTTGTTTTGACGACACTTTATTGTAATTTACATAATATTTTTGATTTCTTTTACGTTTCAAATCTAATTTTTCGTATAGCTTTTGCCGTGTGAACATGTTCAGCCGTATAAGTTGTTTGTAAGTACCATTTTAAAAAATTGCGTCGTCGAAACGACGAAGGATAGCTTTAGTGCGACTTTTGGTTACAGTGCAACATATTTATAGAGATTTATTTGTATGTACTTCTCCTCTTGTAAATACTTACATATCGCACCCTAAATCAAAAAGGGGCACAACTCGAAATTTTTCGAAATCGAGTTTCTTTCATAAACGGGTATACGGAACATATCTCTAGTGATTGCCAAAAAAAAAACTTTTGAATAACTGTCTCTTTCGACCGAAAAATAACCAATATACCTGACCCTTTGCCATACGATTGCTTGTAATGAAAAAAAGTTTTTTGGCTCTCCTGAAAATTTTTGAATTTTGAGTTGTGCCACTTTATGATTTAAGGTGCGATATGTTATTTACTTAATAAGGAAAGAGTTTTCACTGAATAGCAAGAAAATTTTGGAATTTCTGACTTAGGACGACGAATTCTTAATTTTTGACTTTGGAGAATTAGTTGAATATAAGACTTCTTCCGAAGAATTTTCTTCAGAAAAGGATGGTATCCCAATAGATAGTTATGAGTAAATTAAAAAAATGATTTGCGCGGTATTCACTTTGTTAAAACTAAATAACCATGCGCCAAATGTCAAAAAAAAGGCTGTGCTGTGAGCACAAACTTGATCCCTTTTCTGCATGGTATAAAAATTCAGAAGGTAATTTCACTTCAAACTTTTTGACGGCTATTGAATTTTTCTGAAGTATCTTTTTTGTAAACATTATGAGTGAGGCTGCCATATTGAACAAATATAAAAATGGAGATTCCTAAAAAACTCCACCGCTGAGCTTTTGCAAAAGTGCGCGGTATTTTCGCATCCCCTGAAGAGGCAGCTCATTTTTCAAATCTTTTTCACAAATTACGCGTATGAAAGTGAATTTATTTATTTATTTATTTTGCACAAATTACGCAGCTTTCGAAGCAATTGCTTTTTTGAAAATAAATTAATTTATTTTCACAAACTTCAAATTTCGGCCCAAAAAAAACATTTGCTGCTGTTTACTCTGGTATCTCTGAGGCCAATCGTCTACGAAAGGTCCTCTCTACTAACCCAGTTCCCCCAAGCTGTATCCGAATGCAAAATGGGGACTGGGCCACATCTAGTACTGATATTCTGAACACCCTGGTCACCACACACTTCCCAGGGTGCACCTCGGAACCTTATAGAACCTACTCTAACCCCAGGACATTTAATGACTTGGAGCACATAATTACTAATACAAGGGTAAAATGGCCAATTAAATCCTTCAAACCCTTCAAATCTCCGGGAATAGATGGGATCTTTCCTGCTGAATTACAGGCAGCTAGTCTCTAATCCCTCTTCTTGTTCCTATCTATAAAGCCTGCCTCAACCTGTCGTACATTCCTCTGGAATGGACCAAGGCGAAGGTGATCTTTATTCCTAAAGGGGGCAAAGCCACCTACAGCAGCCCAAAGGATTTCAGGCCGATAAGCCTGACCTCTTTTCTACTCAAAGTTCTTGAAAGATTGCTGGATGTCTATATCAGGCTCCGTGCGAATACTCTATCTCCTTTTCAACACGCTTATTCCAAAGGCAAGTCCGTAGAGACTGCTCTACACGCTATCACTTCCAAGATAGAAAAGGGGCTAGCCTTTAAGGAATTCACACTGGGCATCTTTCTCGACATAGAAGGAGCTTTCAACAATGTTCTCCCGGGAGCCGTTACCACCGCCCTACGGGACTTGGAGGTAGAGGAGGCTCTCGTAAGGTTTGTTGAACTTCTTCTTAGTAGAAGAGCCATTATTTCTGTAATGGGTAATTCATCGATAACTAGGTATGCCAACAGGGGAACACCCCAGGGTGGAGTTCTGTCTACTCTGCTTTGGAACCTAACGGTGAACACCCTGCTCTCTAAACTTCAGCACACGGGCTGCCAGGTCATTGCGTACGCCGATGACATCGCCCTGACAGCGACTGGCAAGCATATACCGGTGCTGAGCGATCTTTTGCAAAATGCACTCAATATTGTAAAAACCTGGTCTCTGAAATGCGGGCTGAGTGTCAGCTCTGAGAAAACGTAAATGGTTCTGTTTACCCGCAAACATAAGATACCTGAATTCAAACCTCCGTCCATAAATGGGAAGGAGATTAAACTCTCTACCGAGGTTAAATACCTTGGTGTTATTCTAGACAGAAAATTAAACTGGAAACGGAACGTAGAAGTACGATCCCAAAAAGCCATGCTAGCACTTTACGCATGTAAATCAGCGATAGGCAAGAGATGGGGACTTAACCCCCAAATCATCCATTGGCTGTACACAGCGGTAGTGCGTCCTATTCTCTTCTATGCAGTCACCATATGGTGGCCAGCACTGGAACTCGAAACCAATAAGAGCAAATTAACTAGAGTGCAGCGAATGGCTTCCATGCTTATTAGCGGAGACCTTCCCTCCACCCCAACTAAAGCTCTCGAAACCATCCTATTTCTTCTCCCCACGGATATACAGGGGAAACTCATTGCCAGCTGCAACGCGGCAAGGCTCAATGCAACCGAACCCTGGAGGGACACCAGATTCGGGCACGCTCAAATTCTTAGTAACGTCCCTGCCAATTTTCTAAAGCTGGACTATGCAATACCAGCCTTCTGTAGGGATAACAAATTCTCCACAAGAATCCCGGAGAGGAGCGAGTGGAAGAACTTGGGGGATCCCGACCCTAATACACTGCACCTTTACACGGACGGCTCTAAATTGAACAATAGAGTTGGAAGTGGGTTTTTCTGCGAAAAGCTTCATCTGAAAGTAAGTTTGCGCCTACCTGATCACTGCAGCGTCTATCAGGCTGAGCTCATAGCCATATGGGAAGCAGCTCGTCGCCTGACAGATCTGCCAGACATAAATTCTATCAAAATCTTCTCTGACAGCCAAGCTGCCATAAAATCCTTACAGAGTAACAATGCTACATCTATAGTTGCAATGAAATGTAGGGAGTCTTTGAACAAACTAGCCGAAAGGTGCGACCTGAACGTCATTTGGGTTCCAGGCCATAGCAACGTTCGGGGCAACTGCATTGCAGATGAGTTGGCAAGGGAGGGCACAAGCTTGCAGGATATCACATCTGCGACATGGGTTGGCCCCCCGCTTAACTCATGCAAGCACTGGTTGAGATATCGCTCCATTGAACAGGCTAACGCTAGATGGGCCAGGGAGTCAACTTGTGTGATTTCTAGGCAAATCTGGCCTAGACTGGATGAGGCTAGGTCTGTATCGGTGCTGCATCTGAATCGGCTCTCTATAGGTCCGCTGGTGGGACTTCTAACAGGCCATTGTCTTATGGGCACTCACGCCTCTCGCATGGGCCTATATAAAAACGACTTCTGCCGCAGCTGCAGGGACGTGGAGGAAATAGAGAGTGTTGAGCACTATCTATGCCACTGCCCCGCACTGTCGCAATCCAGGTACCGCTTTCTCCATAAACACTTTTTCGAGTGCCTGGCGGAGATGGAAAATGCAAGGACACTAGATTTTCTGCGCTTCATGAAACAAACGCGCTGGTTTAGCTTAACGGGCATCTAATCTTATCATACTTTCGAATCTAATTTTTCCGGAAAGGTTTGTAAACGGGGATAAGGAAGCTAGGGCTCCCGTGTGGTATCACAATGGGCCACCTCGGCCTAAGTGTGTCCCCGCTTTCATGAATTGCGGAGACAGCCACCTCAACCTAACCTAACCTTACTCTGGTAGCATGATTTCAATGAAATGTCATAAATTCAATAAAAGTCAAATGGCTAAGATGGCTGCCTACGTCAATAAGTGATTTTACCTTGTATTTTTCTACCATGCTTTTCTGTGAATTTAAATGAGCTATTGGCCATTTTTTTAATTAAGAAAAATTGAAAAAAAATTTTTTTTTTTTGGTAGAAGTTATGGATCCATTTCGGAGATCACCACATCCCCTCATCAGACTTCTCCAAGCGGCCTCAACCGAGAATCGAACTTAAGTCGTTCGATTGGTAGTCACATGTCTATCCCATTGAGCTACCACCGCCGTCAGCTTTGTTTCGCTTAAATTTCAATTTTCCCTCCATTACAATCCACATACCAACAACAGTAGCTTAATAACACTCTGCCTTTGCTACCTTTTCTTTGAGATATACATAGGCTTAAACATAAAATGTATCTTGAGATTTATTTTTTTTTAATTTTATTTTATTAATGTTATTAAGTTTTCAGTTCCGTAAGAGGCTATGGAACAAAAAAAAATATATGATAAAATTTGTAAAGGTTTTTTGTTTAAAAATAAATTGAAATAAATAAATAATCCTTAAAATGAAAAAAATAAATGTTCGGATAAAAAAATGGTACGCTAATTATATTGTTTTTAATTCGTTTCGACGAACCATATCCAGGGCCGTAGCTAGACTTAAATTTAAGGTAGGGCAGCGTTGATTTAAGGTAGGGCGAAAGTAAATAATGTATCACCATTGATCTGACATCGATTTATGGCTTCCACAAACAATCAGCATGTATATCACATTTCTCTAGGTCAGTGACGTACATTGGTTCAGATTTCTATCTGTCTACCGAAAGGAACGGCTTTACATTAAGGAACCACGGTCCGAGAAAAAATTACTTTCTCAGGGATGTGGAGGGCCTCTCACAGATCTTAAAACTTGAATCAAAACTTGCCGGAGGCTTATAGTTCATGAGATATTTGTTGGTAATTTTTTGGTAGTTGGATGGGTCCAAAAAGGGAATTCTGCTGGCTGAGGGTTATTTTTTTAAATCCCGGCCGAAGCAAAAAGGTGTTCTACACACATACATATATACATATGTGCGTGTTTTTATAACTGCCTTTCCCCGGTAATCGTACGCAGTTTTGGGGGTTTGTTTGGTAAATTTTACAACTTACAAACATCTCCGGTCGACGGGACTTATGGATTTAGAATCAGGAGGACCTCCTCTACAACCCACAATGACTCCTTTTTTCAACGCGTGGTAGACTGTTGGAAAATTTTCCCCGCATATTTAATACCTATTTGTTGACACATAATTATTGCGACAGTACATAAGCAATACTCATTTAGATTAAGCCAACAAGATGGTTCAGCTTCCAGATTTAGATGTGGAGATCTTTAAATTTGGTATGTGGGTCGCCTGTAGGTGTGCACGCAAGTCAAGATGAGAAAAAAACATCTCATTTTTCCACCGAGTAAAATGTTTTAGATTAGCACACAGCCTTAGTAATCAGTTCCGCGCTTTTGGTGTTGTTTGCTCACAATGAGAATGAACCATTCCTTTAACCAAACTACAAAAATTCGATGGTATTATTTAATTATATATGTGATACAGGGTGGATTCTCCATATCATACATTGCAACCGCAATAATTTTTTATCTCAAACTATGACAAAAAATTTAATTATAATAAGTCATCTCACTTGTTGGCCTTTTTAAGGTAGGGCATTGCCCCACAATGCCCTCCCCCCCCCCCCTAGCTACGGGCCTGACCATATCTTTAGTGTACTAAATACATATAAGCATAACCGTCTAAGGTTAAATATAGTAAATAAAAAAAAAATATAACAATGCAAAAAAAAAAATGAAATACAAACGGAAATAGAGATCAAAATAAAAACTAAAATTAAAGCACCAAGTAAATTGAATAAAAAATAAAAATTAAAAGTCAATATATCAAAAAAAAATTAAAAATAAATTAAGATAACAATTTTATAAAACACAGTTGCACTTCTTATATAACAACAACAAAAAAGGAAGCTTTAAAAGAACACACAAAAAATCAACTACCATTGTACTTGAGTATCGCTCCATTTTTCGCTTCTGCAACATTTAATTACACATGAAGATATAAAATTGCGATAAACTAAACAAACCACCCTTACATATATATACATACATACATATGTACATACATATTTATACATAAGTACTATTGCATGCTGAGGTTGATGTAAAATTTCCTCGATTTACAAGCTAAATTAAAGCACCAAACAATAATAACGCCAAATTCTAAGTAATTTAAATACTTACATACTTAATTGGCACGTAACCGTCTAGACGATTTTGGCCGAGTCCAACATATGTAGCACCCCAGCTATTTCTGTTTCGTGCAGCATGGCGCCATTTCGGAATACCTAGGGAGTCAGCATCACTGTCCACCTGATCTTCCCAACGCAGTGGAGGTCTCCACTTTCTTCTGCGTTCCAGCGGGTTTCGATAGAAATATTTTCTTGTTTCTTCATTGTTAAATCTCCGTCGATACTCGCCCTCGCCAACGCGCAAAGGTCCATAAATCCTCCGAAGAACTTTCCTCTCGAATACTCCAAGCACCATCTCATTTGCTTTTTATATAGTTCATGCTTCTGCGCCGTACATGAGGACTGAAACGATGAGTGTCGTGTTGAGTGTGATTTAAATAAGGGGTATTCAATCATGCTACACTTTTTTTTTTAAATCGAAACTGATACGACTTCTAAAAATATAAATCGAGTGTATTGCCTCTATAAAATAAAATTTTTTCGTTGCTCATGCTCATTGATCGCTGACTCCTTTTTTTATACTCTGACTCTCTCAGCCGTTGCTCACTGATTATATTTCTTTAACCTTTGTTTTTTTTACTATTCACTATCAATCTCATTTACACAAAGTTTAAAAGTAAACTAATTATTAATATTTATTATTGATAAAAATTAGAAGATTAAAATTTATTGTTACAAAAAATTAAGCGCTTAAAAAGCACGTAAACTCAAAAATGTAATGTAATGAATAAACAAAGGAATTAAAATGTTTTTAAATGTGAGGGAATTAAAATTTACTTTAAGTATGAATATATGTATATGTGTATGTAATAAAATTAAAAATTAATTATATGTATGTATGTACGTAAACATATATACTTATATACTTAACTACATAAATGTTAGAGCAGTGATACTAAATGCGTTTTCAAGTAACCAAAACCCGAACACAACATCCCAATTCGTTATTATACATATGTAGAATATGTATATGTATACATACATATGTATGTATATATTTGTATGCATATATATATGTATATACATGCATTTAAAAGGAAAATTAAAAGAAAGGAAATTAAATAAATTATTTAAATATAAATATGTAGATAAATACGTACATACACATAAAGCAATTAACAAATACATATATAATTAAATAACTGTTGTTCCATAAATATTTATTACTGCATGTTTCAATGTGAAAAAGTTAAACAACCAAAAAAAAGCCGATAAAAAAGGAATAATGGCGCTAATAAAGGGAAAATCAAACGAAATGAACCGTGAATAACAACAATAACAATTATTGTATTTTGACGAAATTTTATGTAGTATGTACATGCTTACACTGTTCCGCAAGTATTACATACTCGTAAATAAACTGATACGGAAGTGAAATTGAAAAAGAAACAGAAAAGTATAAATTAATTGATAATGCTGCAGATTTACTTATTAATCATTAATTAACACTTAACAATAAATAAATAAACAGACAGACCAAACAGGATGTTAATGAGTGTGTATCGATCGCTCATTAACTTCCATAGCGTCATAACTTAAAAACACAAGTTTTTTTTTTTTAATAAAAAGGTAAGTGAACTGTAAACATGCATATACATATATGTATGTAGCACGGAGAGGTAGACAATCAGGCAGACAGCAAGAAACACATGAAAACGGAAGTAGTATAACCTCAATTTGGATACACCTTGGTTGTCGCAAATTGTGACAGTGATTGTCGGTCGCAAGATAAGTTACAGAATTCCAGCACTGAGCACAGCCGCTTTCTATCGATATACAAGTTCACCTCCTTATAGAAGTATTCTTTGGAAGATCCAAACTATCGATATTCGTCAATCAGTTATACAATTTAAAAAAAAATTGGCAACACTATTAGCTGTTATCTCTTGAACATCAGCTGTCAGTTCTTAACATTGTGAATAGAAAGAAGTGAACTGGCTTAGGTATGTGTAGTCGATAATTCGATTAAAAATAGTCGTTATGTCATTGGCAAATGTCAAAATCGGGTACAGACAAGCATGGCGGCCGGATGTTGTTGTTGTAAGAAAAGGGACCATACTAATATCTTCGTAGCAATCAAAACAGAAACGCAATTCCGGAATTGGGAATTGAATAAAACCAATTAATAATTCCGAAAGGAAATTAAGGCTGAATTCGTAAAACGCAATTCCCGGAGAGGGCGTAAACGCCAGCTATTCCACGCATAACATGTGCAAGAACATAAAATCAACAACCTACAAAACAGAAAGAAAAAGAGCAACTTCTATTGCTTTCACCGTCGTCATTGGGCCATAACAACAATTACAATCATCTGATCTCAGCTGTTCGACCCCCTTTGACACACATACCTGAGTCCATGATACAAACAAACAAGGTAGTTTCATTTCACTTTGACATTGTCATTTTTGATTATAATATGGATTATTGACGTCTTATTTTAAGTCAAAAATTTAGGATAGCGTTGCCCAATCAAAAGTTTTTGGCTGAGGGTATA
The DNA here is from genome assembly GCA_960531455.1 of Urophora cardui. NCBI lineage: Eukaryota > Metazoa > Arthropoda > Insecta > Diptera > Tephritidae > Urophora > Urophora cardui. The sequence continues at coordinate 103,989,426 of OY482670.1, read as the reverse complement.
TTTGAACAAAATATTTGGTATTTTAAATGAAATGGTGCTAATCAACAAAAGAAATGAAAGACAACAATCAGCCGATGAAATGAGTATATTTTAATATTTTAAATATATTGAAAAAAAAGCTTTTCACCGAAAATGAAAAATATTTATTCATAAAAAATAAAATAGATTTATGCAGTTATTAAAGTCAAAAAATCTTATCAAAACGTCCTTTACACAATATTTGAAAACTGTTCGATTTTTTATGAATAAGGTAGGAGTTCTTAATTTTCTTTATATTTATTATTTATTACGTACATATACATATATATACATATTTGGTTTCAATGTTTTATACAAGAATATATATATTTATTTAAAAAATATATATATATATATTTAAAAAATATATTTATTAACAAAATTTTTTAGCAGTTACATATATAAGAATGTAAATTTAATTTAAATTTTTATGTTGCAGTTTTCTTTAGTTTTTACTTGCGTTACTTATTTTATTTTCCTTTATTTTATTATTTACCTAATTCTGAAATAGATTCTTCGCAAAAAAATCTTTCAAGTTCATAAGTCGTGCCGATATTCATAATTTCTAACCCACTGAAATCTTTCAATGAAATTTACAGGACGTGTAGTGAGATTGTAGTATGTACTATATTCCACAAACTTGCCGCAAGTTATTTTAAGAATAAATCTTATTTTTTATATAATTATTTGTGATCTGATATTATGAAGAATTTACCACGTAAAAAAAAATATATATATATATCAATATTCAAATTAGAAAAATTCGGTTTGTTGCAATCGATGCCATGGTTACCATGGAAATAAAAAATAACATAAATGGAGGATTTTTAGTACTGGGTATGGCAGCACGAAATGTCATAATCCATATAATTGTCAGGTGGTTAATATGGCGACAAAAATTTGACGTTTACACTACCTTCTTTCTTGTATCATGCCTGAGTCTGCCCACTTGTAGTTATTCACAATAGCCGTGTTTCACATACGGTGATCCTAACCCAGATAAAAATTTTTGCACGTAAATGCAACAACAAAGATTTCAACTCGATTAAACCAGATAAATTGCTGGTTCAATTTTTGATCCGCCCTGTTCGATTTGTTTTTTCCGTGCTGATTTGGCAGCACAGTGCTTTTTTGATTTGGCAGAACTGAAAAGTGACATTTGTGTATGTATACATATATATAGATATACCCTGCAGTAAATTTGTTTCACTGCTAAATGATCATTGATGATTCTTTGTTGAATATTCATCACTATCGTTTTGCGTTGGTGCAAGCGAGCAAGCTATATTGAAAAAACCAAACGAAATACCATCTAGGCGGTTAAAAACCAACGAGCCAGCTTGTATTTCGGTAGGTTTTTTGACATTCGGCAGCTTTTCTGACAAAGTTTTCAATTTGACAACTATAAAACAAATTATATTTAAAATAAAAAATATATGGAAATACAAATTTCAAATTTGCCTCTTGTAAGCTTCTGCTTTGGCCGTAAGGGGAAAGAACAAGTCCGGAAGAAAAGTTATACTGCGCACTGGCTTCTCCTTATGACATGGAATACATAGCTATCCCGCCATTTGAGTTTCATAATTTATTTCAGTAATTTAAATTCAAATTTCCAAAAAGATAATTTTTGAAATCGTTATTTTCATTTAGTTTGAAGTTTAAAGCAGGGACCGATTTTAATCGTTATTTTCATTCGGATGAAAAAATCATTATGAAAACTTCGTTAACAATAAAATGCAAGTATGCCGATACAATGATTTTAGCACATTCTACCCAAATATGAGCTCATATTTATTCTAAAGATTTTTATTTTTTAAATTTTTAAATAACCATTATTTACGATTTTTATTTTTTCGATCAAAAATAATTTTTATTATTGGATTTAAATTTTTCCGATGAAACTTGATCGATATTTTATGATTTTTATTTTTTCGATCAAAAATAATTGTTATAATTGGATTTAAATTTTTCCGATCAACTTTAATCAATATTTTTTTATTTTTTCTCCGATCATAGTAAACTTTTTCAAACGTTAGTGAATCCTATATTTGATGGCTTGAAGTTGACGATTGTGCCAACATTGGCGCAGTTCTATTTGAGAACAAAATTTGCAAAAAAGAACAAGTTTTTAGAGTTTATTATGATTGGAAAAATTGGAAAAGTTTCATCGGAAAAATTTAAATCCAGTAATAACAATTATTTTTGATCGAAAAAATAAAAATCATAAAATATCGATCAAATTTCATCGAAAAAATAAAAATCAAATTATAACGATTAAAAATGATTTTTTTATAAAAATGATAATCGTTACGGTCCCTGGTTTAAAGTCAATAAAATTGTTTTTGAGGGAGTATTTGTCTCTTTTCAATGTACAGAAGAATTGTTTTTGCGCTATTATAACTCTGACGAATTTTATGGCCGAGCTTCTCTCCCAATTCGAGTGTGCTCCTTTTGTTTTTCCTACCATTGGACAGTTTTATGCCGGCTCCGAACGGAGTCATATAGGCATGAGGAAAGCAAACCATTTATTTGAAAAAATTCAGCAGCCTTTATATGAAAGTATTCACTGATGCCTCCTCATGATAAATTTCATCAGTGATTCATAAAGGATTCATTTCAGATTTTTACTGCTGGGTATATGTTGTATATGTTTCTTCTTCTTTTTAGTTTTTTTCAAGTGCAGCCAATTTTCATTATGAGCCGGATTGTTTCAGTAAAAATTTATCTTAAACCAGACCCAGATGCATAGTGTATAACGTACACAACATAGATAACTAGATACGAAACTCTTCATTTCGTGAGAGCGCTGTCAAAATGCGCATTTTTTATAACACTTTTCATTAGTGCCACTCTGTTCGAAAACTGAAAATGGGTATTTTAGATATTATTTCTAGGAATTTTTCGGCTTCCTTATGTTATTGAAGACTATAGCAATAATAAAATTTTGTTTATACCAAATTAAGATAAGGATATAACCACAAAAGTGATACACAGGATAGTATGATTTTCCCACATTCCGAATATTCGTGTTCGAAACCCAATCTCAGACAAATTAAGAATAACGCACAAAAAGTGGTGAACGATAATACATGTAGTTGGGTGGTATTTTTAAGAAATATTTTATTCCATTTTGCAATTCTATTAAAATGTGAATATATTAATATTAATAATTTTTAACCGGATATATATATAAATCTACTGAAGAATCGCTGCCCGCGTTCCATCTCATTAACATATTTTTTATAATTTTAACTGAAACACAATTTTTTCCAGTTAAACAGTAAACTTCACTGCATATTACGCACAAGCAATACAATTACCTCTGTATTTTTTATAATTCCTTAGTATTTTAACAAAATTGGGCACATCAAACAAAAAATCAAAATCCACCGAAAGTTACAATTGATTTTGGCGTGTTTTCCCTTCTGGCACCTGCAATTTGCACAAACAGCTGATCGGCCGGGTTTTATGTTGTGTTGATGCTGGCAACAAAGCCACATTAGACCCGTGGGAAAATCATAAAAGTGAGAGAGTAAAAAAGAGTTTCGTATCAAGTCATCTTTGGTACACAATGCCCAGATGTAATAACTGAAATGCCCCTAATGGTTCTTATCAATTTGTTTTTCTTTTTACGCTGCGTTTGTTTACAATTTTAGTTATTTTTTCATTCATTCATTATTCATATCATTTAAGTAATAGCAACCAGTAAGTTGATGGAACAGAATTCTTCTGGAATTGAAGTGAAGCAGATATAAAACATTTTGGATAAAGATAATCTTACGTACATACATACATATGTATATGTACACACATATTTGAAACTACGTAATTTTGATAGTAAACAAGCATAAGCTTCCATAAAAATTGCAAATAAGAGTGACTTGTGAGTGAGCACCTGACATGACGCAAACTACAAGGACAAGCGGTAAATATTGCTTTGCAATAGATCGGGGCGGCACTTTCACCGATATAATTTGTATTCGGCCTAATGGGAAAGTGCGAACCTTGAAATTGCTATCGGAGGATCCGAGTCGTTATAACGATGCGCCTAGAGAAGGAATTCGACGCATATTAAAAGAGGTTGACAGCAACATATAAAATACATACACATGTGGGCACTTCCATGTTACATCAGAGGCAAGAGCTTAGCATTTGAACTAGTATTTCTCTTAAGTTCTATACTTTGCAGATAATACGACAATTGCATTAAAATCCACAAATGGAGCTTTATTTAGTATGAGCATCTTTCTTTTCCACATTAAGAGCCTATACACACTTGCGACTCAATCGATTTAGTCGAATGTTGATTTGCATGGGAATGTATGGAAGCATTCACACTACATTCAATTAGTTGTACAACTGAAACAGTTGGATTTGCAGCCCAATTTCATTCCAACTGAAACAGTTGTACAACTGCTTGATCAGCAAGGCGCCCTTCTACGTATTCACACTTGAGACAATTTAGTCGAACGACTACAACAACAACAGTGATATTCGTAGTGGAAAGAGTTGCCATGCTGACAGCACTACTTTTATTTCACTTTTGGTAAATTGTAGAGATTGAATATTTCAATTAATATTTTCAAAATGTTTAAAAACAAAAGGTTCGTTTCTTATTAACTACACCATTTCCAGATGGATTTTAGAAAGCGTTAAAAGGATTTTAGAAAACAAAATTGGATTTTTGAAAGCGTGAATTGAATTTCAGAATGTGCGTTTAAAATAAATTTTACACAGAATTTTTCGAATAGAAATTCTTTATTGCGTATGAAAGTATAAATTAATAATTATATAAATTTTCGAAAATCCAATTTACAGTTTCTAAAGTCCAATTTCCCTTTTCTAAAATCAAATCGACATTTCTAAAATCCAATTTTCCCTTTCTAAAATCCATTTGGCTATTCTAAAATCTAATTTCCCCTTTCTAAAATCCAATTGACATTTCTAAAATCTAATTTCCCCTTTCTAAAATCCAATTGACATTTCTAAAATCCATCTGGAAATGGTGTAGTTATAGACAAGACAAGTCCAAATTCCCTTTTCTAAAATCAAATCGACATTTCTAAAATCCAATTTTCCCTTTCTAAAATCCATTTGGCTATTCTAAAATCTAATTTCCCCTTTCTAAAATCCAATTGACATTTCTAAAATCTAATTTCCCCTTTCTAAAATCCAATTGACATTTCTAAAATCCATCTGGAAATGGTGTAGTTATAGACAAGACAAGTCCAATTTCCCTTTTCTAAAATCAAATCGACATTTCTAAAATCCAATTTTCCCTTTCTAAAATCCATTTGGCTATTCTAAAATCTAATTTCCCCTTTCTAAAATCCAATTGACATTTCTAAAATCTAATTTCCCCTTTCTAAAATCCAATTGACATTTCTAAAATCCATCTGGAAATGGTGTAGTTATAGACAAGAATTATCTAACTAAGGATATTTACTTCCGTTTTCATATGTTTCTTGATATTGTTGTTCTCTTCAAATGTCATTAATCGCATTTTAAAATAGAAATAATGAAAATGAAATTTCATGAAAATTATTAATGGCTGATTTTTACTATTTTTCCGTTTCTTGTACTTCTGTTCGTTTCGCCTTTATGAGCGTAATTCCTTCCGTTTTTCTCTTTTCATTTACTTGACAGCTAGTTGCTAGTTTAATAAGAAACAAAGCCAAACAATGTATGCACTTTTTGTTTATTTTATTGTTTTTTATTTATTAATCAAGTTGACAGCTGACAAGAAGGTGCTTTCATGTAAGAATGCAGATAAACTTTAACAATTTAATACTTCATCACTTTATATGAAGACCATTAATGTAAAATTTGCTGAGTAAAATGTGAACATTGGCAACACTATGTCATTGTCAATCGCACGACTATTTAGTCTCAAGTGTGAATAGCTGCCACCGATTCGACTAAATAGTTGGAGTAGTGTGAATACAACAGTCCAATTCGACCAAATCGATTGAGTCGCAAGTGTGTATAGGCTCTAATAAGAACACCATAAAAATTGACAAAAAAAGACGTTAACTCGCGTCACACTTTTTAGTAGTTCAGAAATCTTAGAGCATATTTTAAATCCCAGACTCTGAAGTAGCTGTAATTACCTTATTTTTAATGATAGAGTTTTATTAAGAAGGGTGCGAAGTGAGATTTACAAAAAAGTAGGATCCTAACTTAATTCTGTTCAAAGATATTAAAGAAAAATTGGGTAACTCGTGTTACATCCGAATTGTACCAAAATAAAGGCCTATAAATTCGACAAAGAGGGTAAAGAATGGTTGAAAATTCACCGAAAGCAACCAAAATTTGTACGAGCAACGTATTATGGCTTGGTAACAATTTGGTTTTAATTCTAATTACCTAAAGTTTAAATAAAAACGCTCATAAAAATGGTTACTCGTTTGCTACGGCTAAAATAGCACAAGAATATGAAAGGACATACCAGTTAAGCGGAGAATATCATGAGATGTCGTTGTTGTATACCGGAAACTGGGATTTAAGAAAAAAACTATTCACATCTTTTCAAAAGAAGTGATATTTAGAAGAACAAAAAATCGTTTATGAATATACCATTTTAATACTGAATTTAACATAGTTAAGCTAGTAATATAGACGAAGTGGTACTATTCCATGAAATTGGCATGTATTTACTATAACTTGCAATTATTTTTATTCAAAGCAAAAAAAAAAATATTTGGATTTTTCGATTGTGCGATGTGGAATTGCCCATATGTACATACATATATATATATATGTCTGTAAGGAAATATAATCTTTATTCGTTTTTCGCTTCCTGTCATTTGTTAGGAAACTGGCCGCGATGTTACTTCGGAAGGCTTGGTAGACACAAGTCAAATAGGTTGGGTTCGCATGGGTACTACTGTTGCAACGAATGCGCTGCTAGAGCGCAAAGGCGACCCCGTGGCACTTGTGGTGAACGAAGGTTTTCGAGATTTACTTTATATTGGCAATCAGGCACGTCCCAAAATTTTTGAGCTAAACATACGAAAGCCATCGAATTTGTACAAAACCGTGGTGGAAATTGGTTGTCGCATTGTTCCGGAGCAAATGAATCGTTGCCAATTGAGTAAGTAGCGATGTACATACATAATATATGTATTAACATAAAGTAATCCATCTGGAGCTATTTAATAATCGCTTATATATGTACATTTAGATCACACATGGCAGGTGCTCGAAGGAACCTCAGGTGCTCGCTATTTGGAAATGCAACCTGTCGATGTTGCAACTGTACGTGCATCACTGATGGAAGTACGCCAACAAGGCATCACAAGTATAGCAGTTGTGTTGGCACATAGCTTTGCTTGTCCGACACACGAGCTGCAAGTTGGCGTTATTGCAAAAGAACTTGGTTTCACACATATAACGCTTTCACATCAGGCCATGCCCATGCGACGTTTGGTGGCCAGAGGCTATACGGCGTGTGCGGAGGCATATCTTACTCCGCACGTAGAACGTTATCTCAATAGGTAAATAGATAATTTGTAATTACTCGTACGTATATAAAACGAAGATAAATGTGCGACATCTTGCTAATCTTGCTAAGGTGTGATTTTGATAAAAAAAAATAATAATGCACGAAAATGTGTAATTAAATAAGACCTTGTACTGCAGAAGTAGGAAATACTTATAGCGAAAAGATCTTATACGCGTAACCAGGTATATATGTATGTACATATCGTCACTGCGATGACAGAAACAGTTATGTGCTTTTCGGTAACTTTTCAGGAGAGCAAAAGAACTGACTCTTGGCGTCAATTGGCGAAATTTTGCAAATTTTTAATTCAGAAAGGATTTTATTTAATGAATGTCATTGATTTATGAAAAAATATTTTTTTTGACCCATTGCGACGCGATAAACATTTGCGCCGTTTATAAGCATATATGTAGTTGTTTACTTACATATATCATTTAAATTTTAATTTGGTATATATGGTATATATGTAATGCAATTCGTACACAAAATACCGCTAGTCCTAGAAAACTGGCAATTGTTCCTGACGATATTCGCAGTCAAAATTAAATTTTTATATGTATGTATGTATTTTCAGCTTTAAATCGGGCTTTGACAAAGAATTGGCCGGCGTTGATGTACTCTTCATGCAATCCGATGGCGGTTTGGTGCGCATGCAAAACTTTCGTGGAGCGCGCGCCATCCTCTCCGGTCCAGCTGGTGGTGTTGTGGGCTATGCAATGACGGGCGCACGTGAAACGAATGCGCCACTAATTGGCTTCGATATGGGTGGTACCTCCACGGATGTCTCACGCTACGCTGGCTCCTTTGAGCATGTCATTGAAAGCACCACCGCTGGAATTACGATACAAGCGCCACAGCTGGACATTAACACTGTGGCGGCGGGTGGCGGATCTATGCTCTTTTTTCGCTCCGGACTATTTGTGGTTGGGCCCGAGTCAGCGGGCGCTCACCCTGGACCAGCTTGTTACAAAAAAGGTGGTCCCTTAACGGTAACTGATGCCAATTTGATTTTGGGCCGTTTGCTACCCGAATATTTTCCAAAAATATTTGGTCCCAACGAAAATGAGGCGCTTGATTTTGATGTGACAAAGGAGAAGTTCGAAAAGTTACGGAACGTGATCAATGAGTACCTGGAAAGCGATGCTAAGCAATTATCCTTGGAAGATGTAGCCCTAGGTTTTATACGTGTGGCCAATGAAGCTATGTGCCGTCCGATAAGGGCGTTGACACAAGCCCGTGGCTTGGACACATCCCAGCATGTGTTGGCGTGCTTTGGAGGCGCGGGCGGGCAACATGCGTGCTCCATTGCACGTGAACTGGGCATAAGCAAGGTAAAGCAAACGGTTTTTCGATGTAGCAACTAAGCAGCTTAACATTTTCTCGGTTATTCCCAATTTCATTAAAGGTTTTGGTACATAAATACGCTGGCGTACTCTCAGCTTATGGCATGGCTCTGGCTGATGTTGTTCAAGAGACACAGGAGCCTTGCGGTTTGGAGTTTTCCACCGCTAATGCTGCATTTTTCAAAGCGCGCCTCGACACTCTGTCGCAACAATGCGCCGTAAACTTGAAAAGTCAGGGTTACAGTAACATTGAATTGGAACCATTTTTACATTTGCGTTATGATGGTACCGATTGTGCCTTAATGTGCTCTCCCGCCACCACAACGCGTAAGCATGACGATTTGCTCGCATCCTACGGCGATTTCATTGAGACGTTCCTGCAACGTTATCGCACCGAATTCGGGTTTGTTTTACAAAATCGTTCTATTGTCGTCGATGATATACGCGTGCGCGGTTTGGGTAAAAATAATACACCACCTGAGGTGGAAATCGAAAATGCCGCATTAGTGGCGCCGAAACCAGAAGGTCTGACGCGCATATTCTTTGAGCAAGGTGCCTACGAGTCGCCCATCTACTTGACGGCGAACTTGTTGGCTGGCTGTAAAATAACAGGACCAGCCATTTTAATTGATCAGCTTTCGACGATATTAGTGGAGCCGGAATGTGTGGCACAGGTGACGTCATATGGCGATCTCATCATCAACGTAAGCTCCAGTAAACGTACGGTGGTGGACTGCAAACTCGACGCCATACAACTGAGCATATTTAGTCATCGTTTTATGAGCATTGCAGAACAAATGGGCAGGTAAGCATCCACCCATCCACACCGCATATCTAATTGAAAATTAATTCCATCAATTCTCTTTTAGAGTCCTTCAGCGCACTTCAATTTCCACAAACATTAAGGAACGTCTTGATTTCTCGTGCGCGCTATTCGGCCCGGACGGTGGCCTGGTAAGCAATGCGCCACACATACCCGTACATTTGGGCGCTATGCAGGAGACAGTGCAATATCAGTTGAAAGTGCGTGGCGATAGCTTGAATAATGGCGACGTTATTCTCTCCAATCATCCACAAGCGGGCGGTTCGCATTTGCCAGACCTGACCGTAATTACTCCTGTATTCTATCGGTGTGTTCTTGGCAAATGTTTTAGCGTACTCTTTATTCTAGATTTTATTTTTCTTTAAAGCGATCAAGCGAAACCGGTCTTCTTTGTCGCCTCTCGGGGCCATCATGCCGACATTGGCGGCATCACACCCGGCTCTATGCCACCACACTCCACATCGCTGGCTCAAGAGGGCGCCGCTTTCAAATCGTTTTTGATTGTCGAAGGTGGTTCATTTCAGGAGAAAAATATTGTTGCACGTCTAACGACGCCAACCGGTGCAAAAGGCGCTACCGGCACACGAAATTTGCCCGACAACATTTCCGACCTTAAAGCTCAGATTGCTGCCAATCACAAAGGCATACAGCTCGTCTCGGAGCTCATCGATTGCTACGGCTTGGATGTTGTGCAGGCGTACATGACTTATATACAACAAAACGCCGAGGTCGCCGTACGTGATATGCTCAAGGAAATTGCTCGGCAGGTGCTTGAGCGCAACGGCTCGACGACTTTGGAGGCTGTGGAATATATGGACGATGGTTCGCCCATTAAACTGCATGTGGAAATCGATGCGGTGCAGGGGAATGCATTATGCGACTTCACTGGCTCGGGACCGGAGGTTTGGGGTAATTGTAATGCGCCACGCGCCATCACACTCTCCGCGCTAATTTACTGTTTGCGTTGCATGGTTGGTCATGATGTGCCACTAAATCAAGGCTGTTTGGCGCCCATCAAAGTGATTGTACCGAAAAACTCCATATTGGATCCCTCTGAAGGTGCGGCTGTCGTCGGTGGCAACGTGCTGACCTCGCAGCGCATTGTGGATGTGGTCTTGAAGACATTCAACATTTGTGCCGCCTCGTGTGGTTGCATGAACAACATCACCATTGGCGATGAGGAGTGGGGCTATTATGAAACAGTGGCCGGTGGTGCTGGTGCAGGCCCGACATGGCATGGTGCGGATGGTGTTCACACACATATGACCAATACACGTATCACCGATCCGGAAATATTGGAATTACGATATCCGATTATATTGAAACGCTTTTGCTTGCGTGCCGATCAGTCTGGCGGTGCTGGCCGCTTTCATGGTGGGGAAGGTGTTGTACGCGAATTGCTGTTCCGCAAGCCGGTGACACTGTCGATTTTAACCGAGCGTCGCACATTGCAGCCGTACGGCTTGGCCGGTGGTGGACCGGGTAAGCGAGGCTTGAACTTGTTGCGTAAAGCAGACGGCCGTGTCATTTCGTTGGGTGGTAAGACGTGCATCGATGTGGAGACAGGAGTGAGTTTGCGGGCGGCATACATTAAATTTCGAACTTCATGTATTATTTGCTAACAATTCTTTTTTCTTTTTGTTTTTAGGATCTGTTCATATTAAAGACACCTGGTGGTGGCGGCTACGGTCTGCTGCTGGAGAGTGCTGTTGGTGAGAAAGTGATTTCACACGCTGAAAAGCATAATTTAACTGAGCGTGGCAGCGTGTTTGAGTACAGACAATCTCAAGAATCCGCTTAAAGAAATCAGAAGAAATTATGAATCCTCAAATCTTTCTGGTAAGAAATTCCTCCACAACATGGCACATAGGTAGATTTTACGAATTTATGCGGCCAAAATTGAAAATTTTAAATTTGGTGCAAATACAAAATCCAAAATCGCTCCACGTTTATAATAGACCGGGCGATAATAAACCGGTCTTCTCGGCTTTTATAGACAACCGGGGTGCCCCTCCCGCTAGTTGAAACTTATTATTCTCCCACTTTTTCGATTTTTTATTTTTTACGTATTTTAAGTAACCCCTTTTTAAACGTCAATATTTTTAGTTTTAAGTCAGTTATCAAAGTAAACAACATGGAATCGAGTTCTTCAGGTAAATAACATTATTTATTGAAGAAATCGTCAACCTAGCATAATAAAAGACCCACCATTTTGAAGCTTTTAAGCATATTGCGTTTTCTTGAAGAAATATTGTTCATTTTTTAATTCAAAAGCATTTTAGTTATATTATCGCCTCCCATCGCCTCAAAATTTGTATGCATTTTAATAGTGGGTAGTATTTTCTTATGGTTCTGCGGCTGGGGTAAAAAAGGATACATTGAAAAAATGTCCAAACAATTTTTTTTTCCATTTTCATCGAAGATTCTCCTGTTTCATCTAGAAAAAATTAGTTACCCGTCAATTTCTTTACGGAAAAATGCAAAGCCAGAAATTATCAACAATAGATGAAAAATTGGCCTATTTGGAAAATTGTTTGCTTTCGTGTTTTTAGTATTTCCCATTTTTTCAAGTCAGAGAAATACTTATCATAAAAAGGGGCTAAGAATCCTAAAGCTACATTTTTTAGAAGAGTTTTGAGTATGCAATTTTGCAGCTCATTCAATTTTAATATAATAATATGCAACATTCACCTTTTTGAAAATTTTCATTGGCTTTTCGAAAATTTTAATTGGAACGGTCTCACGTACATATAAACACCCTACCCTACAAAAAAAAAACTTCTAAAATCGACGGAACTTTTTACAGCATTGAAAATTTCACTTTTTACACTAAAACTGGTTGGATACATAACAGTACACTTAGAAATCTCCTCAAAATCTTCTATAATTCTGGCCTTGCTTTGAAATTTTTAATTCACTTTCAGAAATTTCTACGATTATTCGCATTTTTTCCATAAGCTCAGAAATCCTGCTTAAAACGATTTTTATTGAAAAATTGTCTATATTTTTAAACTAAAATAAGAAAGTAAAATTTTCGACAGCTCTTTGAAATAACTTAAAAAACTCTGGCGTATGATTTTTTTGAGTCACTGTACATCATAGATGCCCACACAAATATAGTCTCATTTGATGCATGGCGTTTGGTCGCTAGAAACGTGAGTTGCCACTTGCCTGTAATGGCACCAAACTGAGGTGTTTTTTGTTTGCTAATGATGATTTTAGGCTAATGATAATATTCCACCTTTGTTATTTAAAATACTTGTACGTAGTTCATACGTATCAGTGAACTGCACAAGCAGATTGAATTTTCAAACAGATTGTTTTGTACAAGCAAGCAACGAAACAAACAATCTAAGCGCCGCTTGTAACCTAACAATCACAAGCGCGCTTGGGATTGTTTGCATTTTTTCAATCTAAGCACTGCTTAGTTTGTTTAAAAGCAAACAAGCCCTTGCTTGTTTGTTTAAAAGCAAACCAAGCTAGCGGTTGCTTGAAAAAAAAAATTCAATCATTTTCAAGCAAATTTCAATCAAAAGCAAGCAGGCTGGAGGAGATTTTCAATCAGCGTTCATTTCGCTTTTTCAAAAGCAGATTTAAGAAGATCTTTCAATCATTGGATGTGAAGGAATAGGCGCACAGAAATGGAAGATGAACTCAATTCTACCAGTATTTTTCTGCAGATAATTGTAAGAAAATGAAGGACAAAGCCTTTTGTACATATTTAAGCGTGCATATACCCTGCAAAAATTCCTGGTTGTTGACAAATCAGGTCTAAAAAAGGTGTATGCTGGCAGGACTGCTTCTGTTATGCACTCACTCTGTCTACTCCTAACTTTCTAATACATGACATCAACAAAAGAAAATCAGCCTTATTTCAAGCCTTACGCCAAACAAATTTGCTACCTTTATAATTTTTTGGCCTTATTTCAAAGCCTTTAAATGTGCTGTTTAATTCTTAAATAAGGCTAAAATAGTTTGATGGGTATGTCCGCAAATTTTGCGACCAGCAGTTTTTATATGTAAATAGTCTTGTCGAAATGTTCAACATTCGACCCAAAAAAAAAAAGAAAATTTGTATGTATGCACATAAATGTATGTTTATGAGTACGACATTGAAATTCCCAAAGGAACTAAGAAATTATGGAAACAAATAACTAGCGGGAATGTGACAAAAATGCAAGTAGCTTAATTGTCATTAGATCCTCACCAGCTTGTAAGTGGTCAATTGAGTAATCATTCCAATGAAACTACTGCTGTATGTAGTATTATTATAAGCAATTCACTTTTGAAACATGGAATTTAAAGAAAATCTGCCATCATTGTACCTGAAAGAGTAGGCGCACAGAAATGGAAGATTAACTCAAATCTGATCTAGTATTTTTCTGCAGATAATTGTAAGAAAATAAAGGACAAAACCTTTCGTACATATTTAAGCATACATATACCCTGCAAAAATGCTTGTTGTTGACAAATCAGGTCTAAAAAAGGAGAATGCTGGCAGCACTGCTTCTGCTATGCACTCACTCTGTCTACTCCTAACTTTCTAATACATAACATCAACAAAAGAAAATCAGCCTTATTTTAAGCCTTACGCCATACAAATTTGCTATGCTTATAATTCTGTGGCCTTATTTCGTTATTGGTGGGTAAATCCGAAAATTTTGCAACCAATACTTTTTATATGTAAATGGTCTTGTCGAAACATTCAACAATCCACCCTTTTGTCTCCAAATAAAAGAAAATTTGTATGTATGCACATATGTACATATGCATGAGTGTGTTTTTATGAGTTTTTATGAGCAAAGTGGAATGTCCGGCGAACGTAAATATACCTGCAAAAAATGCGATTTCTCCGGGACGTGTCCGGGATCAATCGCAAGGGAGCATGCGACTAATACAAGTTTACATCCCTTTATATGGAGCGAATTGATCGTATTTATTCGAGCATGTCCTTTGAAGAGACTAATTGTTCAATTTGTATACCCGAACAGGTACAAATGTAGATTAATCGCTTTCATCCAAAGTAGTAAGCCAAGGCTATTTTTTATGAAAATGTCTAAAATTTATAAATTGTTATATATGTATATTAGAAGAAAGTTTATAGAATTAGCTTTTATCGTGTAGTGTAGCCTTTGCAAATAGAGGATAGGTAATTACACAAGGCCATTCATATGTACATATTTACATACAAAAATATTTTCCTTTGTTGACAAAAGGATAAAATACTGATGCGTATAGAAAACAGAATGTATATATGTACATACATACATGTGGTATGTGCATACAGACAAATTTTCTTTTTTTTTTGGTCGAATGTGGAACATTTCGACGACAAGACCATTTACATATAAAAACTGCTGGTCGCAAAATTTGCTGGCATACCCACTAAAATATTTTAGCCTTATTTAAGAATTAAACAGCACATTTAAAGTCTTCCGAAATAAGGCCAGAAAATTATAAGGATAGCAAATTTGTATGGCGTAAGGCTTAAAATAAGGCTGATTTTCTTTTGTTGATGTTATGTATTAGAAAGTTAGGAGTAGACAGAGTGAGTGCATAGCAGAAGCAGTGCTGCCAGCATACACCTTTTTTAGACCTGATTTGTCAACAACAAGCATTTTTGCAGGGTATATGTATGCTTAAATATGTACAAAAGGTTTTGTCCTTTAATTTCTTACAATTATCTGCAGAAAAATACTAGATCAGATTTGAGTTAATCTTCCATTTCTGTGCGCCTACTCTTTCAGGTACAATGATGGCAGATTTTCTTTAAATTCCATGTTTCAAAAGTGAATTGCTTATAATAATACTACATACAGCAGTAGTTTCATTGGAATGATTACTCAATTGACCACTTACAAGCTGGTGAGGATCTAATGACAATTAAGCTACTTGCATTTTTGTCACATTCCCGCTAGTTATTTGTTTCCATAATTTCTTAGTTCCTTTGGGAATTTCAATGTCGTACTCATAAACATACATTTATGTGCATACATACAAATTTTCTTTTTTTTTTTGGGTCGAATGTTGAACATTTCGACAAGACTATTTACATATAAAAACTGCTGGTCGCAAAATTTGCGGACATACCCATCAAACTATTTTAGCCTTATTTAAGAATTAAACAGCACATTTAAAGGCTTTGAAATAAGGCCAAAAAATTATAAAGGTAGCAAATTTGTTTGGCGTAAGGCTTGAAATAAGGCTGATTTTCTTTTGTTGATGTCATGTATTAGAAAGTTAGGAGTAGACAGAGTGAGTGCATAACAGAAGCAGTCCTGCCAGCATACACCTTTTTTAGACCTGATTTGTTAACAACCAGGAATTTTTGCAGGGTATATGCATGCTTAAATATGTACAAAAGGCTTTGTCCTTCATTTTCTTACAATTATCTGCAGAAAAATACTGGTAGAATTGAGTTCATCTTCCATTTCTGTGCGCCTATTCCTTCACATCCAATGATTGAAAGATCTTCTTAAAAATCTGCTTTTGAAAAAGCGAAATGAACGCTGATTGAAAATCTCCTCCAGCCTGCTTGCTTTTGATTGAAATTTGCTTGAAAATGATTGAATTTTTTTTTTCAAGCAACCGCTAGCTTGGTTTGCTTTTAAACAAACAAGCAAGAGCTTGCTTGGAAATTTTTCAATCAGCTTGTTTCGCTTTTAAGCAGATTGAAAAAATTGTAAACAAGCTATTGCTTGTTTGTTTAAAAGCAAACCAAGCAAGGGAGAGATTGGAAAAAATTTCAAGCGCTTGAAAGGGCAAACAAGCTGCTTGTGCAGATCACTGATACGTATGTATGTATATGAAAATATAATCGTATAAAACGTTTCTAAAATCTTTAATATAAAACTTGTAATTCATTTAATAGTAATTGCTGAATCAACGAAAAGGAACCCTAATTCTATAATTGCATTTCACGTTTGGAAAGAAATTCTTAATAAACATTTTAATACAATGTTTTGTAAACGTGAGGTGAAAAATTTCTTCCAAACAAAAAAAAAATGCGCTACTCGGGTGTTCATAAAAATATGAACATGAAACTCTGCCACCATAGAGATAAGAATTTAGAAATATTTAATACATTCATACATACAGTTAAGTATGCATAAACATAAGTAAATCTATAAAATAAACAAAAAAATATATACAGTCCACTAATAACTGCAATGATAAGCAAAAGAATTGTAATGTGAATGTGTCAAAATTGCTTATCTAAAAAAAATACATAATACATACATAAATACATTACAGTTGATACAGAGAAACATAAAAATACCAAAGCATACAAACAGCAATAGCTTATCACCAATTGTTTCAGTGCGTGCATTAAATGCACTCAAGTCTATAGTGTACATAAAATGCCTTGATATTCAATGTGTACAATTAAGATAAGAAATAGACACATACTCACACATGTATAACTAGTTAAGCAATTAGTATTAGAAAATGTATATAAGGAGATATTTTAAAAATAAAGATTTAGAATAGAAATAAAATTCTCCCTGTACAGTAATCTGTACATTTGGTCATTCGAGCCTAAAAAGAGCTCAGGCGAGTTATATAAGCCGGAACAGCAAAGACTGTCCGCAATAGCACAAAAAAACAAAAAAAGCCGTATTATAAAAAAAAAAAAAAAAAAAAAAAATTAACTATACGCACTAAACAAAAAAAAAAAAAAAATTTTTTTTGCAATCCAAAGGAATATCATCCGCTGTGAGTCGAGGCACAGCAAGGTCAACCAGGCGACCAAATCAATTACCTCCAACAAATCCTTTGGAGAATAGCAATAACAAAAACAAAATCATCATGAAGACCTTATTAAAAAGGCAAAAGGAGTTGGGCGACCTTGCAGTGATAGAAGAGCAAAAAATCCTTAGCGGAAAAATAAGGAGAGCTGCATGCCCAGAATATATCCACCACATTAAAAAGCTAGATACAGAATTTAAAGCTAATCATCAAAAAATTATGGCTAACCAAAGCAAAGAAACCGAAGAATATATTGCCAAAAATTATTACGAGCATATAATTCAAGCAATAGAAAAATCGGTTCAGCTTTTAAATAAAATAGAAAATGCTGTCGAAAGCGATAAACAACTGGAATCTATGGATATTGAGTCATTGGACATAAATTTCGACACAGCAGCAAAAAATTTGCCAGCAATAAGTGACAAACATCAAAAACCAGAATCGATGAAAGAAATAAGTACGCATTCCAACGCTGAAAGGAGATTTCAACGTCGAGGAGAAAAATTTAAAACGACCTTAGAAGAAATTAGGCAAAATAAACTAGATTCGGTCGAAAAAATCAGTGAGTTAAAAACTAAGCTTCAAATACAGTTTGAAAATTTAGAAGAAGCCTTTTCTGAAATTCTCAGTGCAAATTTAAATACAACAATAACAGACTCAATAGAAGAACAAATGGAGGACTTCCAGGAAAAATATGTCATTAATATTGAGAAAGTGACAGATAAATTAAAAAAGTATACACCAACACAAACCATGTCATCTACGATGAAACTACAGGAGATTAAAATTCCGATATTTTATGGCGAGATGAATCAGTGGTCTTCATTTCACGATCTTTTTCAAGGATTAGTGCATAATTCGAAACACTTTACGGAAGTTGAAAAGATGTTCCGACTAAAATCATCATTGGGAGGAGAAGCTGGAAGGTTAATTCAGCATTTACCGGTGACCGAGTTCAACTACGAAGCCGCTTGGAAAATTCTGCAAGAACGTTATGAAAATAAAAGACTACAATTCATAACACAAGTTGACAGACTACTTGATCAACCGACAGCAAATGGAGAAAGTGCAGCAAGCATGAAGCAGCTTTTGGATACCACCAAAGAATGCATTTATGCCCTAAAAGCACTTAAATTAAATATGAGCGACGAGCAAGCAATTATAGCTCGAATTGTTGTTCGAAAATTAGACAAAGAAAGTCTCCGTTTATATGAACAAAATGTTAAAAAAACTAGGGATATTCAAAGCCTAGATGATGTTTTCTGCTTTCTGGAACAACAATATCAAGCTCTAGAAGCTGTACGAGACAAAAAATCAACGAAATGGAGCAATCAAAAGCAATTACAACGAACACCCACATTTTATACAGCCGCACAAAAAACCTGTATGTTTTGCAAGATTCCTGGACATCAAATTGGTGAATGCAGAAAGTTCCAGGCATTAACTACGATGAATCGTAGAAGCTTCATAGTAAATAAAAAACTATGCAACATTTGTCTCGATCATGTATATGAAGGCAATTGTAAAAATAAGAAAAAATGCAGTAAGTGTGGACGAAATCATCATAATTTACTGCATTACAATGAATTCCAAAAGGAAAAAGGAGCAAGTGAAGAAAGTAATATAAAAAAATCATCCAATATGATGACAAAAGATTCTGATACTACAATACTGTTAGCAACAGCCCAAATAAGAGTAAAGGCAGCAAATGGAGAGTACGTGACATTGCGAGCGCTAATCGATCAAGGATCACAAAAGACAACCATATCTGAAGAAGCCGCTCAAATACTACGCTTACCAAAAAAGAGGGAAGTAACTGAGCTACAAGGGCTAGGAAATACTACCGTGGGAGTCTCCAAATATAAAGTCAATATTAAAATCAAGCCGAGATTCCTGAGCAACGAAGCCTACAACGTCGAAGCACTAATTTTACCAAAATTGGCGAGTGCACAACCAGATAAAACGTTTAAATGGGATATAGAACAATGGAAAAACTATACCTTAGCTGATCCCAACTTTAATAAATCAGATCGAATTGACGTTGTTATTGGAGGAGACGTATATGCTGACATCCTAGAAGAAGGAATATTTAAGAAAGACCGAATACTAGGTCAAGCTACAAAATTAGGATGGATATTGTCTGGAGTTTTACAGCAACCGAAAAAAGATGGTAAATTCCTGACAGTAGTGACTACAACGTTGGAAAGGTTTTGGGAAATAGAAGACACCACAACACCAACAAATAAAGAAGAAGATAATGAATGTCTGGAGATATTCGATAAAACAACAACAAGAGATGAAAATAATAGATTTATCGTCAATCTACCGTTTAAAAAAGAAAAGCAATTGGGCGACTCTCGCAAACAAGCAGTGGCGAGGTTTCTTAATCTTGAGAGAAAGCTCGCTTCAAATAATGAGTTACGAGAACAATACGTGCAATTTATGAGAGAGTATTTAAAAATGGGGCACATGAAGAAAGCAAGTGACAATAACTGCGGGAAATACTATTTGCCACATCAAGCCATAATTCGAGAAGACAGTCGAACAACTAAACTACGAGTGGTTTTCGATGCATCAGCAAAATCTTCAAACGGAAACAGTTTAAATGACATCCTTTTGATAGGACCAAGGCTTCAAAAAGATATATTTGACATCATTATGAAATGGAGACTTTGGCAATATGTGTTAACAGGTGATATTGAAAAGATGTATCGACAAATTAAAGTAGCAGAAAGTGACCAAGATTATCAACGTATATTGTGGAGAGAAGAGAAAAAAGGGCCGATAGAGGAATACAAACTACAAACAGTTACGTATGGAACAGCATCCGCTCCTTTTCTTGCAACGAGAACATTACAAGAAGTTGCCAACATCTGCGAGCCTTACAACTATTTGCTTGCAAACATCATTAAAAACGATTTCTACATGGACGATTTAATGACAGGAGCAGATTCCATAAATGAATGTAAAGCCATTCAGATACAAATTTCAAATCAACTCCAAAAATATGGATTTCACTTAAGAAAATGGATGTCTAACAACAATGAGATTATGGCAACAATTCCAACAAATGGCGAAAATGAGGTTATAAAAATAGCAGAAGACGAAACAGTAAAAACATTGGGTATACAGTGGGACCCGACCAAAGACGTATTTGGATTTAATATGAATTTTTCTACCAAAAAGCTAGTAACAAAAAGGCAAGCTTTATCTGAATTAGCGAGAATTTTTGATCCAATGGGTTGGCTTTCACCGACGACGGTTATAGCAAAATTATTTATACAAAAACTGTGGTTACTGCAACTAAATTGGGATGAGTTACTTGACGAAAATTTAACAAAGGAATGGCAGGAGTTTATGCAGCACGTACCAGCGATTAAAAAAAATAAAAATTCCTAGATGGTTCGAAACCAAAAGTAATCTCGAAATTCAACTACATGGATTCGCCGATGCATCAGAAAAAGCTTACGCGGCAGTTGTTTATGCTAAAGTTGGATCAGTTATAACAATAATTGCTGGTAAAACCAAGGTAAATCCAATCAAAAATAAAAAGACGTTACCAAAACTGGAGCTATGCGCGGCTCATCTACTTGCTAAATTGCTGCAAAAAATACAAACAATCATCAATAGACGAGTTAAAATATTTGCTTGGAGCGACTCAACTATAACATTAGCATGGATAAAAAATTCCGAAAGTAAAGATAAGTTCATCAAAACGAGAGTAGAAGAGATCAAATCATGGGCGTCCACAGCAATATGGCAGCATGTTGGAACAAAAGATAATCCAGCTGATGTAGCATCCAGAGGGGTATTTGCAAACAAACTTGTAGAGCACGAACTATGGTGGAAAGGTCCCAAATGGTTGCAAGAAGAAGAAAATCAATGGCCAACACAGAATGCAGTTAAAACAGTATATGTCACAACATCAGAAGAGTCGCATTTCTTAGAAGAGGTAATATTAAAATATTCTAATTTTACTAAACTAATAAGAGTTATAGCTTATGTATTGCGATTTATAAAAATAATAAGAGGACAAAAATATCCTGCATACTTAGTGAACTCAGAGCTAAAAGAAGCTGAACAGAAAGTTATAAAATATCAGCAAAGATTACAATTTAGAGAGGAAATACAAAACTTAGAAATCAAGAAAGAAATTAGCAATAAAAGTAATATTGCAAGCTTAAATCCAATTTTAGATAACAAAGGAATCCTTCGCGTAGGGGGTAGGTTAGGAAACACAAATTTTCAATTTGATCAGAAGCATCCGATAATATTAAATAAATCACATTTATCAACATTAATGATTGAAAATGTTCATAAAACAACCTTACATGGGGGAAATAAGTTAATGGAAGCAATCATTAGAAGGAATTATTGGATAATTGGGTTAAAAAATTCCATTAAAAAATCCATTCGAGCTTGTAGTCGCTGCATACGCTACCGAAAGGAAGCAGCTAAACAAATAATGGGAAATCTTCCAGAATTTCGAGTGTCCTTATCAATTCCATTCACACACGTTGGTGTAGATTATGCAGGGCCAATACATATGAAATGTTCGAAAGGAAGAGGGCAGAAAACATTTAAAGGATATATAGCTGTATTTGTATGTATGGCAACAAAAGCTATTCACTTAGAGGCAGTAAGTGATTTAACAACTGAAGCGTTCCTAGCTGCTTTAAAAAGATTTTTTGCTAGAAGGGGTAAAAGTCAGCATATATACTCAGACAATGGGACAAATTTTATCGGAGCTTGTAGAAAATTAGATTTAGATTTCAAAAAGGCAATAAAGAAAAACTCTACGGTAGCTCCCATATTAGAAGCAGACAAAATTCAATGGCATTTTGGGCCGCCGGCAGCTCCTCACTTCGGAGGAATTTGGGAAGCTGGAGTCAAGTCAGTGAAATATCATTTAAAAAGAGTCATAGGCGAAAGTAAATTGACATTTGAGGAAATTATTACTTTATTATCACAGATTGAAGCAGTGCTAAATTCACGACCTCTGTGTGCGATCGATAGTGAAAGCGATATAGATGCTTTAACACCTGGGCATTTCTTAATAGGATGCCCTTTAATAGACTGTCCTGAAGCAATTGATGACACAACAAGGGATTCATTAGATAGGTGGAAACTAATACAAAAAATGAAAAAAGATTTTTGGAAACGGTGGGAAAGCGAATATGTTGCAACGTTGCAACAACGAATGAAATGGAAAACCAAACAGAATAATTTAACTGAAGGTCAAATAGTTATTATTAAAAATGAAGAAACTCATCCAGCAAAGTGGCCATTAGGCAAAATTATAGAAACACATCCTGGAAGCGATGGAAAAACCAGAGTTGTAACTTTGAAAGTACAAAATGGAATACTTAAACGGCCCGTTCACAAGCTATGCCCACTAGAAACAAAAAAGAGCATCAAAACAGAAGGTGCAAATCAAGCCACAAGCCTGTTGACATCAAGAATAGCAAAAAATACAATCAACCCAAGAGAACAGAAAAGAACGAACACATTGATGTTATGGTTGTTCTCATTGCTCATGCTAACAATGCAAGCTAAAGCATTATACACAAATACAACTAAAGTAGGTGCTTCAGTAGTTGAACTAAAAAATAATACTGCAATATATTTAGACCCGATCGGCAAAATAGATACAATAAACTCAAAATGGGATTTAATCGTTTATTACGAGCTAAGTTCATATTACGATCGAATGGATGGAATAAAAGAATATCTTAACAGACTTGAACATCAATGCAAAATATTGACCTATTATGAAGAAGCGTGTGTAATGATTACCGAAACCTTAAAGCACAAATATAATAACCTTAAGTCAAATAACGAATTGTTCATGAAGCAAGAAAATAGAAAAAGGCGAGCACCATTCGAATTCGTTGGCTCAATTTACCACATATTATTTGGAATAATGGACGCTGACGATCGAGAGAATATGGAATCAAATATTAAAAATATTTTTGAAAACCAAAAGGACATCTCAAATTTGTTTAAGACACAGACATCATTAATTGATTCTACGATAAATATATTAAAAAAGACAACCGATGAAGTTAACAAAAACTTTCAAAAAATGAATGAACAGCTAAATAAGTTTTATTATGAACTAGTTAAAGAGCAAAATGCAGAAAGAATGACCTTAATGTTTCAGATATTAACAAGTCAAATAGGAATGGTTATGGATGAATGTGAAGATATCCAAACTTCGATAATTAATTTACTAATTGATATAAATCATGGTCGCATAAATCCTAAACTATTAAAACCTTCACAACTCAATAAAGAACTTTCACTTATCAGAAACAAGCTACCACACAAATTAGTACTACCTGGAAAACAGTTCGGTAATGAATTAAAGGAAATATATAAGTCAATGACTGCTAAAGGTTTTATTATCGATTCACGACTAGTCATAAATATAGAAATTCCTTTAATATCATACGAACCGTCAGATGTGTACAAATTAAATCCACTGCCAATAAAATATAAAGGTAACATCATTATCCCTGATATAAAAGCAGAATATTTAGTATACAAGTTTGATTTAAATCAATATATATTGATAAACCAACTAGATTTAGATAAGTGTTCAATCAACTCGGAAATTCATTATCAATGTCCAGGGAATTGGGCTTGGAAGTCAGCAACAGATAATTCATGTGAAGTAGCAGCATTGAAACAGTTAGAAAATGAAGCATGTGGATTCAAGCCTTCTACAAATGAAAATGTATGGATTAAATTATCTTCTCAAAATCGTTGGCTTTACAAATTATTTAGCAAATTAGCGATACATCTAGAATGTGACAATAGTCAACAAATGCGAATGGAAATCCCTAGTCAAGGCATTATCACAATAAAAGAAGGATGTACAGCTCGACATGAGGGATTAACATTAACAGCATCTCATCACGTGCGATCCGAGATCAACGAAGAATTGCTATCTTCTTCTTGGGTAAAAGACATTGAAGATATTTCAGAACTACAAGTTAAGCCTGTTGATTCGACCTTAATAAACAACACAAAAGATATCCTAATGCTCAAACAGCAGATAGAAATTCTTAAAAAAGAAAATATTAAATTGAGGGGTATAAATTTTCATAATGTAAGTGGTCATGCTTCGCTAACTTTAGTTTTCATAATAGGATTAATCATCGTTATTCTATATTTAAGATCAAAATGTAAAACAAGAGCTGTAGCTGTTGCATTTGAACTACCAGTTAGACATAATCATAATTAAAAAAAAATATTAAGAAAGGCATTTAGTCGATATATTAAAATAATCTAATTTGGGCCCCCGGCAGAATGTTCATAAAAATATGAACATGAAACTCTGCCACCATAGAGATAAGAATTTAGAAATATTTAATACATTCATACATACAGTTAAGTATGCATAAACATAAGTAAATCTATAAAATAAACAAAAAAATATATACAGTCCACTAATAACTGCAATGATAAGCAAAAGAATTGTAATGTGAATGTGTCAAAATTGCTTATCTAAAAAAAATACATAATACATACATAAATACATTACAGTTGATACAGAGAAACATAAAAATACCAAAGCATACAAACAGCAATAGCTTATCACCAATTGTTTCAGTGCGTGCATTAAATGCACTCAAGTCTATAGTGTACATAAAATGCCTTGATATTCAATGTGTACAATTAAGATAAGAAATAGACACATACTCACACATGTATAACTAGTTAAGCAATTAGTATTAGAAAATGTATATAAGGAGATATTTTAAAAATAAAGATTTAGAATAGAAATAAAATTCTCCCTGTACAGTAATCTGTACACGGGAATCGAACCTACGCTCCTTGGTCCGTAGGCAGCATACCTCACCATTATGCTACAATCGTATTCGGAATTAGAGTTTTTGACAATAAAGAACTCTAATTCGTGCACGTCATCACACATTGTGGGCATTTTCGCAAATAAAAATTATTTACTTGCATTCATAATTGCGCATAACGGTTACGCAGCTGGCAACCACGAGCTAAAATTCAGAAGAAAAACAACCAACGGCAAAGTCGACAGAAGCAGTGCTTTGCTACGTCACGTCAGTATACATATATGGCCATTGTGAATGGATACAAGTGACTTGACTCTGGGATGTGTGTTAAAAAATTCGAACAGCTGTGCTCAGCTGATTTCAGGGTTGCTGTTATGGCCCATTAACGATGGTGAAAGCAATAGAAGTTGCTCTTCTTCTTTCTGTTTTGTAGGTTGTTGATTTTACATTCTTGAACATGTTATTCGTGGAATAGCTGGCGTTTACGCTATCACCGGGAATTGCGTTTTAGGAACTCAGCCTTAAATTATTTTCGGAATTATGAATTGGTTTTTTCAATTCCCAATTCCGGAATTGCGTTTCTGTCTTGATTGCTACGACCTTGTCATTATGGTCCCCTTTCTTACAACAACCACATCCGGCCGCCATACCAATCTGTACCCCCGGAAGTCGCCGCCATACCAATCTGTCCCCGATTTTGATATTTTTCGATGACTTATCGTCTTTTTTTTTATCGAATTTCGACTACGCATCCCAGAGCCATTTCACTGTATGCTATACACTATGTATATGGCTCTGCGACAACGCTGTGCTCGCGAGCAGCTTCGTGGGCGCCTATGCTGTACATATATATTTTTCAATAAAATCTACTTTTAACACAAATTATTAAAATTTTACATTAAACAAGCAATTTAGAATAGATGTAGACAATAAAATGTTTCTGGCCGCATAAAACTTGAAAATCTAAAATAAATTTTGAAGCAAAATGAGGGGAATCATAATTTCGATGGCATGATATACATTGTAGGTTGGAAAATCGCCACAGTCTAATGTACATACATATGTATGTACATATGTTTGCATTTACTAAATATGTTGTATAATTATGAAAAAGGCCTTGGATTAGATGCATTTCTGTTATTATGTATGTATGTATGTATATATATACCAAAAATCCACAGCACTGCGGTAAAGATTTAATACTAAAAAATATTAATATTTTAACTGTTGTTGTCGTATATTTTTAACCAAATAAAATATATTTTAATGGCAAGCAATAATTGTTTTAATAGCTAGTTTAGATAGAGAACAAGAAACATTAAAATTGGATGATATTTCAAAGCAAACCGTAGCACTCGAAAAATGTTTTTCAACTTTAAATCGCGGTAGGAATAGTCATCGTCAAAGGTGTCAATCACGGCATCGTTCTGGTATTCGGAATAACATTCCAAATTATTGTTGGTATCATAAACGTTTTGGTGAGAAGGCTTCGAAATGCATAGCACCTTGTAGTTATGTAGTAAAAAACTAAATAACGTATCGGAGCTGGCGGCCTCGGATATCGCATATTCTACGTCTGGCCGCCTATTAATTTTTGACTAATCAATACGAAAAAAAAAATTTTTTTTTGATATTGGTGCTGATATATCAGTAATACCAATGGATGGATCTACAATAAAAAAGAGATCAGAAGTTGTTATTCAACTTTTCGCTGCAAATGGAACGAAAATTAAAACATTTGATACTAAAATACTTAACTTAGATCTTGGACTTCGGAAATCGTTTTCTTGGTTATTTATCGTAGCAGATATCACTAAGTGCATTATTGGTTCCCATTTTCTAAAACATTTTCATTTATTACCTGATTTGAAAAATTACAAATGAGTTGATGGAAAAACTCTTTTGGAAGTATCTGCAAAATTTCCAAGGAGCCATCATTGGGCATTACAACAATATTAAAGGATAATATCGCTCCAAAAGGAAATGGAGATTGGAGACCATGTGGCGACTATCGAGTTTTGAATAAAATAACTATTCCAGATCGATACCCTATTCATTTTATCGTGGATTATGTGCACTGTCTTCATGGGCGCAAAGTTTTTTCGAAGTTAGATCTTATGCGCGCATACCATCAAGTAAATGTTAATCCGCAGGACATAGAAAAATGGCAATCATTACGCCGCACAGTGGGGGCCCCTCCATACAAACGCGGCCAAAAATAATAATAATTAAGCTAGAATCTTGAAACTCGGAACTTAAGCTTTTTTGGTTGAAGTTAATAAACTGTGAAATTTTGAACAAAATCCACCCACAAATACGCCCACCTCCCATATAACGGTATTTTTGAAATTTCAGCATTTTCCTAACTATTATAGCTAAAATGCTCCATTTTGATTAGTGTATACATTTTTGAAATATAAATCAAATGCAGTAATCATTTTGGAAAATGGGTAAAGCACTTCACAGTTTTTAAATTAAAAATATATGCACTTTTAAGTATGTTAGAAGCATTTATCATAAAACTTTCATACAAAAAAATCTCATTTCAAAAAAATTTAATACCAGAAATGAAATTACACTTTTCTAAAGGATTTCAGTGTGCTAAACCTGAATCTGGAGTGAGATTTTCCAAATTGGTTCTAGTTTCTGAGATATTCATGCCCAAATAGGCAAAAAAGACGTTTTTTTCTCCTGTTTATAAAAGACATTTAGGACTATGAAATATTAAAAAATTGAGGTCATATTTTTTGTTTTTTTTTTTTTAATTTCATTTTAAAGTTTTACAATTCTTACACATTTTTTTTATATTCCAAAAGAAAAAAGCTGTCAAAGATAAAAAAGATAACCTCATTATTTGAAAGTATGCACCATTTACTGCAAGACGATAAAGAAATATTCGATTATTCGCCTAAATATAAACGTTTTTCATAATGTCAAAACTAACATAATTAATACGTTTACAAAAACGCAGTTTTAGGCCAATGGGAAAAAAATTATAAAAGCAAATGGAGCAAGTGGATTTTTATAATGAAAATGTAGTTTGATTAAGAACATATCGACGGCTGAGAATAAGATCGCCCTATTTCAAAAATTGTTTCAAAAACGCCCTATTTGAAAAATTTTTTGAATAACGTCCTATTTCAGATTTTGCTTCAAGAACGCCCTATTTGAAAAATTGTTTCAATAACGTCCTATTTCAGACAAGTATTCAAAAACGCCCTATTTTAGAGAAATGTATATGGAATTTTCTCTGAAATAGGGCGTTTTTGAAGCAAAATCTGAAATAGGACGTTATTGAAACAATTTTTCAAATAGGGCGTTCTTGAAGCAAAATCTGAAATAGGACGTTATTCAAACAATTTTTCAAATAGGGCGTTTTTGAAACAATTTTTGAAATAGGGCGATCTTATTCTCAGCCGTCGATATTATTTCAAAGCATAAAAAAATTTGAGGAGGTCATATTTTTTGTTTTTTTAATTTTTTTATTCAAAGTCGAGCAAAATTTTTTTCTTATCGACATTTTTTGTCAATATTTGAAAATTCATATCAAATCAATAGTGAACGCTATTTACAACTAGGTTATAATTTCTGAAAGAGAAAATTATTATCTATGTAATGATGTATTACTCAAGTTCGTATGTTAACAACTAAAGGAGATAGAGCATTTTGTATGAGGTGTGTTGATTGAGAAAAAAAAGAACCTATTTTTTGCCCAACTTTGGGCACCCTGTACGGCTAAACGAAAAGAGACTCAAATATTTTTATATAAGCTTTTTTATTACAATTTGATGTATCTATCGATCTCTATTTAAAAAAAAAGCCGCGTGTAGCACAGTACACGTGATAGAAGTTAACTTCTTACATTAAGCATTATAAAGAAAACATCTGAAATGATGCAAAGCTTGTTACTTTGTATTATTTTTATGAAATTATTTAAGCCATGTTTAAATAATTCAAGTTGAAGTGGCGTATGCTATACAAATATAAAGATTATGGTTTCAAAAAAATTGCATAAGAGGCTATACCTTAGTAATAAGTGGATATACTTATTAGAAATATAAAAACACAATTAGACTTAATTCCCACTCCTGTAAATATCAACTAGTTAATATGTTGCATAATTTTAGGCTATGATGAAATTAAATACGTAAATACATACAGGACACGGATTCTAAAAATCGCTATCGCTAAATGAGATCGCCAAAAATCTCTTAATTTATATCAGACGCGCCTAAAAGTGTGTACCTACTTCCTTTATTTATTTATATCATTACATGACATGACATCACATCATGACATCACATCATGGCATTACATCATCACATCATATTATGGCATCACGTCATGACATCATATCATGGTATCACATCATGACATCACATCGTGACATCACTTCATGATATCACATCATGACATCACATCATGACATCACTTCATGATATCACATCATGACATCACATCATGACATCACCCGGTTATCCGGGTCCATATTATGACCCATATTTGGGGACCCGACCTAGAACTCATAATCAGTACATCTCTATATGAAAGCTGTGCTCAGTACCTTTCATTTGATACCAATATTGCTCAGAAATATTCCGGGGTCATCCGGGTCCACGTTTTGACCCATATCTGGGGACCCGACCTGGGAATCATAACTAGTAATTCTCCATGCAAAAGCCATTTTCAATACCTTTTATTTGATACCAATATTGTCCAAAACATTCAGGGGAAAGCCGGGTAAACGTTTTTATCTTTTGCTGTTTCCTGTTTGCTATTTCCGTGCAACGGAAGTGTACCTGCTATTTCCTTTTTAAAATTTCACTCTCCATAAAAACTCTATATCGCCGCCTAAGAAGTTAACTTCAAAATTGGTTTTACTCATACTTTAATTTTGAATTTATTTTTGGCCACAATCACCCATTGTGCGCCGTTTGGTTTATTTGAATTTCTTAAGATACCATTTGGATTAAGAAATGCTGCACAAAGGTTTCAACGTCTGATGGATGAAGTATGTCGCGGTTTAGATTTTGTTTTCGTTTATATTGCCGATGTATTGATTGCATCGGAAAATGAAGAACAATATTTGCAACACTTGAGAATGGTTTTTGATCGGTTTCGAGAATTTGATATGATTATTAATCCGACAAAGTGTCTATTTGGAGTACAGGAAATTGATTTTCGCACAGGAGTCAATGTTCAGAAAGCTTTATCAGGACCAAAGTTTGACTACATACATAAGTATATTAGCATCGATGCAGGAGTTTAGGTTTGGGAAATGTGATGTAAACATATTCTTTCTACGCTTAAGGAACACCCTAATCTATTAATTTTTGATTGCTTGCTTTTCCGATAGGTTAGGATGTATTATGTATTGTGGAACGATTTTCCGTCATCCCTTGTCAAGTTTGGAGACAAACCAGTACTGAGTTTCTATAACTGAACTCTATCAATGTTTTCGACTGAGTGACGTTATAATGATAGATTCTCACTTGCTTTTTAGATGGTGACAAAGTGTGGAACGTATTAACGTGACGTCATTTTGATCGACAATTTTCCCGATTTTGTTACAGAAACTCACTTCAGTTTCGGCTAATATGCGCCATCTTCAGGATGACAGAAAATCGTTCCACAATGCACCACCCTAATGTACATACATACTATATCCATACAAAATTTATAAATTGAAATCCATTTTCTCACATTTATTTTTTTAATTTTTCTTATTTATTTATGTATTTTTTTTTGTGTTTAAGTGCTTTGCCAGAATATTTCACGTTAAATAAGTTTGACATTTTTTTTCTTATTATTTTTGCACGCAAATAGTGTGTGTGTGTGTGTGTTTTTCATTTGTTAAAACTAAATTTGTTTACAGTTAATAAACTTATATGTACATACATAGTAACTGATACACATTTGATGTATATACTTAAATACATATGTACGCACAAGTACATACCAGGGCTGAAATTTATTGATATTTTTAACGATAAACAAAAAATAATTTTGTTTATGTTGAAACTTTTCATTTTAAAAGCATAAAAAATTTAACAAAATTCAGACTGCTTCAACAAAAATCAAAAAAATTATCAAAATTTTTTTCGTTTCGATAATTGCCGAAGCAAAATTTGTTTAAAAATATTGTTTCAGCTGCAAACAAAAAAATGATTACCAAAATAATTTTGTTTCCTGTGCCTATAAAAAAAAACTGAAAACCTATCATATAAATATGTATTCATACATACATATGTACATACATATGTATGTATATCTTAGCAACAAACAAACAAACATAAACAAAACGAAATCCTTTTTGTTATTTTGTTTTGATATCAAATTAGCAAAATTAATTGTGATACAATTTTATTGATAATTTTGGAATCGGAAATATTTTGGTTTTGATAAGCAGCAAAGCAATATAAATTTTTGATATTTTTTTTATATGTTTATTGAAACAATTTTTTTTTTGTTTATTTTGTTGAGCAGCCTTGGTACATACATATACAATTCTTAATCAAAAACAGTACAAACATATTTTTTACAAAAAATAGCATTGTTTTTAATATAATTTGCCGAAACTTTTTTACTTAAGCTTTTTTTATTTTTTTTTTATTTTAGCTTTGTTTAATTTTTTTTTTTAATTTTCCTCATATCACAGTTCGCTCGAGATTTATCGAATTTTGTTTCTTTGTAATTTTGTAACATAAATATTAATGGCCTGTGTCTTAGTTAGAAGAATTTTTAAGTTGTTAAAAATTAAAATAATAGCAAGATAATAAAAGCACACATGTATGTATGTATATACATTAGAGTGGCCCTTACGAATATGGACAATTTTTTTTTTTTACTTTTTTGAGACGTTACCCCCTGAAATGGTTCCATGTACGAAGAAAATATTCCCCGTTTAATATTTGCTCGATTAATCAACGTTAACCCGTGCCACAATGTGCTGAAATAAGGAACCAAGGGTTTTATGGTTCGGTGGACGTTTATATTGGACGAATTCTCTTCTATTTTTGAATTTTAGTAGATTACAAGGTGGTTATTTAGTAGACTCCACAAACAAATGATTTATAAACAAAAGATACTAATATTCTATATATTGAAGTTCTGAAATGTCATGGATCTTTATTTACTCCTATGTACAAACAATTTGAGAAAATTGAAATTTTTAATATATATTTTTATTATTTTTATACGAGAAATTTTAAAAATGAGTAAGTACCCTCTATTAGTGTATTTGTACATTCTCGTACATGCATACACAAATAAGAAATAAAATTCAGATCTTTAATTCGCTTGAAAGTCCACTGAAAGCGTTTGCGGAGCAGTGAAATAACTCCCAAATAAAACAAATTAAATAACTCCCAAAGAAAGAAATGAAATAAGTAACACACTGCGAGTTATTTTATAACGAAACAAGTCATTCACTGTGCCAGCATTTGCAGTTGACTTGCAGTTGGGTAGCTAATTCTCACACAGAATGAAAGATCACTATCCACATAGTAAAACCCCTAAACAATTGCAATAGCTGTAACTTTTAGACTACTTTAACCCTCTAACACCCCGATGATGAGGTCGCTTTTACCCTTTTTTAGATATATATACATATATTATTTCGAAGGTCGTTAGAGGGTTAAATAGTTACATATATAACATTGTTCGTAGAAAAAATAACCTAAAAACCATAGTCCAGGGCACTTATATGGAGGTGATTTTGCGACAAAATTTTATTTTGGGACTTTTCTTACTATTTTTTTATATCAGAAATCAACTAATATGGTGTCCTAATGTAGAAAATTGGAAATCTTTAATATTCTAAGTGCCTTCTCGGATGAAATTTTTACAAAATGAAACCGACATTGGGGACTTTATCATGAATTTCTGAAGCATTTTCAAACGATAGTTACGCTGACTATGAGTTAAGTGACCGTGATACGGACACAAACTTTCCCAACGCCGACAGATACTCACTTTTGCTATATTTGTAAAAAACTAATTTGTCTCACATGTGTTAAAAAGGTGTGTCTGGTGTGTGCTTTAGTTAACTGACTTCATAAGGGTATAACACCTGCAAATTTCCGACTTTCGAAAGTAAGGGCCACTCTAATATATATATGTATGTATGTATATGTACATGTCACTGCGAATACAAGAACTGTTATGTGATTTTTTTATTTCTTTTTTTACACATTTCACTAATCCTGTTCATTATGCAAATTTCTGCATTTGTAGTTATTTGATATATCTTTTGGTTTAAAAGTTACCTTATTTTTGGAAAATATGCGCCCACACAAAACTGCATAATTTTTAATTAAAAAAAATCCATGAAATGTGTCTGATAAATTTTCATACCATAATAGGAACAATGATCAGTTTTCTAGGACTAGCAGCATATTGGAATTGCATATCGTCGTACCATACGAAAACTAGCACTTTCAAAATTTTTTACAAAGAAATTTTATGAAAGAAATTTTAAAAGTGCTAGTTTTCGTATGGTACGACGATATGTTTATACAAATACTACCAAGTTCAATTCAAATGATGTAAGAAAACAGCTATGTGCTTTTCATAAATCAATAACATTCATTTAATACAATCCTCTCCTGAAAAGTTACTGAAAAACACTTAACTGTTTTTGTGCACGCAGCGACGTTGTGTACTTGTGCAAATCGAATAAATTGAAATTTAAGCTTTTAATGTTGAATTCAAGTGTATAAATCAAAAAGTTAATAAAGAAAAATAATTCTTGTTCAAGTTATTTTTGAAATGTTATGTACATAGGTATTTATTATTATTATTCAGCCCTATCATGAACTTCATGTGAAAAATTTCTCTCGAAAAATACAAAGCAAAACAATTTTTCACACTTTGGCCTTATGCATAAAAACTGAGCTCTTTCTCAAGAGACTCAACTCAAACTTAATCTCGAGAAATAACCAAATAATTTAAATTTAATTTTACGAAAAAAACTGAGTATGAGCTAAAGCTCGATTTTTATGCAGTATGCCCTTGTCTTTGTTTTGCTTTGCAATTTTTGGTAACATTTTGTTCACATGATTATTTTTGTTTGTTTGCTTGTATGCACACTGTTAATGTTCTATGAGTTGTAGTAATATTTTTCTGTATCTAATTATATGTTTATTTTGGTTGAAGGTTGTAATTCACAGTAGCTTATTGAAACGATGTACAATTAAGAAACTCTAACATCAATAATTATGCAAGCGGTTTTATTTTTTCAGACAATTTAATTTGTAGATGCGATATTCTCTTTATCGATAGATTTTTTGTTAATTTTTATTTATTTATAAATTTTTTTTCTATTACTCTTGAATAGTTCACATTGTATTAGACGAAAAATATTGTTTTTTTTTCCAACATTGGCTTAATTTATGTATTTTATTTATTATGTATGTATGTATACATATATACATATGTAATCACAAATGGTAATTTATATACTAACACACATTGAAATATGTATGTATGTACTAGTTTAATAATAATAATTACAATAAAATTCTCGAACATACGCTTTTTATGTACTTACATACATCTGTATGTACATATATATGCATGTATGCCAATATTTACATGCATATTAATAATTTTTATAGTGATTCGCACGAAACGCCTAGTTTTGCTTGACTCAGCTGGACTATGTGAGCGTATTTTGCGGTACAAAGGATAATTAAGCACATATTACGGTTTTTTGTTTTTTTTTTTTTTGCTTTGTTTAATATTTTTATTTCATTAAGAAGTACTCTACACATAATTCTTAGTTTTTTTTTAGTTTTTGTTACTATTTAAAGTAATCATTTACATAAAATATTAATTTCGAAAAATATTCAC
The DNA here is from genome assembly GCA_960531455.1 of Urophora cardui. NCBI lineage: Eukaryota > Metazoa > Arthropoda > Insecta > Diptera > Tephritidae > Urophora > Urophora cardui. The sequence goes on along the minus strand of OY482670.1, from coordinate 103,954,320 downwards.
ATCGCATTTCGTTTTTCGGTTGTAGTTTTTTTTTAATTTTTTTTTTTGTATCTCATATACAGACTTATTAGATTTGCCTAAATATTTCAGTTCCTTTACTAACCAATTCGTACTCTCCAAAATCACATAATTTTTTGTATATTTTTTTCTTTTCATAAGGCGCATTTCTGTCGTACCAAGTATGAAAAGAATACTGGCTTATTCATCAAATTACCTTCAAAGCAACAACACCAACTCGACTATTAAAAATATTTTAAAAATAGTCGAGTTGGTGTTGTTGCTTTGAAGGTAATTTGATGAATAAGCGAGTATTCTTTTCATACTTGGTACGACAGAAATGCACCTATATTTAATTTTTCTGTTTTATTTTGTTAAAATCTAAAATTATTTTCAATGTAGTGCAATTTTAAAATTTGCCTATAATTTCGATTTGCATGGTCTTTTTCTGGTTAGTTTTTTTTTTTGTTTTGTCAATTATAAGATTACATACATAAGTGCATACTCGTACATTCGCTTTGCACTTAAATTTAAAATGCGCATCTTTGGTCTGTCTCTCTCCCTTTCTCATTTCTCTTCCTCTCTCCTATAAATGCCTGTAACTTTCTCCTCTCTATCTTTCACGTAATATTAGTTCATTTCATATTTTGTTCCGGCTGCACACCTCGTTGCCACGCCCTATTTTATCAGAAAATTATCATTGTAGCATTTGGTGTCGTTATATGCCACCCCATCCTCGGCCAGCAAACGCAACCCGAATTCATTCAGATTTTTCAGCAGTTACTTGTTATTCCCACCGAAGAATTGATGTCATGACGTTGCCGTTGCATTGGCGGCTTCTTCTGGTGTACTTCGATTGCTGCTGTTGCAGACAAGTCCGCTCACCGAATGGCCCACCGTGACTGATGTTGATTGTACCACGTCTGGAAGCGTTATGTTAAATTTAATATAATTTGAGTAATCTGCGAAGTAACTAAAACATAATTGTGTTTTATTTTGTGTTTGGCTGCCGTAGCAAATACACATGTTATTATTGTCGCGTCAGCTTTTACATACATACATATGTATGTATGTACAATGAAAATAAATATAATAAATATTTAGAAGAATGGAAGTGATCATTCGGTTGAATCGCTTTAAAACTGCAAGTGTTTTCCGGACTTACCGTTGCCTTGTCGACTAAACTCAAATAATCTGCTACAACCGCAACAACAACAAGGCCATCAAGGCTCTATAGGAAATATATTCTAATCCTTACAAAATCGTAGTGATAACATCAATAACACGGCGAAAAAAACCATTCCATACCGAAGCTAAAATACATGAGTTGCCCACTTTCAAACATGGCTATGTGAAGCGTTTTCGATTTTGAGTTTTTGGTTGAAATTCTTTTAAGTCTATATATATGTACATACATATTTGTGCCCGCAAATTAAAGTAGCCTAACTCGAGATAGTGCGAAATTGAGTTATTGTTATAGGATGTATTGTGGAACGATCCTCCGTCATCCCTTGTCAAGTTTGGTTTGTAGACAAACCGGTTTCGGCTAATATGCGCCATCTTCAGTGTCTTTTTTCGCACTGAAGATGGCGCATATTAGCCGAAACCGGTTTGTCTACAAACCAAACTTGACAAGGGATGACGGCGGATCGTTCCACAATACATCATATTCCTACCCTGTCGGAAAAACAAGCAACCAAAAAGTATTTATTGTTATAGGGTTAATCTTTGGAGGAAAATCCATCGATCTGTCTTATCCCCATTTAAATCGGAGTAATAGTTAAAAAGTTATTAAGATATACAAATTATCCTTACTCAAATAGAAACATTTTGCATCAGTTAAAGTAACTTATCTTCACTTAAGTCTAGTATTGTATGAAAATCATTTTATTAAAACATCCTAACTAGAGTTATGTGGGCACATTTATTTGTGTTTACTGTTTATTAAAAACACTTAACTCGAGTTAAATGGAGTATATCGAGTTAAATGGAGATAAAAACCTTGTTGGAAAGAATTCAGTTTAATAAAAAAAACTTAACTAGAGTTAATTCTGCTTTTCGTAAAAATTGTATTCAATAAAAGCGTTTTAGTTATAAAAGTTAATTTTTTCGCCATAAACTTTGCTTTAAGATTCCTCTTTCACAACTATTCCTTCTCTAACACTAAAAATCCATTGTTTTCACTTTTAAAAATCCGAATTGGTCCAATAGTTTAAGTTTTGACAAAAAATCGATTTTTCTCCGTTCACCATATTTTGAGTTAAGCTACTTTAATTTAACGGCAAAGATATGTATGTATATCATCGTACTATTTAACCAAAATACACCTCTCGAATGCAAAGAAAGGTTTAGAGAAGATTCCTAAGCAAAACAAAAGATAAAACGGAATAGCAAAACCAATGCAACAAAATTACGAAAAAAATATGAAACCAAGCAAGTGCCAAATCTAAATCGCATACACAACAAATTTGTACAAAAAATGAAAAGAAACACAAAACTATTTAAATTTACATGAAATTTTTATTCATAAATTTACACAAAAGAAAGAAATAAACTTTTCAAATTGCATTATTTTTATATGTATATATGTATAATTATTGTTGTTGTTATTTAAACTATTATTTTTTATGGTGTTAGCAGTTTTTCTACCAACTATTTACATACATACATACATATTTTCTTTCTTAAATACACAGAATCCAATGTAGGTAGGTATGTATGTAGGTAATATATGTGTATGTATTTCTTAATAAAGCTAAATTAAAAGAAAAAAATCAATAATAATAAAAAATAACTGAAAATTATACTATAATTAATTCAAATAAACCTGCATATGCAAATATGTGTGTACGTATGTACATACATATATAAAATCGTAAACCCGATCAAGCACGATGCAACATTCTCAATTTCATTACTCACGAGCGAAATAATTTTAACTCTGGATGAAGGGGAGCGCTAGATGAGCTACAAATCATTTTGCATTCACAAGCATATTGGCTGATTCGCATTTTTCGAATATAAAGTAGGTAAAAGGGTTGATAACAATGTGTGACAGTGAAGAAATACTTTTGTAGGTCTAGTCAAGTATACAAAAACCCAGTAGGCCGAAAGATCTACAGATCATCAATACTTTCATCATTACATTTCCTTTATAGAAGATAACAACTTCCATGACTATGCCCCATGACTATCGCACGGCAATGCCCGCCTTCGCATAAATGACTTTGTATAGTAAAAAAAGCAATGAAGCGAAAGTTTCGGGCTTTCATTCCAAACCGCATGCTTTTTTCATGTGGTGGTTATTATAATCTTGTTAGGTATTCAGCGTGAATGGTAGCAGTATTGTAGTGCTGAATATACAGCCGCTACCACCTAACTTTGTTATATACTTCATTCGTATAAATTTTTCTGCTTCGGCTTAGTCTTCTTAACTGCTCACAGTGTAATCAATACCTGACCGGATTATATACATATGTATATATGTATATACACACATGTATCTGGAATAGCTTTTACAGAACATCTGAGCTTGCTGATAAGCAGAAAAGCGAGCAGTTGGAATTTTCGAGAACTGAATTGAGCCCATAGACTTTCTGCTTTCAATTAAGTACTTTATTTTGTGGCTAGTAATATTTATATTCAAGTACTGCAGATATTATGCAACAGAGACTAAACCAATAAATAATAAACACCCAAAGTTGTTGCAATGAAAGCGGAGCAACTATATTATTCGCTAATTTTTTGCACTACCACTTTGATCTACACCTTTTTCAGTTTATATTCAGAAAGTTACAATTCATATTCAGAATTTCCATTTCATATTCAATATATCAATTGTAATTTTTTGAATATCAATTGTAATTTTCTGAAAATCAATTGTAATTTTCTGAATATCAATTGTAATTTTCTGAATATCAATTGTAACTTTCTGAATATGAAATGAAGCTTCTGAATATGAATTGTAATTTTCTGAATATGAAATGGAAATTCTGAATATGAATTTTAATTTTACGAATATCAATTGCAACTTTCTGAATATAAACTGAAAAAGGTGTAGTGAAAACACATCAAATGTCACTAATTAACTTTATTTATTGGACAAACAAGTGCACTTAATGTGAATTATATATGAGCTATTGGCCAGTTTTTAATTAAGAAAAATTGAAAAAAATTATTTGGTAGAAGTTATGGACCCATTTCGGAGACCATCACATAATAGTATAATTTCTTTAAGTTCCGTCCATTCAACAATTAGTGGAGCAAGAAAATTAATGCGTCATTCCCATATCTGGCATAAAAGCATTTTGACCTTGACTATGCTCTTCGGAAAAATAATGTGGTGTTAAAATTCAAACTATCATTTCAATAGTTAAAAATTACATAGTCCCCTGAGATGAAATGAGAGTTGCACCGCTAGTTTTATGATAGTCAAAAGCAAAATTGTAGGCCAGCAAAGCTTAGCAGAATAGTTAAAAATGTTTTTTTTTTCTTCATAATGAAAGGGTTAGCGAGAAAAAGCGATAGAGTCTAACGCCGTTTTCTTAGCAGTGGGCTATACAGCTTGGCTTATTGTTATAGAGTTAAACACGAAGTAAATTACAGCTTATCTACATATTTGTGTATATAATTAGCTTAACCGAAACGTTTTTAGATATTTTCCCAAGCGACATTTTTTTTTTTTTTTTCATATTTTTGGTGAACCAAAATAGTTGCAGTAATTTAACATCACCGATCGCCACCACCACCGCCACCGCCACCAACGCTACCACCTGTAACTTCAACCATCGCAGCGGTCGTTGTCGTCGGAGACGCACTAGACACATTATCATCGCAGTTGGACTTTTTTGTATCATTGTTCACAATGTTAGTGCTGCTGCTCACAACTGGTGGCGAGGTGGTTCCACTAGTAGTGGAAGTTACACCGCCGCTTGCAGAGGCGGGCGCATCCGTCGTAGAAGGAAAGTTAGTGGCGGAGGCGGCGCCAGAGGTCAGCGAAGATGGCACATCTGTCGCACTTATCACCGGTGCTGCTACTCTATCCTTGGGATCACTTTGTAAATTGTTCGCTTGGGGATCGCTTGTGGTGTTGTGTTGTTTAACGATGACACCGTTGTTGTCTGGAGGCATGTTGGCCATAACTTTGGGATTGTTACTAAAATTACCTGAACCAGCTGTTATTGCTGATAATGTTGTTCCATGACCTGGCTGCTCCTGGCCCCCACCAATAGTGGTTGGTGCTTTCGCAGATGGTGATATGGATGCGGATGTATGTGGTTCTGCAGTTTGTGAAATCGCACTATTTGGACTGCATTGAGCCGTTGTTGTTGATTCCTCAACATTATATATATTGGTATTGCCTTCTTTGCCACCAGTGGCTGCTGCTGGCGGCGATGCTGATGGACTTCTCTTATCGGAGCTGCTCACGTTGCGCGTGCTATTTTTCACGCCATCCTTTCGCTCTCTGTCCGCGTTGTTCATTTCTGCGCTACCACCGCCGCCATTTAATTCATTGGCTGTGTGTATATTATGACCGCCACCACTACTGGCAACTGAGGGCACTTGAACGCTAGAATTCGAGTTGGAGCCGGTCAAGTCCAAGGTGGCCGATTCCAGGGCGCTGGACGCCAATGTATTTGACTTCTCTTGCAGGGCAGTATTTTGGGCGGCGTGTTGTGGTGGTATTACACCGAGGCCGAGTTGGCGCGACGGATGGGGACTGCTAGCAGAACGTCCGCCATTTTGATTATGCATACCGGGATTTTGGTTGGAGGGTTGTTGCTGTGGTGCTGCTTTCATCGTAATTGGTGATGCCGAGTGGCCGCGTCCCGAATGACTTGTTAGCGATAGTGGCTGCTGATGGGCAGAGGTTGGCGCAAGTCCAGCAGTGTTACCTAAATGCTGACTAGAGTGATGTGAGTGATAAAGCGAGTTACTCATCTGCGGAATATGCGACGAGAGCGTAGAGGTGGCTTGGCTCATGCTACCCGAAGATTGCAAACCGGAAGATGGCGACTGTGCAACACTGCTTGGTATCGATACTTTCATGCCGGCATTGCCACTTGCATTAGGTTGCAAACTCAAATTCATGTTATGCGGCGACGTATTAGTTGTGGATGTTGGCGGCATGGACACCGAGTGTGGTGAAATTTGATGGCTGGGCACCATGGCAGGATGATGCGGTGAGATATGTGGATGTGTGAGATTGAGTCCGTGGTGAGAAAGACCCAAGGCTGCGCCTGGAAAACCAGGATGCGGTAGACCCAAGGCGCCGGGCTGTAAATGATGTGGCAGAGCGCCAGGCCCATGTGCTAGTGTTGGCACACTACCTAGACCGGGCAGGCCCAAATTAAGGCCCATCGCAGCATGCGGACTTTGGCGCTGGCTGGCTGCATGATAAGCCGACATCGGTGGCAAACTGTGCAAACCACCTGGCGGCGCACGCAAGCCCAGACCCAAATGCGGCATCATTGGTCCAATCAAGTTTCTGCCCAATGGATACAATTGGCTTGTATAGTGATGCGAGGCGGAGAGTATCTGTCTTTCTCGTTCTCTGGCCTCTCGTTCCTTCTCACGCAATTCACGCTCTCGCGCTTCCTTTTCTTTTAGCTCTTTCTCTCGTTGCTCCTTTTCCCGCTGCTCACGTTCGCGTTGCTCTTTCTCTCGTTGTTCACGCTCTCTCTGCTCACGCTCTCGTTCTCTTTGCTCCTTCTCTCGCTGCAATTCTCTCTCGCGCTCTTCCTCCCTTGCGATACGCGCTCGATGCTCCTCTTCCAACTTCATGCGTTCGTGCAATGCGGATCCCAAGCCAAGGGCAGCGCCCGGTATCATCGAGTACAAATGTGAGGCATACGGTGAGGCCATCGGCGGATACAAGGCGTGTGGATGCGAATGATGGGAACCGGCAGCACGTAAAATTTGAAAGCGTTGATCTAAGTACAATTGCTCGGAATAAGGCAGGCCAGCCGGACTCAGAAATGGTCCTAGAAAAGTTTAATCAAATCAAAATTAGACACAAATTAAGTTTCAATTGCAAAAGCCTTAAATCAGCAACAGTTACCTGGCGGCATCGTTGGCAAAGCAGGAAATGTCGCATAAGCATCCAAGGAAAAAGCGCCAGCCGGATGTATTAGGCGCTCGTCTGACCGGTATGGCTGGAAACCACTCCGCGCCAACAACTCCGGCTGCATTTGCACGGATTGCTGCGAACTCATGCGTGCCATCTTCTCAGTTGGTACCGGCGAGGAGCCTGCTCGCTTTTTGCCCAATAAACGCTCATCGACGCCGCCAACTTGACCTCCGCCAGTCGACGATAGACGATCATTTGCCATGCCGGATCGCGCCGATATCGAATTCGATACATTGATGCTCGTGTTGGAGACGCTTACAGCAGTTGGTCCGCCATTTCCTCCGACTCCATTGCCACCACTGCCTCCACCGCGTTCGCCGCGTACATTTATATCATCTTCATCTTTAATATCAGCTTGTTTAGCTAAATTTCGCAAAGCAGAGGCGAACGGCCCGCGTCCACTCGATTGTGTCGCATTCAAGGCGTTCGGCACGCCCACCAGTTGCTGTTGTGCTTGTGCGGCTGCTGCTGCAGCAGCGACAGCCTGTTGATGCGCATGATGCTGCTGCTGCTGTTGTTGTTGTTGTTGTAATGTCGCCGCCTGTAAGCCGGTCAGCTGACCGGGGGGCATTGCGTGACTCATCAGCGCCGGATTGGATGATATTTGCGCAGTCGATGCCACGCCGCCTCCACCAGCACCGCTATTGCCAGCACCAGACGTAGTAGAGGGTGATTGTATGTGATGTGGTGATGGTATGGGTGGAGCCGGACTGGTTGCCGGGCGCTTCTGGCCGCTCTTCGGTGGAACTGCAAAACACAAAAAAGAAAAAGAAAACGGAAAATTCGATTAGTTAAATTAATATGTAATTACAGTTGAACCAATTAATGTAATACTACACTGGTGCGGATACAACTCTAAGAAGTTTAAAGGCCGAGCTACTCTCGCAATTCGTAGCGTTTTTAGTTTTTCCTAGTAATTGGGCGGAGCTACGGATGGAATGCCGCCCACTGCTGAGGGGTGAACTCTATTTTTAAACAAATTAATCTATATATTAATACGCTAACATGAATTTTGTCCGCGACCTTTTGGCGATTATACTGAACCGATTTTAAAAGTTGGACTATCATTAGAAAGGAAATTCCCTAGAATAGGTCCATTTTAATTTTCATTAAAATCGGTTGGAAAAGAAGTGCACAATCGCCGTTGGAAAATTTCTGTGTAATTGTTGTTGTTGCAGAAAATTCCTATATTATTGTTATTGCAAAAAACAATAATTGTCATATTTTTGTTGCCTGCTTTTAGGCGCAGGTATTGCAAACTGCTTTACCGGTTTCTGTACAATCAGAAGCGCCATTTGTCATGCATGGTCTGTGTCCAAACTAAAACAAACAAAACAGTGCTATCCAAACTAAGGTAAAAAAAGAGTACCTTCCACATTAGGAAATTTGTATGAAAATTTTTTTAATTAATTAAAAAGATAAATTTGAATAAAAAATATCATAAAGTTAAAAATATTTTTGCGTTCTGGAATAGCTAAACCACTTATGCAATTGCATATTTTTAAGGAAAATAGATAGCGATATGGTCCCACAGAGAGAAATTAAAGTTAATAACTAAATATTCTAAATTTTCGTATTTATTTCTGCATATTTTGCATATTACATATAACTTTCATATTTGCATAATAATTGAGGTTTAACAGTTTTAACTCCGCGAGACTCTAAGTTCCCCTCCCGGGACCAATAAGTATTTATATCTATATATGTATGTATGTATAGCAAGCCGACGCACATACATAGGTAGATTTTACGAATTTATGCGGCCAAAATTTGAAAATTTTAAAATTGGTACAAATACAAAATCCAAAATCGCTCTACGTTTATAATAGACCGGTATCCTCGGCTTCTATAGACAACCGGGGTGCCCCTGCCGCTAGTCGAAACTTATTATTCTCCCACTTTTTCGATTTTTTATTTTTTACGTATTTTAAGTAACCCATTTTTAAACATCAATATTTTTACAGCCTTATTCATAAAAAAATCCTATAACACATTATAAACGCTCAATAGTAAAAACTCTTTTTAACTTTATAAAGCCGTTATAATGCACATTATTCATAAACGATTTATAAAGGTTTTATTAGTATCATTGATTTATAAGTTTTTTGCTGTCCAAGTCAAAATAAATGTGGCAATGTTGGTTACAAAAAATGTCAACCTGACAAAAAATTACAAATTTAAAATAAACAAATATGTCAATAAATGTATTCAAATTCGAAAAACAAAAACGAATGCGGAAAATAAAAGGGTAATGCAGTGAAAAGGCGAGTAGAGGAGACAACTGGGCTTGCTTAGCAAGTGCCACCGCTACCCTCATACAATTTAAACCCCTGCGAAGTACGATTTGCCTCTTCTACCTATACATATATATTTGCAAATACTCTGCGTTGTACAATACTCACAGCACAGTTCAAATGCCGCTACGAATAAATCCCCTATTCTTCATTTGGAGTACAAATACCATTTGTATTTGTTCTGTTCGATCAAATAGTATACACTAAGTTCGCGCCACGCTACAAGTAGAGAAAATAATCTGGCCTACTTGGAGTGTGTTTACGCAATTCCTCAAAGATTCGCGAGTAGTGTACACTATATCGACGGCTGAGAATAAGATCGCCCAGATTTTGCTTCAAAAACGCCCTATTTCAGAGAAAATTCAATATATATTTCTCTGAAATAGGGCGTTTTTGAATAATTGTCTGAAATAGGACGTTATTGAAACAATTTTTCAAATAGGGCGTTCTTGAAGCAAAATCTGAAATAGGACGTTATTCAAACAATTTTTGGAATAGGGCGTTTTTGAAACAATTTTTGAAATAAGGCGATCTTATTCTCAGCCGTCGATATAACCTTTTTAGCTGAAAATAAATACAGTGGTAGTGCGTTTATTAGTGAAAGACAAGTACAAGTAGATAATATAATTGGACGGCCGAAAATACAAATACGGCATACAGTAGTCTGACTTAGCCCGTTGAGATCACCTGCGTCGTCTTGAATCTGTTCGGATTATAGAATACATGCAAACATAGATACTTAGCAGTTCAAATGAATTTTAATGACACACATATCTCACTTCTTTTCGACCCCAACATCGCAAAGCCACTATCACCTGCAATATCGCTGAAGTCCCTAAACCTCGTTTATTGAGATATAAGATTTTACTAAATTAACTATCCTTTTACGCTGTCCTTGGTAAAACAACAAGAATGCGCCAGTCCTTACACGATACCTTTTTTCCTTGCGAAAGGTGCCCCGGGTCATGTTTATTGCAAGATCTAAGCAGTATTCGAGGTAAGGAGTTGCATATTCAGTAGAATATTCAGTATAAAAAATACCTTGAAACTGGATTCAAAAGCCATTGCCTGAAAAATTAACTGAATACGCAGTGAAGGCATCAGTGCTATTGAATTTTTCCCTGAAAGCTCAATGTACTAGCTTTTTTCTATGGAATTTCTCCCTGTGCCTTCAGGCCGTTTTTCATACAGAAACTCTCCCTTCTCTTTCGGCAGTTTTTAGGTCGAAAGGGAAAGTTCAGATTTTGGAACTACATCTCTACTGAATAATAAAATAATTGCCCCTTTCGATTCACAATTTCTCTTTATAGCGAGCAGAGAAATTGTGAATCGAAAGCGGCTATAATATTGCACTGGCACGTTTATAACACTGACGAGTTCCATGGCCGAGCTTCTCTCGTAATTCATGGTGTGCTCCTTAACCTTTGGTTTTCCTACTAATTGAGTGGATCTACAGTTTTATGCCGGCTCCGAACGGCGAACGCATTTTTTGTGAGTAGCTTTTTCATGGCAGAAATACACTCGGAGGGTATCCCGCCCACTGCCGAGAGGTGACCGCTATTTCTAAAAACCCAATTGGATTTTAATTAATTACAAAAATTTGTTGGTGTTTGTCCGGACCGGGGTTAGAACCCGAGACCTCTGGTATGGCAGGCGAGCATTCTACCCACTGCACCACAGTGGCCATCTCTACTAAATATTCAGTAGGACATATCGCACACTAAATCAAAAAGCGTCACAACTCAAAATTTTTCGAAATCGGGTTTCTTCCATAAATTGGTACACAGAATATATCTCTAGCGGCTGCCAAAAAATCTTTTCCATCAGAGTCTTTTTTAACTGAGAAATAACTATTATACGTAGCCTTTTCCCATATCATTGCATATAAAAATTAAAAAGTTTTTTGCCTCTCCTGAAAATTTTTGAATTTTCAGTTGTAACGCTTTTTGATTTAGTGTGCGATATGTACAGTTTGTCAATTAATTCTTTGCAAAATGAAAACAGTTCAGAAATTTGTTTTCATACTGGTATTTGGTCAACTAAACTTAACTTTTAATTTTTTTTTAAATGCTAATATTAAATTAAATACGTTTACAACATTTAGGACCAAAAAAGTCCAAAACTTAAGGCATAGAAACAACACAAAAAACAAAAGTTCAAAAAATTATAAAATACACATTGTCAATTAATTCTTTGCAATTTTTTCATATGTGACAGTAACTGAAAAAACCGACCTGATCGTTGAAATTTTGATATGACGGCCACTGGCCTCAACCACACATTGTAGACGAAGGGTCATGGAATGAATCAGGTCCATCAGCGCATAAATTTCGCGTATTTTATGCCATTCTTCCTGAATGGCATTAATTACAGCATTTTTCGCTAGTAAACCTTCATTTTCGGTCTTGTTATTTCAAAAAAAGCGAAAAATGTTTGACTGGGTTTAAGCTAGGACTTTGGGCAGGTGTATCCATTGATTTGGTGCAATTATGCAGTACCCAAGTCCTGCACAGCAACGATTTTTTTTAGGATGTTTGTTCAGGTGCAGCTTTTACTTTAATTTATTGGCGTTTTTTGGTTAAAGAATGCAAATTTTTATTGCGATTCTCGACTAATCGTGTCAAGCTAAAACTCCTTCTTCATCAGGTCATTAAAAATCCGCAGTCCGCCAACACCCTTGAGGATAAGCGACTCCACATTATTTCAGACAATTTTCGAAACATCTGATTTGGTCTAATGTTCTTCTGTAGCAGAGCTGTGTTGATGTTCTCTTTCGCAATGAAACAAAAATATATCTCTATACGCACGATGCATCGCGATGGACACAGAAAAATTTCGCATACATACATATGTCACAAAATGTTAGCAAACAATGACCATCAATATTTCATTTGTTAGTTATAAGCTGAGCAAATAAGCTGCACATTCAATTAGCTTTGCATAATTTATTAAACAAAGTCAGCTCGACAATTCAAAAATAATGTATAATTTTATTTAGATAAATATGTACATGCATATGGCCGATTTTCTGGGAAAGTAAACCAAGTAGTTTTTTTTTTTGTCAAATATTGCAAGCACTGGGGTCTTGCGGGGTTCATGACATATTTGTCGTTTTCGATTCGCCATCACACAAGCGAGGTCGGATCGAACAAAAATGTTTGAATCCATAATGAGTAGTAGCCATACTCGCTAACTGGTCGATAAAAATTTCCCTCTGCTCGCTATCATTCACATATAAATTTGACAGAAGGAAATTTATAGCCAGCAGAGAAATTGTGAATCGAAAGCGGCTATTATAGTAGCTGTTGAAAACAGTGGCATTCAATTTTAGTCGTTTTAAATTAAACTTTTCGCTCTTTTTATAAAACGTTGTGATTAAAAAAAAATATGGTCGGAAGTAGTTCAGTAAACAAAAAGTTAAATATAACATGTTTGTTGCGACTAAATTTAGCCGTTCAAGTTTTATCTATTAGAAAATTAGTTATAATATCATAACACGTAAAGTTTTTAAAAAAGTTATGTTCCAACTAGCAGTTATGTGAAAAGTAAATGTGCCGCAAAAATCTTATGTAACGTTAGCAGTGCAAAACCAAAAAAGTTTTTTTAAGACATGTTAAAATACGTTTTAATTTAATTTGTTTATATATTTTCTTAATACTATACGTATATCTCACGTTCCAATTAAAAAAAGTTAAACTTCCAAAGATTTGAAGACATTGTTAGCTTAAATAATATGTAACGTTAGCAGTGATTTTTTATCTATATAATACATATAATAATATTGTAACAGTTCGATATCTGTACATTGAAGATTTTCAAGAAAAATTGATAGGAGAGGTCATTATTGGACCAGCGGAACCCAAATCTACAATTTTTAGAAGTCTATCTGTCTGTCTGTCTGTCTGTCCGCCTGTACACTAAAAATAAAATTTCGTAAAATAACTACGAAAGACTTTCGTAGTCTAGAGATTCGTAATATGTACGAAAGTTTCGTATATATTACGAAAGCATTTTTCTCAACAAAATTTAATTTAGGAATCTTTCGTAAATATTACGAAAGGGCTTTCGTAAACCATTTTCTAATATTTTTTTCGTATATATTACGAAATATTTCGTAAATATTACGAAACACTTTCGTAAATTTTCTTAAAATTATCTTTACGAATAATTTCGTATATTGTACGAAAGTTTTCGTAACATTATCAAAGGATTAAAAGATTTACGAAATACTTTCGTAATATATACGAAATACTTTCGTAACACTATCAAAGGTTTAAACGATTTACGAAATACTTTCGTAATATATACGAAATACTTTCGTACAATAATATTTTACTGTACAAGTCTTCTTTCATTGTAAAGTGTTGAGTCGGTGCAATAATATCAAAAATTATTTTAAGTAGTAAGTGCGTAATGAAATAATGCATAAAAGAATAATGCATTGTAAATAAAAAGACAATATTGATATACAAAATAAACTGTGATATTTTCCAACTTAATTAAACTTAAAGGTGAGTACATTAGTTGCATTTACTTTTTCCTTTTTTCGGTCTTATGTATTTTCCTAAATAAGTACTCAATAAAATAATATAAAGAGATATTTCTACACTCAGAGAAAAAATTTTAAAAACATATGAAAATGTGCTTAAAATTGGCAAAAACGTATTTAAAAGTGATGTAGATACGACCATTTTTATTTTAAAAAGGTTCATTGTAAAATTGTAAAATCAAGAAAAAACATTTTAATTTAAAAATGTTTATTAACACGCTTTTATTTTTAATTCAAGCCCTATGAGATTTTGAACTTGAAACTTGCGCTTTTATTCCCTTCATTTTAATTTTCAATTTAAAAATTAATCTATTTAATCCAAAATACATTTTCTCCGAGTGTAGCTGCTTGAATTTTAAGGATTTAAGTAGTTTCCCTTTATCTTTATCTTTATCTTTATCTTTATCTTTATCTTTATCTTTATCTTTATCTTGATCTTTATCTTTATCTTTATCTTAGTCTTAATCTTAGTCTTAATTTTTAATTTTTATTTTTCTTTTTTTTTCATTTTCTTTTTTTTCTTTTTCATTTTCTTTTTTCTTTTTCTTTTTCTTTTTCTTTTCCTTTTTCTATTTCTTTTTTTTCTTACTTTTTCACAGGGGTATCTGTTTAAGTGGATCGGAACGACGTCCACATTTGCAAATTGCGATTTCCAAAGTTTCCTATGTTTGTAAGAACACGTATAGGCAATAAGTACCTCTTATTTTATTAGTTACTAAAATTAATATTAAAATAAATGTAAAATATTAAAATAAATAAAAAACTTTTAAATGAATTGAATAAATTAATTTCAGTAGATATTTAAAACTAAAATGAAATTATCTAAATTTATTTCTTATGCATATATAAAACATCTTTCTCTTAGCATTATTTTATTGATATACATATTTTGAAAAAGTTTTCAAATTTCGTTGAAATATACATCATATGTACATAAATATATCGTTGGCTTCGTGAGCAAATGTGCTAAGTCCATTTATGGTAACTTTTCAGGAGAGGCAAAAAACCTCCTAACTTTTTTTGTTGTTACTATTTTAAAAATCTGAAAATGCAGTTTACTTCCTCAGATGGTCGTGCTAAAATACCAGTAATCGGCACATTTTAATATAAAGCTTGTACAAAGTTATGAGCTTCTTTAGGACTTAGCACATTTGCTTTCTATGATTTTGTTTTTTTTAGGTGGACTTAGCACATTTTCTCACAAATTATTATACTCAACTTTACGTAGTAAAATTGAAATATTTTGATGAAATTTGGTACAGAGGCTCCTAACTAGACAGGGAAGGTTGGTATTGAAAATAGGCGAAATTGGATGATAACCACGCCCACTTTCCCTATATAGTATATAGATATCGAAAACATGCAAAAAGTGATAATGGATGAAATTCCATCCATGCAATGAGCTTACGCCGTTATAAAGAAATAAATTGAAATTCTCGAAAATGGGCGGTGCCACACCCACTTATGAAAGGATAAATTGTAAAAGTTTTATAAGTGATAAATAACCCAGAAACCGTAGTATATATATAGATGAAATGTGGAAGGCGTAATTTACTTGCTAGGGCAAATGTTTGGACGAAAAATTGTCCAAATCGACCACGCCCACTTGTATATATGGGAACTATAAATGGAACTAATAAAAACATTTTAAGCGACGTCTTTGTCAAATATGAAGATAATTCATTGAAAGTTTTTGGCATGAGTCCAACTATGGACAAAAACAGAAACCATAAATATTTTTGAAAATGGGCGTGGCATCGTGAATCTAAGACATTTCGGAGCCCATAACTCGACAAATAATTGAGATATTACGGGGGAACTTGGTGTAGGTACATGTGTACTTTTATGACTTGTAGTAAAATTTTAGCAAAATCGGTTTGTAACCACGCCTACTGAAAAAAAAATTGTAAAACTCCCTTTAAAAGTTTGTGACGTGGCATTATGCTGTACCCTCTCTATATAACAAAGGTGCACCGCCTTTCCATCAAATGCATACAATTATGTATAATAAAAATGTAAGAAGTACCGCAAACTAGTTTGCATATCAAATTGGTGGGAAAGCTAGCCACTCCCGCAAATTATTAACGTTTATAGTCCAAGCCATGCCTATTAAAGCAATATAGTAATAATTCTATATCATTCTACAAAATAAATTAAAAAAAAAACAATAATTTCTTATTTTCACCTGGACTTAGCACGTTGATTTTTGAAAAAAAAATTTTTTTGTGGACTTAGCACATTTGCATAACACTGCATTACACCATGAAAAACAGACATTATGGCAACTTCTTTTTGGCAGACGATGTATTTTTAGTTGTACTATCTTACTGCATTAAAATCTCAGTTTTGATAAAAATTGGACTTAGCACATTTGCTCACGAAGCCAACGATATGTATGTAATAATTAAGGTATTTTTAACTTTAAGCTAAAAAATAATTTGGTCAATTGTACAACAATTTGACAGCTCTAAGAGCCTTCGTAAATGTACGAAAGCGGTTTCGTAATATTTACGAAATCTTTCGTTGCTCAAAAGTACGAAAGTATTTCGTAAATAGTACGAAAGCCTTTGTAAATACTACGAAAGTATTTCGTAAATACTACGAAAGTATTTCGTAAATAGTACGAAAGCCTTCGTAAATATACGAAAGTATTTCGTAAATACTACGAAAGTATTTCGTAAATAGTACGAAAGCTATTCGTTGCTCAATTTTACGAAAGAATTTCGTAATATGTACGAAAGATTTCGTAATATTTACGAAATATTATTTTGAGTGTATGATTGTGCGCGCATCACGCAAAAACTACTGAATAGAATTGCATGAAACTTTCACCATTCTATCACTTAACGCCTAACTTAAAATTCAGGACCACTTTCATTTGGATATCTCATCCAGTTCCCGAGTTATTGACCACAATGTGGGAAAAATGTGACCAAAATGTGTTTTTTACCATAACGCCCGCGTCACACAAAAACGACTGCATAGAAATGAATGAAACTTTCAATAATCATTTTCTGGATGAAAAAATGAGAGCTATTGGAAAAGGGGCGTGGCACAACCCATACAAACTTAATCTTTCATGCTGAATATCTCTGGAAGTGTTTTCCTTAGGATATCAAAACTTGGAGAGATAGGGATAGGGATAGGGAGATATCTCCGAAACCAATCGAGATATTGAATTTAATAGAATTACTTATTGCAGCACTCATCAGCACCTTTTATTTGATACCCCTATTGTACTAACAAATTTTGGTTCACCCTTGGTCCACATATTGGCCGATAACTCCAAAACTAGTTGAGCTATAGAAATAAGGGATATCTTAAATCTTAAAGTAGACATCTATAATAATAATAATAATGCAATGGCGCTATTATAACTCTGACTAGTTTCATTCAATTCCATCATTCCAATTTTTAGTGACCCGCCCACAAACATAAGGACAGACAGACAGTCAGACCGACAGAAATTTTAAAAACAGTTAATTTGGATTCCTCTGGCTCCTTTTTTTATTTTCTGTATATCTGCAATGTACAGAGATCAACGGTTACAATTTTATTATATGTAGAGATACTCAGTTTTCGCACGTGTAACGTTAGCAGTGCTTTGTGTAACGTAGGCAGTGCCTTATTTTATGTTAAATTATGTTAAAAAATCCTAAAGATTTTGGTAAAGCGGTATGCCATGACCTTGTGACATCCTTGCTATATACCATGAAGTAAAATTGGGATGATTGTCTCAGCAAGTTCGCAGAAATTAAACCAAACATGATCTGTATCTTGATCTCACTTCCAAATGATGTAACGTTAGCAGTGCGTTTCACGCGCTTATAACTTTTACGGTATGGTAGCCATCAGACTAATTTTACTCTTAAAATGAAGGTATAGGTCTACCTGATAGTATAAGTAACAGAACCTTGGCCGTTTCTAACATTTTTGTTATTATTTCGTATAAACTAAATAAAAACTCCATGCGAATGTAACGTTAGCAGTCAGAAAATTGACCATATGTATGTACATTAGGGTGGTCCTTAAAATCAAATTACCTATTTTCTTCGGGATCAGCCCATAGATCGGTTAAAGTATGGTCAAGGATATTAAATATAAGTTTTGGTTCCGATCAGAGATGGAGCCACGCCCATTTTTCGCTGCTGCTGTCATATAACTATAGTGGAAACTGTAAATTTAGGTTGAATTTCAAATAGAGATAAAACTTTACTTTTCTAAAGGTTTTCGATACGCTG
Organism: Urophora cardui; assembly: GCA_960531455.1. Lineage (NCBI taxonomy): Eukaryota > Metazoa > Arthropoda > Insecta > Diptera > Tephritidae > Urophora > Urophora cardui. The sequence continues at coordinate 103,936,110 of OY482670.1, read as the reverse complement.
AATCTGAATCGATGCTACGTCTATGTAGTTTTTGGATATTTTTATTTTAAGTTCATCAACTTTGCGATAGGAAATTTTAAAGTTTTTTATTTTTTTCGCAAGTTAATTAAATAAAAATAAAAATATCTCTGGTACTAAAGAAAACATCCGAAAAAGTAAAACGTTATTTTCAAGGGAAATTATTGGGCTTTCAAACCCTATATACTTATGTATATAAATGAGTTTTATATTTTTATTATTATCAATATAAAATTGTAAAGTAACGCCATTTTCGAAGTTTCCTTTGCTCTGAAAAAAGTGAAATTGTAGTCTACCGCACAGAGCCTCGCAGATATCATTTACATGAAAGAGCATTGTTCCAGCTTTATCCATATATAAGATTCGCGTGGAAACCAGTGGAATCGCATTACTTTTACTCTACTAAACACAAAAAAGAACTAAAAAAAACACCGGATTTTAATTAATATATCAGTGAGGCGAATGTTTCACAGTAAAGTTAAATATGCCAGATTCTACATACCTTCATTAATATTTTCCAAGAAAAGTCGAAAATTCGGTTAAATTCCTCAATATTTGGATTTTGAACCAATGTGCAAAGTAAGGACCAAATAATTTCATACCTTTTTTTATATCAAATATGGTAATATGTATGAACTTTGACCCCTGTGCGACGCCCCTTAACAATCTCCGACCGGAACCAAAATTTATATTTGGATTCCTTGAGTGCAGGACTATCGATTTTGGGCATTAGATATACAAAAAATTACATTCAATTTTTTCAGTGTCCATATAGTTTTCAGAACTTTGACCCCTGTGCGACACCCCTAAGCCGTCTCTGTTCGGGACAAAAGTGTATATGTGGTATCTTCGACTGTATTATCATCGAATCATGGTACACAATTTGTCCCCATACATTTGGGAACCACCCTAATGTACGTATGTACATACATAGTACATGTGCATGCCAAAAAGTCATCTTTCCAAACGCATATAAAATGCATGGCGAGGCGACCACAACTGAACCTACAACCCGTCGACACAATAGACAAAAGAACTTCGCCCCCATAAATGAAATGTTATGAAATTTTGATTGAATTTCAATAAAAGTTTACACAAACGTATGTATGTATGTATGTATCTATGTACATACATGCATATGTGTGTATATACAAAGTACATGTGGATGCTAACATTTACCAACGACTCACCACAAATCGGTATCGGTGCATGGATGCTGGGCAATCCTCTCGGTAGCCATTCCATCATTTATTATTCCGCGCACAGTGCACTGAGAAAAGAGCGTAAGCGTAAGCGAGTGGGAGAGCAAGCTTGAACGCGTGCGCGTGCTCGTGCGCCTAAAAGAGCGTTATGCAATGCCAACACAATTTCAAATTTATATTTATATATGCACCATGAATTGTTGTTTGAGAGTTACACTTGTGTATATGTATAGGTATGTACATATGTATATCGTATTTCAATTGAATGCAAATACTTTTTCCCATTACTTTTATTGCCGTACGTGCTACAAATTGATCTTTGTTCTTCAAAAGTGGTACACGTCTATGTTTATTATTATTTTTTTTGCGTCACAATTTCTCAATTTGAATTGTCTATTCATGTTAAAAACGCACATTTAATGAGATATTCAGCATATGGTTGCTCATTTTGCCTGCAATATATGCAAGGATCCGGAGAGGTTGAACACTAAACTGGAAATTAATAGTTCGTCGTACAGCCAAGGGGCAATTACAACCAAAAACAAAAGGCAACCATAGAAAAAAAAAAAACTAAGGAAAACACGCAAACACAGTAGGTATTATTCACGGAAATATCCAAAAAAAAAAGAAGAAAAACACATTCACAAATAGGTAAACAATAGCGAAAATAAATGTGGTGGTGGTGATGATTTTGGTGGCAGTATCGTTGCTGGCTAACAAAAACACGTATACTCCAGAAGATATACGTACTTATGTACATATGCACATTAAGGTGGAGCGATTTCGGTTTTTTTTTAAATCGCATTTAGTATACATACATACTCATACAAAATATTATTCGCTTCGTCATATGTTTACGTAAAAGTTCATTTGCTAATTTCTCATAAGAATATACATAATTTTTCGATAGACAACATTTAAATGAGTATATCCAAACTTTTACAAAAATTCTGAAAATTCGAGGAACTTTCTTGAAGCTTTTGAAATTTTCTCGGATTTTTTTCAATTTTTCTATGCCATTTGAAAATAAGTGAATATTTTAAAAATATAAAAACACGCTTAGACTTTTTTAATTCCCACTGCTGTAAACATCGATATTAGTTATTATGTTGCATACTTTTAGGCTGAGATGAAATTATATAAATACATGAATTCATACATAAGGGGGGTGAAGCTAATAAAAGCGTGTTAAAAAGAACTAAAAACTGTTGACATACATTATCGCTTCACCTTAATGTATATACATACATACATACGTATACATACAAATGTGTATCTACGCAAATTTTTTGAATGCTGGTTGAAGGGTTCAACATACTACATTCGCGCTATTCATGCTGCAAATAGGGGTTGGGTTGAAGGACTTATGTTAACACATCACCCAACAACAAAAGGTGAGCGATGGAGTAAGGTCTATGTAGAAGGGGGTGCAGTCATTGGTGCGAAGGCATATGTATATGTACATAGCTATGTATGTACTTGTGGCCGCTGTGGTGCAGTGGGTAGAGTGCTCGCCTGCTATGCCAGAGGTCTCGGGTTCAAACCACGGTCCGAGAAAAACACCAAAACAATTTTTCTAATTAGTAAAAATCCAATTATTGGTCCGGTCACCTCTCGGTAGTGGGCGGCATACCCTCCGAGTGTATTTCTGCCATGAAATAGCTTCTCACAAAAAATGCATTCGCCGTTCGGAGCCGGCATAAAACTGTGGGTCCACCCAATTAGTAGGAAAAACAAAAAGGAGCACACCTCGAATTGGGAGAGAAGCTCGGCCATAAAACTCGTCAGAGTTATAATAGCGCCATTGTATTATTATATTATGTATGTACTAGTATGTACGAGAAAGCAGTCACACGTTTAACCGCAATAAAATGCAAGGATAACAACATGCCTCTGTGCTGTGTACATATGCGGTCGTTCATCGGTACTCGTACACACTTTGCAGTACAGTGATGGGCGAAAAAGTTAGAAACGATAGTTGTAGGTATGTAGTTGATTGTCTAAATTAAAACAAAAAAAAAAAAAATTTTCAAACTTGAAATTTAATTCAGATATCTAAGTCAGATCAAAGAAAAAGGTATCAGTATCATTAAAAAGAAGCAGTATAAGAAATTTAAGTAACTCAGTAGAAAGGCAAAACATCACAGCGAAACATGTGAACTTAATTTTTGGGCCTGGATTTAGGAAAAAAAAAGCTGTTGAACTCAGTTTTTTTCAATCTTCCTACAAAGCAATCGGATGGCGGGACGTATGAGTAACTATTATTCAGTAAATAAAGAATATCGTTCAAGGTATGTATATATGATCCCTTTGCGCGATTTTATCGTAAGGGTAATTTTCTCGAAATTTACTTTTTGATGCAAAATTGGTTCTACACCCCTCAGCGCATCACCTGGTAAAATATTGTAGCTGAAATCCTTATAGTTGTGCCAAAAATTGGCTTCCTTTTTTATCGTAAGGGACAATGTATACTTCTTTCTTGAGCTCGAATTTATCGTATCGCCCATATAAAAAATATTTTGAATATACATAGTTAGTAGGAAATCGAAGGTGGAAACTCACTATATAACCATGACCCCATTATTAAAAATGCAAAAGTATGCAATAAGACACTTGTATTTATCATATACAACCTTTTTTAAATATTATCGTAAGAGGTATTTATTCAAATACGCTCATAAAACATTGAAAGCGGAATTATCGTAAGGGACAAAATTATGATTTTTTCGCAAACTGCAATTTTTCAAGAAAAATTATCAGGTTCAGTATATTAATTAGTTATCTAATTGCGTGTTCAATTTCATTTAAATATACCAATAAAAACAGTTAAATAATCGCCTTTACAAAAATACCTTCCTTTTAAACTGTTCTAAATCTGAACAAAGTAACAACAAAAAAATCACTTTTATAAACTCATAAGCTTCTTTTCTAAATATGTATCTCAAAATTTTTGAGCTAATCCGGATTTTTCGAAAACGCAATCGTAATCTAGAACCAAAAATTAAGTAGACCTGTTTCGCTTTGATATTTCAAAAGTTACATCTGCCGAAGGTTAGAGATCTTTCGGTATTTGAGAGCCTTTTAATTTTTGAAAATCTCAAAACCCCATTGATCTCTTACAACAGAATTATAACCAAGAAGTTTTGATAATAATAAAGTGACATTAATAGGTAGATTCAAAGATCGCCGAAAAGGACTACATATATTATTCAGCAGAAGTCATTCATTTTCGCGAATTTTTCATTGTTTCGCTTTCAGTTAGGGGTGTTATTGTGCAATCTTTTGCTAAGGTTTTCAGAAAGAAAAAAAAACAAGTTTTGTGCAATTTATTCAAACAACTGTAATCGCAGTGTTTCCATTACATCGCCCATCACTGTAAACCTATGCTGTCTCCTGATGTGAAATGGGAGTGTCAGCTACTGATTGCGTTATACATATGTACACCCATAACTTTTTTTGTTGCTTAAAGAGCTCGACTGTGGGTATGCTCTTTTTTACTTTTATTTATTTTTTTTTTCTTTTATTGGGCTGAATTTTGTGTATTTTGCACTTTTCGCGCTTGACTGCTGCCGAGCTGTCACTGCAACTGTTGTCGGTTTTGTTGTTGTTGTTAGCAGCTAGCTGTCACAGTGGTGGTTGTTGTTGTTGTTGTATGTAATTGTTACTCATGTTTCATTTAATTTTTTATTGGTTTTGTTGTTGTCATGTTTCTTGAACTGCACTTAAACTTGTTGGCATTTGTCGTTAAGACAACAAATATGTATATTAGGGTGAGTCAATTTGTATTGGAGGACTTTTTGCAACATTGTTCCTAGCAAACTCGGATTCTTAAGGTCTCCACAAACAGAAGCGATACGATACAGCCCACACAGCAAAATCGTATCGCGTCATGCACGATTTTGCTGTGTGGGCTGTATCGTATCGCTTCTGTTTGTGGGGACCTTTAAAAAGAAAGTCTTCCATAACTGTATGTACCTCTAACAACGGTTCCGAGCTTGCGATTTTTAAAAGAAGTTTATATCAAAGTGTGAAAAAATAAAGTAACCCAATTTTCGATCGCTAAATATCAAGGATGGAAAATAATAATTATTTTTAAAATTTTTACCAAAAAATCAGTATGTTCCCACTAATTTTTAATACGCTACTGTATTTATCTTTGTATAATCTGTGGTAATCTGCAATAATTTTTATTTTAAGAGTTTTATACATAAAAATCGAAAGTAATAAGTAAAGCTGTAAAGCCTGAGTATTATTTTTTTTATCAGGAATAGGTAAGTATTATGCTATGTTTTAATTGTTTTACTAAGGCATAATTATTATCTCTTGATTTTTACTTTTTCCATGTGTAGTTTTTATTTTTTTTACTCAATAAAGCATAGTACTGAGTTCGAGTTTCACGTGAAACTGCTGTCAAAATCCATACAAAAAAACTGGTTGTGAAACATTTGTGAAATTTCACAGATATTTCACGCCAAAGTTGTACTGAGTTCCTGCCGTGAAAATGTTGCGCAACATGCTAGCAACATTATGCCAGCAACATTTTTTCACGCCAAATTAAATGTACAATGCCATTTATTTTCGAGTGAAAAGTGACATTTTTTGAAATTTGAATTTATATTTTGTATAAAAATTTTTTATTGGCCAAAATTTTAAAGTTGGTTCTGAGGCGATGCCCCAAATTTTTTTTTTTGTACATTAGCTCAGTTTTTATTTTGGCATTTATTCTCATTTGACAAAAATTTTTCTTGAAACATTTCACGGCAAAATAAATGCATGTTGCTGGCGAAATTTCACGGTAGTGAACTCAGTACTAGGCCTAATAAAAATTACAGTATCGTTTTTTTCATAATATAAAACTCAAAAGGCCCTACAGCCTGAACCATTAGGATTTTTGGATTAAAATTTTGCATGCACATACCTTCTAGCCTACTATAACTACTTCCGAAGAGAAATGGTTGAACATTTTTTTAAAAATGTTGGAAAAATGGTGCTAAAGTATGCATGTAATTTGCTTTAAAATTCTTACAAAAATGTAGCGTATACTCAACGGCAATATATGTAAAACTAGCTTAGAATTTTGAAGAAAAATTAAGTACTATATCTTAGCGCACTCAATATTACTTGAGAGAAGTGTAGTTTCACTTTGTTGTTTTTTTTTTTTTTTTAAAGTACACAGAGCCAAAAAGTTCACCTACAATCAAAGCGACTGCCACCTAAAAAAGCTATTTGGCCGAGGAGAGGGAGAGGGGACAAAATAGAAGAAATTTTTGCTAGAAATTCTTCTGGATTTTAGCTTGAATTTCTTCTTAAATTTATTTAAAAGGATATCGTCTGAAAACGAGGAGATAACAAGGGTATTCATTTAACCTTATAAATGCCTCGTAAAGTGTGTAAACTTGTAAATTTATAAAGTTTGTAAACGAACTGTCAAATTTTGTATGGAAAATCATTTACGCATGGTTGAGAAATTTACGCGCACATTTCAGTGTGTAAACGCTGTAAACTCGAAAAAAGCAACCTTGCGCAACAGAAACCTCTAGCATCAGTAAGTCATTTACAAAAATTTCCTTGTAAAGTCGTTTTAATTTGGATTTCTCATTTATTTTTGGCATATTTTAATATATGTAGATATAGTTTTAAATAAATTTTGACAATAGCACAGCTGATGACAAGTTTACGAAAAAAAATTATTAGGTGCGTTCATATAACAGTGTGTGTAAACTGATAGAAATTTACACTTTTTAAACTTATACTCTTAAATGAATACCCTTAACTTCTTGTTTATTAATTTTTTATGTCATTTTGTAAAAAAAATTAAATTGTTAGAAGAAATCTGCTTGTTTTTAGGAGAAAATTTTTATAAAGCAAATCAATAAGGACATCCTCTAATTTTTACTTGAACCTTTTTGAATTTATTAAAAAGGAAAACTTTTTATTTTTGAAAGAGCCCTTATTAATTAAAATTTTGCTATAAACGTCTTAACGTACGTACATGTATGGATATACTCGTACATACTTGAAGTATGCATAACAGTTATTGCATCAGCCACGTTTTATGCGTGCAATTACATGTTCAAGAAATTAAAAGGGAGAACTTTTTATTTTTAAAAGAGCTCTTATGTATTTCCTCCGTTCGTCAATTTCACTACGGCTTTGCACATTTCTACAATTCTCAAACGATTAATGAAGCACTTGGTATAAAGAGTTTATTATGTCCATCTGCACTTATATGAAATGAAATTTTGCCCTTTGTCTGAATAAGTCCTAGGAAAATACTAGTTGACTAATTATGTTTTCCGATGAAAATCAAGATTCTCTTCTTAATAATATTAAACAGGGTTTCTTCTTAATTTTACAGGTTATCTGCTAAATTTATGTGAAAAGGTTTCCATATTTATTCTAGGAGTCATCTTCTAAATTTTATTTAATAGGTTTTCACCTTAGTTTTATAGGTTATCTCTTAAATTTTACTTAAAATGATTTCATCTAAAATCCACGGGTCATCTTCTTAATTATATTGAAAAGGTTTTCATATTAGTTTTACAGATTATCTACTTAGTTTTATTAAAATGAAATATCCAGTAATAATAAGACGGGCATCTTATTGGAGAGAAAGCATAGAGAAATCCGCTAAACTTTGTTCTAATTTATAGGGCATTTTAGGTGGTATTTTGGCTCTGTGTACGAAAGCTTGTAATCGGTTATAGAGGTATACCTAACCTAGGAGACTTTTATTTTTATGTATAATACAAATGGACAACCCTAATCTACACACACATCTAAATGTAAAAGTAAGAAATGGAATTCTCTTTTAGTTATGCTCTCAGTTTGTGTTTTCTTATATTTATTTTTATACTCAGCTGTACTAGTACACAGAGTATTATAATTTTGATTTCATAACGGTGGATTGTAACATAATGAAATAATCGAGATAGATATGGACTTATATATATCAAAATGATCAGGGTGAAAAGAGAAATCGATTGAGCCATGTCCGTCCGTCCGTCCGTACGCACGATAACTCGCGTAAAAATTGAGATATTTTGATGAAATTTGAAATGCAAGTTGGTATCGAGACTGGGACGGTTGGTATTGAAAATGGGCGAAATCGGACCATGACCACGCCCACTTTTCCTATATAGAAAAAATCGGAAATTTGGTATCTCAGCCACTAATATAGCTAGAGTGATAAAATTTTACCCACGTATTGAGCTCAGGCCCTTATGAAGAAATTTGATGAAGTTTTGGAAAATGGGCGGTGCCACGCCCACTTATTAAGGGTCAAACATTGAAAGTTTTATATGTCATAACTCAGAAACCGTTGAAGATATATCGATGAAATTTGGTATGCGTAATTTGCTTACTTAGACAAATGTTTCGACGGAAAATTATCAAAATCGGTTGACGGCCACGCCCACTTTTATATATGGGTATTATAAAGTGACCTAATAAAACCATTTTAAGCGATATCTCTGTCAAATACAAAGATCTATCACTGAAATTTTGTGGCAGGAGTCCAACTACGGACATAAAACAAAAAGTACAAAACTTTTGGCAAATGGGCGGTGCCACGCCCACTTATTAAGGGGCAAACATTGAAAGTTTTATATGTCATAACTCAGAAACCGTTGAAGATATATCGATGAAATTTGGTATGCGTAATTTGCTTACTTAGACAAATGTTTTGGCGAAAAATTATCAAAATCGATTGACGGCCACGCCCACTTTTATATATGGGAACTATAAAGGGACCTAATAAAAACATTTTAAGCGATATCTCTGTCAAATATAAAGATCTCTCACTGAAATTTTGTGGCAGGAGTCCAACTACGGACATAAAATAAAAAGTATAAAAATTTTGGCAAATGGGCGGTGCCACGCCCACTTATTAAGGGGCAAACATTGAAAGTTTTATATGTCATAACTCAGAAACCGTTGAAGATATATCGATGAAATTTGGTATGCGTAATTTGCTTACTTAGACAAATGTTTCGACGGAAAATTATCAAAATCGGTTGACGGCCACGCCCACTTTTATATATGGGTATTATAAAGTGACCTAATAAAACCATTTTAAGCGATATCTCTGTCAAATATAAAGATCTATCACTGAAATTTTGTGGCAGGAGTCCAACTACGGACATAAAACAAAAAGTACAAAACTTTTGGCAAATGGGCGGTGCCACGCCCACTTATTAAGGGGCAAACATTGAAAGTTTTATATGTCATAACTCAGAAACCGTTGAAGATATATCGATGAAATTTGGTATGCGTAATTTGCTTACTTAGACAAATGTTTTGGCGAAAAATTATCAAAATCGATTGACGGCCACGCCCACTTTTATATATGGGAACTATAAAGGGACCTAATAAAAACATTTTAAGCGATATCTCTGTCAAATATAAAGATCTCTCACTGAAATTTTGTGGCAGGAGTCCAACTACGGACATAAAATAAAAAGTATAAAAATTTTGGCAAATGGGCGGTGCCACGCCCACTTATTAAGGGGCAAATATTGAAAGTTTTATAGGCCATAACTCAGAAACCGTTAAAGATATATCGATGAATTTGGTACGCGTGCTATATTTACTTAGCCAAATGTGTGGACGAAAAATTACCAAAATCGGTTGACGACCACGCCCACTTTTATATATGGGTATTATAAAGTGACCTAATAAAATCATTTTTAGCGATATCTCTGTGAAATATAAAGATAATTCATTGAAATTTTGTGACATGAGTTCTACAATAGACCGGAAACAAAAAATAAAAAAAGTTTATAAAATGGGCGTGGCACCGCCTCTTTTTAGACAAAGGAATATACGAGCCTATTACTCGACAAATAACTGAGATATTATGACGAAACTTGGTTTATGCACTTTTATAACATGTGTTAATAGACACGCAAAAATGTATTGAAATCGATTTATGACCACGCCTACTTTTTAACAAAGATATTTCTGGAAAACCCTTTTGGAATTTGTAACGTGAAGTCTTTGTAACTAAAAGTCATAGAGGGATGCAATTTTGCACTAACAATAATATTTATATGCTTATTTGGATGATTGATACAAATTTTAAAAATGGGCGTGGCTGCGCCCTGTTTATGCAGCACTCGTTTCATATAAAATACACCCTATATCGAACAAACGCAAATAAACAATGAAAGCATACAGCTGAGTATCTAATGTTCGATTCCACTCGAACTTAGGCTTCCTTACTTGTTAATTTTTATTTTTTGTGTATTTGTGACACTCGGGCTCAGGATTCGAAGCGCGCGCCCTACGAAGGATGTTACAAGGTACAAATGCTAAGAGGTTCATTTCACAAACATAAAGTTACGTCTGTACATATGCATATGTATGAACGGGTGTGTGACTATCGGAGTCTGTTCACAAACCGATGGAGTACACCACACATACGGACAGGACATGAAGAAAAACGAACTCGTGAGCAATTATTGTTGCGGAAACAAAGCACGCTTGGGTATCAATTTTCTCTCTTTTGGGAATATACTTATTTACATGTTTAAAAAGTTATTGGTGATAGGGTATTGGTAATTTTTTTTTTTTTTTTTTTTGTCATTATTCATATCCCATATTTTACACCAATGTATATTTATTGGGGATAAGTGGGCTCGAAATCTGCCAGGTTCAAACACCAGAATTAAAAATTAATTAATTTTAAAATTTTAAATTAAAAAAATAGCTGTCGCCTCTAGGCAATTACAAACATATGTATGTACATATATACGTATATCCGCGGCACTTAACTTTATTTTGTATTTTAGTATATTTTGTCTTATTTCCTTTTTTGTTTTATCTCAGTTCATTTCTTTTTGTTTTAATTGTATTTCATCTTTAATTTTTTATTCGCACAATTTCACCGGAGCAAAGGTTGTATTTTTTTGCATTATATAATTTAATTACTACAGTTTAGGTGCTTTAGATTCTAAACTTTAGAACAAGGAGAATTCAAAACAACCGTCGGAGCTGTACAAAAAAAAATGATATCTTTCGAACAGCTGTGCCAGTTGCTCCCATCGCCCTTAAAAATGTACAAATCGGAATGTTGTCGTAAGTGATATTTATTGTATTTTTCTAATCACCTTAATTTGTGGTGAGTATTTCCACCAGATCATTCAAAATTTTTCAAATTTTTATAGCAAGCCCAGTACCATTTAAAACACAGTACGTACAATTTATGTTTTCATTTCAGCGGTATTAATGCGTATAATACATATTTAACTTTTCGGGTCAATGTTATTTAGTTTTTCAATTTTTTTTTTTTTCGTTTAATATTATTTAGACTTTTACTTTGTAACATTGCATTTTTATTATTTTATAAGGATGTTATGCAGCTTAACTGGTTTTGGTGTTATACAAATAAATCAATACAGCCTGGGATATTGAAATTTTTAATTTAGTGAATCAATAACGAATTTAATACATATGAATGAGATTTTAGTCAAAAAGGCTATTGATTTCAATTTTGATTCGAGCAAACATCGCAAACCCGATTTGCCTTTTGCATTTACATATTTATTCACTAAAGTATTACTTATTTTAATGTGTTTTTCATCTACGCACCACAATTTTTAATTACTGTGTTATTTATCATTGCTATTTATTTTAAAAATAAAACGTATTTCATTATAAAATTATTTTCGAAGAACATTATACATACACAGTATATATGAAAAATATGTACATTCGAGCGTTTTATAAAAATCATAATCGAATGGATATACGCAATTTTCTTAACATTATCCACTATTTTAGGTTTTCGATATCTTCAAAAAGAAAACCTTTTTTTTCGCACAAAATACGCCATAATCAATATATGTAGGTACAAGTAACTTCGAACAACAAACACACTGACTATAAATCCGAACATCCGTGCATGCTGAGAAAAAGGACGACACTTCACAGCACAGCATTCGTTTGGTTGCGTTAAACGCTTCAATAATCACTTTTGTTTGTATTCCATACACACACAAAAATATAAGCATAAAATCTGCATGTAATGCCTTAATGTCGGCAATAAAACCGCACTCGCACACTCATTTACTTTAAGTTAATCCGCTAAATCGCATTTGTGTAGATATTTGTTGTATGACACTTTTTGTTGTATGCAAACATTTACATACACATACATATGTATGTATGTTATATAGCTTTGTATATTTTTTTTTCTTCCTCCTTACTAAGCTTGTCGCTTATTTATTTGGCGCGTTTCAACATTTTAAGTACTTGCTGGCTGGCTGCTCTACTGCTGCTTATCCAAGCAATACCCACTTAGCACTGCCTTCTTAGTACCTAAAGTCGTCTGTCCCTTAGCTTTGAGATTCGAGTGCTCGAGCACTCGAGTTTTTCATCTTCTTTTTCGTCTCGGTGTTGCCGCTCCGCTGTCGTCGTTTGTGTTCTTTTGAGTATTACGACGTAGCTTTTTTTTTTTTCTTTTAGTTTCAGGGGCTGCTCAGGTACATACATAGGTAGTGTGGTAGCACTGGCAGATACGGATGTATATACATACCTACATACATACATATTTGTGCCTCAGTTAAGAATTATTACAGTAGGTTTAAACTTTAAAGGCTCCCGAAATTTGGCCTGAAAATCAGTGTTTAAAAAACTGGCATAAGTTTCATTTCTGTTGATTTTGATTTTGATTCCGCTTTTAAAAAATCAGAAGTCGCAGTTAATCAATATGAAAAAATATGAAAATGAACGATTTTGCCTGATTTTGATTTTGCGCTGATTTCATATTGCTCAAAATCAAAAGCAGCCAAATATCAAAATTAGCGAATTTGCCTGATTTTCATTTTGCGCTGATTCTATATTGCTCAAAATCAAAAGCGGCCTGATTTCAAAATGAATGATTTTGCCTGATTTTGATTTTGCGTTGATTTCATATTGCTCAAAATGAAAAGCAGCCAAATATCAAAATTAGCGATTTTGCCTGATTTTCATTTTCTGCTAATTTTGATTTTGTGCTAATTTCATATTGCTAAAATCAAAAGCAGCCAAATATCAAAATCAATGCTTTCACAGTTTTGCTATTTACGCTTACATGCGCATACATACACATGTATGTATACAAACGTAATACAGAGGGTAAGAAATTACGTACATACACACATGTGTTCATGTAAGCGTAAATAGCAAAACTGCGAAAGCATTGATTTTGATATTTGGCTGATTTTGATTTTAGCAATATGAAATTAGCACAAAATGAAAATCAGGCAAAATCGCTAATTTTGATATTTGGCTGCTTTTCATTTTGAGCAATATGAAATCAGCGCAAAATCAAAATCAGGCAAAATCATCATTTTAAAAAGCGACGAATATCAAAATCAAATAAAATCAAACATTTCACGACTTTTGCTAATTCCGACTGCAGTTTTTTAAACACTGCTGAAAATAAGGGAAGCTAGTCTTACATATAGATGCGGTGGCGTATACGCAACAGTTACCATTTGCAAGATGATTCAGAATGAAACAGTGTTTCAATCTTCACTCGCTCTCAGAAATTTGTATGGAAATTTGCGAGTTTCGGCACTGGTTTCCGTGTCGAAACAAGATAGAGAGACAAAATGCAGAAAAAAAGAGCGAAACACGTTATGTGGAGACATGGTATAAAACAAAGTCATGAAGAAATTTGATTAAGTATATACATCTACTTTGGCTGTTATGGCAAGTTTAATACACATCTATTGTAAGTTAAGCCTAAATATTTTTATTTATATCTTTTGATTTAATTAAGTTATAAGCATGGGGGTTTTAAAGAAATATAGAGTTTTAAAAGGAGAATAACGTGGTATATATAACTAGAAATCTTCCTAAGTCGACTTAAGCGGTTATTGCTTGTGACCACAGAATTATGCTTGAGTAAAAAAATTAAAATCAAAGCATAATACTTATTCCCGATCAAAAAAATACTACACAGGTTGTAATTATTATTTACGGTGTTTGTTTATAAAACTCTTAAAATAATAAAACTATAATACTCTGTGTACTAGTACAGCTGAGTATAAAAATCACTGCAGATTACCACAGATTACACACAGATAAATATAGTGGCATATTCAAAATTATTTTGTGATAGTGAGAAAATACTGATTTTTTGATAAAAATTTTAAGAATGATAATTATTTTCCATCCTTGATAAAAACTCAATTTCCTTTCTCTCTGTTTGGGATGTGTTGAAATAAGGTATTAAAACATTCGGAACAGAGAGAATGAGTGCAAGCAACAGCAGCGGTGCCAGCATATTCCAGTTTAACAACTTTGTTTCAGCTTAGGCTTACGAGTCTGTTTTCTGGGTAGGTACTTTATAGGCGTGCACTATAGAACAACTACACAGACTACACACAAACTCAACGCAATGACAAAGACACGTCAAAAAGTGTGTGAGAAAGAAATAAAGTGGGAATAATTGAGGAGTGTGGGGTGTGACTACTTGTATGTACATATGTACATACATACTACGTAAATACTAGGGATTCCATTTTTTTTTTTTAATTTATGAATTTGAGACGTTTGGGACGTATTTTTTGCAATCCCGGAATTTCGAAATTCATTATTTTTCCAGTTTTTAGAAACCCTCCACCCTTAAAAAGTAAAAAACCCTAAATTCGGTACATAAGCAAATATTCGTGATTGATTTTCAATTACGTATGTATGTAGGTATATGCATTAAGATAATATGACAAATTACGAAAAAAAACTAAAAGTGGTAGCGCTCGAATTACGTTTTATTTCCGATAACAAAGCAGACAAACTTTGTATATTTCGACTTTTTGGATTGTACCGCACTTAATAGAAAAGTTGACAGATTCAAATCCAATAACAAGAAGATCAGATTCTATGAGATACCTGATAGCCAAGTTTCGGCTGCAAAATCGTTTCTTGAGTCAAAAAAATAGCAGATGAGAGCCATTGACAGCTCCAAATTTCAGCTAGTAAAATTTTCCCTAGCTGAAATTATTTGCTGCCAAAGTAAGAAACAGCTGTTGAAAAAATAAACAAACGAATACTTTTTATTTTATTACTTTTGAAATTTTATAAATTTTTGAAATAGAAATAAAGAAAATTAAATGTTTTTTTTAGAAAAAATAACCATTAATCGCTAATTTTTACTATTATTCCGTTTCTTGATTTTCTGTTCGTTTCGCTCTTTATGAGCGCAATTCTTTTCGTTTTGCTAACTTGACGGCTAGCTGCTAGTTTAATAAGAAACAAACCTAATATATTTCAAAGTTTGCTTAAAATTCCGAAAATCCCTGTATTGTATAAGAATTTTATATGCCAACCAAAAAGGCGTACACACAAAAGCATTTCCATGTACTTACATACATGTATAGACATTCGCAAATGTTCTCAGCCATTTTAATGCCAAAAGCAATCTACATATACATATATCAGGGGTGTCCAATCATTAGCCATTTCGAAGGCTTTGGTTGAGAAAAGCGTAGATCATCTTGGCTCCCTTAAACACACAAATATATCACTTTATGTAAAAATTCCTTATAACTCTGTACTTGATAGTTCCACCCCATAACTACTTTGCCCCCGCGCGACTATTTTTCATCAATGCTATTCTCACATGGAGCTCTATTCTGATATGGTATCCATTCGTAGTAGTCTAAATCAGAAACAACTTTAGGGATACTCTTTACGCGTATTTTCGGTGATATAATTGTTATATTTTGTCCGTCTTTACAAAATTAGGCTACCTAATATACATACAAACAAACCGGTATGTTTATTAATTTCTGAACTTATATGACAGACCCTGTTTACTTTAGCCTTTATCTTAATTTCTCTCGTAATCTAATCATAAGACTAAGTCTCTTCTCTCTTATCTTGTTAGCTTTTGTACCATAAGAGTTCATAGATCTCATTGTACTAATGCCCTGCAATAAATAAATACAAATAAAGGGAGAGGGAGAGGGAGAGAGAGGAACTCATGGGAAATATTTATATTAATACAATATCTTCCCATAGTAAAGAGATCAGTGCGATATCCATATTAGGAGGGAAATAGTGCACTTCCTTTAGTCTTGTAACAAAATCCAAAGATCTCTAATAAGCTTTAAAAATCAGGGGAGATAGGCTGCACTTCGAAGCAGTTGGTAAACTTGGCCAAAACTGTCTGGTGACCAAAGTATTTTAAAATTTCCCGGAAAAATGGGGATGCAATTTTTATTTATTCTCAGCAAGATTGGATTCATTTGAGCACCGCTGCTGTGTACCACATTCTACATGTTTCTCTTTATACATACGTATGTGTTATGGGGTACACATCCAGAAACAGCAACAGTAATAATAGTAAAGGCAAATAAAACATATAAATAATAGCAGCAGCAAGTGAGTGACACCAACGCCAAAAGTGCAAGAGCGCTACCGTTACCGATACGGATATTCATACCAAGGCAAAGCTCTAACAAAGCATACAATACAGCACTTCCCACTCAACACTCCACCAAGCAACTACCTACATAAATATGTATGTACGTCGATACGCAAACCACTGAGCACTAGCCAATATTGCACTAACTACGTTCCAACCCGACGCGTCATAGACCTTTTTACTGCACCACTCGCTTTATCAGACCGACCACCGTCACGCTCGCAGTTCGAAACTGAACTGTCTGTGTGCTCAACTTGGCAGCTTGGTACTCGCACTCGTACCAACGCAACGGAACGAGGACTTCGAGGAACCACTTATAACCATATTGAACGATAACGATGACGGCAACGGCACCGGCAACGATGACGACGACAACACAACAAAGAACGATGCAGAACTCAGACCATCACAAGGATGCGTGCGAGAGCATAGCAAAGTTAATCTCACCTAGACTCAGACAATTTGGCTGCTTGGCTATTCAACCAGCTGTCGGTTTGACGCAACAATCTCACCTTAATGCAGTCAGGCATAGTGAGGCACATACACTGTAGTTACAGCGCTATGCATGTACAATATAGTACATACATACATACATATTTACAGACACATGCACAGCAATGAAAGGACGAGCTGCCAGGACGGAAGTTGCTGGCGCAGTCTAACCACTGAACTGTATGAATAGGAGAAAAACCCAATGGATGTGTGTGTGTGTGTGTGACACAGGAAGTGTTGCATATCTTCACAAATTCTTTCTTAGTTACTGTTTATCGGTGTGCGATGTGATGTGATACTTGACTTACTCGCTTACATTCAAACACACGTGGGGGCACTTTCATGGATATACCCAGCAAAAAATCTACGCCTTAGTTAAGAATTATTACCGAAGATTTAAAGGCTTCCGAAATAGGGCCTGAAAATGATAAGGGTGGAAGATTTGTATGGCTTAAGGCTTAAAATAAGGTTGACTTTCCTGTGCTGATGTCATCAGGCCATAAGGAGTACTCTCTCTCTCTCTCTCTCTCTGAGAAGACACCTTATTCCAAAGGCTTATCCGCCATGCGAAATAAGGCCTAGATAAGTATTGTAAAGTTAGGAGCAGACAGAGTGAGTGCATAACAGAAGCAGAGCTGCCAGCGAACTCCTTTTTTCAGACCTGATTTGTCAACAATAAGCAAAACTTTTTTGCAGGGGATGTATATACATACATACATATGTATGTATGTATGAATAGGTACATATCGTGTAGTGCAAATAAAGGGAGTGTGCGATCCAATATAGCCTTGAGTCTGTAATGAGTATAAACGGCATTAAACAGACAACGGAACAGCAGGATAACATCCTTGTAATAGACGCTGTATGATGTTGTGCTGTGATGATGATGATGATATTGGCGTCGCTGCCATTTTTATACTCAGCTGTACTAGTACACAGAGTATTATAATTTTGATTTCCTAACGGTGGATTGTAACAGAACGAAATAATCGAGATAGATATAGACTTATATATATCAAAATGATCAGCGTGAAAAGAGAAATCGATTGAGCCATGTCCGTCCGTCTGTCCGTCTGTACGCACGATAACTCACGCAAAAATCGAAATATTTTGATGAAATTTGGAATGCAAGTTGGTATCAAGACGAGAACGGATGGTATTGAAAATGGGCGAAATCGGACCATGACCACGCCCACCTCCCCTATATAGTAAAAATCGGAAATTTGGTATCTCAGTCACTAATATAGCTGGAGCGATGAAATTTTACCCACGTGTTGAGCTCAGGCCCCTATGAAGAAATTTGATGAAATTTTGGAAAATGGGCGGTGCCACGCCCACTTATTAAGGGGCAAACATTGAAAGTTTTATGAGTCATAACTCAGAAACTATTGAAGATATATAGATGAAATTTGGTACGCGTGATATATTTGCTTACGCAAATGTTTTGACGAAAAATTGCCAAAATCGGTTAACGACCACGCCCACTTTTATATATGGGTATTATAAAGTGACCTAATAAAAACATTTGAAGCGATATCTCTGTCAAATATAAAGATATATCAATGAAATTTTATGGCAAGATTCCAACTAAGGACATAAAACAAAAAACACAAAAATTTTGGAAAATGGGCGTGGCACCGCCTCCTTTTAGGAGCAGGAATATACGAGATTTTGGAGCCCATATCTCGACAAATAATTGATATATTATGACGAAACTTGGTGTATACACTTTTATTACTTGTAGCAATACATGTTGAAAATTTTAGCGAAATCGGTTGACGACCACGCCCACTTTTATATATGGGTATTATAAAGTGGCCTAATAAAAACATTTTAAGCGATATCTTTGTCAAATAGAAAGATAATTCATTGAAATTTTGTGGCATGAGTTCTACAATAGACTGGAAACAAAAAATAGAAAAATTTTGGAAAATGGGCGTGGATACGCCCACTTCATGCAGCACTCGCTTTATATAAAGTACACCGTGTTTCCATCAAAGGCAAACAAACAATAAGCATACAGCTGAGTATCTAATGTTCGATTCCACTCGAACTTAGGCTTCCTTACTTGTTATTGCTGACGCGCTTGTGTATTAGTAGCAAAAAGGTTTTGCCCTCCCACTCCTAGGCAAGATAAATACAGCAAATCACAAAAGTATTCAGTCTCGCGAAATAAGTTTGTTTCCAAATAGATCTCAAACGAGCCATTTCGATGCCATTTCTGAATTTTTATAATTAAAATCGTAATACAATTATACAAACATTTTGAAATATCATTTATTGTTCGATTTCCATTTACAACCGCTTCTAATTTAGCCAATGCGTTCAAGCAACACTATGTATTTTCGTCGTTGGTTCACTTTATCTGGATTTGCACGTGAAAAATGTTTATAATTTCCATCGCAAAATTGGAGTTAACATAGTGCTCTAAATAAGCGGTCAGTCCCAACACGGTAACACGGTATTCGTCATTTCAATTGAATAAATATAGAGTATGTAAGAGTACATAAGGCGTTGTTTGTAGTTCCAACAGAGTAGACTAATCGAAATCCAGAGTAAAGCACTTAAAATTGTTGTCCGATCCTTACAACATTTATATGTACGTGCGTACTGCATACATATTTAAATAGTTTTCAGACGCTGCCACTATACATACATTCATATGTACATATCTGGGGACGGTAAGATTCATAGTTTGAGAAGTATATCACTGAATTTTTCGTGCTGATTCCACCATTGTAATCTTCTACCTTCTCAACTGCCTACACCTTTTGGATGGGCGCATAATACATATGTTACTAATACATACATTCTCTCAGAGCTTATATCGATATAGAAATGATTCTTATCAGCTGACTTCGGTTGAACTGAACGCTTAACCACAGAAATAATAATAAGCAACTAAATCCCTACGTAAACCTACAATGTTGACATTTCAAAAGACACATTTGAATATTAATGCATACACATATGTATGATATATAACTAACTAAATGTAATAAACGGGGATGAGTTGAGTGGTGAAATTCTAAACATAAATAGAGAAACCGTTAAATTACGTATCAAATTAAAACTTTTTGGTGCATATTAACGAAAAATACCGAATGCATATTATCCAGATTTGTAAGAAATTCACGCTAAATACCTCATACAGTCCAAAATGAGCACACACTGCAAGTGCCCGCTCACATTCACCACTCCGTACTCGCGCCAAACACCCAAGGAACCCAATCAACTACAGCGAAAGAAAGTGGGAGAGGCGGAAGGATTGGCGAGCGTGAGGTGGCAAAAAGAGCGGGAAAAAGAGAGAGACAGAGAGAGAGAGATAGAGCAGTGAGCATCGAACACCGAAAGGTTATGTCCCATCGTAGTCTTGCCGAAAATGTATTTGTAAATGCATCCTCTTGCTTTTGTACTAAACTTACGTGTGGGTGGAGGAGTCTAAAAGTGATACCACCATTGAACGAACAACGAAGTGAACAGCAAAACTTTACGAATATGCATCTTTGGTACGTACAATCACTACAACAACCACAGTACCAACCAAACTAAACTACAAGAACAACAACAACAACTATGGCGAGAACTGCAAAGCACTGCACTTGGCCTCTGTGCACCTCGAGGTGAAGTGGAGTTACAATGTACATATGTATGTATACTCGTACAAGTACATGCATGCGGATATGTATGTCTGTTTGTACATGAAACATGAAACCCATGGCCACAATAAAATCAAACCAATATCCTTTAGTGGACACACGACTGACTGACTTCTCGCACCCGTAATAGTCTGTCATTGTGGTTTTATGCCCGCAAAAGTGGAGTGCGAAAATTACCAAGTTTGTTGGGGTTTTATTTTCAAGTGTGTGAGTGCGGGTTTGCAGGACAAAAAAAGAAATGTGAAATCGAGATATTCAAAATGAGTGAGCAAGTTAGTTGAAGGTGGTGAATGCTGTCGTTGGTGGTGAAAAGCAAACAATACCCTGGCAAATCTGCATATGTAGAAAGGATACACAAGTAAGTTGGCACGTTGGCTGGTATACATTTCGATTTCGGCTGAGTACAAATTACTCAAGATTTGCGTACACTGCCGCTTACTTAGTGCACGCACCATCGGTTGGGGCGGGTTGGCCGAGTAGAGTTGCCAACATTTTAAATGACCAGACTTGACAAATTCAGCAACAAGGAATATTTTTGGATACGAAATTTTTAGCTGGATTTATTCGGGGTAAAAGACAAGTTCTGGATCAGCCAAAGTACTTTCTGCTAGCGTCAACACCGAAATTAATGTGAGCAATTAAATTCAACAAAGAATAACTCTAACCAACAAGTGCTAATTTAAACAAGGTACGGAAATACGCAATTAGAAGAAAATGTGAGTTTTTTGTTCATCTAGATGACGCAATGTGGAACGCGCTGCAATATGCTTGGAGGCTGCTGAATGCTTGTATGGTATAAAATACGCTGCCTGAATCTTTAAGCGCCTCTTTAACCTTTTAGTGGTCAAAGCACACCTACAATGAATATAAAATATATCATTGGGTGTTCCCAAATTGGCACAGCAACCACTAATGGGTTAAGGCTGGGGTAAGCACAGAGCCGAGAAGGACAAAGTGTGTAGAGAGAAATTCACTCATACCCGAAAGGTCCGGTGACGGGGATCTTACATGTAATCTAGATTTCCCTCTTATCTGTATTTCCAATACAACCAGCTTCCTCCAAGCGAATTTATTTGGCGTTGATTTCCCAAACAACTTGTCACCCAAGAAGCTTCAGAATATCAACCTCCAGAAACCTCAATTCCATTCATCCCATCCATGTAACAGGAATATTAATGACACTGCGAAGGAAACGCCCAGACAATCGTCGGGACATTGTTGGACAAACATGCTACATATAAGTTGTCCGCTTACAGCAATAAAAACCCAGGAAAAGAAGGCATACAAAGTTCATGATTATTATATTCCATTGAAAGATTCAATCCACAACCCCTTTACCAATTTTTTGTTTAAGATTATCTGTGGTCAAGAACATCTTTACCTCAATAATAGCGGAAATTTTTTAAGCCTAATACCATTCCATTTGGCTACACATATCGAGCCATGTGCGCCAAAAAAACGTATCAACCACGATCCTAGCTTTTTTATGGAAATCAGCAATTTATTATCACACACATCAAAACCCAAAATTTCAGAGCTGTGAAATGTCCCGTTTGCAAGTTATAGCCTAAATAAATTTCAAGGCTGCATACACACTGTATGCAAAGAAAATTGGAAAAAAAAAACCTTCCGTAAAATTCCCATTTTGGTTCATACGTCTTTTTGGCCCAAAAGGCTCGATATGTATGTACGCATAAGTATTCCTAATAGGATAAACTAAATGTTTAACGGACGACTATTTTAATGGGTATTAAATGTTGCCATAAACACTTCCACCCAATTGAATGAGCACAGTGGAAGCACAAAAAACAAAACAAGAAAAAATCACAAAGGAAATATAAACCATATTGTGTGCAAATTGTACCTTCAATGGCTTCTTCAAATATTATATATTGGACATAAGTAAATGTTAAATGAAGCGAATTGGTGGAGAAACATTTGAACTTTCGATTTACTTAAATATACTCAAGTCACCTTTTGGCGTATCGACTGACAGTATTATGCTTTACCCATATTCGTAAATATGTACATACATACTTACATATGTATGTATATACATGCATATATAGATACTAGAACTAATATCTATTATGTATATTATTTTTAGTTTTCTAGACTTACCATCTTTTGACATGTCACACTGCTTCGGCGACGCAATTTTTTTCGTAGATATGGATCTGAGAGTGGTGTTGGTGGGCTGAAATGGGAATTTAAGTCAAAATGTATTACACAAGTCTTTATTACACAAAATGAGGTATAAAATGTTGGGTAAAATATAGTAGAAATCACAGTATGTAAAAGAGGAAAATATTTACTCACATATCGATCGGAACGCTCTCCGCATGGTAAACGTGCAACTGCAACATCCGGACTATCCTCAGGTGGTGGAGGCTGCGGCACCCAATTGTATCCACGCCTAGAAATCGGTACACCAAAACGATCATGTTGTGAGGCTTGTTGTCTGAAATTAATATTTGCATACATGCTATGTGGTTGCTTTTTGCTCAATGTATGTATGTATGTGGAGTGCAAGTGCTATTATCTATATATCTACATATGCACGTACGTACGTTAAATTACGCACAATTTATGAATGTACAAACGAACGTGAAATGAAAAATTATGAATCGTGCATAAAAACGAACTAATAAAACTTACTTATTTCATGTTCTATTTACAATATTTTTGATGATTTAATTTCGAAGTAAAATTTCATTGCAAAAGAGAGAAAGGCGGGCTTAACATTCTGGCTGCGCTTTCAATACCTATTGCTTATTGTTTTTTTTTAGTTATATGTTTATATCGACGGCTGAGAATAAGATCGCCCTATTTCAAAAATTGTTTCAAAAACGCCCTATTTGAAAAATTATTTCAATAACGTCCTATTTCAGATTTTGCTTCAAAAACGCCCTATTTCAGAGAAAATTCGATATATATTTCTCTGAAACAGGGCGTTTTTGAATAATTGTCTGAAATAGGACGTTATTGAAAAAATTTTTCAAATAGGGCGCTCTTGAAGCAAAATCTGAAATAGGACGTTATTGAAAAAATTTTTCAAAAAGGGCGTTTTTGAAACAATTTTTGAAATAAGGCGATCTTATTCTCAGCCGTCGATATACAAATACTATATCGAGCCCTAACCTAAATTGTATCCAACGAAATTTTCAATTCTAGCTTTTTTATGGAAATCAATAACTTATTATCACACGCATCAACTCCCAAAATGTCATAGCTGTGAAATGTGCCGTTTCGAATTTAGAGACTGAATAAATTTTAAGGCTGTATACTTCCTGTATGCAAAGAAATAAAAAAAAAAATTTATTTTTTTTTTGTTGTTACACGTTTATGGAGGTCAGGGATAGACAAGCAAATCTATTCATTAAATACAAAAGTATGTATGTACATGTCTGCATGTTTGGACTTGTAGTGCAATCCGCTACATAGAAACTTTGCCAAAACATATTAGGGGCACTTCATTCTATTATAGGGTATATATTGTAGTCCTTTTATATATACAATTATTTTCAAATTATTTTGTAAAAAGTATTTTATTTATATGAACATTTTTATGTTCTTAATTCTTAAAACTTTAAATGTACCTACATATATTTTTTAATTAAATATTCCTTCCAAAGTATAGGGATAGATAAGGGTAAGTAATAAATTAGCTTTTTGCTTTTTAAAGAAGTCAATAAACTAATATACCAACTTTAGTTTTTATTCACAAAAATAGTGCCCCAAATTTATGCAAGAGTGCTGAACCATTTTCCTTTATTGAAATCCAGGTAGAGCAAGTGTTCAAACACGGAGCAAAACTTTTTCATTTCTGCCCCCATGCATAATGATTCGCTGTCACATACATACTCGTATGTACATACGTAAACTTATTGTGCACTTGTACATATATACATAAAAAAGCAAGTGCAAATAAAGTTTAAATTCAAGAAAAAAATCTGTGTGCAAATAAAAAACAAACAAAAACAACGCAATGAAAAGTTGTATTATTAAGCAAAATAAACAATTTGTTAAGAATTAGCTTTTGTTATCATAGTAGCGTTCATTGTATTTAGAGTACACAAGCATTTGTAGTTCAGTTAGAAACTACATACTAAGTTTAACAACAAGCAAGTAAATACAAAAATAATAAGGTGAGCCTAAACATTTTTAAACATGTTTACCTGAGGCTTTCGTAGCAGTCCAAGCAAACCACTGCGTAATCGCCATTTTCCAACAACAGACCGTCCCCATTTTTACGATTTTTCACAAATGGAAACTCATTAACAGGCAGCGCTCGTACACGTTTTCGATAGGTCGTAATACCACACAAATGACAAATGTAATCGTGCCAATTGTATTTACGTTCGGTCGGTGCTATGGCTGGATTTTGGGCTTCATATCTGCATACAAAAAGTTGAGCAAAGTAAATATGTATGTACATATATGAATGAATGATATATGTACATATACAAATGTAGGACTTATGTATGTACGTGTAACTTACTTGCGCCACTGATTCAACATGGAGTGGTAGCAAAAGGTACAAACGAGCGCTGAGTAATCCTTCCGCAACTGTTCGGCATTTGGTAGGGAATTGTGTTTTAAAAGATGCGGAAAGTATGGTCTTGAGCCCTGCAATTGTGAAATTCGTAGTGAGATTGTTTTTTTTTTTTTTTTTTTTTTTTGAAATATGATTTGGACGTCAATTTCAACTTATTTAATTTAACTAAATTTTTTCACACAAATATCAGTACAATAAGATACAATTTCTGACTTTAAGACTTTGATAAGCCGTTGACGTAACGAGTTACATTATTCCATAAAAATTCAATCTTACGAGCCGGTCTCAATTTGCTGTATACCAATTCCGAGTAGGTTGTAATCGGTAGGATTAATATTAAAGCAAGGTGACTTCGGTATTTCCCAGTTCCCACAAGAAAACTAAACGCTTTTGAAAAAAAAAAACCATGTGGAAGCTATACTTTTATAAAGGTCTTCGACGCCCTGAATCTGAAATTTGAATGGACTTTTTTTTTAGATATTCTTAATCAAAATTGCGAAAAAAACATTATTTTTGAAAATTCTAAGGTATTTTCAAGAGAAATAATTGGGATTTTAAAATGTATATCTTGTTTTGAATGAAAATAAGATTTAATTAAAATATTTAGTACTGAATAAAATATATTTGAATTCTGCTTTGGTTTTAGCAGCTACAAAATATGTAACGGTGGACCTGTGCAACTGAATCACTTTGTCTATTTTTGGGAATTGTTAATAAACAAAGTGGATTTCAAACTGTAAAATTAAACCAATCTAAATCTGACGGGCGGTGAATGCTTTTGAAAACAAGAAGATAAAAGGGTTTATGCCATACTGCATAAAATTAATAACGTAAACCTGCTCTGTGAAAGTATTGCTAACCAAATTACTTTACAGCAAGAAGATATCGTATTTTCATAAAAGAAGCAAACATACATTGCTTCTTGCTATTGCTTTATAAAGCCACATTTGCCTACTAATTGTTTCGAGACATCAATGTTAAAAATACACAAATTTATTCCTACTCCGATATCCTACCTCCTTGCTGGCATATAAAACTCTTGCCAAGGTCAAATCCGAATGCAAGCCACATAAGAAACAATAAATCGATGTGCTGGCAGGCGTTGAAGTCAAGGACGGCGTGGACGGCGGTGTGGTTATAGTTAGACCACCATGGCGTGATCCATTTGGAGAGCTTGAGGTGATCATAGGCGAAGGTATATTATATCTGTAATATTTTCAAAATATGAAATTGTGAAATTTTAAAAATTTAAAAATATAGCTACAATATTGCCAGGCCAAATTTGATTACTTGTGTACATGTGTACATATGTATGTATGTATGTACCTTCTATGTTCTAGCGGTACGCGCTCCGCATCCATGGTTTCCCATTGTCTTGCCAAATAATTTACACAATCTTTACAAGCGAGTACGCGATTATTGGTTGCATCGTTGTTGTTGGCAGAGCCGCCGCTACCACAACCCCCATTACCGCTCAGACTAGCATTATCACGTCCATTGCTGCTGCTGCTGCCACGTAAGCAAGGAAAATGCATCGCATGTGAGTTCATGTGCTCGGCACTGGTGGATAGCCATTCCATTTTGTTGGTGGAGCATAGAACTTTGCAAATGTAACAACTGTAAATATGAAAATCATTATAAGCTTTTCAAAAAATAGAAAGAAA
The DNA here is from genome assembly GCA_960531455.1 of Urophora cardui. Taxonomy (NCBI): domain Eukaryota; kingdom Metazoa; phylum Arthropoda; class Insecta; order Diptera; family Tephritidae; genus Urophora; species Urophora cardui. The sequence goes on along the minus strand of OY482670.1, from coordinate 103,909,102 downwards.
AGAATGCATGAAATATAAAAGTTTAACTAGCTGTACCCGGCCAAGCTTTGCTTTGGCCCACTTCCTATTATAGACATTAGAAGCGAAAGACGGCACACTTTAAAATAAGTTGGAAGTATCCAGAAACCGAACTTTCCTCGGGCTGCAAGACCTCAGCAAAAGTCAGAAGCTGCGTGCGTGGAAAAAATGTATATTTTCATAAATTTTCGCTCTTCATGTCCTTATCCCTTTTTTGTTCGTAATAGTCTCCCACTCCCTTTCCCTCTACTATTTCCTTTTTATTTCCCTTTCCATTTATCTTTCCCTTTCCTGTCATTTCCGTTTTCTTTTTCCTTTTCCCGTTACATTTCCGCCTCCCTTTCTCTATCGCTCTCTCTTACCTCTCCTTTCCAGTCTTTCTCCCTTTTATTCCCCCTCTTATTCCCTGTATTACTGTCTCTCTCTCCCCATCCACTTCATTCCATTTTCATTTTATTCTCCCTCTCCTTTTTCATCCCTTTGCCTTTCCCATTCTCATTACCCTTCCACTTTGCCTACGGAACCGGGTTTAACGTAACATATCCCTGCATTCCACTTCTCATTTGATACCATCGTTGCTTAAAAGCATTTCGTGGTATCCGGGTCCACCTTTTACCCACAATTTAGTACCGCGCCTAAGAATCACTATGAAAAGAGCTCTATATAGTAGCCCTGGTCAACATATTTCATTTAATAACAATATCCCTGAGAAATATTCTGGTGTTATCCAGGTCCACGTATTTACCCACATCTTGGGACTCGATCTAGGAATCATAATAAGTTCATCTGTATGCAAAAGCCCTAATCAACCCCTTTCGTTTGATACCAATATCGCAGAGAAATTTTCTTGCGCTATCCGGGTACCTACACGTTTTGGGGACCTGATATAGGAAACATAATGAGTTCATCCCGGTCTGTGTATCACAATTATAATAGTTCTGTGTCGAAGTCCCTCATCAAGGCCTTTCATTTGATGCCAATATCGCTCAAAAACTTTCGAGGGTAAAATGGGTCCATGTTTTGACCTATATCTGGAGACCCGGCCTAGGCATCACAAATAAAATAGTTCTATGTCGAAGTCCCTCATCAAGGCCTTTTATTTGACACCAATATGGTCCAAAAATATTCAGGAGAAAGCCGGGTCCACATTTTGACCTTTTGACCTATGTATATCTAGGGAACCGACTTCCGGATTCGAAAAAAAATATGCATATAAACCATCTAGGGCAAGGTACTCAGCTGGTGTGTTAATTTGGTCAAAATCCCTCCATGCGTTTGGGCGAAAGCCGGCGACAAAGAAATAGGCTTGATTTATATATATATATACTAGCCGGACCCGTGCGCATCTTGCGCAAAAAATAACAAAACATACATACATTTTACATATATTTTTATGTACATACATATATGTGGTCTCTGCCACTTGGGTAAATTTTTTTCCACACGTTTGCCTCGGTAAGCAAATCAGTGGCCGAAGCTTAATCGATTTATCTGCTACAGTTCCCGAGTTTTGACTTATGTATAAATCTTTGAAAATTTGCCCCTCTTGGTCCATTGTTTTTTTTAAATTTAAGCATATTTCCTCATAACGGCATAAGGTCATTGCATGGATGAAATTTCATCACTCGGGCTTTATTAGTGACTGAATTATTATGTTTTACGTGTTTTTCGAAATACATACATACATATGCCTTATTTTCAACCCCAACCTTCTCTGTTCCCATTAGAATCTGTGTACGAAATCTCATTAAAATATTTATATTTTTGCGCCAGTTAGATTATGTATGGCCGGCCGTTCAATCAATTTTTTTTTTTTTTTCATCCTGATCGTTTTGATTTATGTAAGTCCATTATTTTATGGTCTTACGTACAACCGTTTTTTGATCAAAAGTATAAATACATATATACATATATATTGTATGTACTACGTACAGCTGTGTATAAATAAGAACATCCCATGCTGAAAAACCCCCATTCAGCGTTAGTAGAAATACACACGTGTTCGCCTAAAATAATGTGATGTTTACATACAAACATACAGCTGAAGCTTATAAAAGTGTTTTAAAATATACACGACTGTTCAACTGGAGCGACATCTACATTTGAAATTTGTATTTAACTCTGCACTCTTGTTAGAATAAAATAATTCTGAAGGCATAGTTTTAGGCGCAAATCTTTTAGTTTAAATTTAAACTTTGTATTTTTGAAAAATACTATTAAAAGAAGTACCACGCCCAATAAAACACCGTTTCACATGCATAGCTAATTTATACCTTTAAAACGATGCCTTACTTATTAATTTTGGTAAATTATGTGAGCAGAAAAAGGGATATTTGCAAAAACACCAATTAGAAATAATATATACTAGCTGGACCCGTGCGCATCTTGCGCAAAAAATAACAAAACATACGTGGCGCCAGTCGGTATGGTTTGTGCTGTCACGCCCATTTTAAAAAACTTATTATTTATTTGGTTTGGTGGACCTTATGGAACTTTCAATGAATTACCTAGATATATGTTTGACAAAGATATCGCATAAAATGTTTTTATTATACCTATGTATATAGGTATGTGCATTATATTTTTATATAGTTTACATATATTTTTATGTACATATATGTGGTCCCTGCCGACTTGGGTAATTTTTTTCCACAAGTTTGCCTTGGCAAGCAAATCAGTGGTCGAAGCTTAATCGATTTATCTGCTACAGTTCCTGAGTTTTGACTTATATATCTTTGAAAATTTGCCCCTCTTGGCCCATTTTTTTTTAAATTTCAGCATATTTCCTCATAACGGCATAAGGCCATTACATGGATGAAATTCCATCACCCGGGCTTTATTAGTGACTTAATTATCATGTTTTACGTGTTTTTCGAAATACATACATATGCCTTATTTTTAAGCCCAACCTTCTCTGTTCCCATTAGAATCTGTGTACCAAATTTCATTAAAATATTTCTATTTTTGCGCCAGTTAGATTATGTACGGCCGGCCGTTCAATCAAATTTTTCCTGATCGTTTTGATTTATGTAAGTCCATATCTATCTCAATTATTTTATGGTCTTATATACAACAGTTATTTTATCAAAAGTATAAATACATATACATATATTGCACTACGTACAGCTTTGTATAAATAAGCACATCCCATGCTGAAAAACCCCCATTCAGCGTAAGTATGAATACACACGTGTTCGCCTAAAATAATGTGATGTTTACATACAAACATACAGCTGAAGCTTGTAAAAGTGTTTTAAAATAAACACGACTATTCATCTGGAGCGACATCTACATTTGAAATTTGTATTTAACATTGCACTCTTGTTAGAATAAAATAATTCTGAAGGCATAGTTTTAGGCGCAAATCTTTTAGTTTAAAACATTTTATTTTTACAAAATGCTATTAGAAAAAAAGTACCACGCCCAATAAAACACCGCTTCGCATGCATAGCTAACTAATACCTTTAAAACGATGCCTTACTTATTAATTTTGGTAAATTATTTGAGCAGAAAAAGGGATATTTATAAAACACCCATTAGAAATAATATATACTAGCCGGACCCGTGCGCATCTTGCGCAAAAAATAACAAAACATACGTGACGCCAGTCGGTATGGTTTGTGCTGTCACGCCCATTTTAAAAAACTTATTATTTATTTGGTTTGGTGGACCTTATGGAACTTTCAATGAATTACCTAGATATATGTTTGACAAAGATATCGCATAAAATGTTTTTATTATTCCTATATAGGTATGTGCAATATATTTTTATATATTTTATATATATATATATGTGCGTATATGTGGTTCTTGCCGACTTGGGTAATTTTTTCCACACGTTTGCCTTGGCTTAATCGATTTATCTGCTACAGTTCCTGAGTTTTGACTAATAAATCTTTGAAAATTTGCTCTTCTTTTTCAAAATTCAGCACATTTCCTGATAACTGCATAACGGCATTTCATCACTCGGGCTTTATTATTGACTGAATTATCATGTTTTACGTGTTTTTCGAAACACATATGTACATATGCCTTATTTTCAACCCCAACTTTCTCTGTTCCCATTAGAATCTGTGTACCAAATTTCATTAAAATATTTCTATTTTTGCGCAAGTTAGAGTGTATACGGCCGGACGGACGGACATGGTTCAATCCTTTTTTTCATCCTGATCGTTTTGATATACTCGTATATATTAAGGTGGAGTGAAAATTTTTTTTTTTTTGGAAATTCTATTTGTTCCAAAGCCAGAACGGCACCTTTCTAGCCCAGTAATAAGCCTTTAAAATTTTATTGACCTACTCGCATGTTTAGATGTGCCCTCAGCCCCACAAAGTTGAAAAAATAGCACGATCTGGTACAAATGTGAAATTTCTACAATTATGAAATAAAAAAAACCAAGTATGAGGATTGATAAACAGGCTACGTTGAGTATAAAAGTGAATTTTTTTTTTTTGGAAACAACAACAACCAAAGTTATTAAAGGTCAAAGTTTATATTATGCATTTTTTAAATTGCAATTACTTAAAAACTACTGAACCGATTTCAAATATTTTTATACCATTCGATAGGTATTTTGATTCCCTTTAATTTGATATAAATTTTATGTGGGTTCCATAACACTCCCCGCTGCGGGGGTAAACCCCCCTTTTACCCCCCTTACTTTTCATATAAAGTACCACGCCCAATAAAACACCGTTTCGCATGCATAGCTAATTAATACCTTTAAAACGATGCCTTACTTATTAATTTTGGTGAATTATGCGAGCAGAAAAAGGGATATTTATAAAACACCAATTAGAAATAATATATATATATATGATGATGATAGAATAGATTAACTTAACGACAGCAGAAATTTCATACCCTCAGTGCTGATCTTTAGATCAGTTTACTTGAAATGGAACATTCTTACACTAGCAAATCATCCTGCTTTGCTGCGGCAATTTTCACCCTTCCCCCCTGGCCCTATCTATTTCCTAAAACACTTTTCCAAAATTATAGCTTATTTTATACTTAGAGATCACATGATTTAATCGTACAAATTTCATAAAGATCCGTTGAGCACTTTGTGAGTTATTTTTATATAAAAGATATTAATAACTCAATATGGAATGGCAAAAGTATGCGGAAAAGCAAGTGCGGTTCTTATATAAAACAATCAAAATATGCAATACTATCTGTGGCACCTATTGGCTCCCAATGCAATTGAAACGAGATCACACATGCATATAAGTGGGCACTACATCATTATGTACAACGATTCCTGACAATCTGCGTTTCGCTAAGCAATCGTAAATTCATTCTTCCATGCATTACTTACGGATATTGTCCACGATCACTGTCGCCTTGCCCCTGAGATGATGATGTTGGCGAATTTGGTCGTGAGTCACCTTGCCGTGCAAACTTGAAGTCACGCTGTGTCGACGGAGAACTATTTGAAATCGGTTCGTATGGCTGGGAGGAAAGAGAAAATAATAATTAGACGATGCTTGTAAGTAACGATGTAGAGAAATATGTAAACATCTTTAAAATAATCTTGAAACCGAAACCAACCAATATTTGTACCACCAACCTAGCCTTTTTTTAATTTTGATTAACTAAAACCAGAATTTCATTATCCATGTGTTTTCCAATAAAACGCATTTTATAACTAAAGTAGAATACTAGGATGGCTGAAAAACAAATTTATACGGTGTTCATACATACATACATATGTACCATGAACATTTTTTGATAAATGATATTTTATAAGGTTGAGTACAGCAGCTCGCATTACAAAAAAGGGCTAAAAAGGCACGGTTTAAAAAAAAAACTTGAATTTGGTTAAGCCACGTTACACAAAAAATAGAGTACATATTTATATTAATAGCTACGAAAAAAAAAAATTAGACGTCATTGGCGAATGCTGTGTACCGGACATTGACATCTTTTCAAATGAGATAATATTAAAAAAAAATTTTATTAATGAATACACCATTTTAAATTTGAATTCAAAATAGTTAAGCTATTAATTTAGACAAGTTGATACAATGAAATTGAAATGTATTTAGTACAACTTGCAATTAATTTTAATGAAAACAAAGGGTAAACATGATTTGAATTTTTTGATTCTGCGCTGCGGAATAATTATTACAGTTATTAATGTACATATATTACAGTTATTAATTCCGTGGAAGGAAACGAACTTCCCTGTCAGTAGCAAATTAAATTACAGTTATCATTCTTATAGTGTGCAAACCTATTTATTTATGTGTGTATACATATATACAGTGCACTCGCGAAAACTCACACACACGATAACTCGAACATTCGGAAACTTGAAAAATGTTTGTTGACATGTGCTGTAACGGCCGATATTCAAATTGTTTTCGTTAGGTGTGTTGTTTCTTTTCTTTGAAAGCGCCGTACCCACCGCCCTGGGTAACTTTCTTGCCAATTACCGGGCTTTTCTTTTAAATTTGCCATTATTCCTACCTTTGCATCGCTTTTGATAAGTAGATATGTTTCAGTAATACACGGAATTTTGCGTGGTTAAGTTCAAATATAAGTACATATGTAGTTAAATTAAAAATACATGACGTTCGAAGACTCGGTAACTTGAACAGGGGTAATTTTCATTAGTTCTAGTTTTCGCGAGTGCACTGTATATGTATGAATGTGTCTATAATTTCACAATCTAAAGCAGCCTAAGTCACATCACATCATATCTTTTATGATTTTGTTTGTTCACTTTGCAAAAAAAAAAAAAAGAAAAAATTGCGCAACATTATTTAGTTTATTTTAAAACAGACTATGATTAATTACAAATTTTAGTATCGCCGAGATCTTCACTGTATATAAAGTTATAATAAAACTTTAAACATTTATGTGCTACTTTGACACAAAACGCTGAAGCCAATAATATTTGGATTATTCATCTAAGAATCTATAAATCTTGGCAACGGTAGTGCCGGTAGTGCACATAATGAATACGCAAACGGACGCACACAGGTGATTGTCACATACCAAAAGCGTTGACTTAAATGTTTTTTAGGTGATTAAAAATCTGCCCTTTACTGGTTTTAGCCGATCTCTTGAAGTCATAAACTGTTAGTCAAACTTTAGCGGATAGACATCTGGTATATGTACTTAGATGTATATACCTATGTACATATAAACATACATAGACATTGAACGTACGATCATTTCTATACTCAGATGTGCTAGTACATAGAGGATACGACATTTCACCAGTTCCGCGTAGATACGAGTATCTTGTAAAAAAAATAATCTCGATACAAATGTAAATACATTTCGTCGTGTAAACTTCATAACCGCCTATGTGAAAATTTCATAAACTTTAACTCCTGGCGGTCAGCTCTATCGATCCTTACTATAAATTCAGTCTTTGGAAAGCCCGAGAAGCTCTAGGTATATTTCCTTCTAATGTCCTTCTCAGCTCTGAAGTCGTAGAGTTGGGCATCGAGAATTCAATTTTCATTTTTGGCAGAAATGTTGGTTAGGCTATTATGAAAGTTTCACTTATGCCTCAGACACACATGTGGTATGAATATTATAATATCACAATACTATTACTACGTTTATACGTTGGCAAATTCATGAAATCATTTCATGAATTTTCGCTGCATAAACGAATTTTCATGAATTTAATTGTTAACGAAAATTATCCATGAATTTCGCCTTCATTTCATGAAATTATAAAGTACAAGTCCGGCAACGCCAAACCAACAGCTGTTCATTCAGTCGAGGCAGATTTAACAGGTAGGCTCGGTGGCGAATTCAGAAATGTCCAATGTATTTTGTTATTGTAATTGGTAGTGTAATGTCAAAATTATATTTCGCCGTGGTTAAATTCTGAATTCGCTTATGACTCGCGCATTCCCATTGGCCATGATGTGAATTCGCTTAGATTTTGACATTACACTCTGCGTTTGTTAATAAAAAAAGTAGTTTCAGAATTCGCCACCGAGTCTACCTGGTAAATCTGCCTTGGCAGCTGAATTTCATGAGTTCATAAATGCTGCATAAACGAGACCATTTTCGAATTCATGAAATTAAGATTTCACGAATTCTGCCGTATAAACGTAGTATCTGATTTGGCTATACTATGACAATTTTCAGTGGCCGCTGTGGTGCAGTGGGTAGAGTGCTCGCCTGCTATTCCAGAGGTCTCGGGTTCAAACCCCAGTCCGAGCAAACTCCAAAAATAATTTTCTAATTACTAAAAATCCAATTATTGGGTTTTTTAAGAGCAGCGGTCACCTCTCGGCAGTGGGCGGCATACCCTCCGAGTGTATTTCTGCCATGAAAAAGCTTCTCACAAAAAATGCATTCGCCCTTCGGAGTCGGCATAAAACTGTAGGTCCACCCAATTAGTAGGAAAAACAAAAAGGAGCACACCTCGAATTGGGAGAGAAGCTCGACCATAAAACTCGTCAGTTATAATAGCGCCATTGTATTATTATATTATTATTATTATGACAATTTTCAATTAAACTACAATATTAGGGTAACACATACTTATTTTTTTATACTAATTAGTTGCATATTTATTTTTACGCCGACCTCGAACATCATCTGTCAAGGCTGATGGATTTTTTGAGAAGTTTTTTTCATTTTAAAAATGCCAACCACTACCAACGGTCTTTTTCATGTAGTTCCAATTTAGTTATCTATATGTATATGTACTTATTTGGATTTCTGTACAATTGCAGACACAATTGTAAGATCATTCTAAAGCGGTTTTGTAACAAGGTTCACTGATCAAATGGTTTTCTATTTGGTACAAGCCGCTTTTGTATATTTCTGTTTTCAAAACACACAGCCGGGTATTTTATGGCCTGCAGCATTCAAATTTTGCAATTCTTTTTATCTAACTGGTTGTAATCAGATCCAATCTAGTTTCTTTAAAAAGTTTTATATCTTTTGATTTAATAGAATTTTTACGACCCTTTGGGCTGGTTTCACCAACCGTACTTATGTTTAGCTTTAGTCACGGCTTAAGTTAGTCGAAATTCCGTGCGAAAATAACTTTCCGATTTCACCAACTATTTAGTCTAAGAAAATAGTTCTGGACGCAGCAACCCTGTCAACTATTTTGCTAAATACTGGTTCTTTTGGTTGTTTTGGTTGCTGCATTTGCTAATTTTTTTGTGATATTTACACTTTTGGTTGTTGAATTTGCTTAAGTGACTCAAATTTTTAGTGGAGTTCTAGTCAAGACAAAAGCTGACTAACTTGTCACTAAGCTAAGAACGAGTGGTGAGACCTTTATCTCGGGCTTCTCACCAACCAAGCAAAGTGGTACATAATACTGTACCTACGTGTATGTCTTTATTTTTTATTATTTTGACACACTCGCGATGCCGAATCTCATTTGAATACGGATTAAGGGACAATAAAGGAAGAAGGATTACTACATTGATAACATACATACAAACACATATGCAACATATGTATGTACATAGCATAAATATAACGAATAAACTCCAAAGTACCAAAAACCTATAAAATATGCTGCATTCGTATTAATAAGCAAGTGCTTAAAAGTTGTCGCCCTAGTAATGAAATTAGTGGTGAAAAATTAGTATGTAATTAATTATGTTGAAACTCTTTTCTTTGGTGTTAAATAAATAACAAATAGAAGTTCATGGACATTGAAAAGTCGAATAAAGTAAATAATCTATTTAAATATTTATATTAGATATATATGTACAGTTTGTCAATTAATTCTTTGCAAAATGAAAACAGTTCAGAAATTTGTTTTCATACTGGTATTTGGTCAACTAAACTTAACTTTTAAATTTTTTTTTAAATGCTAATATTAAATTAAATATGTTTACAACATTTAGGACCAAAAAACTCAAAAACTTAAGGCATAGAAACAACACAAAAAACAAAAGTTCAAAAAATTATAAAACACACATTGTCAATTAATTCTTTTCAATTTTTTCATATGTGACAGAAACTGAAAAAAATCCGACCTGATCGTTGAAATTTTGATATGACGGCCACTAGCCTCAACCACACATTGTAGACGAAGGGTTATGGAATGAATCAGGTCCATCAGCGCATAAATTTCGCGTATTTTATGCCATTCTTCCTGAAAGGCATTAATTACAGCATTTTTCGCTAGTAAACCTTCATTTTCTGTCTTGTTATTTCAAAAAAAGACAAAAATGTTTGATTTAAGTTTGGTTTAAGCTAGGATTTTGGGCAGGTGTATCCATTGATTTGGTGCAATTATGCAGTACCCAAGTCCTGCACAGCAACGATTTTTTTAGGATGTTTCTTCAGGTACAGCTTTTACTTGAATTTATTGGCGCTTTTTGGTTAAAAAATGCAAATTTTTATTGCGATTCTCGACTAATTGTGTCAAGCTAAAACTCCTTCTTCATCAGGTCATTAAAAATCCGCAGTCCGCCAACATCCTTGAGGATAAACGACTCCACATTATTTCAGACAATTTTCGAAACATCAGATTTGGTCTAATATTCTTCTGTAGCAGAGCTGTAGCAGAGCTGACAATGTGTGTTTTATAATTTTTTGAACTTTTGTTTTTTGTGTTGTTTTGGACTTTTTTGGTCCTAAATGTTGTAAACATATTTAATTTAATATTAGCATTTAAAAAAAAATTTAAAAGTTAAGTTTAGTTGACCAAATACTAGTATGAAAACAAATTTCTGAACTGTTTTTATTTTGCAAAGAATTAATTGACAAACTGTATATGTACATTAGGGTGGTTCAAAATTACATGCAGAAAATAATGTTCTGCTGAACTCGGCGGAACAAACCGCCCTTCATGCGACTGTACTACGGAGATCAATACCGAAAATTTTGTCTTAAAGTTAAGTTTAGAGGTCACGCAAATGCCTCCAAATTTTCATCTCCTCTTAAAGCCCGTCTCCACATAACTTGATTCACCAGAGAAACATGTAGCAAAACATCTCGCTCAATAACCCGTCTCCACGTGGCTAATCGTGATTCAGTTTGACAGTTCTCCTTCTTGTTCTTCTTAAATGTTTGTATGTTTGCTTATTTTTGCGTCTTTGTTTTGGTCTGTGTGAGATTTCGATAGATTTTCGATACAAAATTAGAGAAGACATCGATATCATCGAGGTTGGCAAGATGATTCAAAATGAAACAGTGTTTCAATCTTCACTCGCTCTCAGAAATTTTGTATGGAAATTGGCGAGTTTCGGCACTGGTTTCCGTGTCGAAACAAGATTGAGAGAGAAAATGCAGAAAAAAAGAGCGAAACACGTTATGTGGAGACATGGTATTACGTCAGTGCTGATATATAATACTTTGCAAATTCCTTAATGAACAACAATGATGCTTTTTATCACTAACAAGTAAGGAACCCTAAGTTCGAGTGGAATCGAACATTAGATACTCAGCTGTATGCTTTCATTGTTTGTTTGCGTTTGATGGAAACACGGATTATTTTATATAAAGCGAGTGCCGCATAAAGGGGGCGTAGCCACGCCCATTTTCAACATTTTTATCAGTCATCCAACTAAGCATATGAATATTATTATTTGTGCAAAATTTCATTCCTTTATGACTTCTCCTTACAGAGATGTCACGTTACAAATTCCCAAAGGGTTTTCCAGAAATATCTTTCTTAAAAAGTAGGCGTGGTCATAAACTGATTTCAATAAATTTTTGCGTGTCTATTAATACAAGTTATAAAAGTGTATAAACCAAGTTTCGTTATAATATCTCAATTATTTGTCGAGTTAAAGGCTAAGAAATCTCGTATATTCCTGTTTCTAAAAAGAGGCGGTGCCACGCCCATTTTCCAAAATTTTTGTGTTTTTCGTTTTATGACCGCAGTTGGACTCCTGCTATAAAATTTCAATGATATATCTTTATATTTGACAGAGATATCGCTTAAAATGTTTTTATTGGGCCATTTTATAATACACATATATAAAAGTGGGCGTGGTCGTCAGCCGATTTAGGAAATTTTTCGTCCAAACATTTGCCTAAGTAAATATATCACGCGTACCGAATTTCATCGATGTACTAGTACACAGAGTATTATAGCTTTAACCACATAACGGTGGATTGTAACAGAATGAAATAATCGAGATAGTTATAGACTTATATATATGAAAATGATCAGGGTGAAAAGAGAAATCGATTAAGCCATGTCCGTCCGTCCGTCTGTAAACATTCTAACTAGCGCAAAAATTTAGATATTTTGATGAAATTTGGAATGCAAGTTGGTATCGAGACTGGGACGGTTGGTATTGAAAATGGCCGAAATCGGACCATGACCACGCCCACATTTCCTATATGGAAAAAATCGGAAATTTCGTATCTCAGCTACTAATATAGCTAGAGTGATAAAATTTTACCCACGTATTGAGCTCAGGCCCCTATGAAGAAATTTGATGAAATTTTGGAAAATGGGCGGTGCCTCGCCCACTTATTCAGGGGCAAACATTGAAAGGTTTATAAGCCATAACTCAGAAACCGTAGCAGATATATCGATGAAATTTGGTACGCGTAATTTACTTACTTAGGAAAATGTTTGGACGAAAAATTGCCAAAATCGGTTGACGACCACGCCCAAATTTATATATGGGAACTATTCAGGGGCCTAATAAAAACATTTAAAGCGATATATTTGTCAAATATAAAGATATGTCATTACAATTTTGTGTCATGAGTCCAACTATAGACATAAAATAAAAAATGGAAAAATTTTGGAAAATGGGCGTGGCACCGCCTCTTTTCAGACAAAGGAATCTACGAGATTTCGGAACCCATAACTTTACAAATAATTGATATGTTATGACGTAAATCAGTTTGTACACTTTAATAACTTGTGGTACTACATGCTCAAAAATTTAGCCAAATCGGTTTATGACCACGCCTACTTTTTAACAAAGATATTTCTGGAAAACCCTTTGGGAATTTGTAACGTGACATCTTTGTAATTAGAAGTCATAAAAGGTTGCAAATTTGCACTAATAATAATATTTATATGCTTAGTTGGATGATTGATAAAAATTTTGAAAATGGGCGTGGCTGCCCACTTTATGCGGCACTCGATTTATATAAAATACACCCTAATCGAACAAACGAAAACAAACAATGAAAGCATACAGCTGAGTATCTAATGTTGGATTCCACTCGAAGGTGCCTTTGATTAATGTGTGCATATGTAGGTCCACTCCCCAAACATAAATTTAAGTAAACATTTTCTGGATGAGTTTTTAGCATTTTTTTTTTAATTTTCCGTTGAATATTGAAACCTCCCCCCCCAAAATATTTTTCTGTGTGCGCCACTGCATACATACATATACATATGTATGTATATGTACCTAGTGTATGCATAGCTGGGTTTATATCTTATCAGCGACGTTTATTCACTTGAATTAATTCATATGTTGACATTTTATTTGGTGCTATTCAAAATTAAATATTTACTTACTAAATATTTGCAAATACGCAAACTAACATCAGCACCAACACCGTTGGCAGTAAGCTATTAAAGGCCACATTTTTATGAGTTCGCCAGCATTATATATTGTTCAAACAAAAAAAAAACATTAATAATAAAACCAAGTAAGGAAGCAAAAGTTTGGCCGAAACCAAGCTTAAGATATTTTAGAAAGGATGAATAGTGGGAGGAAAGAGAGCACTTTATCTCTCTATGCAATATAATGATACATTGACGAGATAACTCGTAACGAGTTTTTAACCCGAGCTTCTCCCTCAATTCAGAAATATATTCGGAGGGTATTCCGTCCAATGCCGAAGGGTGACCGCTATTTAAAAAAAAAAAAACAATTTGGGGTTTGTATATCAAATTAGCAGATGAATTTCGGAAGTCACAAGTTTTGTAGCGTGATAGAATTCAAACTGACCTATGTATCAATGGTATCATAAAATTTGGCAAGTTGCATATTAAATTTTTTTTTTTTTGTTAAATATTGTAATTTTTGATTAGAAAAAGAACAAATACTTAATTCTCATTAGCAGTGTTGCCAGAACTATTCCAGAGTTCCAGTTAGATTCTCAAAAAAAGCTAGAAAAAGCTAAAAAAAAAATTGTTTCACACATCAAAAAAAAATTATAAAGCTAAAAAAGGCAAAAGAAATTACCCAGTAAAACTTTGAGCGAAATCTCCCAAAGGGAGAGCAGAAAAGTACTCTATTTCCGAGCAATATCAAAATTTTTTCACTTTTGTTTTATTCTGTTTGTGTTTATTACTACCCTTCCTAGGACATACAATGTTAAAAGCGAGTATACAAAATTGTATGCTTATATACGAAGTATTGGGAGTAATAGAGTATCTATTGACAAGTACTCCCGGATTAATAAAACGATGATCTCAAGTCCTACTGCGTATTTAAATGCTTTATTAATAAGTGATTTCCCGTGGCAGTTATCCGGACAAAAAATTTGCAAGCAACTGCAAACAACACCTTTTTGATCCTGATGTTCATCTGGATAAAAAAAATTCTATTAAAATCTATACGGACCCGAAATGGATCCAGATAAACATCAGCATCACAAAATTGTTGTTCCATTTGCATGCAAAATTTTTATGCGGATCTGGACCACAGTCAGGGTAACTCGCCTAATGTGTTTTTAAAACACACATAAATTCAAGGTCAATTTGACAGGTCGCTTCAAGATACATACACACATACACGCCGTGAGCTTAATGTCGAACTCTCGTGACCGAGATGTCAAAACTGTAAGGAAGACGAAATAATTTGACATTCAGCTCACGGGCGAATGATGGATAAACTCAGAGAATGAAGAATTTCACGAATTGTAAACACGAATGCATGTATAGAATATGCAGAAGTAAACAAATTGGATAGCTGTCGAAGAAGAATAAGAAGTCAGCTGATCTGAAGAACCGACCTGTTTAGTGGAGTTATATACTTTCATATACTATTAGGGGATTCAAAACCTGTCATATTGCGTCATATCGTCATAAGTCATAATGTTTGTTGTTGCATTCTATGCTATATGTGTACTAAATAAATACAACTCTGCACGATATGTTTTTGGGTCGTCGTATTTGATCAGCTGTTTTTGTTTACTTCTTCACAGGGCTTCGGAAAAGTCTTTTATAACTACTTCCGTACAATATTTTAATATGACATATGACTTTATGACACCTTGTGAATCACCTATATATGTATGGTAAATTTGTACTTCAGTGTCAATAAAATAACGAAATGTTAAAAATAATGTTTTACATTCAAATAATGGTAACTATGCTGACTGTATGTATATGAGCAGTGAGAAGCGCTCATTTTTTGATGAGTTTTAGCAAATAGAAAAGCTAAGAAAATGCCAAAGCTAAATCAGAATTTTTGCAGCTAAAAGACAAGAAAAAAAACTAAATCTAGCTTGAAAAAAGCTAGAATGGCAACGCTGCTCATTAGTGAACTGTAGATTGGGTTAGTCCACATACGAAATAAAAAAGTTGTAAAAGTCCGTCCCTAAACTCAATTTGAAGCTTATGTTGAGAGGGTTAAGGGACACTTTTTTTTTTTGACCCCGCGAAATTCCGCCAAATTTGGGTTTTTTATTATAACTTTGTTATTTGACATGCGATTTTTAAAATTGATACGTCCTTATTGTCGTCGATATTTCGCGGGGTCAAAAAAAAAAATTGTGTCCCTTAACCCTCTCAACAAAAGCTTCAATTTTAGGGGCGGACTTTTACAACATATTTTTTTTTCGGCCCTATCTAGTGAACTGCACTACATTTCAATTGGATAATTATAATTTTCTCCCTTTATTTTACCGCTGGTATTTTTCCCATCCCATAATAACGGAATTTTTACACCATTTAAAACTACTCGTCCGTTATTTGCCGATGCGTCACGACTGATTATTTTTTGTTAATTTTATTTGTTTTATTGCCGCATATTCCCTCTGTATACTTATACATATATATTTCTATTATTTATTTCTTAATCTTTGTTTCATTTAGGAATCAATATTCGGTGTAGAATAGTACCTACATACTTATCACAACAATGATGATTTGATGTGACTTGTGTGTGTGTAGGTCTGTGCACATTTGAGAATTGCCTGCTTGGCTTGATAAGGCGAAAGGTGATGGTTCTATTGGCCCCAAGCGATAGCTCCGATTACATCGCGTAGGCACCTTTTAACTGGCATTCGACGTTATCATCAAAACACAAACATACATGCGAACATACCCTGCAAAAAATGCGATTAATCCGGGACGTGTCCGGGATCAATCGCAAGGGAGCATGCGACTAATACAATTTTACATCCCTTTATATGGAGTGAATTGATCGCATTTGTTGTTCAACTTGTATACCCGAACGGGTACACATGTAGATCAATCGCTTACATCCCGAACGGGTACAAATGTAGATTAATCGCTTTCATCCCCAACGGGTACAAATGTAGATCAATCGCTTCCAGCACGAACGGGTACAAATATAGATTTTTCCAAGTTGTTCGCCAAGGCAATTTTTAATAACAATCTTTAAAAAAATTTATGTAAATGTTCATGCATATATAAATAAAGATTATATAATGTTTTACTTTTGAAAAAAAAATCTCAATAAATAAATAAAAAAATTGTAAGTTTTGAGTATGCATTATATGAGCGTAATGTAAAGGATTTTTTCATAGGATATTTTAGGCAACATTTTGTTAAAATTGTTATTAAAAAGGGTGTTCAATTCGTTTTACCGGTTGTTCTACAATTTTTTAAATACATTGCATATTTTTGTAAAATTTCTACATTTAAGGAATCTAGATTTGTACCCGTTCGGAATGAAAGCGATTAATCTACATTTATACCCGTTCGGGATGAAAGCGATTAATCTACATTTAGACCCTTTCGGGATGAAAGCGATTAATCTACATTTATACCCGTACGGGAACAATTGGTCTACAATTAGTCTACATTTATACCCGTACGGGAACAATCGGGGACTAATTGTGGACCGATTGTTCTCGAAAGAGATCAATCCGGGACAAATATCTTTCGGTATTAATCGCACATTTTTTTTGCAGGGTATGTACATATGTATATGCACTATATACATACATAAGTGCTTTTTAATTGCAACAATGCCGCGCATTAAATACGTTCATGCATACTTACATATGTTCAAATTTATTATTTTGTAATCTAAATATGTATGTACATATGTATATTAGGGGGGTCCAAAATTGCATGAAGAAAATAAATTGCTCCCGAAATTCGCGGAACAACCCGCATTTCATGTGACTACACTACGGAAATCTATACCGAAAATTTAATCTTTTACAGCAGTGATGGTACAAAATTTTTTTAAAAGGTCTTTTTATTATAAAAATTTAATATATATTTTTATAGGAATACAATTACCCGACAAAATTTCAAAGATTTTCATATCCTCGACATTTTATACATGAATCCTATGTAGAATTTTCTGCTGATTCCAAATATGTAATAAGATGGTTCAAAAGTAGAACAGATATTTTGAAGTTTCAGTTTTTGAGATAAGAAAAAAAGTAGGATTACTAATTAGTCAATATCTCGGCCTGTAACGTTTCGATTTTTCGTTATTTAATTCCGTTTTGAGAGGATAAAATGCCCTTTGCAACAAAGCCAAAATAATTAAAATCGACGTTAAATTTACGGAGTTATAGCGAACAAAAGATTTGTTTATGAAAATTTTCAGTTTTTTGCGCCATTCATATTCCCTGCAGTAAAAATCCGCAATGAATCCTTAATGAATCACTGATGCAATTCACCTATGACGAGGAGGCATCAGTGAATACTTTCATATAAAGCATAGATGCTCATGCCTATGCCCTTGAATCACATTTGTTTTTGTTTTTCCCCCCAGACATAGGCACAGATACAAATTCGCCCTTTGAATATAAAAATAAAATTTTCTTCCCCTGCCATATGCCCTCAGGTATAAAAAATTTCAAATGAATGTGATTGAGTTTCATATAGGAAGGGCGAAGCTACACTAGCTTCGCCCTTCCCATATGAAGCTACGTCGGCATCGCCCTTCCCATATGAAATTGAAAATTACACTAACAAATTGAAAATCATGGCCAAACTATACTGGTCGTCGCACAACGGCAACAACAACGATTCCCTTGTGTTTGTTAGTGTTTTTTTTTGGTAACTGGTTGTCAAAATCAGACAGGAAAATGGCGAATTGAAAGAATTCGCCTTGGTCAAAATCAATGTAGGCGAATTGTAATTGACATTTATTTTTCACAGGAGACGTTTAATAAAATAAAATTAAAAGAATAAATTAAATTAAATTTTGAAATAAATTACAAACCAATCGATTATACAATATTGGTTGATATTGTTCATGGTGTGAATTCATACAAACACGTCGACAAGAACAAAAACATCTGAGTTCATTCCACGGTTCCATACAAACGTTAGAAACATCGTCGCTAGCGCCTTCAGTTGGCCACCATAAACTACAAACTACGCCACCGTCAATGGCACGCGGTGGGAACACCGGTACCATGGCTGATCAATACAGGGAATCCTGACCGGTGCATTGCACGTGAATATCGCGCGCCACCGCACTTGCCTTAAAAGGATGTATCTAATAGAAGGCTGCACGAATGGATTCGAAACGGCCAACAAAATATTCGCGGCCGTCCAATTACAGTACCTACTTGTTTCTGTCGTTTTAGAATAAACGCAAGTAGAGTACAACCATAAACAGAACCAATACAATTACTTATTCGTAGCGACAATTACATGACCTTAAAAAGGTTCTACAAATAGTGTACACTACTTGCGAATACTTCGAATATAATCGAAATATATGTATGTAATACAATATTTTCATAAACACACATCCAGACGTTGCGTTCAGCAAAATTACGCTGCTAGTGTGAGTGTGTGTATGTGCATATGCATACACACTAGGGCGGGTCGATTGGTAGGGGCCAAAAAAAAAATTAACAGGGACACATCGCAATTATAAAAATTTGGGTAATTTCAAGCTTTTTTGCCCAAGAAACCATATGTCTAAAATAAATTTCGAACCAGAGCTTTTTACGATCTACATATTTCCAACTGTTCTATATATTTTAAAATAACTCGGTAACCAATACTTCGATTCTTTTGATTTTTTCGGCATTAGTTAGGAAACTTATTTGGCATATTAAGGTGATTTTATGAAGGAAATAAAGTTCTCCCGAAATTCGCGGAACAACCCGATTTGGAATATAATACGGAAATCTATCTAAAATTTTTCCTTAATATATTAAAATTTAGAGGTCGTGCAAATGCCTCCAAATTTCTTTCTCCTTTTATATCAGTGATGATACATAATTTTTTTCAAAGTCCTTAATGAACAAGAAAAACATATCTTATCATTAAAAAATGGAACATATGTTTGTTGGGCTTTTATTTTTTGGTCCACCTTAATGCCATATGCACATTAAATAAACAAACAAACCAAAGAAGCAACAAGGTTTTGTGAATACTTCATAACATGGTTATTATTATGTTCTATTCTATCGTGGCGAATAGTGTACACTAATCGCTCCAACAGAGCAAATAGAAATAGTATTTGTATTCTAAATGAAAAGTATGGGTTATATTCGTATCTGCATTGAAATTGTGCTGTGACTAATTGTACAATGCATAGAATATTCGAAAATATAGAAGAGGCAAATGGTATTGTGCAGAGGTCTAGTATCTAACTATCCAATTGGACATCCAAAACGTATGTTATCGACATCATCCAGTACAAGACTGATATTGGTAGTAGTGGTACTGGTGGCAATGCTGCTGGTGCGAATAGTGGCCTCTAACGGGAACATGGCGGTGGCTAAAGTGGTTTGCAGATGCCACCTAGTCAACAAATAGCAAATGTAGGGCATGTAGCTCCACCAGCGGTACTTTTTATTTCACAAATACCTACGACAAATCGCTTGGCATATGAAGAAATACAACAGTTCCATTTTTCGATTGTACCAGTTTGGCGCTGTGGAAAGTAGAGATGAAGTTCTTGCCAACAATAAAATTACAAAGATACATACATGGAGCTGACTTAGAAGAATCTATCAATGCAAAACTGCCAAAGGCGAAGTTAAATAGCGGGATGAACGTATAAGTGAGCTGCGTGCCGCGTCAACCGATCAAAACGTTGCAACAGCGTGAACAGGAATACGCAGAGGCACGTTTGCGTATATTGGTTCAGCGATAAATCCCGAAGATGGTGTGGGGTGAGTTGGGTGCAATTTGGTTTCTTAATTTTTTTATTACAAATTTTCTTTGTTTATGCAGAAATATAAACAATGCCAATGCCACCAAAGGCATGAATGGCGGCAACAACAACAGTCACCTAACTACTATCTCATGCAGCAGAAGCAACAAAAAATATACCAACCGCTTATAATGTACGTTCAATGTCAGCACTGTTGCCGTTACCGCTTCAGTTACCAACTACGCTACATCACCATCAGCAATAGCAACAACAACTATATCAAACTTGGTCGCCGGTTGTTGGTGGCAGCGTATCATTCGCTGCATTAAGGTAACAGCAGCACTACCAACACCAGCAACAACAACAAAAAACATCTTACGTTTGCCACGCGGACCCGATAGCTCTGCTGGTTTTCAGATGCGTCGCACATAGGGATATTTTATCAATCTGGGCGGCCAAAACCTCATTTCCTAAAACTGGCCCGATTTCCAAAAAATAAAATTTTTTAGTAGGCCAGGACCCTAACGCATCATTTTCAATAAAAGTTTATTCTCAAAACTCAAACACAAAGTTTTTACAGTCAATGAAAGTTTGGTCATTCGTGTATTTCTCGCGGCATTTTATAACGTTCTTAAAGTTTCAACATTTCCAATTCATATTTTTACGGTTTTAAGTGAAGTTTTTTAGAATACTGTTATGGATTCTTATAATACAGGTAATCGTGTACAAAATTCATGTTTATTGAGATTTAGTTAGTTGTTAGCGTCTTCTTAATTACGTTTTTAAAAAATGATGTATTAAAAAAAAAATTTCCCAATTTTTTGTTTTCAAAAGGGTTTTTGTTTAGGTGCCCGGCATTGCCCGGCACTGACTCTTTTTTTTCTAGATAGTCTGTTCCCTGTTATTTTGAGTTCAAGAAAGATCGGTTCCGGTTTTTTCCGGTTTTAAGAAAAACAGGCGATTTTTCACGTTGGGAAAAATGACCCCACCACACAAAAAAAAAATTAGTTGTTTGTGGATTCGAGAACACCCATCTAGGAATATATAAATCGACGTGCTCCGCTTGTCCAAAATACCCCCAAAACTTCGAGAAAATTGCGAAAAGCTAAAAAAAGCCCCAAATGGCACATTTCATCGACCTAACCTACTAACATGTATTTCGACGTTCTGAATCCAAATCTGAGGTCGGTTTGGTCTCACTACATCACTTTTTAAAAATGTAAAGCCACATTATTTTCTATGTTAAATCGAATTGAAATCACCGTGGGTAACATAATTAACAGTTTAAAGCCAAAAAAAGAGTTTTGGCCGCCCAGATTGATTAAATACCCCAATGTGCGTCGGTACTATGTTGATGGTGTCGGCGCAAGCATAGGCGGATGCATTACTACTCTGAAAAAAATACCCGTAGTTAAACCAACAACTTTCGGCTGTTAAATCTCCGTCTTTGATTTAACAGCAGAAGTATTTGTTTTTACAGCAACGTTTTTGATCCAACAATTTATTCAAAAGCGGCCGCTGTTGATTCAAAAACTTGCTTGCTTTTAAAAAAATTTTTGTGAGAAAATATTTTTTTGTGAGAAAACCAACAGAAAAAAATATTGATGGAGAGAAGATGAAGAGAAAAATCCAAACAAAAGTTTATTTTTAGCAACAATTTTCTCCCCGTTGTTGATTTAAAGGCAAAAGTATTTGACCCAACAGTTTCCGTTGTAAACAAAACTAATGAGAACAATTTTTTTTAAATTTTGTTTTTACAATGATTCAAATAATTCATGGATTCCTTTTTAGGAAATGGAAGTATAAATAGTTTACTACAATTCAATATAATGTTGAATGTTCCACTATGTGATGATTGGATAGAATTTCAGGTTGATGTCATGGTTCGAATCCGGAGGAAAATATAAAATAAAGAAGAAAAATCAGAATAAGAAATAAAGATAGCAACCAGTGAATGATAAGAAGGAGAGAAGAATAGGAGAACAAGCGGAGGCTACATATTTGCAGTTGGGACCCGGGCGGAGAGAAGATGAAGAGTAAAATGCAAACAAAAATTTATTTTTAGGTGAACATTTTTTCCAACAATCTCTTATTGACTTAAATCAACAACGCTCGCACCTTTGAAACAACAACGGAGCATTGTTGGGCAAATTTCAACTGCGGAAAGTAGTTGATTTAACAGCGAAAGTCTTTAGATTTACAACGTTTTTTTTTCAGAGTAGCAGACTATACTACAATTTGTAACACATTTGAAAATATTAGATTAATAAAAAAATGGCGGTGTTTTCTTTTTAATTTTATGTATCAATTTTATTTTTTAAAGTAAAAAATATATGTATGTACGCACAATGAAAATTCCAACTCCAAAGGTGAATGTAAATAAACATATAAATGTAAACAAAAGCATTGGTTTGACATACATTTACCCAGCCAATCAGAAACAGCTCTGAACAGCCACATTTGACAAGTATGTATCGTTGCGGCGAAAAAAATTACAAATCAGCTGGCCTGCCGATATCACCTTTCTAGTTGCATCATGTTGAAAATAAAATTTTTTTGAAAAAATTGAATTCTTGAATTGAAAAGCGACGTAACTCAAAACCCAAATAAATATAAAATAAATGGAAGAAATGCAAGAAAACCTTTTTCTTTACAAACGAAGCTTTGAAGTAAAACCTTGGGTAAGGAAGAAGACTTTTGCTGGGAGGAGACTAACATTTAGCAGTCCGTAAAGACGTTATTCATGGATTCAAAAAATTTTGAGTTGTGCAATTTCTTGATATAGGGTGCGATTTGTAAGCAAACGAAAAAACTGAAAAAAATTTCTAGCTAATATTGAAAAATGTGTGACAAAAGTGTATTTCAAATTATTTGAAGAAAAATAAAAGTAGATTTTAGTAAGAAGAATAGGAATTAGAGCTTTTTTGCAGAAATATAATTGCGAGTCGCAGTCTTTGCTAATTAATTATAGGTACGTATATAAATTAATAATTAATGCCGTTTTCGTTTCTGGAAAAAATGTTGCCCTGCTTGATTTTCTTAGCCATATTGTAAGCTTGTGTGGTAATTTCAGCGAATATTGACCTCTAGCTAAGTCAGAGCGCATCATTATCTACAAAACCAGCCATTTAAAACGAAGACAGGTTACGTAATTTCATAATTGAGATATTAGAGGGTAACATTTTATGCCAGAATCGAAAACGCCATAAGGTAAGTTATATATATGACAGAAACAAAATATGACAAGTATCCACTCATAAGAAATGAAATTTTAAAATATTTATCCATGTTCGGCAGCACATATATTTGCGAAAAAGCTTTAAGTTAATCAAAACAAACCAAAGAAACCTTTTATCATAAAAGCATTTGGAAGCAATTCTGCAATTATACACCTCTGATTCGACAATAAATATTGACAATTTATTAAACAGCCTTGAATAAACTTATCACTTATTCTTATTATGTAATATGTATATATATTTTTTTTTATATGCACGAGTTCATATCTTAATTTAATATATATGTAGATACATTTGTATAAATAAAATATGTTGTAAATATTAGAGCTCCAGATTTTTTTTGAACATTTTCGAGTAGCCCGAACAAATGTTGTTCAAATGCTTGAACAGTAGTTTGTTTGTTTATTACCCGTATGTTTGTACGGGCATTTGAACAATTCGGGCATTTTGAAGTTTGTTTTTTTCTTTTGTTTATTATTTTTTTCTTCTTCATATGTAGTTGTTTTTATTTTTGTTTTTTCGATACTATTTTTTTTTTTTGTTTGTAAGCTCGAATGCTCGAATGTTTGTACGGGCATTTGCACAACAAACGGGCTTCAAACAAAAACGATCAATCCGATTTGTTCGATACCCGGGTATCTAGAGCTCTAGTAAATATTGTACATATGTATGTTGTATGTAAAATTTTCCAATGGTACAATAAAAATTTACTTGTAGTTTGTAACTTTTTTAAATCTAACACAAATTTTCTCTGAGTGCACTAATAAATTTTTGTAGATGTATTGAGTTTCCCCATTCAATACGAGAGCGTTGAGCACCCTTGATATAAAGATTGCTGAATTTTTCATATAAATGGTTTGCTTTCCTCAGAAAAAAAAAACAAAGACAAATAAAAATAATATTTTTTTAATATTTTTAAAATATACTGAGTTATGACGACAGTGATGAATATTCAAAAAAGAATCATCACTGATCCTTCAGCAGTGAAACAAATTTACTGCAGGGTTCTTTTTTTTATATTTTTTTTAAGAAATATTAAATATCCTTGTTCCGCAATAATTTTTTCTGTTTTATTTTTTTTTTGTTACCACCTTAATGTACATACTTTAATGTTTTACAGAACAAGCAAATGTTTGCGCACACATGGCAGATACATACATGTACTATTTCGATAAAAATGCACACCTTTTGAGTTTGCAGATTATGCAATTTTTTAAAGATTTTCGAGCATTAGTTCAATAAATTTTAGAAAAATAATTTGTCTGCGTTTATTGGGTGTTATTTCAGACAACTGGCAATACCTTACATTTGTTTTTTAAACCTGCTACAAGAACAACAAGACAAAATAAAAACAAGTAAGGAAGCCTAAGTTCGAGTGGAATCGAACATTAGATACTCAGCTGTATGCTTATTGTTTGTTTGCCTTTGATGGAAACACGGTGTACTTTATATAAAGCGAGTGCTGCATGCAGTGGGCGTATCCACGCCCATTTTCCAAAATTTTTCCATTTTTTGTTTCCAGTCTATTGTAGAACTCATGCCACAAAATTTCAATGAATTATCTTTATATTTGACAAAGATATCGCTTAAAATTTTTTTATTAGGCCACTTTATAATACCCATATATAAAAGTGGGCGTGGTCGTCAACCGATTTCGCTAAAATTTTCAACATGTATTGCTACAAGTAATAAAAGTGTATACACCAAGTTTCGTCATAATATATCAATTATTTGTCGAGATATGGGCTCCAAAATCTCGTATATTCCTGCTCCTAAAAGGAGGCGGTGCCACGCCCATTTTCCAAAATTTTTGTGTTTTTTGTTTTATGTCCTTAGTTGGAATCTTGCCATAAAATTTCATTGATATATCT
This sequence comes from Urophora cardui, assembly GCA_960531455.1. NCBI lineage: Eukaryota > Metazoa > Arthropoda > Insecta > Diptera > Tephritidae > Urophora > Urophora cardui. The sequence goes on along the minus strand of OY482670.1, from coordinate 103,883,763 downwards.
TTATATTTGACAGAGATATCGCTTCAAATGTTTTTATTAGGTCACTTTATAATACCCATATATAAAAGTGGGCGTGGTCGTTAACCGATTTTGGCAATTTTTCGTCAAAACATTTGCGTAAGCAAATATATCACGCGTACCAAATTTCATCTATATATCTTTAATAGTTTCTGAGTTATGACTCATAAAACTTTCAATGTTTGCCCCTTAATAAGTGGGCGTGGCACCGCCCATTTTCCAAAATTTCATCAAATTTCTTCATAGGGGCCTGAGCTCAACACGTGGGTAAAATTTCATCGCTCCAGCTATATTAGTGACTGAGATACCAAATTTCCGATTTTTACTATATAGGGGAGGTGGGCGTGGTCATGGTCCGATTTCGCCCATTTTCAATACCATCCGTTCTCGTCATGATACCAACTTGCATTCCAAATTTCATCAAAATATTTCGATTTTTGCGTGAGTTATCGTGCGTACAGACGGACAGACGGACAGACGGACAGACGGACAGACGGACAGACGGACGGACATGGCTCAATCGATTTCTCTTTTCACGCTGATCATTTTGATATATATAAGTCTATATCTATCTCGATTATTTCGTTCTGTTACAATCCACCGTTAGGAAATCAAAATTATAATACTCTGTGTACTAGTACAGCTGAGTATAATAAAACGGAAGTTGTCCGTTGAATCCTTCATCACCCACGAACGATTACAGACCCATTTATATATATAGTATATGTATGTACATATGTATGTAGATCTCATTGTTTTCGCTTCTTTCTGCAAGGGAAGGTCTAAGCAAGTGTAGTTACAAGTTCCAGATTGTTAGTGGGTTTTATAGCACGTGGAAAATGTGACCTAAACAGTTGTCAAAATCAGGGTTTGAAATTACTTTAAACTTTTTTTTTCATTTACTTTGAATTTCATTTTCATTTCAAAATTAAAAAATGAACAGCGCAACCATGGTGGAATAAACAGGTGACGTAAATAGAAGAGTGCGACACTATTCTCAAATAGTAAGCTCTTTGAAACGGTAGGGTTGCATTTCCAGAGGGAAAAGGGGGAAAAATGTAGGGCTTAATTGGCCGGATCCGGTCCAAAAAGAGGAGTATATTATTTATATATTTGTCTTATTGTTAAAGGTAAAATACTATATTTTATATTATATATATTATTTACCATTCTTAAGAAGCTTTTATTCATTCTTGAGAAACAAAAAAATTGGTGAACTGCGCCTATATGAATATAAAAATTAAAACAAAACGCCTTCAAACGACGATATATTTCACATTTAACCAAATATATGTATTGAGTTCAATATCTGGTAAAAGTTATAATCATTAGTATCAGGTTTCGTTTTTCCGAATTCGGTACAACTTACCGAAAAAATATAAAACCCAGCGAGTTTCGTATGAAAAAGGCAAACATAAAACGACGATATAATTCATACTCAAATGGATATATTGAACTCAATATCTGGTAAAATTTATAATCGTTAGTATCACCGTGTATTGTTTGGGCATTCAATATATCTATCCAATCTCAACGGATATGGTGATCCGGGTATTACAATTTTCGGAGTTGTTCCTCTGTAAAAATATTTTTGACACCTTTCAATATTGTTTCGTCTCGTGCCCTTTCGGTTTTTAGATTGTTATTTTCGCTTTCTAGAAGTTTTATTTGCAACTTTAATGATGCTATTTGAAGAAGCATTGGATCCTTGGAAACATATTCCTTGTTAGAGCGAAAACCGTTTCCAAAAAAGTTTTTAAATAATAATACATATGGAGAGTAATATGTAATGTTTGTGTTGCATGGTCTCGCTTTTCACAAATACCATGGTTAGCGAAATCCCAAGATAAGGGACACCACAGGCATCGACACTGTTTCCTTTGTCAGCAAGCGTCGTTTTGCTGGGTTATGCGCATTCGGCAAAATGCAGCACGCACACTTTTGAATTTAGTGTAGGCATCACACCGCTGCTTTCCCTAGCAGAATTATATCTGGGTCTCTGGGTCTGTGGGAGGGCCAAACATTCTGAAACTCGCCGCCGTCCAAGGTTTTCTACAACGGGCGTAGCTTGTTTTTGGCATTTTTGAAATGATGGCGCGAAAATTTAAATTTTAACGATTTTTTTCTTCATAAATAATAAAATTGTCAAAGGAAATAAAAATGTTACAAAACAACTATTGTTTTAAATTTTTTCCAAAAGTCGCCCCTTCATACACCTAAAATACACATAAAAACAACACTTTTTTGGGATCAACTGGGGGCAACATTGGAATTTCATTTTCAAAGAGCCGAATGACAGGAGGAAGAGGAAAACAGAATGAAATAGCTGCTTACTTACGTCACCTTGTTATTACACCATGCAGCGCAACAAAAGTAAAAAAAATAAAAAATTCTACTGTACTGTAACTATGCAGCAGGGATGGGCATTATTCAAAATTTGAATAATTCAATAACGAAAAAATAAAAATAAATTTTTATTCTTCATTCTCATATCCTTGAATAAAGAATAAATTTTTATTCTTCATTCCGGCGCGCTTGAATAAAGAATAATTTTTTATTCCTTATTCTGATACCCTTGAATAAAGAATAAAAATTTATTCTTCATTCTGATACCCTTGAATAAAAAATAAATTTTTATTCTTCATTTTGGTGCCCTTGAATAAAGAATAATTTTTTATTCTTCATTTTGATACCCTTGAATAAAGAATAAAAATTTATTCTTCATTCTGATACCCTTGAATAAAAAATAAATTTTTATTCTTCATTCTGATGCCCTTGAATAAAGAATAATTTTTTATTCTTCATCCGAAATTGGTTGAATAAAAAATAAAATTTTATTTTTCATTCAGATAATTTTGAATAAAGAATAAATTTTTATTCACGTTATTCAAATTATTCTTGCAGGTCACACAAGTAAATGATTTTGCGAATATTTTTCTGAATACGAACCAAGTATTTTCCCGAGCCCCAACCGAATATTTTTCCGAATACTTTCCCGAATCCGAACCCAAATACTCAAACGAATATTTTTCTGAATCCGAACCGAATATTTTACCGAATACTTTCCCGAATCCGAACCGAATATTCTCCCAAATCCGAAACCGAATACTTTCCCGATTCCGAACCGAATACTTTCCCGAGTCTGAACAGAATACTTTTCCGGGTTCGAACCGAATACTTTTTCCGAGTTCGAACCGAATACTTTCCCGGGTCCGAACCGAATACTTTTCAGGGTTCGAACCGAATACTTTTCCGGGTTCGGACCGAATACTTTTCCGGGTCCGAACCGATTACCAGCTGTAATTAACGAAGTTATGGTAAAAATTAAAATGCAAACGAATATGCATACAGTACATACATATTTACATATGTACATTGTATGTATAAGCAAAAGAAGTATGTAGTTTCTTGTTGTCATGTTCTGGTCATCGGTTTTTAATGAAATTTGGCGCCGTTCTATTCAAATACAAGGACATTTTCATTTTTACCATAACTTCGTTAATTACAGAGCCAGCGGGTCCCGGACTCGGTACAGTAATCGGTTCGGACTCATAAAAGTATTCGGTTCGAACTCGGAAAAGTATTCGGTTCGGACCCGGAAAAGTATTCGGTTCGAACTCAGAAAGGTATTCGGTTCGAACCTGGAAAAGTATTCGGTTCGAACCCTGAAAAGTATTCGGTTCGAACCCGGAAAAAGTATTCGGTTCGAAACCGGAAAAGTATTCGGTTCAGACTCGGGAAAGTATTCGGTTCGGAATCGGGAAAGTATTCGGATTCGGATTTGGGAGAATATTCGGTTCGGATTCGGGAAAGTATTCGGTAAAATATTCGGTTCGGATTCAGAAAAATATTCGGTTGAGTATTTGGGTTCGGATTCGGGAAAGTATTCGGAAAAATATTCGGTTGGGGCTCGGGAAAATACTTGGTTCGTATTCAGAAAAATATTCGCAAAATCATTTACTTGTGTGACCTGCAAGAATAATTTGAATAACGTGAATAAAAATTTATTCTTTATTCAAAATTATCTGAATGAAAAATAAAATTTTATTTTTTATTCAACCAATTTCGGATGAAGAATAAAAAATTATTTTTTATTCAAGGGCATCAGAATGAAGAATAAAAATTTATTTTTTATTCAAGGGTATCAGAATGAAGAATAAATTTTTATTCTTTATTCAAGGGTATCAAAATGAAGAATAAAAAATTATTCTTTATTCAAGGGCACCAAAATGAAGAATAAAAATTTATTTTTTATTCAAGGGTATCAGAATGAAGAATAAATTTTTATTCTTTATTCAAGGGTATCAGAATAAAGAATAAAAAATTATTCTTTATTCAAGCGCGCCGGAATGAAGAATAAAAATTTATTCTTTATTCAGGGATATGAGAATGAAGAATAAAAATTTATTTTTTATTTGAATAAAAATTTATTCAAAACCGCCCATCCCTGCTATGCAGCCTTCAATTTCCAAAAATTACTGTCGACTGTTGCTGTACTGTGGAAATTTTTACAGGACATTAAAACAACAACAAAATGCAAACATTATTTTTTTTACAGGACTTTTGTTGTTGTTTTTTTATTTATGTGAACACAATCGAAATTATAAGATAAAAAAAAAAACAAATTTCAAAAAGCCGTACTGAAAATTGAAATTTTTGTTTATCTGTGCTTTGCTGTTAACTGAACTGTATGATAATTACACAGCAAAGCAACAGCACAGAGAAACAAAAAAAAATGATTCGAATGCTCTCTGCTTCGAATGTAGATATTTTCAAAGGAAATCAAAATTCAAAAGTTCTAAAAAAATAATGACAACTTTCGCAGAACAGAAGCAGCTTATTTTTTGAGACTGTTGCTGTTTTGCTGGCAGTTTTTCAAACCCTGGTCAAAATCTTTGCTGTTATCTAGTATATTTTATAATAATAACACTGTGTGACAGTGAAAAGGTACTTTTGGCGAGACATACCTCAAGTTGTAGGTCTAGTCAAGCATACAAAAACGGCATGCCTAGAATTTCCAATATACCCACATAATCTGGATAGGGACCAAAAACCCCCTTTTCGTAGGTCATGTAATTGTACCAAAACTTTTTCTCTGTTTATCCCATCAAAATGATTTAAAAAGACGACATTTAGCCGCTTTTAACAGTATACGAATGTATCTTGATAAATGCTAGAGAAACTGTAAAAAAATATCGCAAATTTAATTTTTTAATTTTTAATCAAGGATTTCTCGATGAATTTGGTAGCCAGTAACGTGTAAAATTTCAACAAGGACAGTTCAGAACTATCGAATAGGTAATGCAACGGTGGATAATTGACACCGCCTATGGCATCTCCATATTAAATTCGCCAGTTGCTAACATGCAAAACAGATTTAGCTAGCACTAGTATTTGCGAAAAATGCACTACTAGAAGCACGCCAGTTATGAACTAGAGATTTTCCCCACAGGGCTTACATCGATTTTATGTATGTATGTACTTTAATATTTTTTAGTCAAGTGCAAGCATTATCGTCCACTTGTTTTAAGTCATTAAAATTATGCATAATCTATGAATAATCGAAAATAAAATAAAAAGTCGAGGTCTTGCGACTTATGGCGTGGAAAAAATTTATAATCGCCTGATAAGGATGTCGTAAATCAAATAATTAGCTCACCTTAAATTTAACATTGCTTGTCGAATCTGAATTGGCCAGTGACTTCTCAGACGGTGTATAACGTCCCGCAACACCCTCCGTGGTCGATGCATGCGCGTTGTTGTTATTATTATTGGTGAGAGTTGTTTCACCATCTAAGTTGTAAGGCGTACCAGCACCGGTACCGATACTATTACCATCGCCACCCGGGCGCACTATGCCAGGACCACCACCATCACCGGCACCGCCCGAAATACGCCCCGTAGAAGAAGCGGCTAATGTTGTAGCATTATTTCCACCTTCAGCCAAGTATAAATGCTTTTCATAACATGAGGAACATATCTGTACCATGCCTACGTATATATGAAAATGAAGGGTATTTATTTATTTGTGTGTATGTTCAAAGAGCGTATATGGATAAGAGGCTGCAGTCTGAAAAACTTCACACTAGATGTCACATTTCGCGCGAGATGGGACCCGCGAAGTGTGACATCTATGAATTTTAACGGACTACACCTTCATTCATATACGCTCTTTGTGAAACTTCACACTAGATGTCACACTTCGCGGGTCTCATCTAGCGCGAAATGTGACATCTAGTGTGAAGTTTTTCAGACTGCAGCCTCTTATCCATATACGCTCTTTGGTATGTTCACCTTTCAGACATGAAGGATAGTGCACTACACCTTAGTGAAATCGTAGTGGAGCAACTAGGTATATTATGCAATAATTTTTGTTAGCGGCTCAAATTCCTAATATTTTAGTGTTAACGTAAAAAAATGCAACTTACTGGCAGTGGAGGTAACCAATTTTCCATTACCACTATTTTTACTTAGTGGAAGAAAGTTATTAATTTAGTAATAGTGGAGGAGCTTTCACTTCCACTAATTATTAGCATTGTTTTTATTTACGTCCACTACCACATTTGGATTAGCGGTAGTGGCAAACTTTTCCACTTAAGACAATATATTCATTAGAGTGCGTTTAAAATTAAAATTAACGATATTTTGCAGTCCCACCCTCTCAATCGGTAGTACCATTGTCAAAGATATCACACATATATCTTGGTCCCGATTGATGACGGTTTAGTGTTGTTTCACGAGGTTCAAAGTTCAGATTTCCATAGAAAACTTACATTTTCAGTGTCGCGTATGGTAATCTGAACTTTGACCCCCGTGAAACACCACTAAACAGCCATCAATCGGGACCAAAATTTATATTTGTTATCCTTGGGTATAGATTTTGGGTATTAGATAAAAAAAAATATTTTTATGAACTTCTAATTTTTCATACAAATTTAAGACGGCCAACTTTATGATGCATCAATGCCGGACACCTACCTCTATTCACAACAGGACTGAGGATTTCTTGGTGGTATAATTGATTTAGAAACAAACAACACTACTATTGAATTAACATTTATTTTTAAAGTCATATTTCTCACATGAGTGACATTTTTTTATTAGTTCTGGGTTTTGGCTTAGAATGTCCAAAAAGTTTTCACAGCTACCCATATTAAATTTTATAATTAGCATTGCACGTAATGTTTCTACTTTTAGTGGCGACTTTTCGGATGTCCATAAGCTATTCATTAAGGAAAATACTCGTTCCGTAGGAGCGTTTGTTCCTGGTAAACAAAGAAGGTACTGGATGAATGCTAGGCAATTCTGGAATGGTATTCCGCTGTCTTTGAAAATTTTGAACACATCTATCCATCGTTGTTTTGCACTGCTCTTCATCTCCTCCCATTTCTTTAAGACTTCGTTATTCACATAATTTGTCACGTAACTTACTTCGTCGAACAAACTATATATATTCTTTTAAAGTCATAGCAGCTGTAGGCATCTACACCAATAACTGTTGGTATGTCTGCTGTACATTAGCCCATTTCAGATATTGTTTTAATTGAATCCAAGTAAATGTTTTAAATTCGTTGTATTGATGTATATATTTTTGCAGGTACTGAATGCAGTTGTGATAAAAGTTACGAACATGCCCCATAAAATAATCTCTGTTGATTTGACCATCCTCCACAAGTTTTGTTAACTCATTTCTTACGGTCAGAGGATTATAATCATTTTCTAAGCGGTTTGTGAATTTGTTTATTAAATCCACAAACAGATATGACACTTCTGTAAAACTTGCTTTGTCTCCTTCCATCATTTTTACGGAATCGTTAAATACTGAAGCTTGCACATGAACAAATTTTAACCAAACCTCTGAGCATTCATTTGAAAAAAAAATTATGTAACACAGCAGGGCATTTATCTTGCGATAAAAAGTATGATTTCAATGGTGAATACATTTGTAGAATTCTCTCAACGTCGCGTCGTTCGTATTTTTGATGTGGAACACTTGCGAGCCAGACGATGGGAAACGAGGATTGCGGGATATACGGGACGTCTTAGAGGATTTCCGGGACTATTTTATTAAATATTGCAATGCGCGATTACATTGGTCATTCCGGTTGGCCGCCTTATACAAATTAAACGCACTCTAGTATATGAATGTATATATGTACACTAGGCATATAACTTTTTACAATTTTTGCAAATACGAAAAACGGCATACCATAGTCGAATAGAGCATAAAAAAGTATGAACCCCATTATTTTTTTTTTTGCGAAATTGCAAAAAAGTTTCCGCGCATAACGAAATTCCTTTTTTATCAGAACTGCTGAAAAAATAAAAAGTTTTGTACAGTGTACACGTTTTTCTTCCTAATAATATATATTTATTTAACTAATAATCTTCCTATTATTCCAAACGCCTTTTAATGGACCTAAGGGAAGTGCCCCACCCACCCCAAACTAATTTTTCTTCAGAAAATTCTGATTCAATATAATAATAACACAGCTGTACGCGGAACGTTTGAACCAAAATCACCTAAAAAAGTTATATTCATTACTTGTACAATATTTGCCACCACATGGTGGTATGCCAAATTTTTCGTCAACAATTGTTATATGCCTAATATACACATCCCAGCAGTATTTATCAGCTGAAAAACAGCACATATTTCCTATTGAATATTCAGTAGAGATGTAGTTCTAAAATCTGAACTTTCCCTTTCGTTTTTATATAAAGGTGACGTCGAAAATCAACTACCTAAAACTGCCGAACGAGAAGGGAGATTTTCTGTATGAAAACAGGCCTGAATACGCAGGGAGAGCTTCCATAGCATATATTTCCGTACACCTGATGTCTTCACTGCGTGTACAGTTATTTTTTCAGCAATGAATTTTGAACGCAATTTCAGGTTATTTTTCATACTGAATATTCTACTGAATATGCATCTCCTTACCTCAAACACTGCTGGGATGTAAATATTTAGAAACATACATATGTATATACTACTTACCCTGGGGACTTATTGGACTAGCGTTTTTAAAAGCTTTCATTGTTTTTATAAAGGGATAATACGGCTCACGCTCAGCATTCGGACAGCAATAGACGAGTCGTAGACGTGAGGAGGGCGTATCGCCGCCACAAGTATAGCAAACAAAAGTGGTGCGCTCCGTGACGGATGTAGGCTTCTTGCGTAGCGTATAGGATCTTTCGCTTTCGGGTGTTTGTGTTGTCTGAAGAAAATAAAATAAATATTTTATTAAAAAAAACATTAAAATAGATCAAATGAATTGATAAAGTATGCATAGCGTTAAATATTTTTCTTCTTCTTTCCATTTTTGGAGAGCACTTGAGTAGCATTAAAATCGGTGCAAGTAAGAACTACTACCGATTTGGAGTTTCTGTAATATAAGCATTTAAAGGGTGATGGCGAAAGGGACAAAATATGAAAGAAAAGAGCAACACTCCGAATATGGGCCAATATTCCAAAAGTAATGATTAACTATCAAAGTAGAATAATGTAGCTCTCCATTTTTGGTTTTAGCGTGAAAATATATGCATTACGCAGTTCGATTTTTATAAGCTTAGGAAGGAACGTGTAACGGGATTTGGCAAACGAGACATAATTTCCCCACTTGGCTTATAACGATCATTTCAACTAATCTAATAAGGGACACAAAAAAATTTTTTTTCTTGTCCCTGCGAAATACCGCCCAAATCGTTTTTTCTTGTAACTTTCTTATTTAACATCCGATTTTTAAAATTGATACGTCATTATTTTCGTGTTTCAAAACTCTGTATTTTCTTCTAATGTCCTTTTGAACTCTGGAGTCAAATAACAAAGTTACAGTAAAAAAACACAATTTCGGCGGTATTTCGCGGGATCAGAAAAAAAATAAAAATTTTTTCCTTAACCCTCTCAACATAAGCTTCAAATTTAGGAGCGGACTTTTACAACTTTTTTTTCGACCCTATCTAATGTGCATGACCATCATTTTCCGACCATTTTTACACATTCAGTACCCTAAATCATAAAGTGTGTCACTCAAAATTTTTCGAAATCGGATTTCTTTCATAAATCGGTACACATAATGTATGTATCTCTAGCAGACCTGTTATTTAATGATTAAAAATTTTAATGATTATTAATTAAAGCATGTTTTGTTGTTGTAACTATTTAATGATTAATTACGATTATTTTCACCTTTTTAATGATTAAAAGTTAATTAAATTATATAAAAAAAATAATTAATCGATTAATTATTTTTAATTGCACAATTATTTAGATTATTTTCAATTATTTCTAATTGCATGATTAACGCAATTACTTGATTATTTTTAATTATTTTTGATTTTTTTTAATTGCATGATTAATACAATTGTATGATTATTTCAAATTATCTATGATTTTTTTAATTGCATGATTAATTAATTAATCGATTAATTATTTTTAATTTTTTGTTTCTTTTCAAATTTGTTTGTGAACAAAACATACATACATATATTCATACATACATATGCACGTGCATACATACATGTGCTGAGAGTATGCTGTGCGTTTAAAACCGTATCGGATGAGGCCGCACTAGTAATTGCCAGTCTATACTGCTGACGCAGTTCCTATCTCTACACGGTTGTTTCAAGGCCCATCTCTTTCGCTTTAAGCACGAGTCGAACCTAACGTGCGATCACTGCGGGAGGCAAGCAATAGACGATGCATACCACGTATTCTTTGAGTGTGCAAGGTTTTACGAATCTAGAAACAAGTTCCGTAGAATATTTGGAGGAGACTATACACCTGAGTCGTTCGTGAAGCATATGCTAGAAAGCAAGCCAAAATGGACTGCAGCGAGTGATGTAATAGCACACACCATGAAAACACTAAGAAGCCTAGAGAGAATACAGCGAGGCAGTGGCGACTAAATTAGCACTAATTGTATCCCTCTAATCATAGGCACCTCAAGTGGAACGGATACGTAAGTACAGGAGCTCGGCCTCCTGTATCCGTCATTGCGCGTGGTACGGAGCTTTGGCCTCCGCAGACCACGTAACAGTGACCACTTTTGTAAAAAATAAATGGGTGAAGCCTTTTAAGGCAGACTGAGGGCAATAACGCGACCATTACGGACTTTCGAGCCTGGTGCTTAACCCACCACCCGATGGTAGCCTGACGGCAGTACCGGGGCGTTCGGTACGATGACAGTAGAACGTTTAGTGCGGAGAGTTCCGCACTGAAAGGGTAAAGGCTTTCGATGCTTCCTCCTCGTTACAAAAAAAAAATATATATATATATGTATACACATACATACATGTGCACATGCATATATACATACACACATTCATGCACACATACAAACACACATACATGTATATATGTACATACCTACACATACCTATTTTCAAAAATAATTTAAAATAATCATATTAAAGAAAATAATCGCACAATTGAAAATAATCAAGCAATTAAAAATAATCATACAATTAAAAAAATTTTGGCAATTAAAAATAATCAAACAATTAAAAATAATTGGGCAATTAAACATAATCATGCGATTAAAAAAAATTATGTGATTATATGATTATTTCCGATTATTTTTTTAATGGTTAGTAATCATGATTTTTTTTACAATTTTTTTAATTTAATCGATTATTAATTGTCCGCTTAATGTAAGACAATTAAAATAATCATTAAAATTAAAAAATCCAAAAAAATTAATCATTATTAATTTTAATCGGAATTTAACAGGTCTGATCTCTAGCGACTTCCAAAAAATGTTTTCCATCACAGTCTTTTTTAACTGAAAAATAACTATTATACGTGGCCTTTTCCCATACAATTGCCTACAAAAAAGGAAAAGTTTTTTGGCTCTCCTGAAAATATTTTAATTTTGAGTTGTGTCCTACGCCAAATTTCAATGCTCTACTACAAACAGTTCAAGAGATATATCTGTGGCAATTTGCAATAATCGCTTAAGTCTTAAAAAATGATTTCGAGATAAATTGATTTTTATATTCGAAAGCGTTTCCTAACAAGTCATAAAAGTCGATTAAAACTATGGACGCAAAATCAGTGAGCCATCCACAATATTACGATCAAATTTTGTAAATAAAACAAAATGTCATGAAGAAATTTGATTAAGTATATATGTACGTCTACTTTGGCTGTTATAGTAAGTTTAATATACCTCTATTGTAAGTTAAGCCTAAATGTTTTTATTTATATCTTTTGATTGAGTTAAGTTATAAGCATGGGGGTTTTACAGAAATATAGTGTTTTAAAAGGAGAATAACGTGGTATATATAACTCGAAATCTTCCTAAGTCGACTTAAGAGATTATTGCTTGTGATCACAGATATGTACATACAACATGAAAATCTCAGTTTTCAAGGGAAAAATCACTCCCTCTTCACTTGCAACACCATCATCGCAACGGCATGAAAAATAGATTCTGCGCATCTGTGGAAGGATTCCTTTCATGATTTAGGAACAACAACTTAACCTAAATTTCAACAACTATTATTTTAGCCTTCCTGGATGCAACAAATAAAAATAAAATTTGACCTTAATTTGTTTGCATTTTCGTTTTGGGCGACAATGGGTTAATTTATTTCATTTTTTGTTTTTCTCTTCATGGTATTTATTTTTGTTTATTATTTGTAAGATTTTTTTACGTTTATTTATTTCGCTTATTCACCTTTAATTCCCCTTTATCTTTAAGTATAAGGTATGTTTTCAATTTTTTATAATCTCTCCAATTATCATTTTCCAGCATTCTCCTATCTTTCCTCGCCGGCACTGTGACGTCTGTTCCGTGAAATTTTTTTGCTCCGCAACCGTTTTGTTTTGCAAAACCAACAACATTATCGATTTCGCCGCTGTTATCACCACAATCTGACATTGCTAAAAGCAGTAAGCACTTGCGAATTTGCATTGATTTAAGGGCGACGAATTTTTTTCTGTGTAGGTATATTGCAAATTTGTCGGTATATTGCAAATTATAAGTATGTAGTTTTTGTATACTTGACTAGACCGACAACTTGAGGTATGTCTCGCCTAAAGTACTTTTTCGCTGTCACACAGTGTAATTACTTTTGATCGATAAAAATGTAAATCGAAGAATAATGATTAATTGTTGATTTAAATTAATTCGCTTATAATGATTACCGGCCCTGTTCTTTATTTAACAAAAACATGTTGAAATCAATAAACTCTATTTATGGGCATGTGCCAATTGGTGTAAAAGTACTAAGGAAAGTAAATTTTTGACGGATATGAGGTGAATAAAATTTACCAATCAATCGGGCCTAGTATATGTAAAATATATTCACCATAGTTAAAAGTTTTTCACCATAGAACTTTTCAACCAATTGACACAGGCCCTATGTATTTAAATACATTTGTATACATCAGACCTGTTAAATTCCGATTAAAATTAATGATTTTTTTTTTTTTTTGATTTTTTAATTTTAATTATTATTTTACTTGCCTTACATTAATCGGGCAATTAATAAAACTAAAAAATTGTAAAAAATAATCATGATTAATAGCCATTAAAAGAAAAATCGTAAATAATCAAATAATCACATAATTTTTTTAATTGCTCGTTATTTTCAATTGCTCGATTATAAAATAAATAAAAACACGTCTTAATTAATAATCATTAAGATTTTTAATCATTAAATAACAGGTCTGGTACATATCGCACGTTTTATGCAATAGGGATTTATCTCGAAATTTTCGATTTCTGGGATTGTGCAATATATGTATGTATTTGAATAACTGGGCCGTGCCTTTGAGTGTAGTCTTATAAAATACTCAAAAGGATAAAAATGGCGGAAATAAAAGTTATTTTGTAGTTAGCCGTAGAAGGAAACTATTTGAAATTATAGTTTGTTTGCGTTTTCCCAAAAATAATTTTTTTTAGTTAAATCTCTATTGAATAAAACGTGCGATATATATAACGGCATGTTAAAAATATATATGTATATAAGTATAAATAACTTTTCACTTTGTTTCCAGATTACACTTTTGCATTACAAAGAAGGATACATACATATATGTATGTACGTATGTATGTATTTGTACATATATATGCACGTATGTTGCGTTTACCGAACGCCTGCTTTGAAATTTAGAACACATATTTAGAGCTCTGATAAGAAACAAACACGACATACCGCACCGCACAACGGCCACATGTACAAATATGTATGTAGCACACAATTAAAAAAAACCACTGTAAATTATTTAATTTTTTTTCTTTAGCTCACAATAACTGCGTTAATTTACCAAAAGAAAACAACATAAGAACATTAAATTTGTACTCAGTAATCTTGGCTTTATTTGAAACGCTGCAACAGTTTTTAGAACACATTTCTGCTGAACGTACTTTTAGGACTTATGCTTTAACTATGGTGAATTTAAATTAATTGGAACATGTTTGTTTTTTGTTTTCCAAAAATTTGTTTTTTATGTAAAGATATTTGTTATGCGGAATTTCGTCTGTTATCTCTCGGTTATCTGACATTTGATTAATATTTAGCCACACACGCACAAAAGTTACATTGTCTAAATGCACCCGTACATTTGATCGCCAAAACCAACTCCGAATTGCGCCAGCGAACGCTCCGTGTTAAATGAGTACATGGGAACACGCTCTATATGCGACTGGGAGTATGTAGCTGAGAATCAGTAATTTGAACCCAAATCCCCTTATAATCAACTGATAACAGTTAGAATATATGTAAATATGTACATACATACATATGTATGTATCAGTGTGTACAACAAATATGTACATAAGTGTATGCAGACAAAGGTACATACTATGCAAAAAATGCGATTAATCCGGGACGTGTCCGTGATCAATCGCAACCCTGCAAAAAATGCGATTAATCCGGGACGTGTCCGGGATCAATCGCAAGGGAGCATGCGACTAATACAATTCTACATCCCTTTATATGGGGCGAATTGATCGCATTTGTTCGAGCATGTCCTATGAAGAGACTAATTGTTCAATTTGTATACCCGAACGGGTACCAATGTAGATTAATCACTAACATACCGAACGGGTACAAATGTAGATCAATGGCTTTCATCCTTAACGGGTACAAATGTACATCAATCGCTCACATCTCAAACGGGTACAAATGTAGATTAATCGCTTTCATCCCCAACAGATACAAATGTAGATCAATCGCTTTCTGCACGAACGGGTACAAATGTAGATTTTTCCAAGTTGTTAGCCAAGGCAATTTTTAATATCAATCGTCAAAAAATTGTAAATGTCCATGCATATTTAAATAAAGAGTATATAATGTTTTACTTTTGTAAAACAATCTCAACAAAAAAATAAAAAAAAATTTTAAGTTTTGAGTATGCATTATACAAGCGTAATGTAAAGGTTTTTTTCATAGGATTTTTTAGGCAACATTTTGTTAAAATTATTATTCATCATTGGTATTAAAAGAAAGGGTGTTCAATTCGTTTTACCGGTTGTTCTACAATTTTTTAAATACATTGCACATTTTTGTAAAATTTCTACATTTAAGGAATCTAGATTTGTACCCGTTCGGAATGAAAGCGATTAATCTACATTTATACCCGTTCGGGATGAAAGCGATTAATCTACATTTATAGCCGTTCGGGAACAATTGGTCTACAATTAGTCTACATTTATACCCGTTCGGGAACAATTTGTCTACAATTAGTCTACATTTATACCCGTACGGGAACAATCGGGGACTAATTGTGGACCGATTGTTCTCGAAAGGGATCAATCCGGGACAAATATCTTTCGGTATTAATCGCACATTTTTTTGCAGGGAAGGGAGCATGCGACTAATAAAATTTTACATCCCTTTATATGGTGTGAATTGATCGCATTTGTTCGAGCATGTCCTATGAAGAGACTAATTGTTCAACTTGTATACCCGAACGGGTACCAATGTAGATCAATCGCTTACATCTCAAACAGGTAGCAATGTAGATTTTTCCAATTTGTTCGCCAAGGCTATTTTATGTAACAATCTTTAAAAAATTGTAAATGCTCATCCATATTTAGATAAAGATTATATAATGTTTTACTTTTGTAAAAAAAAATCTCAATAAATAAATAAAAAAAATTGTAAGTTTTGAGTATGCATTATATGAGCGTAATATAAGGGATTTTTTCATAGGATATTTTAGGTAAAATTTTGTTTAGAATTTTATTCATCATTGTTATTAAAAGAATTCGTTCGTTCTACCGGTTGTTCTACAATTTTTTAAATACATTGCATATTTATGCAAAATTTCTACATTCATGGAATTTAGATTTGTACGCGTTCGTAATGAAAGCGATTAATCTACATTTATACCCGTTCGAGGACAATTGGTCTGCAATTAGTCTACATTTATACCCGTACGGGAACAATCGGGGACTAATTGTGGACCGATTGTTCTCGAAAGAGATCAATCCGGACAAATCTCTTTCGGGATTATTCGCACATTTTTTTGCAGGGTAAGTACATGCATACATACATACGTATAGGCCTATACAAAAAATGCGATTAAGCCGGGACGTGTCCGGGATCAATCGCAAGGGATCATGCGACTAATACAATTTTACATCCCTTTATATGGAGTGAATTGATCGCATTTGTTCGAGCATGTCCTATGAAGAGACTAATTGTTCAACTTGTATACCCGAACGGGTACCAATGTAGATTAATCACTAACATACCGAACGGGTACATATGTAGATTAATCGCTTTCATCCCCAACGGGTACAAATGTAGATCAATCGCTTCCAGCACGAACGGATACAAATGTAGATTTTTCCAAATTGTTCGCCAAGGCAATTTTTAATAACAATCTTTAAAAAATTGTAAATGTTCATGCATATATAAATAAAGATTATATAATGTTTTACTTTTGAAAAAAAAATCTCAATAAATAAATAAAAAAAATTGTAAGTTTTTAGTATGCATTATATGAGCGTAATGTTAAGGAGTTTTTCATAGAATATTTTAGGCAACATTTTGTTAAAATTATTATTCATCATTGTTATTAAAAGAAAGGGTGTTCAATTCGTTTTACCGGTTGTTCTACAATTTTTTAAATACATTTTATATTTTTGTAAAATTTCTACATTTAAGGAATCTAGATTTGTACCCGTTCGGAATGAAAGCGATTAATCTACATTTATACCCGTTCGGGATGAAAGCGATTAATCTACATTTATACCCGTTCGGGATGAAAGCGATTAATCTACATTTATACCCGTTAGGGAACAATTGGTCTAGAATTAGTCTACATTTATACCCGTACGGGAACAAGCGGGGACTAATTGTGGACCGATTGTTCTCGAAAGAGATCAACCCGGGACAAATATCTTTCAGTATTAATCGCACATTTTTTTGCAGGGGGTATACAAATGTGCACGAATGAACGGTCCCGTATCAAGGATTTATTATATATAAGGAGTGTGTTATTGGGCACTTCTCTGCTCGTTTATACTCGATTCTGCTCTCTTGGCTGACAGTTTCCATACAAAATGTTAGAGACTTTAATAGGAAGAGCCAGCAAATTCCACCAGTCAATAAAAATGGTGAAAATAAATTTCCGAAATTGCACTATGTATTCTAAATAGAGAACGAAACAGTTGTGAGCAAATGAAAAAACAACTTACTTAACCGATGATCAGGTCTAGAAGGTTGATATTGACCAGGGTAACGGTTATTTTTTCTAGTGTGGTGAAAAGGTTACGCAAAAATAACCTTTATCTTCTTTTGGTCCTTAATAGCCGTTATAAAAACCAAAAACCGTTTTGAGCCTGAATAACCGTTATGACAACCAATAAAGTATTTTGGGTTTGAATAACCATTATGGCAACCAAAAACTGTTTTGGACCTGAATAACCGTTATTCAGATTTTTATTTTTTTTTGTCAGCTATAAAAATCAAGCCAATTTATTTGTCAATATTTCTGGACGATATTGGTATCAAATGAAAGGTGTTGAGCAGGGCTTTCACATAGAGGTGTATTTGTTAAGATTCGTAGGTCGGGTTCCCAGTTATGGGTGAAAAGTGGACCCGGATGCCCTGGAATGTTTTAATTGGTATCAAATGAAAAGGGGCAATCAGAGCTCAACACCTTTCATTTGATACCAATATCGTCCAGAAATATTGACAAATAAATAGGCTTGATTTTTATAGCTGACCAAAAAAATTAAAATCTGAATAACGGTTATTCAGGCCCAAAACAGCTTTTTGGTTGCCATAACGGTTATTCAGGCCCAAAACGGTTTTTTGGTTTTTATAATGGTTATTAAGGACCAAAAATTTTTTTTTCTCATGATAATGGTTAAATATGACTTTTACCCCATTTCTCTTATAACCGTTACGTCCCTGATATTGACCAAAAAAAAGTTGTTCGCACGACAGTCGTGCTAGTGTCCTAAGGGACTAGTACCCAACTGTACCAGATTCATCCGGCAAAGGATTGCTACATCCTCTGTACTACCTTCTAGGAGTGTCGTGGTGGCAACAACAACAACCGAGAGCCACTCCTTCGCCAAATACAAAACTAATCAGCTAATTAACCCGTGAATTCAGGTTTTCTACGCCTTTAGAAGGGCGAGTTTATCTTGATAAAATGCAGACTTTTAATCTAAGGTACATACATGAACCCGCTTTAAGGTCGATTTACCCTTAACTAATCTCGTACAAACTTAATATAACTGACTTACATACATCTATATATAGATATATATCGTCGCTATAGAAGAAAAAAGACGCAAACTGTTTTGTTGAGGAAGAAAGACTCAAACTTTTTTTCTCTCAAAGAAAGACGCATTAAATATATTTTTCGAAAGAAAGACTCTTTATTTTTTTTGATAACGAAGAAAGACGCTTTATTTTTTTTACTATAAGACGAATTTAAATATATTTTAGGAAAGAAAGACGTATTCGATTTTTTATTTTTCTTTGTCAATATTAATGCTAATGCGTCTTTCTTCGTCGAAATATTTTATAAAGCGTCTTTCTGCCCCGACATATTTTTAATGCGCCTTTTTTCGTCGACAAATTACTGACATGCGTCTTTCTTCTTCCGGAGCGACGATATATAGAGTCTATATATATAAAAATGATTTGGTGTTTAATTGTAACGCTAAAACTTGAAAACGGCTGAACCAAATCAAATACTTCCTTAGGGGGGTTTGTTTGTTGTTACCCGCGAAGGTTTAGTCGAAGAAAAAATTAAAAAATGTTAGGGGGGCGTGGCACCTCCCATACAACCTTAATTTCTAAAGCTGATTATCTCTAAAAGAGTTCAAGGTAGGGAGCTGAAAATTGGTATATAGGTAGGTGATATCAAAACCCTTCTCACGCATAAAAGTGTAGGTGGCACCTCCCATACAAACTTAATTTTTCAAGCTGAATATCTCTAAAATTTTTTAAGGTAGGGACTTGGAAATTGGTGTGGATATAAACGATAACAATTCTATATTAACGCAAAATAATAGGAGTTACACGAAAAGGGGGCGTGGCATCTCCCATAGATACTTAGCGTTGGAAGCTGAAATCTATAAAAGCGTTTAAGGTTGGGACCTGAAAATTGATCAGAAGATTAACGATATCAATAGCATGCTTATGAAAAAAAAAAAACAGTAGTCATGGCATGGTATATACATAGAAATCGCTGTGCAGATATACGATATCAATACCATGTTCACCCAAAAAAAAAAGATTTATCGAAAAAAGGGGCATTGCACCTCCCATACGTACTAAACTTTTGAGGCTGAATATATCTAAAAGGGTTGGAGGAGGGGCCTGAAAACCATTATGGGGGTATACTATATCAATTCTCTTACTTACTTACTTAAAATAGCCAATACACAGTGAAAATAAATTTGAGAGTAGTAGGCGGTTATTCCATTTGACAGCTTACAATATTATTTCTAATGTAATAATTAAAGCGGTAGCTTTTCGTGTTAAATAGTTTACATTTACGAAATAAACAGTTGCGAATATGTGGATTATCAATATCTGAGCGGTTTTGTAGATATTTGTCGGCGAATACCAATTTACATTGGAATAGATACACAGTAATAACAATTTTTGAAATGAAATTAATAAAAAATCTATTTTGGGCAGAACGAAGTTTGCCGGGTCAGCTAGTATGTTTATATTTATGACCTCGCCTTGAAATTAAAAAAACGGATCATTGTAATCATGCTTTTGCATCTCCACCAGTTGGCCCCAGAACTTACCTGATAATCATTCCATTGCTGTATAAGATGTTCATAGCACAACTGACAAGCTTGTATCAATCCACGTGGATCCTTGGGGCGAGAACGTGGCGGACGTGGGTGTTGTTCATTGAATATAGGAAAATATGGATGATGACGTCCCTTGAAATCCTTTGGACGTACCGTACTTATTTCAATCAGGCATCCCCGACGTTGTTCATCGCCACACACGTAGCAGACCTCAGTCATTGAATTCTTGTCGGGCATGGATAGGTCCAATATACCAACATCAACTTGCTTAACAGTTGGCGGAGCATTAGGCGGGGTGCTGCGAAACATTTGACGCGAACTGCCACATGACAACATATATGGGTCACATAAATTATTCGCCGAGTTACGCAAATCTAATGCAGCGCCTGTATCATCTGCATCAGCCATGGAAGGTGCATTCGACAGATTTCCAACGCCACCACCAGTGGCGATACCATAATCGTAAGGACTGATACGATCTGGCTGCCGCTGTTGTTGTTGTTGCTGCTGCTGGATTTGTTGATGAAACTTACTATCAGCAGATGAGCTAACGGGACATTTCCGGGTATCATTTGGTTTATTTGTTTCATTGTTGCGTGCAGCAGCTGGCGAGTTCATATGGGATATCTGACCCAATTTAAATTTATGATGCGCAAATGACGATGGTGATTTTATATTAAATAATGCAGGTGCTGTGGACTCTTCACTCGAATGCACTGTCGTTTTAGGTAACTGCGTGTGTTTCTCTTTTGGCTGTTGTGACGTCATTTGGCCATTTACCAAGGTTGCGTTAGCATTTCGATTGTAGTAATCACAGTATTGTTGCTGCTGTTGTGCCGTTGTGTTATTCGTATTTGCTTGAGCATAATGATTCGATGACTCGTTGCTGTTGTTGTTTGGTAGAGGTGGATAATATTGATTTCCAGACCGCTCGGCATATTCGGCTCGGTTGGGAGCGCCTCTGTGGTTGCCAGTGGCGTTGCCGCTTACACCGCCACCACCACCGCCACCACCACTTAAGTATCCAAATTCATCAGACAGATTTCCATGCTGCAAGTGATCGGTACTCAAGCCAAGCATCTGTGCGGCGTATTCACCTTGCGTGTTAATGTCAGCGCCAATGTAATTCTTGCCATCCACCCTCTTCATATGATACAAACGTTGCAAATGGGGCTTCTTCTTGCGTTCGTATGAGTCCCATTGTTCACGTAGCGATCGGAAGCATAGCATGCAAGCTATAACATAGGTTTGAGCAGCTGTGACCTTTGGTACGCCATTGGGTGGCTCATGGCGTTCCAAAAATGGGAAATATGGTTCTGTGGGACAATCTTGGTTGGGACGAACGCGTAAGGACTCACATCCACCATTACCACCGCATACATAACACGGCGGAAATACGCCATCGTTAGCTGAATTTCCGAAAGTATCACATTCTGGTTGTATATTAACTGGATTTGATTTGGTTGCGGGTGGCTTAGGTTGATAATAAATCTGCTGTAAATTACTCTGCTCCAGGTTTGGTTGTGTTCCCATAAACGGCGAATTCGATTCAGGCAATAATGACTCATGGGAATGGCATTCTATAGAATTTGATGGTAATATCTGGTGCTGTTGTTGTGTTTGTGATTGCGCAGACATACCCAGATGCTCGTTTTTCACATGAATCTTTCCTCTTTCCATAATATGTTTCTGAAAAAGAAGATAAATTGTAATTTTTAGTATTAATTTATAGCGAAACACAATATGTAAATATGCATACATATTCTTTTTGCGATTATGAATAAGTAATCGAATTTTTATGAAATTTCAGTATGCAAAATATATGGAAAAACATCCACAATATATGCAATATGCTTTTTTTCTAATTTAAGGTAATGAAACGGCCTGTAGTTAATTCCTATGTACACATAAATATCTTCTACTATTATTAAAAGTTATATTCATCATCAGTTAAAACCGAAATTAAATGGGGCTCTGAGCTAAACATGACATGGTTCGGGATAATCCGCTGGTGTGTTTGAAGAATGAGAAAGCCATCACCTGCTAATTTAACAAATTCAGAAAACCATTATTTCCCATATATGTACATAAGCTTTCTGTCATTTCAAAAAGGCCGGTGGAACAATGTATCGTTGCCACAAACATTTTGGAAAAAGTTTCCATAGAGTGCACACTTCTTGATTGGAGTTTGAGTTTTCCGAGATGAAAGTGTCACATGTATGGAAGAGCTAAGCCAATTACCAATTGAGAACTTGTGTAGTGATATTCAGATATAATTGACAGCTTTTTCATTTCCAAAAAAAAAGCTCAATTTTGGGAGAAAGTGCAGGAACTACTACTACTACTCTATTAGAAAACTGTTACGAATTAACTATATCGATAACCAATAGACTAGCCAAAGTTAGACAAAACAATGGCAAATATACTATCTAATAAAAATCAATTGAATAAAGAAGTTTTAACCGATTTATTTTTAAAATTTTCATTTTATTTCTGTGTCCATGGGAATTTTGTTTATCTGATATAACTTTCGTTTAAATAAATGAAATGAAATAATTTTAAAAACTTCGTTTTAATTGCGAATGCTAGATATAAGACTGTTAAGGGAAAAACTGTTACACCTACAGTGCCGAACTAAAGTATTGGCACAGCAAGATGTTTCAACTTTAACACTGTTTTTTGGCCGCATATGAAGAGATTTCAAAAAAATAAAAATCATCCCTAGATAGAATGAAAAATTGTTAACCATTTCCATTTTATTTCATTTAATTATCTCTTTTATTGAATTAACGGCAGCGATTCTAAGAAAAAAAGTAATGTTTTGGGCTGAACAAAAGTATTGGCACAGCTAAATATTACTGTCTATTTTGCGCTGATTTATCTGTCTAGCAACTTTTTTTTTTAATTTGTCGTGCTACGAGAACGTGTGACTTACGTACGTTGCTTTTAAAATACGAGCCGCGGACGTCGCAGTGTCTTAAATAAGTAGATTTTCCATTAAAATGACTAGCAAAAAAGCGAAACCGCCGAATCTCGGCGAAAAATTATGTCGCATTAGCATGATTATGGAAAATTATTCTCTGAGATTAGTGAAATGATGGACATAAACCGCCACACTATTCGGAGCAGTGTTCAACGTTTCAAGAAGGCTTATCTTTGCCAAGTGTACAAAGAACGGATAGACCTACGGCTTTAAACGACCGTAAACGCAGTCAGATAGTAGGAAGAGTAAAAAAGAATCGTAGAATATATTCCACCAACATTGCAGATGACGTTAAGACAGAATTAGGAAGAGATATGCACGCCATAACAATCCGGGGAGCCGTATATGAAAATAACTACCATTCTCGTATAGCTATCCGAAAGCCCTTTATTCCAAAAATAAGCCTAAATAAACGTTTAGCTCATGTAAAAGAATATTAAGTAAGCCAAGCAACTGCTGAAACAATGTTCTTTACTCGGATTAAAAAAAATTTAGTATTTTCCAACTTGATGACCGGCAAACTGTGTGGGGAAACCATAACAGCTTGCATCTAGTTATACGGGAATGATAGTTATTTTCCTGTAAGGCTCCCCGGATCGTTATGGCTGCATATTTCTTCCGAATTCTGTCTTAACGTCATCTGCAATGTTGGTGGAATATATTCTACGATTTTTTTTACTCTTCCTACTATCTGACTGCGTTTACGGTCGTTTAAAGTCGTAGGTCTATCCGTTCTTTGTACACTTTGCAAAGATAAGCCTTCTTGAACGTTGAACAATGCTCCGAATAGTGTGGCGGTTTCTGTCCATCATTTCACCAATCTCAGAGAATGATTTTCCATAATCATGCTAATGCGACATAATTTTTCGCCGAGATTCGGCGGTTTCGCTTTTCTGCTAGTCACTTTAATGGAAAATCTACTTATTTACGACACTGCGACGTCCGCGGCGCGTATTTTAAGAGCAACGTACGTAAGTCACACGTTATCGTAGCATGACAAATTAAAAAAAGTTGCTAGACAGATAAATCAGCGCAAAATAGACAGTAATATTTAGCTGTGCCAATACTTTTGTTCAGCCCAAAACATTACTTTTTTTCTTAGAACCGCTGCCCTTAATTCAATAAAAGAGATAATTAAATGAAATAAAATGGAAATGGTTAACAATTTATCATTCTATCCAGGGATGTTTTTTATTTTTTTGAAATCTCTTCATATGCGGCCAAAAAACAGTGTTAAAGTTGAAGCATCTTGCTGTGCCAATACTTTAGTTCGGCACTGTACATATTTCAGTGTCCATATGTGTATATTCGAAATATTTTTATATGGGCAATAAGATAAACGTGAGCTCTAAAAAAAAAGTATAAATTATCCCTTACGATAAAAAATAAAGCCATTTTTGTCACAACTATTAGGATTTCAGCTATAATATTTTACCAGGTGATACGCTGTAGAACAAAAACATAAATACTTATGTATATGTATGTCGTTACGCAGCCTTACCTAATTATCGGTGTTGGACAGGTTTGTTGTTTTTTGAAGTCTGCGAATAGTAAAACAGACCCTCGATATCGAATTCCTCGTGGGACATAGGATACTTTTATATATTCATAGGCAATCGTGTACTTCAATAATGGCGAATAAAAGGCTTGACAAACAAACAACAAGCTTGTAGACCAAGTGTACCTACATATGTATGTATGTATTTTATTATTTTATTTTTTCTTGTTTTAACGAAAAAAAAATTGTTCTGTCGAGTTAGGCACTTCCAAATGCTTTCCAATTTCTTTTGTTTCAAATATGGTTCAAGTCTTTTGCAAAACTTTATACATATATACGTAAGTAACAACGTTAAACAAATTAAATACACACAGACATATGTACCTACATTGCAAAATTTGCTAAAATTCCATTTTTAATTTCAGCCTTCTTCGCTAAAATGTTTACATATGTATGTAGCAGAGATCAGCATGCGATACATTTTTTGTGATTTAGAGTATACTCATAAAAAATGCGGTGGGAGTATGACCGCAACCGCAAAATATGCGATCATAATAAACACCGTACCGCATTTTCTTGATCAATTCCGGTATGCGGTAGTATGAATATCACAACACCGCAAATACCGCATATCGTAAACACCGTATACCGCAAACACCGCATATCGCAAACACCGCATACCGCAAACACCAATAGCGTTTGTTGTGTAGGAAAGCGTATGAGTTGCAGGAATTTTACCACAAAAGAGCGAGAGGATCAGATGTTGTGAGCGAGAAAGAAGACTAGCTATTTGTAGGAATCCCCACACAGAATTTGTGTGGGTACTTTCCTAAAATGTTTCAAAATCTCTGAAGAAGAGGAAGAAATTGTAAACAGTGTTGCCACAGCCTCAAAAAATTTGGTACCACAAATTGATAAATTTATGGTTTTTTTGGTATCACCGAAAAATGTTAGAAAAAAAATTAAAATTAATAAAATATGCTGCTTTTGGGTTCTAACACCGAAAAATTTTTGAGAAAAAACTTAAAATTAATAAAGTAAGCTACTTTCGTAGTTTGAACGATATCGTTTTTTTTTTTAATATAAAAAAATAAAGATAATACTTAAATTTCACATGCAAATAAATATGAATACTTTGGTACTGTACTGAGTAATATAAAAGTTCTATAAAATGAAATGGGTCAAACGAGCTGGCTGATCTAGTTGCCAGAGCTGATTTTGGAATTGAATTAGAGTCATTGAATCAGTTCTTAAATATTTGTCGCGCTGCCCTCCTTTAAGTCAAAATGCCTGCTATGGACAGTGGTCCTACCAAAAGTTTGTTCTAAGCCAAAATAAAAATTATCTACTTATCATTCATATATAATTGCGCTTAGGTGTTTTTTTTTTTTTTGATAAATTTAAGTACTCCCTCATGAAGACGATGAATGTGGTCCACGAAAGATTACTGTGGATGGGTACGTAGATTTTGCCACAGAAAGAGGATTATGTGGTCCTTTCAATCAGTTATGCACCAAAATAAAGGTATTTTGAAAAAAACACATATTTATATTTCGAAAACTATCGGCCTCCGGACTGTTCCGACTTCAGATATAGGATCGGAGGACGGTGCAACGTCCCTTTTATAAACGGTTTTTACGCACCCCGGGATCGGTAAAGGAAAGCGTGACCACGAAAAAAAAAAATCATGAAGGCATTAATTTGTGATACCAAAATTTTTGAGGTTGTGGCAACACTATTCCTAAGCGTCATTTTTGACACTAAATAGCATTTCGCACAAATGCGTTTGTTGAACTTTTGCCTTCATCTTCAGTTTGACATAAAATAGCATTCTACCCAAAATCTCACCAAACAGACCTACCGCATTTCCCAAATAGAGATATTTACAATGTTGCCAGTGCGATTTTTTGTTTGTAATTTTTACCGTCTTATGGATTTCTGATGAAAAATACTACTAATTACAATTTGATTTTAACCAAAGAATACCTATATAGGAAAACTCTCAGGGTTGGTTTTTTTTTAATTTTTTCATTGAAAGGGCCACTTAAAATTTAGAGTTTGTTTACATTCCAAATAATTTGACTAATGGATTTCAAAATAAAAATATGTCCTATTTACATGAAATAGAGTTTTTTCCTAAAATCCTTGAATCACATTTATGGTTTCTTAGTAATACACATACAACTATAAATTTTGTTTACACATTTTTGTTTGTCTGTGACATAATTCTTTATTTTCCAACGAGGCATTCATTCAATTTTCACAATCGATAAAATTGGCTACGATACATTGATTGAAACCGAAGTTTTTGTCATTTTATTGGAGCAAAAACAATACACATATTTATTTTTATACATCTTATATTATGCGCCCGTCGGAATGAATACTTTTCCGCCAATCTAGCAATTCGTTTAACTGAGAAACATAGTTGAATTAGATGTCTTTTTTACGGCAAAGCTGAAGTACTGAATGTGTCGATCCTCATTTAAATACATTTAATTCAACTATGTTGTCAATTAAACAAAATTTATTCAATATTTGTTTTTTGATAATCAACAAAACGAAATTTTTTTTCATAATTTTTTTTTGATGATTATCAAAACAGTATTTTTTTATTCAGCACTTAACGTTAAAATTTTTCAAAGTTGAATTGAAAACAAAATATTTTTTCGGTTATTGATAAAAAATAACGTTAATGTGCAGCCCTGCGGAAAAGTATTCATTCTGATGGCCCTACTAGTCGTATTGGATTTCAAAAATGAGTTTTTGATTATTTCATTATTGAAAAATATTTTATTATTCAAAAAACTGCCACAAAAAACAAAGCACACAAAAATAAAAAAAAATAATTGAGAATAAATTTGCTGTATATCTTATAATCAGTAACACATATCTATGTATTTATGTACAAATGAATTTTCAATTGCCTATACCTTTGCAGTGTATGAAAAATTTCCGGCAACACTGAATAGCATACAAATAAATAAATGCGGTGTTTGCGTTATGCGGTGTTTGCGGTATGCGGTGTAAACAACACTAAATACTAGTGCTGGAAAAACATCGATGTTTACGAGTATCGATATTTTCGATATTTTTGAGCTCTATATACCCGGGTATCGAACAATTCGAAAAGATCGAATTTGTCTGAGGCTCGTTTGTTGTTCAAATGCCCGTACAAACATTCGAGCATTCGAGCTTACAGGCAAAAAAATATGTATCAGGAAAACAAAAATAAAAAAAATACATATGAAGACAACAAAAAAAAGTAAACAAACGAAAAATACAAACTTCAAATGCCCGTGCAAACATACGGGTAATAAACAAACAAACAAGTGTTCGAGAATTTGAACAGCGTTTGTTCGGGCTACTCGAAAATGTTCAAAAAAAATCGAGAGCTCTACTTTATATAAACCTTAATTTAACATACATACCCTGCAGCGAAAGTCCAAACTAGTCAGCCAATCTACCAGTTAACTGACTAGATAAATTATGGGAGTTGCCCAACTAGATTCATACGGGACAAATTGAGATTAGCTATGAAACAAGAAGTTTTGCCAAAAAAAGGGTTTTAAATTAAAAACGAATGTATCCGGGGTTTCTGGAGGTTGCAATAAACACGTATGCAGTAAAAGTAAAACAACTTCTTTATTGTTGTTGTAGTATTCGAACCCTGCGTAGTAGGCCCCTTGTAGATTTAGTTGGTTGCAAATTGTTAGATCATTAAATCAGGTGAATGCCACAAATATAACATAGTTTGAGATGTTAATATAGCCCTGTATATTAGATACTACTTCAGCCATAGAAAAAAGTACATGATATGTTTGTATAAAGTCAGAAAATCATCAATATAAATGTCAAGCTTAGAAAGGTCAACGTGTTACTTATTCACAATGTTAATGTTAATTTACCTAAATATTTAATATGCAAGATCACAATCAGTGATGCCGTTTTGATACAATCGTATCAAATGTGATACTTTTTTAAGCCCAAGATACGTAGATACTTTTTATTTTGACGTAGAACAAATTTGATACCTTTTTAATCAACATCAAATAATTTTGATACGATTTAATCAAAATCAAAGAATATTAACTTATTCTCTTTCATTTTTAAGATTTTCTAAAAATTGTAACAACCTGTGTTTGCCGCGAAAAATATGTATTGTGAAAATCTTGAAAATACCAAAAATGGGCAACATTTTATCAAACTGTATAGTAGGCATCACTACCCATGGCAGGCATGAGCAAAGATCGTTATGTTTTATATTAACTATTATTTTAATAGCCTTTATGATTTTCTTGAATTAAATTGAATTCGAAAAATCTAAAATGATACTATTCATTATCTTTATATTTTTATATTGGTAAATGTAATAAAAAACCATGTCACGTTAAAAACACGAAAGCAACTTATTTTATTAATTTTAATATTTTTTCAAAAATTTTCTGTGATACGAAAAAAAAAATTGCCGTATCAATTTGTTATACGGGTTAAAAGCCCGAAAACAGCTTTTTTGATTAATTTAAGTTTTTTTCCAAAAAATTTTCGGTTATACGAAAAAAACCATGAAAGTATCAATTTTTGATACCAAATTTTTTGAGGCTGCGGCAACACTGATCACAATCTAATGTGCCTGAATTCTTTAATTTGAATATCATATTCTAACAACTAAATAAATGTATTAGAAACTTTATTTTGCAATTTTTATTTTCATTGGAGTAGCATGTAAAACTAGTCAGTCAACTGGTATAGTTCTGATATCTACACTGACTAGTCAGCAAATTGGTATGATGCTGGTGTGTATACTGACTAGTCAGTCAAGTGGTATGACTCTGGTGTGGATACTGACAATTGCCATTTCCTAGGTCATCACCGTGTTAAAAATACCAGTTGCTAATATGGAAAAAAAGATAGATGGCTGATTAGTTGAGCTTTATGGCCAACCAGTTGTCAATTAGTTTACAACTAGTTGATTTCGCTGCAGGGTATCTAACGGTGGCCGCTGTGGTGCAGTGGGTAGAGTGCTCGCCTACTATGCCAGAGGTCTCGGGTTCAAACCCCAGTCCGAGCAAACACCAAAAAAATTTTTCTAATTAGTAAAAATCCAATTATTGGGTTTTTTAAGAGCAGCGGTCACCTCTCGGCAGTGGGCGGCATACCCTCCGAGAGTATTTCTGCCATGAAAAAAAGCTTCTCACAAAAAATGCATTCGCCGTTCGGAGCCGGCATAAAACTGTAGGTCCACCCAATTAGTAGGAAAAACAAAAAGGAGCGCACCTAGAATTGGGAGAGAAGCTCGGCCATAAAACTCGTCAGAGTTATAATAGCGCCATTGTATTATATTATTATTGTATCTATATATAACAGCTTTATTTTTCGAAATATCTGCATTCATTATTGTGCCCTGAATTGAACGAGAGTGACAGTCATTTATATTACTCTAAAAATTAACTAAATAAACATTTAAACTAAATATTTCAATTTATTATCAACAAAAATCTTTTTTGAAAATGGAATTCAATAATCAAAAAAAAACAAAAAAGGTAAATTCTGTTCCAGCCAGAAAGAGTAGGTATCAATTACAGTGGTTCACTTAAATATTTCGCATTTAAGTTATTTATAAAAAAACATGTTAAAGACTAAAAGGTTTGAAATAGACAAATTAATAATGCATTCTAAATACCTTTTACACTCAGAGAAAATAAATCAAAAATAAAATTTTTATTTTTATAATGCACGTTTTCAACCAAGTCATTTTATTTTAAAAATGAAATTTTTTAAATTAAAAATGAAATTTTTGGAATTAAGATGTATTTGGGATTTAAAAAGAAAATGTTTAAATTAAAAATAAAAATTAATGAAAAAAAACATAAGTTTTTGGTTCAAAATCTCATAGTGCTTAAAATAGAAATAGAAATTTTTAAATTTAAAATGTTTTTTCTTGATTTTGCAATTCTACAATGAACATTAAAAAAAAAAAAATTTTCGTATTTACATTACTTTTAAACACAGGAATTTCTACATAGGAATCAAATTTTAAAAAAATCTCCAAATTTGGGGAATTACCCACAAAACGGCAAAGCTGCCTTTTACCAGCTTCTTTCCGCGTTTATCAGTGATGGATCCATGACCGTCGATATATCGAATATCGGAAAAAAAATATCGATATATCGAAAAAGTTCAAAAACATCGATGAATCGATATTATATCGATATCGCTTCCAGCACTACTACATACCGCAATATCATTTACTCGCTGGTTATAATAGCCGTAATGGCCTGGTTATGCTACCAATCAAGCTGGTCGAGCACCGTGTAATTGTTGTTGTGCACTCCGACGGTGAGAGAATTTTCGGACTCTCACATCCAGCAAACTTGCTGTGTGAAACAGGCAGCCAGCAAACGAGGTTTCAGAGGTAATAATGTGTTATGTTGTGTATGTGCTCAGTAATTATCATGTGTTATGTTGTGTATGTGCGCTCCAATCACCAATGTAAGCATAACCACCTCTCACCAATCACGAAATGTTTCCGATTTTGATTGGCAATGTTGATTGGTACCATAACCACAGCATAACGCAACGGATGGAGCTGTCACTTTTATATCTACACCCCGATTCTAAATATCCGCCAGGATCTCAGCCCTTGTGGATTTTTTTGTTCACCAGGAAATTTTCCTCCTATTCTCTTTCACTAGCGAGAAGAAAAACTGGCGAACAGAATTTCGAACATGTGAGCGGATTTTCGAAGTCAGCTTTTTTGTTGCAAGGCAGATCTAGGAAGGTAGGCGCATAAGCGGATTCAGAAATTTCCGATGCATTTTGTTATTGTATTTGGTAGTGTGGTGTCAAAATGATATTTCGCCTTGGTTAAAACCTGAATTCACTTGGGACTGGCCCATTCCTATTGGGCCATGATGTGAATTCGCTTTGATTTTTACATTATACTCTACCTTTGTAAATAAAAAAGTAACTTCGGAATTTGCCTATGCGCCTACCTGTGTCGCCTTCGATATTATGCGAATGCCGTATTTATTTTCAAACCACTAAGAATTTTTCAATAAAATTTTCTGGAAATGTTATGTGAATGTTAATTTTACAAATTTTAAAACCCCACTATGCAAAAATACTGTGGACTGCTCCAGAAATATAAATCCAGAAAGGGAATACCGCCGGCTGAGGGTAATTTTTTTTGAAGCGAGGCCGAAGGCCGCAAACGCAAAATGTTTTTCTACTCAAAACAACTGTGGATCGGTCCGTAGATTTTACTCCAGAAAGAGAATTCTGTCGGCTGAGGGTTATTTTTTTTAAGCGCAGCCGAAGGCCGCCAACGCATTAGGGTGTACTACGCAAAAATAATTTATTATTAATAAACTATAAGTTTTCCCAAGATTTCGCTTGCATTTTAGTGATCCATATGACCCCCCTACCCTAAAATAAAAAAAAAAAGTAAGAGCGCGGCTGTCTTCGGCCGTACCGAAGACTTCATACCTTTCATGAGTGGGGAAATGAAAAGCTACCTATGTATGTTGTACATAGCCTGATTTAGTATAATTTATAATTTCAATTTTGTAGGTTATTTATGGAACGATTTATTAGAAAAAATGGTGTCTGGGCTATTTAAATGGAGGAGTTATACGAAAAAATGTGTATATCTGAACAATCGGTTGTATGGCAGCTATATGTTATAGTGGTCCGATCTTTATAATTTTCGGTAACCTTCTTTGAGTCAATATGGGTACAAATACCCCAAAGTTTCGTGTCCTTAACTCTAAAAAGGGAGAAGTTATACCCCAAAATGTGTATATCTGAACAATCGGTTGTATGGCAGCTATATGTTATAGTGGTCCGATCTTGACAATTTACGGTAAACTTGTTTAGGCCAAGATGTGTACAAATACTTCAAAATTTCATGTCCTTAGCTGTTTAAATGGGGAAGTTATACACCAAAATGTGTATATCTGAACAATCGGTTGTATGACAGCTATATGTTATAGTGGTCCGAGCTTGACAATTTACGGTAAACTTGTTTAGGCCAAGATATGTACAAATACTTCAAAATTTCATGTCCTTAGCTGTTTAAATGGGGAAGTTATACACCAAAATGTGTATATCTGAACAATCGGTTGTATGGCAGCTATATGTTATAGTGGTCCGATCTTGATAATTTTCGGTAACCTTCTTTGGGTCAATATGGGTACAAATACCCCAAAGTTTCGTGTCCTTAGCTGTAAAAAGGGAGAAGTTATACCCCAAAATGTGTATATCTGAACAATCGGTTGTATGGGAGCTATATGCTATAGTGGTCCGATTCGGCCAATTCCGACAAATGATCGATTGAGCACCAAAAGTCACCCGTGTTCCAAATTTCAATCAAAGATCTCAAAAACTGAGGGACTAGTTTGCGTTCACACAGACGGACGGACGGACGGACAGACGGACATGGCTTAAACGACTCAGCTCACGATTCTGATTATATCGGTTTATATATTGATGGGTCTGTCACGCCTCCTTCTAGTACTTTCAAGATTTTATTTTCGGCACAAAGTTATAATACCATTTCATTCTCATGAAAGGTATAAAAACCGAAAATTCAGGGGCCTGGCCCGTATCGAAATTTCCCCACAAATTTTGCATTTTTGTTAAAAAATTGCAAATTTATCAAAATTGAGAGTGAATATACATGGTATTGCTTTTCGAAAGTAGCAGAGGTCTATAAGAGGAAGATTGCGCGATGGTACGAATCTGTTTGACGGAATCTTTATAGGAAATAAAAGTTTTTTGAGAGTATTGCATTGATTTTATTAATTTGCAGCTTTATTAAACACTATAGAATTAATAAACCTGCGTTCAAATATTTGGGGAAACTTTCCAATAATGTCACACGCCCCCAAAAAAACGACTTCTACCGGGTGGTAGGGGAGGGGAAGTGTTCTGAATCCGTAAAATTTAGGCGCCGGACGTACCTCTTTTTCGAGGAAGTTATGGTTAAAGTTTAGTAACTCCATATAAATTCGAAAGATAACGAAAAAACTTTTGCACGGAACAATTTTCTGCGTTGGCGACCTTCGGCCGCGCATATAAAAAATAACCCTGGGCTACGCCATCCGTCCGGACGTGTGCCCTAACCGTGGCTACCGCCACGGTGATGTCCTTCTGCGTAGTACACCCTGTGAAGTCGCTATTAGCAACATTTTTAATAAAAGTGATTTTAACGCAATATTGTAAAATTTATTAAGTATATTAGTAATATACTGTGTTGTGACTAAAATAAAGAGTGATATTGGTTTTGTAAATGAGGAATTGGGGTTGTTATTGGTAAAAATTTAACATCTTTACCAAATTCCGGGAAAACTAGGTACGTCCGGCGCCTAAATTTAACTGATTCAGAACCTACTCCTCCCCTACAACCCAGTAAAAGTCGTTTTTCTCGGGGCGTGTGACATTATTGGAAAGCCAACCCAAATATTTATTGGACATTTTAATATCACATACACAGCAGCCAAAGAAACTATTTGCAATCTCTCCTAAATAAAACTATGCGCATTCTTCCGTTTTTTTGCTTGAAGACGGATATCAAACGGGAGTTGGAAAAAATTCTGATTGATTGGCTCAATCCACCTTCAGCAAAGTTCTAAAAGTTCTTGAAATTTTTGAAAATGAGTTGTATCCGATTTGGATTCATAAAGCTATGAACAGCGACGAAAAAGAAAGTTTTTAAGTGCGGTTTTTAAAACTACGACATGTCTAGTGTCCTTGAATGTATTGATGG
The DNA here is from genome assembly GCA_960531455.1 of Urophora cardui. NCBI lineage: Eukaryota > Metazoa > Arthropoda > Insecta > Diptera > Tephritidae > Urophora > Urophora cardui. Next base: position 103,849,246 of record OY482670.1, on the reverse strand, counting down.
AACACATGTCCGTATCATCGCTCCATATCAAAACAAGCACCCTTACTACAACCGGAAGGGATACTACAGCCTACAAGCCGCGAAATATCCGGCTGCCCCTTCAATAAACTTACTAAAATATCTATTTGCTGTTTATACTTTCCGTCATAAAAATAAGCAAACCAGTACATAATTAATTCAATTATGTATTTTTTATTAACAAAAGTTATATTCACTCACATTTTGTTCAACATTCACTTAAAATTGTCTTGTGAAAAATCTCACAAAATAATGGCATAAATTCTCGCTTTTATTTTCATTCATGATACCTACTTTTCTTCCTTATTCGCTTTTCACTTTTTCGAACATCATTTAGAATAGCCGGAAAGGGAGAAGCGAAAAAATCCACAAGGAATTTGTGTTTAGAATAAGGGAACAGGGAGAAGCGGAAAAATCCTTGTGGATTTTTCGTTTAGAATCGGGGTGCTATTGTATGTGAAAGGCATGTGATTGATTACAATGAACGGTAGAAAACGGCGAGAACCGTAAGCATCTGTTGATTTTAGATTTCTTCCGTATTCTTACGGCAATTTGACAGTTCTCTTTGCTGTGACAAACAGACGGTATGTTATCAAACAATTTATTTAAACATTTTATAAAATAAAAATGACCGAATTCGAGGAAAGACTTAATAACGGCGTGCGTCGTCATGAAATCACCAACAAATTGAAAGTTTTCTGTTTTAAATTGGTAAATAAAGCACAATATTTACAGCTGTGGCAAATGTCAAAGACGGCAGTTAACGCATTATTATAACTGCCTTAAGTTTGTCACCGTTCTATATCGGTACGGCTTCCGTCCCGTACCTGCTATTATAACCAGCGCTTTAGGTTTTCAATCAATGCGGTGGCGGTGAATTTTTTTTCTGGGTACTTATTTTTTGAGCCACTTAAAAAATAAGTATTTTTGCGGTGCTTTAGAAAATGCGGTGCACCGCTGCTGATCTCTGGTATGTAGATATTACGTGGAAGAAAGTATGTACATATGTATGTACATATATAAAAAGTGGTGCATATTTTACCCTTTCATTTCTTTTTTGTTAAATTCTCATAATTAAAAAACCATTAAAAAAAGGAAAAACTGGCATGAAAAAATAAACCAATTTTCACGAAGTTTTTCAGCTCTTTTGCCATCTTTTATCGTTGCTTTTTTAAGTTTCGCAGTATTCTTTTTTATTCAGAAAGCCATATGCTCGCTTTTGATGGCGCTTGCTTTGGGGGCTTTGGGGCTAAAACCCAATTCATCGAATCTATTAGCAGGCTTTTTGGTGTAGCTGCAGTTCTCCCTTTTTCGGTATTCTACCTTTAGCTTTAGCTGCAACTTACAGTTGATTGGAAAATATTAGTATTTACGCAATTTTTCTTTTCGGAGAAAAAGGTTAACAGAACGTAAAAACCGAGGTTGCAGATAAAACAAAAAAAAACATTTTTTGTACATTCCATCATACAATTTTTCGCTTCATTTTACATGATCATTTCCTTTATCGGAATCCTTTCTTGCTATATATCAAAATTGATGCTTCGTTGGGCATTTTTCGAATTTAAATTATTAACACCTCACTATTTTATTTAGTAAAAAATGTAAAATGTAAAAATTTAACACTTTTGCTCACGCGATCAAGAATGGGAACACAAAAGACAATTTGCGTCCATTTTGAACATTAATGTCAACGCCGTCTTTTCTTTCGGGTGACATTTGCTAGCTTTCTGAGAATTTGCCATGAACAGCCTTGCCGAATATTTTCGAACAAAAATCGTCATTTTTCAAATAAAAAATCGCAATTTCAGCGAAAAAATCGTCAAAATCTTGTTTCATCCTCATCTTTAGAGCGCTTTCACATTACTCGGTGCGGTATCGGATCGACATTTTTGGTTTTTGTCGAAAGTATACCGAAACCTTACCGACCACATGTATTTCAATTGGCACTTTCACATTAGTGTTGCATACATGAAATCGGAGCGGATTAAATTCGGTATACCGCAACGCGGTAAGACCGGTCAGTAAAATTTGAGGAATTACTGCATACATTTTTGCGGCGTGATAAAAGAAGAAGAACAAAGTCAGTAAAAAACTCGTTTCGGCTATAAATGTAGCAAGTTAGAATGTCTTCGTTTTCGCTAGAAGACATTATTGTTATTATTGAGTGATTTGTTGAAGTTAAAAATTTTGTTTTGCAAATTTCGATGTTTGTTTTCCTATTTTCTGCCGATTACGCACCGAAAGTATTCCCACAAGTGTGAAAAACACAGCAACGCGGAATCGTTTCGGTAAGCTGGAAATACCGAGCAAAAAATGTCGATCCGATGTCGTACCGAGTAATGTGAACAGGCCCTTACTAAAACATGTTATAAACACAAATAAAGTTGCTTTCCATTAAGAGCCTATACACACTTGCGACTCAATCGATTTAGTCGAATGTTGATTTGCATGGGAATGTATGGAAGCATTCACACTACATTCAATTAGTTGTACAACTGAAACAGTTGGATTTGCAGCCCAATTTCATTCCAACTGAAACAGTTGTACAACTGCTTGATCAGCAAGGCGCCCTTCTACGTATTCACACTTGAGACAATTTAGTCGAACGACTACAACAACAACAGTGATATTCGTAGTGGAAAGAGTTGCCATGCTGACAGCACTACTTTTATTTCACTTTTGGTAAATTGTAGAGATTGAATATTTCAATTAATATTTTCAAAATGTTTAAAAACAAAAGGTTCGTTTCTTATTAACTACACCATTTCCAGATGGATTTTAGAAAGCGTTAACTGGATTTTAGAAAGGGGAAATTGGATTTTAGAAATGTCAATTGGATTTTAGAAAGGGGAAATTGAATTTTAGGAATGTCAATTGGATTTTAGAAAGCGTTAAAAGGATTTTAGAAAACAAAATTTGATTTTTGAAAGCTTGAATTGGATTTCAGAATGTGCGTTTAAAATAAATTTTACACAGAATTTTTCGAATAGAAATTCTTTATTGCGTATGAAAGTATAAATTAATAATTATATAAATTTTCGAAAATCCAATTTACAGTTTCTAAAGTCCAATTTCCCTTTTCTAAAATCAAATCGACATTTCTAAAATCCAATTTTCCCTTTCTAAAATCCATTTGGCTATTCTAAAATCTAATTTCCCCTTTCTAAAATCCAATTGACATTTCTAAAATCTAATTTCCCCTTTCTAAAATCCAATTGACATTTCTAAAATCCAATTTCCCCTTTCTAAAATCCAATTGACATTTCTAAGATCCAATTTCCCCTTTCTAAAATCCAGTTGACGCTTTCTAAAATCCATCTGGAAATGGTGTAGTTATAGACAAGAATTATCTAACTAAGGATATTTACTTCCGTTTTCAATGTTTCTTGATATTGTTGTTCTCTTCAAATGTCATTAATCGCATTTTAAAATAGAAATAATGAAAATGAAATTTCATGAAAATTATTAATGGTTGATTTTTACTATTTTTCCGTTTCTTGTACTTCTGTTCGTTTCGCCTTTATGAGCGTAATTCCTTCCGTTTTTCTCTTTTCATTTACTTGACAGCTAGTTGCTAGTTTAATAAGAAACAAAGCCAAACAATGTATGCACTTTTTGTTTATTTTATTGTTTTTTATTTATTAATCAAGTTGACAGCTGACAAGAAGGTGCTTTCATGTAAGAATGCAGATAAACTTTAACAATTTAATACTTCATCACTTTATATGAAGACCACTAATGTAAAATTTGCTGAGTAAAATGTGAACATTGGCAACACTATGTCATTGTCAATCGCACGACTATTTAGTCTCAAGTGTGAATAGCTGCCACCAATTCGACTAAATAGTTGGAGTAGTGTGAATACAACAGTCCAATTCGACCAAATCGATTGAGTCGCAAGTGTGTATAGGCTCTAAGGAAGCACGCCCCGAGAGAAATAATAGCCCCGACACATAGCATACGTCAATCCGTCTACGTCGACGTATGTGACTGACAGCTCAGTAAAATGTCGGCATTTAAACGTACGTCGTCACACGTACGACGGATCCGTCGCCGCAACGTACCGAAGTTGCCCAAAAGTCAACTTTTGGTATACGTCAATCCGTCGCTATGTCAGCTGATTGCTTTTGATTGTTAACCTTTAGCTACTCTTGAATTTTACTTTTTTTGCAATTTGCTTTTCGAGTTTTTTCTCATTTGTATAACATTCCTCCATAAAACAAAATGGTCAAGAATTATCAGGAGATGTGAAGTTACTGAAAACTGAATTTCAATAGGGCAACTTAAAAGAGAAATTACAAAATATTCTAAAGAGTTAAATTTTTGCCATCACCTCTGTAGTTAAAGGTTAATCAAACAGCTGATTTGTGTATATCCGCCAACGTTTCCTATGTGGCGACCTCTCCGTCAAGTACGTGAGCTGTCAGTCACATACGTCGACGTAGACGGATTGACGTATGCTATGTGACGGGCCTATAACGTTTTTAGGTGGATAGAAGACCTCTCACAGATCTCAAAACTGAAATCAAAACTTGCGGGAAGTCTATAGTTTACGAGCGTTCTTAATGGAAAATTTTCCAAAAAACTATTTTAAAGAGATAGGAATTCACACAAATTCCTATATAAATGAAATCATATTTTGAAAGAAAGATTGCATATTTATCTAAACATTGCGCTTATATAATATAAAAAATCACATTCAGAGTTAAGCCGGAATTACAATAGCGCTGTGGCAGTAGCAGCGATCGTTTTTCGAAATCAGCTGATTTTTAGAAACTACGGTTTGCAATGAAGCGGCACATAATACAGCAGAGGCAGCTGGCAGCACCGCTCCGTTTAGCCCAAATTCTAAATTCGCTGCCGCTGCCTTGAATCGCAGCCAACTTCTAAGTGTTGATGTGAACTTATGTCTGTTTCCGTACTATCCAATGTAATATATTTTTTACTATTTTTGTGTTTCCGTACTTTGATGCCAGCAAGCGGGAGAGAATTTAATTTTTACTTAATTAATTTCCACTAGCAAATATTGCTGGCGTGATGAAAAAGTAAAGAGGAAGAAAGAGCAGAGGAAAAAATGAAACAAGATTATTTTAATTGAGAAAAGTGGACATGAAAATGGTACACTTTTTTCAATTAAAATAATCAATATTGTTTCATTTTTTCCTCTACTCTATCTTCTTCTTTGCTTTTTCATCCCGCCAGCAATATTTGCTAGTGAAAATCAATTAAGTAAAAATTAAATTCAAAGTACGGAAACACAAAATTAGTAAAAAATATATTACATTGGATAGTACGGAAACAGACATAAGTTCACATCAACACTTTGAAGTTGGCTGCGATTCAAGGCAGCGGCAGCGAATTTAGAATTTGGGCTAAACGGAGCGGTGCTGCCAGCTGCCTCTGCTGTATTATGTGCCGCTTCATTGCAAACCGTAGTTTCTAAAATTCAGCTGATTTCGAAAAACAGTCGCTGCCACAGCCACAGCGCTATTGTAATAGTGCAACTCTAATGAACCGTATGCAGATGCGTATGCGTGTGCGTGTCACTGACAGCCGTGTTGCATACCTCTGTTTAAATGAGGCAAACTCCAGTGGCACGGATGTAAATGCACCACACGCATAGAAAATTCGAAGATGATTTCGAACACGCATTCGAATGCAGCTAAGTTGAAAATTTTCTACTTCTATGCGTTTTCTATGCGTTTCGCAGCCAATATTAATTTTGTTGCTATATCGGTATACATATTTAATCGTAAAAACTTCGTTAAATTGATTTAAAGTGAAGTAGTGAAAATTTGTTTGCCAGCAGAAATGTTAATTAAAAGGTGTTTTAAATATATTTAGAAATGGTTAATATTAATTATATGTTAATTACTATCTGCATATCCATGTACATAGTACATGAATTTAAATTACATATACATATGTAGTTACCCGTGTAAAAATACATAATTGAAACTTAAATAAGTTTAACTGTGAAAAAATATTTAAGTGAAATGAGTACTCTTTTGAATAGGGAGTTTTCGCCTTGGTATAACAGAACACCAGATTTCAGAGGTTGTGCATATATGTACATACATATTTGTATTAACCAATTGTCTAATTAATTAAAAACCCACTAATTAATTAAAAACCAATTATTGGCTTTTTAGAAATACCGGTAACCTTTCGGCAGTGGGCGGCTTACCCTCCGAGTGTATTTCTTCCATGAAAAAGCTTCTCACAAAAAATGCATTCGCCGTTCAGAGCCGGCATAAAACTGTAGGTCCACCCAATTAGCAAAAACAAAAGGAGCACTTCTCGAATTGGGAGAGAAGCTCGGTCATTAAACTCGTCACAGTTATAATAGCGCCAGTGTATTATATTATTATTAATTTGGAACTGATCCACTTCACGGGTTTTCATCAAATTAAAGAAACACTAACTCCCCTTTCCAAAAACAAATCACGTACTCGAATATTACTTTTTTTTTTAATAATTTTAAAGTATTCCTTATATACGGCAATAACACTTCCTAACATAATTAATATCAATTCTAAATCGGCATCCATTATACATTTTATTAAATCTTTCGCGAATTGGTAAAATATGTATTTTCAAAAATAACAATGGCGGGAATTGTATATATGTATGTAGTGTAATTGATAGACGCAACCATGCGCATACACTGGAGCAGCCAGGGCCGCACGCAAGAAAACGTTTAGATGCGCATACGCACACACATTCGCATACGGTGCATTAGAGTTGGACTATAATTCCGGCTTTAAGCGTTGGCAGTGGCTGCTTTATTTGACATTTGACTGATATGTATGTATGTATATAAATATGGCATTTTTTCTTATCTTTTTAGCTGGCGGGAATATAAACCATTTAAACGAATTTTAAAATAAGTATATTAAATGGCTGCTTTAAGTAATGAAGAAATCGTGATTTTCGATTTGGGAATATTGTACTACGAGTACAAAAATTATAGGAGCCCAAGGATTTGGACCAGGGAAACATACACAGACGAAGAGCGGCACTCGCATGGATTTTTTGGGCAGGCGTATAAAATCATAAAAACAAATGACGATGGTGAGTTCCACAAGTCGACACGAATGAACGTTGAGGTGTTCAATATGTTGTGCTCGTTGTTGGAAAAAAAATTGACAAGAACTTGTCGTAGGAAGCCTATCGAACCGGAGTGCCGGCTGGTTTTGACATTGATGTAGGTTTTGGTGGATTTGATTCATAATGTTAATGATGGGAATGTTCTCTACATATACATACATATAATTTCTAAAAAATTGTTTGTGTTTGTATATTCTTTCGATAGGTATCTAGCCCAAGGTGCGAAATGGCAAACGATTGCATGGACCTTTCGGATGGGCCTAACGACTGTCCGCAATATCGTGTATGAAACTTGCGAAGCCATTTGGGATGAATTGTGGATTATATATTGTTTGTTACCTTTGTTTTGTTTCTTTTAAAAGTTTTTATTAAACCAACTGTTTATAACATAACTGAGTTTAAGTGTTTACATTTCATCCAATGGAATCTGTAGTACTGTGGATATATCGACGCTTCCAAACAAAACAGTACTAAGTCTGAAAACTGTGTTTTGCAGGAGAAGCTCTCAAAGTTTAAACTCGATATGAAACTTCGGTTGTATGCTAAGTATATTTTCACTTATAACTTCTGTTTGGATTGAACGATCAACACCAAAACTCGACAATATCAAAGTCAGGGTATGCTTTATTAAAACCGTAAAAGCCGGAATTACAATAGCGCTGTGGCTGTGTCAGCGACTGTTTTTCGAAATCAGCTGATTTTTAGAAACTACGGTTTGCAATGAAGCTGCACATAATACAGCAGAGGCAGCTGGCAGCACCGCTTCGTTTAGCCCAAATTCTAAATTCGCTGCCACTGCCTAGAATCGCAGCCAACTTCTAAGTGTGGTTTTTGACAGGCGTGCATCGCAGCCAACCTGTGTTGGCATTGTTAGTGGGAAAATTTTCATTGTTTGCCGCCTTTTAATCTTCAGGATGGATGAAAAGTTAATTGAATTCGTTAGGAGCAACCGGTGTTTATTTGATAAAAAAACATGGAGGCTACAAAAACCAAATATACAAAGATCGTTTGTGGCTACAATTTTCTAAGGAAACAAGCATATCTGGTAAGCAAATGGTGCATGTGAGAATATTTTTTTTATTAAGGCGGCCAACTTTATGATGCATCAATGCGGTACACCTACCTCTATTCACAACAAGACTGAGGATTTCTTGGTGGTATAATTGATTTAGAAACAAACAACACTACTATTCAATTAACATTTATTTTTAAAGTCATATTTCTCACATGAGTGACATTTTTTTACTAGTTCTGGGTTTTGGCTTAGAATGTCCAAAAAGTTTTCACAGCTGCCCACATTAAATTTTATAATTAGCATTGCACGTAATGTTTCTACTTTTAGGGACGACTTTTCGGATGTCCATAAGCTATTCATTAAGGAAAACACACGTTCCGTAGGAGCGTTTGTTCCTGGCAAACAAAGAAGGTACTGGATGATGGCTAGGTAATTCTGGAATTGTATTCCGCTGTCTTTGAAATTTTTGAACACATCTAAACATCGTTGTTCTGCACTGCTCTTCATCTCCTCCCATTTCTTTAAGACTTCGTTATTCACATAATTTGCCACGTAACTTACTTCGTCGAACAAACTATCTTCTTTTAAAGTCATAGCAGCTGTAGGCACCAATTAAATTGGTATGTCTGCCGTACATCAGCCCATTTCAGATTTTGTTTTAATTAAATCCAAGTAAAAGTTTTAAATTCGTTCGTATTTTTGATCAAACTACTGTATGAACATTTTTATTCACTTGGCCGAAGGAAGTGTTATAATTTTTATTAATTTAATTCATTCTCATTTTCAGTTGATACATTAAAGAAAAGATGGAAATCGATCCGGGACCGCTTCTATCGCGTTCAAAAAACAAAAAATAAGGAGGCGGCATCTGGTAGTGGCTCGATATCGCCAGACACCAAACAATATAAATATACCGATAGCCTGTTATTTTTGATGGACGTCGACTCATCAAACGACAAGTAAGTTGGCACGTAAATAAAGATGTAGGGAAAATTTTCCATTAGTCTACCACGCGTTGAAAAAAGCAAGTTATCGGGGTTGTAGAGGAGGTCCTCCTGATTCTAAATCTAAAAGTCCGTCGAACGGAGATGTTTGTAAGTTGTAAAATTTAACAAACAAAACCCCAAAACTACGTACGAATACCGAGGGAAGGCACCTATATAAAACTCAGTTTTACGCTATAGTTTGCTTGATTTTTAAATTTGAGGTGTCATATGAATTTGTCATATTTGAATTTAACACAATATTCAATGCTTGAGTTTAATAATTACGTATTTTTATTATTTATTTATTTAATATTATTATTTGAGTGGTCATATGAATTTGTCATATTTGAATTTAACACAATATTCAATGCTTGAGTTTAATAATTACGTATTTTTATTATTTATTTATATAATATTATTACTTATACATCTTTTAACAGGACAACTGGAGCCAGATGAGGAAATACCCTACGATCTTGAAACACCGCATTTTATGGATTTAAGCGGCGTACAAGCACCAATAACTAGTCCTGAACCAAATAAGAAAAGAAAGAGCAATGCGGTGGAGTGTGAGCTGCTAAATACCATGAAAACAGTTAGAGAATCTATTGAACGAAAGTCTGCTTTTCGGCTATTTTTGGACTGTATGTATGTATGTATATGTAATTAATCATAAAACTGAATCAAAAAGATTTTGAGAAGAGAAAGACTTACTCTATTTATAAGTGCATAGTACATATGTACATTACCTCAACTGGATTCTGTTTAATATAACTTTTAAGTAAACAGAAGGACGCTTTTATTTCAATTTTATATTTTTTTAAAGTTATATTAAATTAATGCGGCCTTGTACAATAAAAATCGACCAGTGTAAATATCGACTGGCTCAAAGTAGATTTGCGTTAAACTTTTGCATTACTCTACTTTTAAAAAAGTTATGAACAAAAATTAGTTGATATGTAAGTATAGGTACTGTGTATCTAAACTAGTTATATAAAAATGTTTATTTGGAAATTGTTTGTAATGGATAAATCCAACACAATTTATTTATGTAATTTATGAATTGTTCGTTACCTTTGTTTTGAGATTGGTTGTAATGGATAAATCCAATACAATCTATTTATGTAATTTATGAATTGTTCGTTACCTTTGTTTTGAGATTGGTTGTAATGGATAAATCCAATACAATCTATTTATGTAATTTATGAATTGTTTGTTACCTTTGTTTTGTTTCCTTTAAAAGTTTTTATTAAACCAACTGTTTATAACATAACTGAGTTTAAGTGTTTACATTTCATCCAATGGAATCTGTAGTACTGTGGATATATATTCTTTTTATGGCACTTGTATTTTGATGGCTTTTAATGTGTTTCGATAATGGGGTGGTCGCTTCTGCCTTTGTTTCATTGTTACGGGTAATTTAGGCAAACATGGACATTATACATATATTCCGTATGAGGTGTAGTAATTTTTGGACATTAACCCGTTTTGATATTGGTGAACTTTTTTTCGGGATACAATTTTACTATTGACTGATGTACATATATGCGAATTGGAGTTTTTGAGTATTTTTAAATTACTTATACCCTGTCGGAAAAACAAGCAACCAAAAAGTATCTTATACTTTCTTATTTTTCTATCTTTCTGTCATACCTACAATTGTCCACTTGTTGCATAAATAAAAACATTAGAAACATTGTTTAATAATTTTTAGCAGTTTAATAGCTATTTGCCATAAAGAGCAAAACAATAACAAACAAACACTTATTATAAGAAAAAACAAATTATGTATTAATGTAATCCTTTAGGATATCACGCATTTTGAAAGCGTCTTTTGGAGCATTAAAGCGAGTAAATAACCTTGTTTGTGGCAGCGCTGCCACTTCGTTGCGCCATTGACCTTGTACTTCCACATCACCATCATAGTGGTCTACTAACGTAGTTGGACAATATTCAAAATCATTTTGTTTTACGAAATTATGGCGAACAACTACAGCCTTCACAATTTTTTCTGCATTATCTGGATGGCATAACATACCGTCGCATAAAACACGCCACCGCATTGTCATTATCCCAAAAGTATTCTCTATCTTGCACCTTGTTTTCGAAAGGATCTCGTTGAAACGACTTTTATCTTGTGCGAGATATCTGCCTGGGTATGGTCTCATTAAATTTTCAAGTTTATCGTGTTGTTTATAATTCTGCTGCCAAAAGAGCGGGCTCGCAATACTCCACCATCACTCTGGCTTCCATACGCCCCTATATCAACAGCAGTGAAACAATAATTATGGTCACAAGCAGCAAGCAAAACTATGCTATGATATTTTTTATAGTTAAAGTAGAGTGATCCAGAGCGTGGTGGACATCGAATGCGTATGTGCTTGCCATCAATACAGCCAACGCAATGTGGAAGTCCCGTTTTTTTTCTCAAATTGATCCGCTATGATTTTATATTCGTTTTCATTGGGTGGAGGCAAATATATAATCCACAATTCATCCCAAATGGCTTCGCAAGTTTCATACACGATACTGCGGACAGTCGTTAGGCCCATCCGAAAGGTCCATGCAATCGTTTGCCATTTCGCACCTTGGGCTAGATACCTATCGAAGGAATATACAAACACAAACAATTTTTTAGAAATTATATGTATGTATATGTAGAGAACATTCCCATCATTAAGCTTAGTATCGACCTCTCAAGAAACGCAAAAGTTCCATATAAAATGACGTACAAGAAATGCTCAAGAAATTTTTCTTGTGAAACTTTCTTGAGCGAGTATCGACCTCTCAAGAAATTTAATACACTTTTTTACCACTATTTTTTCACATAATGCGAACACAGCAACACAGGTTTTGCCAAGAAATATATCATCGAGCATTTATTTCTTAAAGAAATTTTGACGTCTCTTGGCTTTTGTTACATGTTGATAAAAATGGTGGTGAAAATGGAAAAATTAATCGGAAAAAATAAAGTGCACAATTTTTGTAATGATGTAAAGCGGAAGTTGACATCAATTTCTTACATCTACTTCTATTCCGGCCATCAATATACCACAGTTTAGCAGTAATATAAGGTCATCCTCGTCGCTTTAGATGATTTCCTAAAATAACAACAAAATAAAACTATTGAAAACAAATATTTAAAGCTTTTATTTAATGTTTTTTAAGAACTTATCAAGACAGATCTATAAAGGTAACAGCACGGCGGCCATGTTGAAAATCTCTCGTCTAAAACGTCAAAAAGCACGTACGAAAATGTAAACAAGACGGAAGTAAACAAAATAAAAGCAATACGATTTGACAATTTAGCCAAAATGAAAATGAATCAGCTGCTGAGCTTATATTACCGGTATAGATCTGCCTTGGAACTTATCAATTTCTCATGCTTACAAAATGGTTTATTTTGTTTACGTTTTTGATGATCTACTTCGTTTCACTTGGTATTCACAGTGGAATAATAAACGTCAAAATTTCTTGCCTACTACTATTTTTCACTCAAGAAATAAAGCCGGAATTACAATAGCGCTGTGGCTGTGGCAGCGACTGTTTTTCGAAATCAGCTGATTTTTAGAAACTACGGTTTGTAATGAAGCGGCACATAATACAGCAGAGGCAGCTGGCAGCACCGCTCCGTTAAGCCCAAATTCTAAATTCGCTGCCGCTGCCTTGAACTAAAAATTTCTTGAGCTGTTTCTTGAGAGGTCGATACCAGCCTTTCACAGCTATTCTATATCCCTCGGAACTCCGATCGCGGCGACGCTGACTGCTACGACAAAACGAAAATTGGTATTCTGGTTTACGACGTATCGAACATAAGTGTTGTTAAGTGTTAAACTATGTTCAAATCAGTGTTAGATAGCGTTTATGCGAAATAATATGTATTATTTGACAGCACATATATTAAATGTTTAAAAAATGGATTCCATTGCTGCAGCAGCTTATTTAGTGGAAAAAAAAATGGAAGAACAAAGGAATTTGGACATTAATTTTAATTCAATTTTTTTAAATATTGCTTTCTATTATAAAAAAAAAAGTGCCAACATATATGAAAATGGCATTTATAGAATACTGTCACCAAGTTTCATGCGATAATACTTTGTAATTCGGAAATTAACACCCGCTAAGCTTGGATAGAATGAACCAATTTTATTTATTTACGAACTTCTGCGAATTTTTCAGTGAAACTTTCAGGAAATATTCTTTGGAAGATAATTCATCTACCTTTAGCGCCTTCAAATATTATTAAATTATAATATTAAAGTTCTCCAAAAGGAGAATTCTGCCGGCTGAGGTTATTTTAAAGCGCGCCCAAAGGCCGGTGACACAAAGAAGTCTTCTACACACACATTGCTTTAACAAGGAATATCTCTTGCGCTATAATCGTCCGCGGTAGCGACTTTTTTATGATCTGCGATAGGATCGTGGTTCATTATATACATATTTTCCCTTAACACCAGTGGTACATTATTGCGATTCCCACTTTAACTATTAGTAATTTAAAAATAATGAAAAAACTGGACTCCATGAACTCAAGGGCAATGAAAATGCCAACTTTAGCGAAAATAACATTTACAGCTTATTCCAACAAAGAGCGCTTTCACATTACTCGGTGCGGAATCGGATCGACATTTTTGGTTTTTACCGAAAGTATACCGAAACCTTGCCGACCACATGTATTTCAATTGGCACTTTCACATTAGTGTTGCATACATGAAATCGGAGCGGATTGATTTCGGTATACCGCACCGCGGTAAGACCGGTCAGTAAAATTTGAGGAATTACTGCATACATTTTTGCGGCGTAATAAAAGAAGAAGAACAAAGTAAGTAAAAAACTCGCTTTGGTAAATAAATGTGGCAAGTTATAATGTCTTCGTCTTCGCTAGAAGACATTATTGTTGTTATTGAGTGATTTGTTGAATTTTAAAATTTTATATTGTAAACTTCGATGTTTGTTTTCTTATTTTCTAAAGATTACGCACCGAAAGTATTCCCACAAGTGTGAAAAATACAGCAACGCGGAATCGTTTCGGTAAGCTAAAAATACCGAGTAAGAAATGTCGATCCGAAGTCGTACCGAGTAATGTGAAAAGGCCCAAAGTTTCATGCGAAAACCTCTTGCAGTTGGTTTGTTTTACACTATTTATAGTGATATGTTATACTGATGCAGTGCATGGATGACGCTCCACACTGGTCGCATATCAACAAGTTTTTATGGATCGCAAAACATAAAAGCAAATTTGAGATCCAGGTTGCGATCAATCAAATCATGAATATGTACATATCGTGTAGCAGGAATTTTGTGACTCGCCAGGACGCGTTGAGCATGAACGGATATAGAAAGTGAGCACGTTTCTTCGATTTGTTAGTTTCTCGTGCAAATGTTTGTAATTCATGTTGCAAGGCGATATTTTAAATCTTTAAAAAGACACAGTCAGGAAAAAATGCTTAAAGAAGTACATCTTGGCACAGAAATTATGCCCGAGTTGCGCTACCCACTCATCTTACATGATCGTAGTAACACAATTAAAATTATTTTCAGAAGCTTTTATTAAACAATAATATATAAATATTGCTAAAAAGGATAATAAATTTTATTATTAAATAAAAGTTCAATACATTGAAACTCCTTGTACTTATTTTCTTCTATTCAGTCTATTGTACTAAAGCAGACTCCTTTTGTTCACTTATTTTGCAAAGAAAAGGCCAGTAGCATAGCTAAACCAAGCCCGTTTTGTATAATAATGTTGCATAAATTTGAAAATCATAGTTTAATTACATTAAATTGGTAATATTTCCAAAAATAATCAAAATTTCTATTGCCTCCGACACACAAAAGCTGACGGAAAGAATCGCTCCGATAAACTGTCAAAAATCCGATCCATCGTGAACCAGAATGCCGATTTCCGAACTACGAAAAAATCTGAATTTCATCGGACGTTATTCGAATTGCAGAATGCCATTTGATCCGAATCACCTCCGATGAAAGTGGATCGTAAACCGGAATAGATGTGTTTAACTTGAGCATTAACTGGCGGTAATAGCCCAGTTAGTCGAGAACGTAAACCCGTGTACCGTGTCAGCTGATCCAACCTATTTAATGGGAATTGTATGTAACCGATTATTCAACGATGTACGACGCAGAAGCCCGTACCGCAGAAATCAAAATCATTAAGGTTATTCTCTGTGTCTAATATTTTTGCCGAGATATCATGATATCTTGAGAAATTTGCCACACAGAGAGAGCGCACCTTTAAGAAAACAAAATTCTAACTGACTTCATTGTGAACTAGCATGTTAGTCATATTCTTTCCACTCTTTATACAACTGTTGTCGCTTTGCTTTGCTTGCTTCAATTTCGAATTAATTAATTTTTTATCTGAATAAAATAAAATACTTAAAAAAAAAGAACTAGAAACATAAATTCAAACTCACTTCTCATAGAAGACCATTGTGAATGTAATAACATGGTTGCATTTCCCGTGATATTTTTCTCATGATATCACATATCACGGGTTGGGGTATGAGAAATTTGCCGAAGCTCCAAATTTGACAAGACGTGTATTTTGTTGTTGTGCTCGGCAAATTTATCACACTTATGTCATCTCGGCAAATTTGCCAGGCCAAAATAACAGAGAGAGAACAACCTTATTTTGATTTTTTACGTAAAAACGTGGCAGCTGATAGCTCGCATGGTTGCAAGGTAGAAGGGTTGCCAGTTGCACATTTTTAGTTATTAAATATTTAAACAGTAATTTTCACAGCATTATACAACTAAGGGCCTTTTCACATTACTCGGTACGACATCGGATCGACATTTTTCGCTCGGTATTTCCAGCTTACCGAAACGATTCCGCGTTGCTGTGTTTTTCACACTTGTGGGAATACTTTCGGTGCGTAATCGGCAGAAAATAGGAAAGCAAACATCGAAATTTGCAAAACAAAATTTTTAACTTCAACAAATCACTCAATAATAACAATCATGTCTTCTAGCGAAGACGAAGACATTATAACTTGCTACATTTATTACCGAAACGAGTTTTTTACTGACTTTGTTCTTCTTCTTTTATCACGCGCAAAAATGTATGCAGTAATTCCTCAAATTTTACTGACCGGTCTTACCGCGTTGTGGTATACCGAAATTAATCCGCTCCGATTTCATGTATGCAACACTAATAAGGTTGTTCTCTGTGTCTAATATTTTTCCCGAGATATCATGATATCTTGAGAAATTTGCCACACAGAGAGAGCGCACCTTTAAGAAAATAAAATTCTAACTGACTTCATTGTGAACTAGCATGTTAGTCATATTCTTTCCACTCTTTATACAACTGTTGTCGCTTTGCTTTGCTTGCTTCAATTTCGAATTAATTAATTTTTTATCTGAATAAAATAAAATACTTAAAAAAAAGAACTTGAAACATAAATTCAAACTCACTTCTCATAGAAGACCATTGTGAATGTAATAACATGGTTGCATTTCCCGTGATATTTTTCTCATGATATCACATATCACGGGTTGGGGTATGAGAAATTTGCCGAAGCTCCAAATTTGACAAGACGTGTATTTTGTTGTTGTGCTCGGCAAATTTATCACACTTATGTCATCTCGGCAAATTTGCCAGGCCAAAATAACAGAGAGATAACAACCTTAATGTGAAAGTGCCAATTGAAATACATGTGGTCAGTAAGGTTTCGGTATACTTTCAGTAAAAACCAAAAATGTCGATCCGATACCGCACCGAGTAATGTGAAAGCGCTCTAACTCAACAAGATTGTAAAATGTTATCGAATATACATATATGTGTTCACATGGAAAAAATAGTATGTCTACTTAAACGAAACATTTATTATTACTTTACTTTTTAAAAAGAAAGGAAAGAAAACGTTTATAAATTTTTTTTAAATCCCAAACAAAATGTAAATATATATATATAAATTAATAACAAGATAATAGCTTTGTTCAACAACTTTACTTGCAAAAAGAGCGTCAATGTCAAATTAAGAGTAAAAACGAGAAAAAGAGAAAATTATCAACCAAAGTAATTGAACACAAAATCGTAAACATTCGCAAGAAAACAGCTGATACGCTGTTTTGACAATTTGATTTTTAGGTTAGGTTGTAATTGAAATTTTTGAAATTGGAAATGAATGGAAATAACTGAATTAGGAAAACAAAATTCTACTTTGGCTATTCCACAACATCATCAAGATTCGTTTTTGCGCTAACTTATTTAGTACACAATTAGAAATTTGCGATGTCACACTAATACGATCCACACTTTGTCACCACCTATTTATACTCGAAAAGATATGAGTTACAGAAACTCAGTACAGATTTCTTAATTAAACACAGATTTTTGTGAGAATCTTGTTGCTTCCCAATATAATTTTTTTTATGGATTTTTAATTGTAAATTTAATGTTCTGACTGTGTTCTTTGTTATTTTATGTTTTAGACCTTGATAACTATCACCAAGGTGTGATGGAAATATATTGGGCAGCAACAAAATTATAAGAAAAATGTGTTTTAATTACGAACTAAGCAGTAAAAAAGTAACTAAATTAATAAAAAAAAAAGTCGTCAACGACAACTTTAAAAACGATTAAATTAGTATTTTCTTGTCATTTGGCAAATAATGCACATTTGTGTATTGAAAAGTAATCCGCATAACACTTTGAAGATTAGTAAAAATCTTGTTTGCTCAAAAATGACTAAATGGCAACCCCGCCAAAATGTTAACAAACTTTATATATATGTAAATATGTGTGAGTAAAACAGCTGATTGCTACGGGCTCAAAAAATCCTAAAAATTGCATACGGGCGTTTGCGTCAGCGAGCGGACCACACGTTCTCGACTAACTGGGCTATAAGTCCTCAAAATTTTAGCGGATTCGGCCATTTTGTACTGATATTTCTGTCGAAAGATTTCTATTGTGAATGGAAATTGAAGAAAGAATATCCAAAAGTAAACACAACAATCGGAATTCAATTGCGAAGAAGTAATATGGGAATAATTTAAAAATATAAGTATTGTGAAATTACGTCGATAAAGTAATTAATGGCGTACTAACCATGCACGATTCAAATACGCGGCACTTCATTTTTCTTTATTTAAAATAGCTTTTTAATAAAAATTTCACATTTATCGCACACAATCTTTAGTTATTAGAAAACCGGAAACGAAACTGGGTGAAAGAGAATTTATGTTACTACGTCACTAAATCAGCTGATTCTGTCAAATTTTTCTCCGAAATAGATCTACATACATATGTATTTATAACTTCTACCAAAAATCCCAATATGCAGTGAAGTAAACTAGCTTATTATGCAATATTTTCCAAACCCTTTTATTCAAGGTTTTCCAAACTAGTTTGGAAATACAAAATTTCCCAAACGTTTTGTTATATTTTACAATCAGAAAGTGAAGAGAAGTTGAGGTGAAGCATTTGAAAAGAACAAAAAAAAGAAACCTGATTGAATAAATTCGAATTTAGACAATAAAGCTTCGAATACGTTTGTAGCGTAATGGTGAGGTATGCTGCCTACGGACCAAGGAGCTCAGGTTCGAGTCCCGAGTGGCGCATTTTTTTTTTTTTATTTTTATTTTTTTTTTTTATTTTTAGAGAAATTTTTTTCACCTCACGTTTACAAAGGATTGTATAATTTCGTTGATTCAGCACTTACTATTAAATGAATTACAAACAAAACCAGTTCTTGCTTTTCATACATATGTATGTACATGCGATTGTTTTTATTGCAAACACAACAACGACAAAACAGAAAGCTTGTTACACAAAACACAAAACCAGTTCTTGCTCTGCATACGTATGTATGTATGTACATTGTACATGCGGTTGATTTCATTGCAAATACAACAAACCCAAAACAGAAAGCTTCAAGCTTTATTTTTGAGTGAATTTATGCATTGAGTTTATCGCCATCGCTATGAGCGATCGCTGGCTGTTGTGCGTTAGTTCGCTCGCTATTTCAGTGGTTATACGTTTTTCTTTGAACATTTGTTTGTGATTTGAGAAGAATGTATTTTTGAGCGTTCGTGAGTGAGTTTTTCCGTACCCTGCAAGCTTGTTACTTATTGGCTTGTATACGGGAGTGAATTGAAATTCATAGAGGCTATTTTGAAGAAAGGTAACATAAAAGCCGCAGTGAAGCATAAAATATAATGTTGAATGTCCTACTATATGATGCCGTTGGGCTGTTCATGTCATGTTTCGAATCCGAAGGAGAATAGAAATAATAGAGAGAACACAAAAAAGTGAATGTTTGAAAGATATAATAATTTAGTTTTTATGATGGGATGAAGTTACATACATACATACATACATACATACATACTAGAGCTCTAGATACCCGGGTATCGAACAAATCGAATTGATCGTTTTTGTTTGAAGCCCGTTTGTTGTTCAAATGCCCGTACGAACATTCGAGCATTCGAGCTTACAAACAAAAAAAATTTGTATCGAAAAAACAAAAATAAAAACAACTACATATGAAGAAGAAAAAAAATAATAAACAAAAGAAAAAAAAAAACTTCAAAATGCCCGAATTGTTCAAATGCCCGTACAAACATACGGGTAATAAACAAACAAACGACTGTTCGAGCATTTGAAAAACATTTGTTCGGGCTACTCGAAAATGTTCAAAAAAATCTGGAGCTCTAATACATACATACATACATACAGGTGAAGCTAATAAAAGCGTGTTAAAAAGTGATCGTGGGCAAGGCACCAGGTAGCCGCTGTGTAATTTTGGCCTGGCAAATTTGCCGAGATGACATAAGTGTGATAAATTTGCCGAGCATAACAACAAAATACACGTCTTGTCAAATTTGGAGCTTCGGCAAATTTCTCATACCCCAACCCGTGATATTTGATATCATGAGAAAAATATCACGGAAATGCAACCATGTTATTACATTCACAATAGTCTTCTATGAGAAGAGAGTTTAAATTTATGTTTCTAGTTCTTTTTTTTAAGTATTTTATTTTATTCAGATAAAAAATTAATTAATTCGAAATTGAAGCAAGCAAAGCAAAGCGACAACCAAGGCAAATTCATTCTTATGGTAATGGTACGTGAACAGCTGACTTCTTCTTCTTCTCGTTTTTAATTCACCGTGTACAGAAGAATACAGGAGACTGTCAAACAAGGAAAAATTTTACTTTGAGTTTGAAATTTTGATGGACAAAAACTTAAAGCGAATCGAGGCGAATATTGCCGAATTCGCCGTGCCATTACCATAATGAATTTGCCTTGGCGACAACAGTCGTATAAAGAGTGGAAAGAATATGGCTATAATGGTAGTTCACAATCATTCACAATGAAGCCAGTTCGAATTTTATTTTCTTAAAGGTGCGCTCTCTCTGTGTGAGAAATTTCTCAAGATATCATGATATCACGGCAAAAAGATTAGACAGAGAGAACAACCTTATTGTAATTGGTAGAGTGCAAGGCAAATTCATTCTTATGGTAATGGTACGTGAACAGCTTACTTCTTCTTCTTCTCGTTTTTAATTCATCGTGTACAGAAGAATACAGGAGAATGTCAAACAAGGTAAAATTTTACTTTGAGTTTGACATTTTTATGGACAAAAACTTAAAGCGAATCGAGGCGAATATTGCCGAATTCGCCGTGCTATTACTATAATGAATTTGCTTTGGTAGAGTGTAATGTCAAAATGATAATTCGCCGTAGTTAAAATCTGAATTCGCTTGGATTTTGACATTACACTCTACGCAAGGCAAATTCATTATGGTAATGGCACGGCGAATTCGGCAATATTCGCTTTAAATTTTCGTCCAGCAAAATGTCAAACTCAAAGTAAAATTTTTCTTTGTTTGACATTCTCCTGTATTCTTCTATACACGGTGAACTAAAAACGAGAAGAAGAAGAAGTCAGCTGTTCACGTACCATTACCATATGAATGAATTTGCCTTGACTCTACCTTTGGAAATAAAAAAAGTAGTTTCTGAATTCGCCTATGTGCCTTCCTCTAAATTATTGTACCATGATCGTGGGAGAACGAATGATTCCTATTGTTTTGCTTTATGTCTTCTATACATATTGCCGAGAAAAGTAGTGAAATCGCGTATTCAACTAGTTTTTCTAAGGCTATTATTATATTATTATACACTTTTTGTGATTTCTGTGTTGATAATTATATAATTATTTTTCATTATTTCAAGCGGTGAACGCTTGTCAGTCATTTTGAAGAAACTTTTCGAGCCGATTCATAAATTGCACGAATTTCAATAAGTAAACAAAACACAGAAAAACACGTGTTTTTGTATTTGACAGATCAGTACATAACAGTAATTTTTGTTGTTGCCCATTTACCACCACCATATATAATTCCAACATGCTCGGATACCGAGTACTCGAGATAAGTACTCCATTATAAGTATCCGAATATCGTATATCCTATAATAGCCCAACCACTGACCGACGGCGTCATATCTCTCAGTTACCTCACGCAATAGTTCAAAATCGACACCATTCACGCACGTAAACGCACGCATACACAACGCAAGAATCAGTTGTTTTCCTTTGTTTACATTCTGCATTGTTTTTGGTTTGTTTGGAATGAGTTGAATAACAGCGTTACCATTGTACAGCAAAGTATACATGCAGTTTTTGATTTCATAGTAACTTGTGTTTGGTTTCGTAGTAATTTTTCTTGAAAATCGCATTATTCATAGAATTTATTAATAAATAAATTTTAAAAATTGAAAATGCTGTATCATGATAATTTAAAACCAAATATTAATTGCAGTTTTGTTTACTTCTGACTCCGTGCTTCTACATTTTCTACTATTATTTCTTAAAGGCTTTTAAGAATATGTACATATGTATGTATGGGCACTAAGAAACCTAATTTTTTAAATTAATAAAATGCAGCAATTATATACAGATACTATTTTTATTTTAATTTTTAGTAATAATATTCACCGCGGTTATTTTTTAATTTATGTTTTGCATATGTACGTATTTCGGTCTTTTTGTTGTTTATGCTTGTTGTCAAATTCACGAGTCTTGCCGGCTCACCAAATATTATTCACCTGGCAGCTTTTAAAAATTTGCTATCCGGGGTAATTTTGCTAAATTGAACAGTCAAAAATATTCACAATAGTCAAATATATTAAATGCAACAGTCAAAAATATCCACAATAGTCAAATTTAGTAAAGAAAACACAGCAGAAAAAACTTCATTTTTTTCTATTTAAATTTTTATCTCCATATAAAAACAAATACAAACGATTGATACAATATGTAGTACAATTTAGTAAAAAAAAAAAAACGCCAGAAAACCTTCATTTTCTCTATTTACATTTTTATTTCCGTGTAAAAAAACGATTGCGGCAATAGCCAAATTTAGTAAAAAAAACGCAAGAAAAACTTAAATTTTTTTATTACATTTTTATCTCCATATTTAAAAAAAAAATACACTTATGTTAACATAATTTTATAATCGGCAACATTCGGAATAGTTATTGAGGTACTTCGGGAGCATATTGAAAGATTGGTATAAATTTACTACAAAATAATCGCTCCGGCAACCCTGTTGCAAAGAAAGCAATGATGAGAGCATCAGCTGACACGTTATTACGTGAAAAATCAAATTGAGCTAGGTTTCTACGATACGTGCGTCAAGAGAGCCGTCGTCATGCGTTGGTGAATGGGCATTTAGAGCGCTTTCACATTACTCGGTGCGGAATCGGATCGACATTTTTGGTTTTTACCGAAAGTATACCGAAACCTTGCCGACCACATGTATTTCAATTGGCACTTTCACATTAGTGTTGCATACATGAAATCGGAGCGGATTGATTTCGGTATACCGCAACGCGGTAAGACCGGTCAGTAAAATTTGAGGAATTACTGCATACATTTTTGCGGCGTAATAAAAGAAGAAGAACAAAGTCAGTAAAAAACTCGTTTCGGCTATAAATGTAGCAAGTTATAATGTCTTCGTCTTCGCTAGAAGACATTATTGTTATTATTGATTGATTTGTTGAAGTTAAAAATTTTGTTTTGCAAATTTCGATGTTTGTTTTCCTATTTTCTGCCGATAACGCACCGAAAGTATTCCCACAAGTGTGAAAAACACAGCAACGCGGAATCGTTTCGGTAAGCTGAAAATACCGAGCAAAAAATGTCGATCCGATGTCGTACCGAGTAATGTGAAAAGGCCCTTACACTACAACCCCATAAGACAGGTTGTGTCAGCTGACACGTGCGTGCGTCGTTGACTGGTTAGACTATAAGTATCCGAATATCGTATTCGAGTAAGTACTCGAGATTGGTGGCACTCGGCACATTACTAGAGCGCATAGCGGAACCGCTGAAAGCACAATCTGGTTATTTGTTAATTTATGCTTTGGGCCTTATGGGAACATGATGGGAACATCCCTTCAAAAATTTCGAGTACTCCATAACTGTCCCATACTTACGAGAAAAGTGGGAGATATTGGAAAAGGAGGCGTGGCTCCTCCCATAGAAACTTAACCGTCATGCTGGATATCTCTGGAAGGGTTCTCCGTAGAATATCAGAACTTGGCAGGATAAATGAAATCAATAGGGATAAGGATAGGGATAGGGATATGAGTCTTTCGCGGCGAATATATGTATGTACATACATATGTATGTAGGCTTTGTAGGAATAAATTTCAGGCAGAACAACTTCTGGCGGGCCAGCTAGTATACTAATACATAAATGTAATTGAGGAGAATGCGCAAAACTATCAGTGGCAGAAAAATGTTTGCTGAATTCATACACATTGCACAGATAGCATGCATGATTGAAATAAAGAAGATTGTGCACTCAGCCATATTCAGCAAAATATTTATCCGTGAGACATGGTTCATTTTGGTTAGTACGTCAGCAACTACGTTATCGACGAGAAAGAAAATTTGCAAACATGCACAAAATACCTTGATCTAAAGATTGTGTGCGATAAATGTGAAATTGATGTTAAAAAACTATTTTAAATAAAGAAAAATGAAGTTCCGCGTATTTATTTGTGCGAATAATAGTTCAATCAAGGTATTTTGTGCATGTTTGCAAATTTTCTTTCTCGTCGATAACGTAGTTGATGACGTACTAACCAAAATGAACCCAGTCTCACCGATGAATATTTTGCTGAATATGGCTGAGTGCACAATCTTCTTTATTTGAATCATGCACAGATAGGTTACTATCAATATAGAAGTACCTACTATATATACATATGTTCAATGAATAAAAATTTATTCTTTATTTAAATGCATCAGAATGAAGAATAAAAAAAAATATTTTTATTTATATAAAAATTTATTCAAAAGCGTCCATCCCTGATTAAAATAAACATTTCCTTTAATGGCTTTTTTTTTTAAATGCGAAATTTAATTATCCCGGTAGGTTGCGTCTGGTGGGATTCATCGCGTCCGGGTCCCAAACATATTACCACCAGGTTTTCGGTAATCCCCCCCGGGAAACCTGCCAATCAAAGCGAGTTAACAGCCGATATCATACTCTCCGCGGTAGGAAATACACTTGAAGCAAAAAGTGTAGGTACATACATATCGCACCCTAAATCATAAAGTGACACAACTCAAAATTTTTCGAAATCGGGTTTCTTTCATAAATCGATACCAGTGGTGCCAGATTGAGGGAAATTTCCCTTTTTGAGGGATATTTCACTGCAAAATTTTTAAAGAGGGAAAAAAGGGACATTTTGTTGTCGTCCATATAAAAAAAGGGATTTTTTGGTTACAGAACTGTTTACATGCCTACATATGTATAATTTATAGTATAACTTAAAATAAGCACATCTCACACTGAAAAACTCTTTGGCGTTAACTTATGCAATGCAAAAAGGAGTTGGTTACATACATACGTACAAGTAAACATACAGTGAACTACACTGCGTATACGTAACTTGTTTACATAAATACATACATACATACATACATACAGGTGAAACTAATAAAAGTGTGTAAATAATCGCCACTCATAGGTAATTTATTTTTCATTGTGCACATTCGTACGGTATTGTGTTATGGTTTGCTATCGATATCAATGCTGATATCGATCATAAACGGGTTAATCTCGGTTGCTCAATTCTGTTTGTGTGGCAGCACCACTATTTTAGTAGTTTTTTTTTGTAGATTCCAGTAACTTCCAATTAATGATGGCGACATGTTGGCATGAGAGAGAAAAAACATGTACATGTATTGGTGACGCGTGGGCAAATATGAAAGGTCGTCGCATGCATGGTTCAATTATAGAAGGGTTTTGCAGTACTATATACGGACATACATACATACACACTCCATGTAAATTGGTTGTGTATTCTGTGATGCTTCTGTCAAAATCATAGCCCGCCATTGTAGAAATCATATTGCGGCAAGATCAAAATTGACATAAGTTTTGACATAAGCACCACAATATGAAGAAAAAAAAAAAGAAAAAAAATAGGAAAAAGTTTGCAATCAGCTGTTTAGTAGGTTAACCTTCTATAAATTAGCCTTGGTCGCATGTGAAGGAGAATGAGGTTGTATTATAGGGGTGGTTTCGATGGAACAGCTTACAATTTTTTTTTCTTAGCCGTCAGTAACTTTCCTGTTCGCGTAATTTCATTTACCAATTATGGTGTTCTAGCAATAATAACGATTCTTATTTTCTCATTCAGTTACTAGACATTCCAAATGCGAAATTTTTCTTTGCTCAAATCCTGTAATTAATTCCCCTTTTCCTCCACTAAGTGTCTAAACAAATTTTACGTGAGTGGGGTTATCCGAAATTTACATTGATTTTTTTTTATTCTTCGAGATGATTATATGGTATTGCTTCATTTCTTTTTTTTTGATCCCGAGCTTATAGATCGCACATAAATTTTTCTTCAAATCTGGCAAGCTATCGAGCCGACCTCTATGAGTAGGCATCATGAGAAATTTCCCCTCCGAACCTTCACAACCGTTCCATTGCCGGGAAATGCACATGTATTGGTGATGGACAAACTGGTTCTTCCAGGGTTGCCATGAACACTTCTTACTGTGAAAATACGTAACACATGATTATTCGGTGACTTGGTACTTTCAAATGCACATATTATAAAATGTTCTTACGCGTTCTATGCAATTCTAAATTTTACATAATTCACAGAAAATTAATTAGATATTTACCACATATTTATAGTATTGTTTCATTAATCAGATTTTCTTGTCTCTTACCATTTTTTATAATTTGAGCGTAAGACAACAATGTTTACTGATATTCCCAATGTACACTAATAAAATTTTACAGTAGCAAATTTACTAGGGCACGAATATAATCGATTATTTTGAGATAGTTTCATGGGAAAAATGATTGAGGCATTTTATTCCGAAAGTTTTGGTATTTTTTTGTGTAACATGGCAATCACATTCCACCTTGGTGTGTCATTGCTAGCGTCATACCATGATATAGCCATTCGGGTAACCGTAAAGTCACGCCACTATTATGCACACGTCACTACACCACTGCAGGCTATACGAAAAAGAAACGGGACTCTTCCAGATGAATACAGAAAAAAAGGGGAAGT
Organism: Urophora cardui; assembly: GCA_960531455.1. Taxonomy (NCBI): domain Eukaryota; kingdom Metazoa; phylum Arthropoda; class Insecta; order Diptera; family Tephritidae; genus Urophora; species Urophora cardui. The sequence continues at coordinate 103,822,534 of OY482670.1, read as the reverse complement.
GTAGGCACGCTGGGTAATTGAAAATTTTTTTAGGACAGCAGTAGTCAGTTGGGTAGTGGCAATCAAGCGAGGCGGTTTCTTTTTCGTGGTGGTAGGGAATCAGCAAGTGAACGTGGTAGTGCTCGGTCGCACATAAGAGGTTTGGCTAACAAATTGAAAGCCACAAGTTTTGGAAAATAAATAAAAACAAAAAGAGGAAGATTTACGAAATACAAAAAAAGGGGGAAAAATTTCTTTTAGCGAGCATTTCACTTTTGCGCCACTACTTCCACAGCAACAACAGACGTTAAACATCCATCAGTTGCGTTGCCGGCATCCTTACTTTGTGCGTAAACGTTTTGCTAACAGCAGCAGCAACATCCGCGGGATACCTACACAACAGCACACCTTATTCATTCGTCGGTTCCCTGAGTGCTGGATGAACGGCTGTAGCTCCATCTTCTGCTGCTTGCTCTTCTTCAACGTCTCCGTCTGCTTAGTTATGCGGCCTTGTGTGCGCCTAATTGCACTGTCTGACACAAGTCTGGGTGACAGTAACAGCAACAATAATACAAGTTTCAGCAAGACGGCAGCAATCACGAATCCACATATCACCATAACAACAACAAGTGCAAGAAATGGTGCAGCATCAGTAACAATAATTGCACCACGGGGCGCACGACAACAACAGTAAATACCACGTATAGCGCCAAAGCCATAACAACAACGTGCAACATATTGTGCCACCACAGCAAACAGCAACCAGTGCCGCAGCGAACGACCGCAACAATACGCGTAAAGCGTGGTGCACAGCCATAACCGCAGGAGCAACAATGAGAGCAACAGCGGTGCCACAATAGCCGCAACAGCAACGATTGTTATCACAACAACCACCACTAAGTCCCACCAGTGATGCCGCAACGGCTACAACGACAACAGTGAGTACCATCAATAGTGCCGCAGCGTAACGACCGCAACAGTAAGTGCAAAGCGTAGTGCACAGTCCCAACCACAGAAGCAACATATTGTTCCATCGCAACAACAACGAAGAGTATGACAGATGGTGCCACAAGAACAACAATAGCAATAACTATCAGTACCACGTATGGAGCAACAACAATAACAGCAGTAGCAGCAAATCGGTAACACCATCACCAAAGGTGTACCACAACGGGTGGTGAGTGAAGATAAAAGGGACGTGCACTTTTATTTGTTCAAATATAAATATATATTATAATATGTATTTAAAAGCTTCACTTTAACATAGATAGGTAGCTTCCCTTATAGAATAACATATGTATTTCTGATTGCCTTGTAGAGATGAGTGAAACTGCGATTTTTCGATATCTGTGATTTCGGTGATTGCTATTTTTAAATCACTGTGATTTTAAACTGCTATTGCGATCGCATGGACTGGTATAAAATCATCAGTTACCGGTAGAGATTAATTTTGCGTTTTCTGAGCGATATAACCTGTCTTTCTTTTATGTTAACAAAATGATAGCAATAACAACGTTTCCGCAGTAATATCGCTGTTCGTAAATATTTTTCAAAGACAAATTGTAAATTCAATAATTTTTTTTATATTTCTATATATGTACGTAAGTGGTCTGCTCAAAAGTGTAAACAAAAGAAAATTTATAATGCTTTTGCGATTGCGATTCACATAGGTGAACTGCTTACTTGCTATATCGATAGCAGTTGCCAATAAGTAGTGAACTGCTACTTTGAAAAAGTGATCGCAATTGCGATTTGTAATTTTTTTTTTCTTCACAGTGAAAAAATCACCGGTTGCGATATATCGCTCATCACTATTGCCTTGAATTGGCGTAATTACCAAGGTTGTCGTAATATTATATTTCCATTAAATTCTTTTCTTTTGTAATTAATATGGGTTTACGTTAATACGCTGCAATGGCTATCATTTAATCAGGGCCGTGCGCAGGAATTAGCCTTGGGGGGGGTTTTTAATTTTGGTTTGCATTCGCATACATTTTTCGCTAAGATAAACATATTTGCTGAAACAGATATCCAGACCCATACACCATAAATTTAAATGTTCTCTAACTTTTCTGAAACTCATTATGATTCATCAAAACCTAGTTAACCAGGTCCTGAATAGTACACGGAAAGAATTTTTTACTAGAATCAATGCCGAGACAAGAAAAATTAGACTTGATTTTGAACTTAGAAAATAATTTCTTAATATCAAGAAAATCCAAGAAAATTGGATTTTAAATAAATAAGTAAAAATTTTCTTGCTTCAAGTGAAATTGGATTTTAAATAAATAAGAAAACATTTTCTTGCTTCAAGTAAAATTGGATTTTAATAAATAAGAAATAATTTACTTAGGGTAAGTGTTTTTTTCTTGTTTTTTGAAATAAATTAAGAAATTATTTTTTTGTTGCAAGTAAAACTTTTCTTATACGAGCTTAAGTAAGTAATGCGGGATACACACATCGTAGTATAGTAATAATATTTCGATCTATACCACATATGTGTCACCCTCATATTGTAGTTTAATTGAAAATTTTCATAGCATAGCCAAATCATAATATTGATATTCTAATATTCATACCACATGTGTGTCTGAGGCATAAGAAAATATTATATATTAAATTAAGCAAATATTTTCTAAAAATATTAAAAACGTAAAAAATAAGGAAAATGAAAACTAATCATGAGGGATTAGAAAACCATAATTAGTCAACTAGTATTTTCCTAGGACTTGTTTATTGAAATGACAACATTTTATTTAATATAAATGAAGATGCAAATAGTGAACTCCTTATACCAAATGCTTCACTAACAATCTGAGAATTGCAAAAATATTCAGAAATATGCAAAGCGGATGGCAAATGAAAAAAAATACATGTAACTTTGGAAATGCAAATTCAGCAAGAAAAATTTTACTTCGCTCAAGAAAACGTTTTCTTATTCATTTTACATTTTTTTTCGCTGTATTTTGTTGTTCCAATTCGTCGAAACACAATTTTCTTAAATTCTTCTTGATATTAGCAAAAAGATTTTCTTCATTTAAGTAAATATAAGAAAAGATGTTCTTATTTATTTAAACATTTTTTTTCAACATTTTTTTTTTCTATAGATTTTGTTAGTGTTCTTGAATAAGAAAATAATTGTCTCATTTTTGGAAAACTCAATTTCTTATTTCCAGTAATAATTAAGTCAATTTTTCTTATTTTCCTAAAAATTTTATAAATTGAGTTCAAGAAAGCATTTTTCTTGATTCAATTATACAAATTTCTTTCCGTGTACTGTTTACAGTACTTGTTAATTGAAACTGCTCACTGTTTTCACAAAATGAACATTTTTTGTTATCAGTACAATTTTTATAAAAACGCCAAACGAACATATGCTACACAACTTTGTAATTTCGGAAAGCTCCAAGTGCAATTCAAAGTGCCGAACTTATGTATTGGCCAACCTTAATTTTTGCAACTTTTACCAATTCTTCTTCCGTAAAATTATTGTAACTAATATTGTCAAAAATTATGAGTCAAAATTCAATGCAAAATTTATAAACTGTATTTTGAAAATTTCTGCAAAATCATTGCAACTTAGATTTGGTCATGGGGGGGGTTTTAACCCCCAAAACCCCCCCCCGTGCGCACGGCCCTGCATTTAATGATTTTGTATCTTACTGATATTTACTATAGAATTACATAGTTACATTTGCATATATAAGTATATGTAAGTAAACAAAAAAAAAAAAAAAAAAAGGAATTGACTAACGTTGGCACATATAACTGTGCATTCACATATGTACGAGCATTAGTAAAAACAAAGGGGGAAATTTAATAAATACAGGCGATACAAAAGGAGGCGGGAAAATGTGTAGGGAAGTATAACCGGACTAACGTAAATCACAAAATTCGATAAAATAAATATTAATAATATTTACTAAAGGCCACACATAATATTTCATAAAAACAAGCTGATTAATAATAATCTCCCTCACTTAATCCTTCTCCACTTTACTATATATATATACATACATACCCTATATATAAAAAAAAAAAAAAAAAATTTTTTTTTGCAATTCCTTTTTCTCTTTTTTCATTTAGCTCCTAAGTTAACTTTAATCTACTTTTATTACCAGGTCATGTCCCCAATATATGAATATAGATGTAGATATCAGAAAGTAAATATGTAGGGCATGTACACATATATATACATAAGCATTTTTTTTTAAGAACATGTATAAATAATGAATTTTGAATAAAATCTGTAATTAAATGGGAATGTTGACCACCCTAATTTAAAAAGGCATAGGGATTTCAGGTACGGGGTCATCGAAATATAGGTGCACCGATGACCATGGATGAGGGTGGGCTAGAAAAGCACCAGCGCTGCAACAACACCAGCGGCGCACCACAGGTAAGGGGTTACTGGTATTCGGGTGCGACAGTGACCATGGATTAGGTTAGGTTAGAGTGGCTGCCATGGGGGCACACTTAGGCCAGTGCAGAGGCCCATTGTGATACCACAAGAAGAAAACAGATTACTCCTCCTTTTTAAACCAGTTTGATACCCTAATGAAATTCACCAGGTCCTTTATGTCGACAACCGCGACTTTAGATAGGCTATCCAGGAAAGGTGTCCCAAGAAAGCATCGTCTGGCGCTGTTAAGAGCCGGGCAATGGCAAATGAGGTGTTCGATTGTCTCCTCTTCCTCATCATCTTTGCAGCTTCTGCAGCATCTACGGTAGGGTGCACCCAGTCTCTCTGCGTGTTTCCCGATAAGGCAGTGTCCTGTGAGCACCCCCACAAGGTTCGAGATTTCCTCTCTCCTTAGAGTACATATTTGACGAGATCGCTTGTGGTCCCAATTCGGCCAGGTTTGTCTTGATGTTCGACATACTGGGTTCTGTTGCCATCTATCGCTTGCTAGTTTATAGATATGCTGTTTAAGCATTAGCTTGCATGTGGCAAACGGCATACCTATGCGTTCTTTGTCAGGAAGAACCTGCTCGGTAGTGCCTTGCTTTGCAAGCTCATCTGCCCTACAATTTCCCTCGATATCCCTATGTCCCGGGACCCACACGAGGTGCAGACGGGTCTGTTTGGCCATCTCCTGCAGAGATCGGCGACAGTCCAGTGTTAGTTCAGAATTGAACGAGTTGGAGCCGAGAGACTTAATTGCTGCTTGGCTGTCGCTGAAGATGAATAGATCCCTGTGGATAGGTTCATGTCCTATACGGTTGACAGCCTCCATTATGGCTGACACTTCAGCCTGGTAAACGCTGCAGTGGTCGGGTAACCTAAAAGCTAGCTGTAGATTCAAGTCCTGTGAAAAGACTCCACCTCCAACTTTGTTGTCTAGTTTCGAGCCATCGGTATAGATGGAAACGCTACCTGGGGTTGGGTAGCACCGATTTGGCTCTTCCCACTCGTCCCTTTCTGGAATCCTTGTTTCGTAGTTGCTGTCTGCAACTATTGTAGTAGTACAGCGGTCCGTACTACCGGGTAGAAAACCTAATTTGCTTAGAATGCTAGAGTGTCCTGTGGCTTTTGTATGCCATCCGGATGACTCTCTTAAACGTAGAGCTGACGTAGCCGCTACTTGAAAACCTGCTAAATCTAATGGCAAGATATCTAGGATGGCTTGCAGAGCTTCACTAGGCGTCGTCCTGAGTGCGCCACTTATGCTGATCATGCTAGATCTGTGGACTCTGCTCAGAACATTAAGGTTTGACGCCTTGCTCAAAGCAGGCCACCATACTACGACCCCATATAGCAGGATTAGTGATGGGCGAGTCCGAGATGTTTTATTCGATTCTCTCGATTGTTGAAACATCTCGAATGCTCTCGATGGTTTTCATTCGTATTCGAGTCAAGTCGTAAATGGCCGTCAGTCGAAACAATCGCTAAAACATCTCGGACTCGCCAACGATTCCTCTCGTTTTCAAAGCAACCCTACAACATCTCGCACTCGCTGCAAAAAATACATAATAATTGTTGCCGCTTGAATATTAAAATTGCTTTACAAAACATACAGAGTGGTACAAATCTATTGTTGTTGGTACTCGTAAAATTCATTTGTTTCATAAGCGTCTCACTTCAGAAAATTTATTAATGTTTAAATAATTAATTATTATTATTATGCACGACACTGTTTAGTTGTGATTGCAATAATGCAGCGTCTATGTATAGCATATTTTTCAATTTGGTTAATTTATTTATGTATTTGCCTCACTTCCATTAAAAATCCTACTTTCTTTATCAACAAACCTCATTCAGTTTATTTTATCAACTAAAACATATCATCAAAACAACAGCCGGCCCGCCGACTCGGAACAATCGCAAAAACATCTCGCTTGTGTAGTCGAGATGTCATTGAAACAACCTACGACTCGCCGACTCGGAACAATCGCAAAAACATCTCGATTGTGAAGTCGAGGAGCGAGTCAACTTTTGACTCGATTGTGATTTTGCAACGATGGCGATTCTCTCGATTGTCTAAACATCTCGGACTCGCCCATCACTAAGCAGGATTGGTCGAATGATCGCAGTGTAAATCCACCTGCAAATGCTGGGACTAAGTCCCCACTTTTTGCCTATGGCTCTTTTGCATGTGTATAAAGCAATATATGCTTTGTTTTGGCGCTGAATGATGTTATCCTTCCAGTTCAGAACTACCCCTAGGAACTTAGCCTTGTCGGCCAGGGTCAGGCGAACGCCATTTAGTTCTGGTAGATTTAACGGTGGTATTTTATACCGCCTAGTATAGAGGACAAGTTCCACCTTATTTGAATTGACACTGAGCCCACAACGAGAGGACCACGCTGAGATCTCTCGCAGTGCTACCTGCATCAGATCACATAAGGTCTGTGGGAACTTCCCTCTGTATGCTAAAGCAAGGTCGTCCGCATATGCCACGACTCTCCCGCCGCCCCAAACTGCGTCTCTTTTTAGAAGTGAGTTGACAGTGAGGTTCCATAGCAGCGGGGAGAGGACACCACCCTGGGGTGTGCCTCTGAAGACGTAGCGTGTAGATTTGACCTCGCCCATTGATGAGAGTACAATCCTTCCCCTCAAAAGTTGATCAATCAACCCAATCAGAGATACGTCAACGCCTAAGTGACTTAAAGCGTTGCTTATCGCCTCTGGGGTGACATTGTTAAAAGCGCCTTCGATATCTAGAAAGGCCACAAGGCAGAACTCCTTATCGGTCAAGGATGATTCAATGGTAGAAACCAGACTATGTAATGCCGTTTCGGTTGATTTCCCTTTAAGATATGCATGTTGATATCCAGAGAGAAGTTTACTATCAATTGTAATAGAGAGGAAATTACTTATTATCCTCTCCAGCGTCTTGAGCAAGAAGGAGGAAAGGCTTATTGGCCTAAAATCCTTCGGCTCATAGTGCGAGGCTTTCCCAGCCTTAGTAATGAATATAACCGAGACGCGTCTCCACGTATTCGGGATATGATTGAAAGCAAGACAAGCAACGAAGATGCGTTGAAGCCAGCTTGCTGATGTCTCCAGGGTATATAGGAGTTGTGCAGGAATGATCCCGTCTGGTCCCGCAGCTTTGTAGGGTTTGAAGCTTTTGATTGCCCACCTAACCCGTTCCTCAGTCACAGGTATATTAACAGCGATACCCGTTGATGATATCGCCAGTCCGTTTCGCGAGCTACCAGGAAAGTGTGTGTCCAGCAGCAGCTCTAGAGTTTCCTTTTCCGAATTGGTCCAGGATCCATCAGGCTTCCGAAGGTAGCCCAATGACGTTTGTGTCCTTGAGAGCACGCATCTAAGTCTTGCCGTCTCATCGACGCTTTCGACTCCGGTACAGAAGTTCCTCCAAGAGGTTCTCTTCGATTGTCTCAGGGCTTTTTTATAAGCCCTTAGATTTTCTTTATATTGCAGCCACTCGGGCTCATTGTCGAGTCGTTTGGCTCTATTGAATTGCTTCCTGCAAGATTTTCGAAGTGAGTCCAGATCGCAGGACCACCAATGAGGTTTCCGCTTGCCACGCGGTCTTGGTTCCGGACAAGCTAAGTTAAAAGCGTTTGAAAGTGCATTAGTGAAGGTACCTACCAGATTCTCCAACTCCCCTGTCGATGAGGGATTACAGGGTGGAAGATCCGGTAGCCCCTTAACAAATAGTTCATTGCGAAGATCCCAGTTCGTGTTACGTGGGTTCCTTTTTAAAACGGATTGTTGAATGGAGAAATCTAAGATTATTTCAATATATCGGTGGTCAGAGAAAGAGTGTTCATCAAGAACGCGCCAGCCTTTGACACCCTCATGAGTTTTTTCACTACATAAAGTGAGGTCTAGTACCTCTCTTCGATTTTTTGTAATAAATGTTGGTTCATTACCTATGTTACACACTACCATGTTAGTTGTCAAAAGTGACTCACCCCTTTCATTTGTGTCAGAGCTGCCCCATTGTACATGATGCGAATTTGAGTCCGCTCCGATGAGTAGATGGCCGGGGCAATATTTGGCCACCAGGTCCATCATCAAGCCTTGTGGTGGAGGTGTGTGTGAATCATAGGGCATATACACCGATGCCAGAGTTACCGGTGTGCCCTTGATCGTTGTGCTGGCCGCAGTAATGTCGCCGTCGCTGAAGTTAGGCAAGAGAAACATTGTTAGCTCGTACTTAACCAATATACAGGTTCTTATATTACCTTCAACACAAGCTCGGATGAGCCTGTAACCAGTGGCCCCCAGTCCGCAAATCCTCAAGTTATTCACCCAAGGTTCTTGGATGAGGACCACATCAACGTCGCCTTGAGAAAGGCGACTGATGAGAGCGGCTGAAGCCGCTTTAGATCGGTGGAGGTTTATCTGTAGCACTCTCATGAGTATCTACAGCCCCCACCCCCTCAACCACCGTGACGTCGGCAGCCTCTTCGTCGCTGTCCAGCACGAAATCCTCCATTGTCAAATCATGCAGAGCATCTGCACAGTTTGACGTGGCGGACTTCATGCTGTCCACGTCGGAGAGATCCGCCTCCGCTTCGGGCGCCTCGATGTCCGAGTCCACCGAGGTTTCCGGAGCGGCGGCGCGCTGAGCGTCGCCACGGTACACGTGAATTATGACATCCCCGACGCCATAATTCACCCTACCCTGGCACTGTTTAAGTGGCTCGAGAGCCTCCTTATTTAGCGCCAGGACCACCTCCCTTCTCGGGCCCACTGCGTCTTCGACTCGAATGACGCTCCAATTCTTCGTAGGGAGGGATGGGTTCATAACCTGCAGCATCGTGAGTATCCGCTCAGGAGCTGCTGGGGTTACAGGAACCCATACCCTGGCCCTAGGCCGAATCGGAACGTCCTTCCAGTCGACGACCTCTAGTCGCGCACCGGGGTATACCTCGCCGACCCTCGCGACCGCAGCCTTATACAGGCTGACGGTCCTTGTGTCATCGCAAGCGAGCACCTTAATCTGGCCCTGGTACCATCCCGCGTCTCTACCACGTGGGGGTGGTCCTGGAGACTCCAGCACGACGTCAAGGATGGCGTCGGTGATGGCGGCCAGGACCCACAACCACTTGTCCTTCGGGATGGCCCCACGGTCATTTCCGCGGTCCAGGACCCCAACGAGGATCCTGTCCCTGGCAACCTCGGCGAAGGTTGGCTTGGGCACACCGGCGTGCTGCTGTAGCCGCTTCGGATGGGGCTTTAACTCCTCATCCGATCTCTGGCGCTTAAAGGGAGTGACACTTTCCACATTTTTCCCCAACACATTTTGGAACGATGGCAGCAGAGCTTTCGCCCTAACTACCGCCTCCCTCACGTCCTGGGGCAGCGTGTCGAGTGCCACCCCCCCGTAACGTTTGAGGACCTTTGCGGCCCTCCGTTTATCCCCATATTGGGGTTTATTGTCCAGGGGGAGGCGGCTCGTAGTTTCCCTCGCTGCCGCTCCCCCGGTAGATGTATTAGCTTCGGCTACCTTTCCCTTCGGATCAGCATGGCCAGGTCGTGAAACCACTGCCGCTGACGTCGGGGGAAAAGTTGCCTTTAAGGCGCTTGATGGACCCCTGGCCTCAGCAGGAGCTGGACGGCTCGCCGTTTCCAGCGTTGCCGTGACAGCAGCCCTGCTGGTGCTGGGCTCCATCGTATCACCCTTCAATGTATTGAAGAAGGCTACCTTCTCCTTTGGCGTACTATGGCCAGGTCGCGAAACCACTGCCACCGCCTCTGTGAGAAAGGTCGCCGTACCAACACTCGATGGACCACCCGCAACAGTGAGGGCTGGGCGGCTCGCCGTTTCCAGCGCTGCCGTTCCAGCGTTCCCACTGGAGTTGGGATCCATCGGGCGTCGATCGTCCCTACTTTCGGCTACCTTCTCCTTTGGCTCGGTGTGGCCAGGTCGTGAGACCATTGCCACCGCCTCGGCGAGAAGGTACGCCGTTCCAGCACCTGGGAGGTGTTCAGCATCAGCAGGAGCCGGGTGGTTCGCCGTTTCCAGCGCTACCATTCCGGCGGTCCTACTGGTGCTGGGGCCCCCCAAGCTGCCAGTCAAAGTTGTTGTTGTTGTTGTTTGGTGAGAGGCAAGCCTCCCACCCACGTGGACGCCATGTAGGCGCGAAAGCGTCATTGGCGCTTGCGCCGACGCAGTCCCCCTCCGAGTGGAAGAGGACGAAGGTATTTTGTTTTGTTTTGTTTTTGTTGTTAAATTTTTGTCCATGCGAAAAGGGCCCCAACTCGAAGCCGCTATCCTTCCCCGTTTCGTGCAGTCACTAAGGATCCCAGGTTATGTGTGAAATCAGGGACAGCCTGGGGAGGTTGGAACCCCCGCCGTCATGTGGGGGGGCCCAGAGCCATCCATGCAAAGACAGGAGTAATCTCAACTGCACCTGCACCGCCAACTTAACGGCGACGGCTGGGAACGTACTCCGAGACTTGCCAAGTTTTAACGGGGCGGAAGACGGTTGCGACATTAGCCTGACAGCCATTTTTGTGGGGTGTCACCCCCACATACTCAGGTGTCAGATTGCCACGCCCGCCAGCCCGAAGCAAACTAATCCGATTAGAGAAGCCAGAGAAAGTCCGTAGACAAAGCAGGGTCAAAATGGAGGAGTGGTCCTCACCTACTTTATCTGTTCCCCGTCCTAGATGGTTGGGGTTAACAGTGCCACCAAACGTGAAGGAAAAGTAGGAGATTGAGAGTGAGAGGTGAGAGGCTTCATTTCCGAGGATCGGCCATCGAGTTAACACATCACTAACCTTTTTGGCACCTTTTGACCATGGATTAGGGTGGGACAAAAACGCACCGGCGCTGCAAGAACATCAGCAACGCCACCCCCTTGTGAGTTCGGCCTTTAACTTTTTTTTGATTTTCCATATGTTTTAAATTTCAGCTTTCTTTTATGTATTTTCAGATGCCTGTTAATAATCGGTCGTTCCGGTTGATTAAAATTTAACGATTTTTTTCGCGATATGTATATTCAAATTTAAATTCACTTTGACAGTTTTTTTTGTAGTGGCTATTCAAATTTAGTGCACATAGATTTCAACGTACATTCAAATTTAAAATTTGATGCAATGCTTCTTTTCTCTTCCGTCCGCAATTATTTAAATATAACGTCCGCTTATCTAATTTAATTAAATTAATAATTAATTAAATTTTTCCGTGATGTCAGTATTTCCGTCCGATTTAAATTTTGGTTTAAATGTTTTGCTAACGTTCATCTGACTTTAACGTACATTCAAATTCATATTCAAATTTCAACGACATTTTCCCTCGGTTTGCATTTATTTAAATTTAACTGATGCCTGGCCTCTTGAATTTGGATTTTTCGGGTTATTTTGAATTTTCGAATTTTTCAACGGTCCGTCCGTGGCATCCGCCTAAACCGGATGTTGTTTTAGTGTGATTTTACTCGTTTTGGTTTGAAAAGGCATGATATGAATTTTTTCTGTTTATGGCGCAGGACAGCAATGTAGGCAAGAACCCCGCCCAGCCGACAATGACTAGCCACAGTGCAACCCTAGATCATGCCGACCGCCATGCATTGCTGCTCCACTCGATTGTAGATCGTAATCGAGGTTTAACGTGAACCATAACAGATGGCGCCCAACGCGCTGACTCGATGGCTTTTGGTCAGCCAGTGACGCCTTACTATCTCGCAAGTCCCAGATGGGCAGGCCCTGCGCCGCCACTGCGTTGCGGCGAGATGGTGGGGCTGATCAGGTTGTCCGAGGAGGTCATCGCTGTTGGTGGCATAGGGCGCCACAAAACGCACTCGATAGTCGAAAGCTGTACCATAACAGATGGCGCCCAACGTGGTATCCTGGGGTGCTGGCTTCAGTGGTCTTCTGGTCGGTCAGTGATGTTTCATCATCCCGCAAGTCCCAGATTGGCAGCCTCAGTAGCCGCCACTGCGTTGCGGCGGGATGATGGAATTGATCAGACTGATCGGAGAGTCATTGTTGCTAGTGGTTCAGGGCTCCACGGGACTTTACGTCACATTGTCCGTTTTTTTTTTGCATTTTACCCGGAGAGGCAGTGTTTAACGCACGTATTTTTTTTGTAATTTAAATTTGTTTTCACTGTCGTCCGAGGGGCATGTCCGCTAGATTCAGTATTTATTTTCATAAACTTTCTTTTGCCGAATATGTCTTTTGTGCAGTTTTGTGTATTGGATATTTTTTTCTTTTGGGGCCCAGATCATCTCCCGTCTGGGGTGGTAATTCGAACACCGCCTTCATTGCGATGAGTTGAGCTGGATCCTAAGCTAGCAATACTTCTTCGCAAGTCTGGGGTAGCGGCTTCAAACCGTGCCTTTCATTGCGGCGGAGTCAATGATGTTGGTCATGAGGAAAATTCATCCTTTTATCTTTTTTGTTTTCGTGATTTTTTTTGCAATTTAGGCCTCAGCCATCCCGCGTCTGAGTTGGTTGCACCTAGCGCCACTTTCATTGCGATGGGTTGGTCTGAGACCTGAGTTATTACTTTTCATCTCCGCAAGTCTGGGGAAAAGCAGCCTCTAGCTGTTCCTTTCATTGCGGCGGAGACTAGGAGGGTAGTTTGCAAATTTCTTTTGTTCTGTCTTTTTCTTTTGTTATGCGATGCAGGCCTCAGTTCATCTCATGCCTGAGTTGGGTGCCTTGGAACATTTAGCACCACTTCATGGCGATGAGCTGAGCTGAGACCGAAGGATGTATTGTCTATCTCCGCAAGTCTGGGGATAGCGGATTGAAACCGTTCCTTTCATTGCGGCGGAGATAGGTTGGTATTTCGCAAAATTTTAATTTTTTTTGTTATTGCTAACTACCTTTTAGTTAGCCAGCCTGTCTCAGGGATTTAGCTTCCGAGCAACCCTGCATTGCGGTTGGTGCGCTGGAGACCAGTTGGCACACATCGTCCTAATTTTTTTGTGTTTTTATTTTTCAAGGGGTTTATATTTTTTTTTATTCTGTAACCTGTGCCTTTTATGATGGGAGGTCAGCATTCCCATTGAATAACGAACATATATATATATTTTGCATTGTATATCTTTTTACATTTACATATTCACGTATATGAACACGTTTATATATACAAATATTTTTTTTGATAAGCGAAGTGAAGTCATTTTGAATCGACATTGTTAGCAAAACTTAAGATAATTTTTATAATCGAAGATAATTGTTACAAACATTTGCTTGATTTTTTTCACCAAACGCGACAACGTATGATAATATCTTGGATATGACATAATTTGTACCGGCATGGAGATTTAAAAAGCAAATATTCGTTATAAATATTTGCTGAAAGCTTGATCAAACACAAAAACCAAAGTTTATTATTTTCTTTTGGATGCGACATAATTTTGAATCGAGATAGAGATTTAAATTTCGGTAATTGTACAAATATTTGCATTTGAGCTTTGACACCAAGTTAATTGCTTTAGATTTCATACAACCGTTCAAGCGTGCCTTGTTTTTTTGAAGCGCTCAAACGTTCGATTTTTTTTTGAAAATGTCTCAAAACACTCAGCAGTCGGCTGAAGGGATGCAAACTAGGAGTTCGACTAGAGGTAGTGGTTCTAAAAACAGAGGTAGCGGGGGATATTATAGAGGAGGAGGAAGTAGAGGTGCAACTCCGAAACCCCCAGTGAGCCGACCTTTAGTAATGCATTCCCCAATAGTCAGCCGGACAACAGTCGATCCGTTCAGGGATGTCCCAAATAATGACCCTTCGGGAAAATATGATAGACCGGCTAGTGCAAATATCCTCGATCTAGACAGTCTTATTAGGAATATGCCGGATCCGCCTGAGCAAGGCGCGACAAATACTGTAAACGAGGCTAGCGCTTTACCACAAGTTCGGTTACAACCAAACGTTTACAACGATAGAGCTTCCAATCAAGAAACTAATCCCGAAATGTCTCCTTTGAATTCGTGGGTACACGTCCTGCATCAGTTATTCCAAACGTCACAAGAAGAGCTGCGCCATGAGATGAGAGCTTTTAGGGAAAATGTGAATGCCCTGAACGCTGCAGCTGCAGCCCCTCGATCATCGGCGGATTTTGTTAGGGATGAGGCTAGGCAGCAGCCGAACCAAGCACAGACTTTCATTAGAAACCCAATTATTCCCACACCTAGTAATACGGTAGTGAAACCACAAGACTGGAAGATTTCCTATGACGGTACTAGTAGTGTGTCAGACTTTTTGTTTAAATTGGACACTTTGCGTGAGCGCACACAATGTTCAGAAGATCAGATTATGGCCAGTTTTCACCTTTTTTTGTCAGGACGTGCCGAAGAATGGTATTGGTTATTTACCAAACAAAACCCTAATGCAAACTATCCATTTATGAGTTACTCCCTAAGGCGGGAATTCGGCACCCTGAAGACGGACCATGAGCTGATGATAGAAATATCAGTGCGCAAACAAAAAGTGAATGAGACTTACGACGTTTTCCACACGGACATTCTGGCATTAAACGCGAGGCTTAGAGAGCCCATGTCTGAGGCCTTGCTAATTGATATCATCAAACGCAACGTTAATGGTAATTTGAAATTAATGCTGTTTAACGCAAGTGTAAGAGATTTGCATGACCTTCGCGATGTAGCTCGACGAGGCGAGCAGGTGCTGAAGGAGAGCAGGAGCTTAGTCTCAAATTACCATAGGCCAAGCGTAAACGAAGCACGTGCCATAGCTCCGGAATGTAGGGTTGAAAACGAAGATTATATAGTAGATCCGCAGGTGGAAGCGTTGAATTATCGTCGTATGGGTAAACCAGACTACTCAGGGATTAAGTGTTGGAATTGCCAGGCAATGGGTCACTCCTATATTTACTGTGAGGAGCCCATCAAATCTCAGTTTTGTTTCAAATGCGGTCAGAGAGGAGTGTTGACTCCGAAGTGTCCCAACGACCACCGTGGTCAGGGAAACCGTTATCCGAGCGAGAAAAGAGAGGAGGAAACTCGTTCGGGACTATAGCCCCCACTTCAGTCAATACCCAGCCAATCGTCGCGAGTACTGAGCCTAGTCCACTTTCGGCCAGTTTCGCAAGTAGTCAACAAACACCAATAGTAACTTTCCCTGATAGTACGGATAACTCAAATAGTTCAGATTCAGATAGCCCGACTTCGTCACAAACCAATGCTCGACCAATTCGTATTTTGAAGGCTTCAGTTAGAGATGTTGGTTGTCAGACCATTTTCCGACCCAGTTTTGAAGAAAGAGAACAAAATTATCAATTGGTTAGGTCGAATATTTTCACGAATGATTCCCAACCATATCCACCCGAAAGAATTTTGCAGTGTAGGAAGAGATATAGCAAACGTGTCCAGGTGCGCAAGCTTTTGGAAAGCACCACACTCGTCCTTACAGACGATGAAAGACCGATGATTAGGGTGAGGATAGGAAATGGATCACTAGTGGGATTATTGGATTCAGGAGCCAATGTCTCTATTCTGGGTAAGGACTGTATGAAATTTTTAGAAGAAAACAATCTTAAGTATAAGGAAATGAACGAATGCATATATACGGCAGGCGGCGACAAACGGAAGATAATAGGCTGCAGTTCATTGCCTTTCACTTTCAAAAATATAACAAAATCTATATCTTTTTACCTTGTTCCTTCGCTTCTCCATGAAGCCTATTTCGGGGTAGATTTTTGGAAAGCATTTGCTCTAGCTCCCGAAATATTTCCAAGTGTATCTTGTCTAGAAGCAAAGGAAGATAGAGAAGAAGGTCCCAATTTTCATGATTTGACTCCATCCCAGAAGTACGATTTGCAAAAAGTTATTGATATGTTTCCGTCGTTTGAAAAATTAGGCCTAGGTCAAACACAGCTGGTGGAGCACGACATTGACACGGGTGACGCAGTCCCAATTAAAAGCAAACATTTTCCTCTTTCGCCACCAAGGCAGGCTGAAGCCTACAGCGAAGTTCATAGATTACTGAAAATGGGAGTCATCGAAGAGTCGAATTCGCCATGGTGTAGCCCAGTTGTCCTAGTACGGAAACCTGGTAAAGTTAGACGAAAAAGGACTCATATCCGCTGCCGCATATCAACGGGTTATTGAGTCGACTAAAGGATACGCACTTTATTAGTGGTATCGACTTAAAAGACGCGTTCTTCCAAATTAAACTAACTGAGTCGTCAAAAGAGAAGACAGCGTTTGCGGTGCCAGGTAAACCCTTGTACCATTACAAAGTTATGCCCTTTGGGCTGTGTAATGCGCCGCAAACAATGAGTCGACTCATGGACAAAGCAATTCCCTCGTGTATGCTAGAACATGTGTTTGTTTATTTGGACGACCTGTTGGTATGTAGTGCGGATTTTGACGACCACATCAAACTTTTAGCAGATGTTGCGAGGTGCTTGAAAAGTGCAGGCCTTACAATCAATGTGAGTAAAAGTAAATTTTGCCAGAGAGAAATTCGTTACTTAGGGTATGTTATAGGCAGTGGATGTTTGAAAGTAAATCCAGAGAAAATTGAGGCAATGCAAAATTTCCCCATTCCCAAATCTCCTCGACAGGTTCGCAGGTTTGTGGGTATGGCAAATTGGTACAGGGCATTTATTACCAATTTCGTTGATTTAGCAGGCCCTTTGACAGATTGTTTACGTAAGTCACCTGGTCCTTTCAAACTCACTCCAGAAGCAGTAGAGGCCTTCGAAAAACTTAAAGTAGCTCTGAGTTCCGCTCCAGTCTTAGCTCAACCTGATTTTTCCAGAGAATTTGTCATACAATGTGATGCTTCCAAAATAGGAGTAGGAGGCGTGTTATTCCAGGTCGATGATAATGGTGCAGAGCATCCAATAGCTTTCGTTTCAAAAAAATTAAATAATGCTCAACGCAACTATACAGTCACCGAGCTCGAATGCCTCGCCGCAATTGTCAGTGTCAAACGTTTCAGACCCTACGTTGAGGGGCTGCCATTTCGTATAATCACTGACCACTCAAGCCTTAAATGGTTGATGACGCAAAAGGACCTTAGTGGTAGGTTAGCTAGATGGTCACTGTTACTACAGAGATATGATTTCGAAATGCAGCACCGTAAGGGGGCTCTGAATGTAGTACCAGACGCTCTGTCGCGTTTTGACGTTGACGAGTTGACTTCATCTCCCGCGCCTTACGAAATAGACTTAGACTCATCCGAATTTAGAGCCAAAGAGTATCTGGATCTTATCAGAACAATTACAGTAAACGGTGAGGCTCTCCCGGATTTATGTGTCCGAGACGGTTTGATTTTTAAAAGAGTTAAGTTTCGGAAGGGTGTGGAGGGTGAAGAAGACTCGTTATGGCGGTTGTGGTTGCCCCAAGGACTCAGGGAGGAAGCAATACGAATGGCACATGACGCGGTTAGGAGTTATCACGGAGGTTGGCAAAAGACATTGGAACGGGTTAGGTGGAAATACTTCTGGCCACAACAAGCTAGGTACGTTAGAGATTATGTAAAGGATTGTGACACTTGCAAGGCTGTAAAAACAACGAATCAGCAGTCAAGACCACCTATAGGAAGCGCTTTTGTTACAGAGAGACCTTTTCAGCGCTTATATTGCGACTTCTTAGGGCCTTATCCGAGATCCAAACGTAGGAACCAGTTTCTTTTTATTATTTTAGACCATTTTTCAAAGTATGTGTGGCTGAAGCCAATGCAGAGAGCGACAACTATCAATGTAATGAACCACTTCAGTACAGAGATTTTTCCAGCCATAGGGGCCCCAGAATATATCCACAGCGATAATGGGAAACAATTCATCTCAAAAGAAATGAAAGCGTTCTTTGAGAAGTACGGTGTTACGCATGTTAGAACAGGAGTGTATTCCCCACAAGCTAATGCGTCCGAACGCGTGAATAGAGAGATAGTTTCCAAGATAAGAATTTTCCTAAAAGATAAGCAGGATCATACGGACTGGGACAAACATATACCCGAAATTCTATCAGTTTTAAGAAGTGATTTTCATACGTCAATTCAGTGCTCTCCGTACTTTGCATTATATGGTCAGAATATGGTCCAACACGCATCCGCGTATAAGTTATTAGAGAAATTGGATAGCCTCAAAGAAGATAGTGTACCGATAGTAAGTAAAGCTGACAAGTTATCAGGAATCCACGAGCAAATCCGTAGAAACTTAGCACAGGCAAATGAGAAAGTCAAGCAGGTTTACAATAAGCGCTCTAGGCTTGTGAATTATAGGGAAGGTCAAGAGGTATTTAGAAGAAATTTTGCCTTGAGTAACTTCAAACAGGGCATAAACGCGAAATTCCTGCCAAAATATATTAAGTGTCGAGTTCGTGGAAAAGTTGGCAATGCACTGTATGACTTAGAAGACTTAACAGGGAGATTAATAGGACGATTCCATGCTTCTGATATTCGTCCTCAATAAGACTCCGCTGGGCGTCTTGGCGGTCGGGGACAATTCGCCCAGTATTCTCCCCGAGCAGTTATAATAATAGGTGGATCACAAGCGCTCCCACCGGGAACCGTGGACCATCTAGCAGTCCATATTCTAATTGGTCTGCTTATACGGAGTTTTGACGGGTTCTCCCAAATCAAAATGTCTAGTTTTATGGAGTTTTGGCGAGTTCTCCTATATCAAATGCCTAACCTTACGGAGTTTTGACGAGTTCTCCAATATAAAAATGTCTATTCAAAGGGAGTTTTGATGATTTTCCTGTTAAAATTTTTTTTTGTCCAGCTTCGAGAGGTTAGGGACCATAGACCAGCTGATAGGGTGATTGTATTCGGAGTTTAGACGCGTTCTCCTGTAAAAAAATGTCTAAGGCCGCGAAGCCTTAAAATAGGAAACAAAATAATTTAATTTTTTTCGTAAAGCCCATTCCGGGGGGCGAGAAACCAGCGGACCAAGGGTCTTTTTCAAGACCGCCTGTCCTGGGTCCAGCGTGCGGGGTTGGATCAGCCGGGGGGGACAGGTTGTTAAGACCGACCAAGATCGGCACTTAGGGGGGGTAGGCTTCTCTGGCCTAAGTCAATAGAGAACCACCACAACACCGGACTTACGCATTTTGGTTTTTTTTTTACCAAATGAATTTTTTATTATACCTGACTTTCAATTAATCTCGGATTTACATACAGTATTAGATCGGACATGTTCATATAGCCATATGTTTTCTTTGATATCACCTGATGGAGCCTCTGTTGCCCGGTTAGCTGTGGTAGAATTTGAGACTCTTATCTAGGGGTGAGTCGTACCCCACGTAGTTAACAGTTGAGTATTATCGCAACAACCTTACAGGCAAACCATTTTCCTGTTCGCTCCCTCGTCAGGCCTTCGAAGCGAAGCAGGCCTGTTATGGTTTGCTATCGATATCAATGCTGATATCGATCATAATCGGGTTAATCTCGGTTGCTCAATTCTGTTTGTGTGGCAGCACCACTATTTTAGTAGTTTTTTTTTGTAGATTCCAGTAACTTCCAATTAATGATGGCGACATGTTGGCATGAGAGAGAAAAAACATGTACATGTATTGGTGACGCGTGGGCAAATATGAAAGGTCGTCGCATGCATGGTTCAATTATAGAAGGGTTTTGCAGTACTATATACGGACATACATACATACACACTCCATGTAAATTGGTTGTGTATTCTGTGATGCTTCTGTCAAAATCATAGCCCGCCATTGTAGAAATCATATTGCGGCAAGATCAAAATTGACATAAGTTTTGACATAAGCACCACAATATGAAGAAAAAAAATAGGAAAAAGTTTGCAATCAGCTGTTTAGTAGGTTAACCTTCTATAAATTAGCCTTGGTCGCATGTGAAGGAAAATGAGGTTGTATTATAGGGGTGGTTTCGATGGAACAGCTTACAATTTTTTTTTTCTTAGCCGTCAGTAACTTTCCTGTTCGAGTAATTTCATTTACCAATTATGGTGTTCTAGCAATAATAACGATTCTTATTTTCTCATTCAGTTACTAGACATTCCAAATGCGAAATTTTTCTTTGCTCAAATCCTGTAATTAATTCCCCTTTTCCTCCACTAAGTGTCTAAACAAATTTTAAGTGAGTGGGGTTATCCGAAATTTACATTGAATTTTTTTTATTCTTCGAGATGATTAGATGGTATTGCTTCATTTCTTTTTTTTTGATCCCGAGCTTATAGATCGCACATAAATTTTTCTTCAAATCTGGCAAGCTATCGAGCCGACCTCTATGAGTAGGCATCATGAGAAATTTCCCCTCCGAACCTTCACAACCGTTCCATTGCCGGGAAATGCACATGTATTGGTGATGGACAAACTGGTTCTTCCTGGGTTGCCATGAACACTTCTTACTGTGAAAATACGTAACACATGATTATTCGGTGACTTGGTACTTTCAAATGCACATATTATTAAATGTTCTTACGCGTTCTATGCAATTCTAAATTTTACATAATTCACAGAAAATTAATTAGATATTTACCACATATTTATAGTATTGTTTCATTAATCAGATTTTCTTGTCTCTTACCATTTTTATAATTTGAGCGTAAGACAACAATGTTTACTGATATTCCCAATGTACACTAATAGAATTTTACAGTAGCAAATTTACTAGGGCACGAATATAATCGATTATTTTGAGATAGTTTCATGGGAAAAATGATTGAGGCATTTTATTCCGAAAGTTTTGGTATTTTTTTGTGTAACATGGCAATCGCATTCCACCTTGGTGTGTCATTGCTAGCGTCATACCATGATATAGACATTCGGGTAACCGTAAAGTCACGCCACTATTATGCACACGTCACTACACCACTGCAGGCTATACGAAAAAGAAACGGGACTCTTCCAGATGAATACAGAAAAAAAGGGGAAGTGTAGGCACGCTGGGTAATTGAAAATTTTTTTAGGACAGCAGTAGTCAGTTGGGTAGTGGCAATCAAGCGAGGCGGTTTCTTTTTCGTGGTGGTAGGGAATCAGCAAGTGAACGTGGTAGTGCTCGGTCGCACATAAGAGGTTTGGCTAACAAATTGAAAGCCACAAGTTTTGGAAAATAAATAAATACAAAAAGAGGAAGATTTACGAAATACAAAAAAAGGGGGAAAAATTTCTTTTAGCGAGCATTTCACTTTTGCGCCACTACTTCCACAGCAACAACAGACGTTAAACATCCATCACTTGCGTTGCCGGCATCCTTACTTTGTGCGTAAACGTTTTGCTAACAGCAGCAGCAACATCCGCGGGATACCTACACAACAGCACACCTTATTCATTCGTCGGTTCCCTGAGTGCTGGATGAACGGCTGTAGCTCCATCTTCTGCTGCTTGCTCTTCTTCAACGTCTCCGTCTGCTTAGTTATGCGGCCTTGTGTGCGCCTAATTGCAC
The DNA here is from genome assembly GCA_960531455.1 of Urophora cardui. Classification (NCBI taxonomy): domain Eukaryota; kingdom Metazoa; phylum Arthropoda; class Insecta; order Diptera; family Tephritidae; genus Urophora; species Urophora cardui. The sequence continues at coordinate 103,800,794 of OY482670.1, read as the reverse complement.
TGTCTGACACAAGTCTGGGTGACAGTAACAGCAACAATAATACAAGTTTCAGCAAGACGGCAGCAATCACGAATCCACATATCACCATAACAACAACAAGTGCAAGAAATGGTGCAGCATCAGTAACAATAATTGCACCACGGGGCGCACGACAACAACAGTAAATACCACGTATAGCGCCAAAGCCATAACAACAACGTGCAACATATTGTGCCACCACAGCAAACAGCAACCAGTGCCGCAGCGAACGACCGCAACAATACGTGTAAAGCGTGGTGCACAGCCATAACCGCAGGAGCAACAATGAGAGCAACAGCGGTGCCACAATAGCCGCAACAGCAACGATTGTTATCACAACAACCACCACCAAGTCCCACCAGTGATGCCGCAATGGCTACAACGACAACAGTGAGTACCATCAATAGTGCCGCAGCGTAACGACCGCAACAGTAAGTGCAAAGCGTAGTGCACAGTCACAACCACAGAAGCAACATATTGTGCCATCGCAACAACAACGAAGAGTATGACAGATGGTGCCACAAGAACAACAATAGCAATAACTATCAGTACCACGTATGGAGCAACAACAATAACAGCAGTAGCAGCAAATCGGTAACACCATCACCAAAGGTGTACCACAACGGGTGGTGAGTGAAGATAAAAGGGACGTGCACTTTTATTTGTTCAAATATAAATATATATTATAATATGTATTTAAAAGCTTCACTTTAACATAGATAGGTAGCTTCCCTTATAGAATAACATATGTATTTCTGATTGCCTTGTAGAGATGAGTGAAACTGCGATTTTTCGATATCTGTGATTTCGGTGATTGCTATTTTTAAATCACTGTGATTTTAAACTGCTATTGCGATCGCATGGACTGGTATAAAATCATCAGTTACCGGTAGAGATTAATTTTGCGTTTTCTGAGCGATATAACCTGTCTTTCTTTTATGTTAACAAAATGATAGCAATAACAACGTTTCCGCAGTAATATCGCTGTTCGTAAATATTTTTCAAAGACAAATTGTAAATTCAATAATTTTTTTTATATTTCTATATATGTACGTAAGTGGTCTGCTCAAAAGTGTAAACAAAAGAAAATTTATAATGCTTTTGCGATTGCGATTCACATAGGTGAACTGCTTACTTGCTATATCGATAGCAGTTGCCAATAAGTAGTGAACTGCTACTTTGAAAAAGTGATCGCAATTGCGATTTGTAATTTTTTTTTTCTTCACAGTGAAAAAATCACCGGTTGCGATATATCGCCCATCACTATTGCCTTGAATTGGCGTAATTACCAAGGTTGTCGTAATATTATATTTCCATTAAATTCTTTTCTTTGTAATTAATATGGGTTTACGTTAATACGCTGCAATGGCTATCATTTAATGATTTTGTATCTTACTGATATTTACTATAGAATTACATAGTTACATTTGCATATATAAGTATATGTAAGTAAACAAAAAAAAAAAAAAAAGGAATTGACTAACGTTGGCACATATAACTGTGCATTCACATATGTACGAGCATTAGTAAAAACAAAGGGGGAAATTTAATAAATACAGGCGATACAAAAGGAGGCGGGAAAATGTGTAGGGAAGTATAACCGGACTAACGTAAATCACAAAATTCGATAAAATAAATATTAATAATATTTACTAAAGGCCACACATAATATTACATAAAAACAAGCTGATTAATAATAATCTCCCTCACTTAATCCTTCTCCACTTTACTATATATATACATACATACCCTATATATAAAAAAAAAAAATAAAAAAATTTTTTTTTGCAATTCCTTTTTCTCTTTTTTCATTTAGCTCCTAAGTTAACTTTAATCTACTTTTATTACCAGGTCATGTCCCCAATATATGAATATAGATGTAGATATCAGAAAGTAAATATGTAGGGCATGTACACATATATATACATAAGCATTTTTTTTAAGAACATGTATAAATAATGAATTTTGAATAAAATCTGTAATTAAATGGGAATGTTGACCACCCTAATTTAAAAAGGCATAGGGATTTCAGGTACGGGGTCATCGAAATATAGGTGCACCGATGACCATGGATGAGGGTGGGCTAGAAAAGCACCAGCGCTGCAACAACACCAGCGGCGCACCACAGGTAAGGGGTTACTGGTATTCGGGTGCGACAGTGACCATGGATTAGGGTGGGACAAAAACGCACCGGCGCTGCAACAACATCAGCAACGCCACCCCCTTGTGAGTTCGGCCTTTAACTTTTTTTTGATTTTCCATATGTTTTAAATTTCAGCTTTCTTTTATGTATTTTCAGATGCCTGTTAATAATCGGTCGTTCCGGTTGATTCAAATTTAAATTCAAATTTAACGATTTTTTTCGCGATATGTATGTATATTCAAATTTAAATTCACTTTGACAGTTTTTTTTGTAGTGGCTATTCAAATTTAGTGCACATAGATTTCAACGTACATTCAAATTTAAAATTTGATGCAATGCTTCTTTTCTCTTCCGTCCGCAATTATTTAAATATAACGTCCGCTTATCTAATTCCAAATTTTTCCGTGATGTCAGTATTTCCGTCCGATTTAAATTTTGGTTTAAATGTTTTGCTAACGTCCATCTGACTTTAACGTACATTCAAAATTCATATTCAAATTTCAACGACATTTTCCCTCGGTTTGCATTTATTTAAATTTAACTGATGCCTGGCCTCTTGAATTTGGATTTTTCGGGTTATTTTGAATTTTCGAATTTTTCAACGGTCCGTCCGTGGCATCCGCCTAAACCGGATGTTGTTTTAGTGTGATTTTACTCGTTTTGGTTTGAAAAGGCATGATATGAATTTTTTCTGTTTATGGCGCAGGACAGCAATGTAGGCAAGAACCCCGCCCAGCCGACAATGACTAGCCACAGTGCAACCCTAGATCATGCCGACCGCCATGCATTGCTGCTCCACTCGATTGTAGATCGTAATCGAGGTTTAACGTGAACCATAACAGATGGCGCCCAACGCGCTGACTCGATGGCTTTTGGTCAGCCAGTGACGCCTTACTATCTCGCAAGTCCCAGATGGGCAGGCCCTGCGCCGCCACTGCGTTGCGGCGAGATGGTGGGGCTGATCAGGTTGTCCGAGGAGGTCATCGCTGTTGGTGGCATAGGGCGCCACAAAACGCACTCGATAGTCGAAAGCTGTACCATAACAGATGGCGCCCAACGTGGTATCCTGGGGTGCTGGCTTCAGTGGTCTTCTGGTCGGTCAGTGATGTTTCATCATCCCGCAAGTCCCAGATTGGCAGCCTCAGTAGCCGCCACTGCATTGCGGCGGGATGATGGATTTGATCAGACTGATCGGAGAGTCATTGTTGCTAGTGGTTCAGGGCTCCACGGGACTTTACGTCACATTGTCCGTTTTTTTTTTGCATTTTACCCGGAGAGGCAGTGTTTAACGCACGTATTTTTTTTGTAATTTAAATTTGTTTTCACTGTCGTCCGAGGGGCATGTCCGCTAGATTCAGTATTTATTTTCATAAACTTTCTTTTGCCGAATATGTCTTTTGTGCAGTTTTGTGTATTGGATATTTTTTTCTTTTGGGGCCCAGATCATCTCGCGTCTGGGGTGGTAATTCGAACACCGCCTTCATTGCGATGAGTTGAGCTGGATCCTAAGCTAGCAATCCTTCTTCGCAAGTCTGGGGTAGCGGCTTCAAACCGTGCCTTTCATTGCGGCGGAGTCAAGGATGTTGGTCATGAGGAAAATTCATCCTTTTATCTTTTTTGTTTTCGTGATTTTTTTTTGCAATTTAGGCCTCAGCCATCCCGCGTCTGAGTTGGTTGCACCTAGCGCCACTTTCATTGCGATGGGTTGGTCTGAGACCTGAGTTATTACTCTTCATCTCCGCAAGTCTGGGGAAAAGCAGCCTCTAGCTGTTCCTTTCATTGCGGCGGAGACTAGGAGGGTAGTTTGCAAATTTCTTTTGTTCTGTATTTTTCTTTTGTTATGCGATGCAGGCCTCAGTTCATCTCATGCCTGAGTTGGGTGCCTTGGAACATTTAGCACCACTTCATGGCGATGAGCTGAGCTGAGACCGAAGGATGTATTGTCTATCTCCGCAAGTCTGGGGATAGCGGATTGAAACCGTTCCTTTCATTGCGGCGGAGATAGGTTGGTATTTCGCAAAATTTTAATTTTTTTTGTTATTGCTAACTACCTTTTAGTTAGCCAGCCTGTCTCAGGGATTTAGCTTCCGAGCAACCCTGCATTGCGGTTGGTGCGCTGGAGACCAGTTGGCACACATCGTCCTAATTTTTTTGTGTTTTTATTTTTCAAGGGGTTTATATTTTTTTTTATTCTGTAACCTGTGCCTTTTATGATGGGAGGTCAGCATTCCCATTGAATAACGAACATATATATATATATTTTGCATTGTATATCTTTTTACATTTACATATTCACGTATATGAACACGTTTATATATACAAATATTTTTTTTGATAAGCGAAGTGAAGTCATTTTGAATCGACATTGTTAGCAAAACTTAAGATAATTTTTATAATCGAAGATAATTGTTACAAACATTTGCTTGATTTTTTTCACCAAACGCGACAACGTATGATAATTTCTTGGATATGACATAATTTGTACCGGCATGGAGATTTAAAAAGCAAATATTCGTTATAAATATTTGCTGAAAGCTTGATCAAACACAAAAACCAAAGTTTATTATTTTCTTTTGGATGCGACATAATTTTGAATCGAGATAGAGGTTTAAATTTCGGTAATTGTACAAATATTTGCATTTGAGCTTTGACACCAAACGTGACTTATTCAAGCAGTTAATTGCTTTAGATTTCATACAACCGTTCAAGCGTGCCTTGTTTTTTTGAAGCGCTCAAACGTTCGATTTTTTTTTGAAAATGTCTCAAAACACTCAGCAGTCGGCTGAAGGGATGCAAACTAGGAGTTCGACTAGAGGTAGTGGTTCTAAAAACAGAGGTAGCGGGGGATATTATAGAGGAGGAGGAAGTAGAGGTGCAACTCCGAAACCCCCAGTGAGCCGACCTTTAGTAATGCATTCCCCAATAGTCAGCCGGACAACAGTCGATCCGTTCAGGGATGTCCCAAATAATGACCCTTCGGGAAAATATGATAGACCGGCTAGTGCAAATATCCTCGATCTAGACAGTCTTATTAGGAATATGCCGGATCCGCCTGAGCAAGGCGCGACAAATACTGTAGACGAGGCTAGCGCTTTACCACAAGTTCGGTTACAACCAAACGTTTACAACGATAGAGCTTCCAATCAAGAAACTAATCCCGAAGTGTCTCCTTTGAATTCGTGGGTACACGTCCTGCATCAGTTATTCCAAACGTCACAAGAAGAGCTGCGCCATGAGATGAGAGCTTTTAGGGAAAATGTGAATGCCCTGAACGCTGCAGCTGCAGCCCCTCGATCATCGGCGGATTTTGTTAGGGATGAGGCTAGGCAGCAGCCGAACCAAGCACAGACTTTCATTAGAAACCCAATTATTCCCACACCTAGTAATACGGTAGTGAAACCACAAGACTGGAAGATTTCTTATGACGGTACTAGTAGTGTGTCAGACTTTTTGTTTAAATTGGACACTTTGCGTGAGCGCACACAATGTTCAGAAGATCAGATTATGGCCAGTTTTCACCTTTTTTTGTCAGGACGTGCCGAAGAATGGTATTGGTTATTTACCAAACAAAACCCTAATGCAAACTATCCATTTATGAGTTACTCCCTAAGGCGGGAATTCGGCACCCTGAAGACGGACCATGAGCTGATGATGGAAATATCAGTGCGCAAATAAAGAAAAATAAATAAAGAAGATTGTGTATTCAGCGGTCCCGCTATGCGTTCATCCAAAATTTGACAGAATCAGCTGATTTAGTGACGTAGTAACATAAATTCTCTTTCACCCAGTTTCGTTTCCGGTTTTCTAATAACTAAAGATTGTGTGCGATAAATGTGAAATTTATATTAAAATACTATTTTAAATAAAGAAAAATGAAGTGCCGCGTATTTATTTGTGTGAATAATAGTTCAATCAAGGTATTTTGTGCATGTTTGCAAATTTTCTTTCTCGTCGATAACGTAGTTGATGACGTACTAACCAAAATGAACCCAGTCTCACCGATGAATATTTTGCTGAATATGGCTGAGTGCACAATCTTCTTTATTTGAATCATGCACAGATAGGTTACTATCAATATAGAAGTACCTACTATATATACATATGTTCAATGAATAAAAATTTATTCTTTATTTAAATGCATCAGAATGAAGAATAAAAAAAATATTTTTATTTATATAAAAATTTATTCAAAAGCGTCCATCCCTGATTAAAATAAACATTTCCTTTAATGGCGTTTTTTTTAAATGCGAAATTCAATTATCCCGGTAGGGTGCGTCTGGTGGGATTCATCGGGTCCGGGTCCCAAACATATTACCACCAGGTTTTCGGTAATCCCCCCCGGGAAACCTGCCAATCAAAGCGAGTTAGCAGCCGATATCCTTACTCTCCGCGGTAGGAAATACACTTGAAGCAAAAAGTGTAGGTACATACATATCGCACCCTAAATCATAAAGTGACACAACTCAAAATTTTTCGAAATCGGGTTTCTTTCATAAATCGGTACCAGTGGTGCCAGATTGAGGGAAATTTCCCTTTTTGAGGGATATTTCACTGCAAAATTTTTAAAGAGGGAAAAAGGGACATTTTCTTGTCGTCCATATAAAAAAAGGGATTTTTTGGTTACAGAACTGTTTACATGCCTACATATGTATAATTTATAGTATAACTTAAAATAAGCAAATCTCACACTGAAAAACTCTTTGGCGTTAACTTATGCAATGCAAAAAGGAGTTGGTTACATACATACGTACAAGTAAACATACAGTGAACTACACTGCGTATACGTAACTTGTTTACATAAATACATACATACATACATACATACATACAGGTGAAACTAATAAAAGTGTGTAAATAATCGCCACTCATAGGTAATTTATTTTTCATTGTGCACATTCGTACGGTATTGTTAATGATCGAAAGAAATTTGGAGAATTGGGAGCCACTTAAAAGCTATTTTCGTCTGGCCTTTTTTTTAGATAAGCGTAAAAAACCAGAAACTAGTTAACCCTACTTTTGTACAATTCCGTGGGAATTACAGCCAAAAGTTTTGGAACTTCAAATTCCATTTTTACTTGACGTGCATAACGTTTACGTTGGTTATGAATGCGAAGATATTTTGTCAAATTTAAATTTTTACTAAAAGATTGTATTAAAAAAGTGTTTGCGCTTTTATGAAGCTTCTAATTTTCAGATAATATCACGTTTTCCATTTGACGGTGTTTTCGAAGAATTGCAGTTTTTAGATCCCGATATTGTTTTGATTTCTCTAGAAACAATCGTGTATCACTTCTTGCTCTAACTAAAAAATTAAATCTTAATCCTGATCTCACAGAATCGGAACACAAAAGTATTTGTATAGTTTTAACCGAAACACTAAAAAACGACTTAAAAAAAATAATAAACTTTAAAAACTATTATGACAATTTTTTGTTTCATAATTTTAAGCAATTGGTTGAAATTGTACTCACGTTACCCCATTCAGACGCTGAATCAGAAAGAATATTTTAATTGTAACGGATGTTAAATGTAAAAAGCGAAACAAACTAGTGATATGTTAAATAGTATAAGTAAAGTTAGAGTTGCCTTTCAATCCAAAAATATCAATTGCTTCAACTTTAAAATCAACAAAAATCATATCCACTTGCACAATGCAAATAATTTGTACAACCGATACTTTTAGCTATTAAAAAAACTGTATTTGCCTGTTATATATTCTTATATTACTGAAATAAATGCTTTAAATTCGGTGGGAATTTTGTGGGATGTTTTTATTTAAAATGTGGGAAATTAGGGAATTTTTTCCAATCTCTGTGGGAAATTTAGCGGAGGTTATCTGGCATCACTGATCGGTACACAGAATATATCTCTACCGACTGCCAAAAAATATCGTCCACAAGAGTCTTTTTTTAACTGAAAAATAACTATTATACGTGGTCTTTTCCCATATCATTGCCTATGAAAAAGAAAATGTTTTTTGGCTCTCCTGAAAATTTTTGAATTTTGAGTTGTGTCACTTTATGATTTAGGGTGCCATAAATTCAATTGATAGTAATTTACACTCTTTGGTATGATGTTTTGTCAATATAATGCACCGGCTAAGTCGGCCTTAATCAGCGACCGCTACAACATCAAAAACAGCAACAGATTTTTATATTAATTAATTTTTATTGCATTTAAAAGTAAATTTAAAGTTTAGTTGATTTCCTCGTTTTTTTCTGCCTAACAAATAGAACATAAGCTTTCGTAAAAACAGATACATAAATATTATATTAAAAGTATTATATATAAACTATTATTAAGTATTTACACAGTGTACAGATTGAAAATTTTACAGATTTTTTTTTATTGGTTTTTGTGTATTATTTTATGAAAATATAAATTAAAAACTAAAAATGCATCCAAAATACTCAGGTCACTTGGAAGAAGTAATTTTTTTTATTTATTTTTTACTAAGCAAAATATGTGTGATACTGGAACGAACTTATCGTCAGATATAAATTACGACTCTATCGCTTTCGGATTGAATACTCTTAAAGGCGGATTCATCGTTCGAGTTCAGAACTAAAGTTGAATTTGAGTAAACTAATGCCGCGGTTGTGCTTGCGACACTACTCGTTGACAACAAACACCCAGCATGCCGATGTTTCGGAGTAATAATGTGTTATGTTGTGTATGTGCGCTCTAATCATCGATTTAAGCGTAACCACCTCTCACCGATGACGAATGACGAATTTCGTCGGTGTTCTGATCGTAAGCATAACCACGGCATAATAAAAATAGTTCAGAACTTTTCGGAATTCCTCTCACATTCCGGAAAAACAAAAACAACCACATGGCAAAAAAGTTCTGAACTCGAACGATGATTCCGCCTTTAACCTTTGAGAAAATACTTGATTAACCCTGAAATGCTTTTTTTTGCCTTAACTTTTACCGACTGAAATTTCTTGTACGACAAAACAATTAGGATAGGTACTAATATAAAGTGATAAGTTTATCAGCGATGTATGTACATATGTATGTACTTTCATCCGTTTACGTAGTACATTGTTATATGAACGCCTCTGGGAGTTTATTTGTGTAAATGTAAATTATTAAATTAATAATAAAAAAATTTTTAATTGTGAATTTTACAATATCTATAAAAATCGGCGAAATGCGCCGTTTTATCGCTTGCATTTAAGGGTAAAACTAAATTTCAAGTATACTCTCATACATACATACGTTCGTACATATACATAAATACATACATACATAGATATATTAAAATTATAAGTCTTAGTTACGTTAAGGACAGTTGATCATATAATTTAGTTCTTAGAGTACTTTTAAAATTAGTACAATTAACATAAACATAAAATTTTTTTAGTAATTACTATCTATTATACTGTTGCTATACTAACACGTAGCATATATTTTAAAAATATTTATCTTATGCAAATACATACATTAGGCAAAGAAAAGCAAAATTTATCACTGCCAATTCGCAGCTACGGAGCTTGTGCTTGCACTGTCGGTGGCGAGAGATGCAGTGCTGCTTATTCGCAGTTCAGGGGGTAGATAAATTCGCGTTGTACCCTCCACTTTTACACGACAAATCGGGCAATGAATGCATCTGCAAGTAAATTAAGAAAAAACAACTAGTCAATAAGAGAACTCGCTTGATTTTGATTTCGTCAATTTACCTTGCCGCACATTCTGCACAAGTGTTCACATGACAGCAGGGGTTGAACATCGTATTGATTTCCCGATCCATACAAATTTTACAGGTCATTGCTTCGGAAACATGCGCCTCCACACAATGTGCAATGGACGCATCGCGTTGTTCTTTCGCCCGCAAAGCCATATCGAGCACGCCACAACTAACATGGGAATGCTGCAACTCTGTCTGCCGATCCTGCGTCTCCGCCTCCGCTTCGCCGCTCTTTGTAGCAAGCAGTGTACTCGCACTCAACGTCTGTGTGGCTCCACTCATAATATTTTCGAAATGATTTTCTCTACCGTCAGCTCGGCTATTCCATGTTTCAATGCCCTTTTCGTGTAGAATTCGGCGGGCGTGATCATGAACTTCGCGACAAGTACGTTGAATGTCGAAAACATATCGTTTACCCAATTCGGTATCCTCTTTGAACATTGAAGCAATCGTGCCCTTGAGATCACGTGTAAATTGATTGGTAACAACACCGCGCACCTTATCACAGACATAGAAGGCGTGACGTTCGGTTATGGAGCGATAGAGACTAGCGGCCATGGCGTGCTTTGGTAACTTAATTTCGAGCTCGCGACGATCGTTGCAATCGCCGACATATTCCAATTTGAAAGCACGACGAAACGATTTCGCTGATGCAATAGCGCTGAATGTGATGCTGTGCGTAGGAAAAGTAAAAATGAGGAGATTTGGTGAAAATTATGTAAATTAAAAAAAGGAAGTAAAATAAAATTAAATTAAATAATACATATGTACCTATGTATGTATGTATGTACAATAAAATCCCTATAAACACAGACGCGAGGATGATATCGCGGCGAATTTGAGGCGAATCCGTTGTGTTTATTGGGATTATATTAAATTAAATTAAGAAGTTAATAGAATAAAATTTAGCTAATGTATGTATACATACATTTTAAAATCTTTATTATATAGTTTTTATTCTTTTTATTTTCCGTATATTAAATTTTCTATCCACAAAAGTGAACTTGGAGATGCTATTATTACTGTATCCGCTATTCTATTATTAATCTATAGTACTATATATAATTACCCCCAATCGCTCAACAACAGAACTTACACATTCTTTTCGCCTCCCATGCAAGTTGTAATTGCATTAGCGCCAACAGCTACCTCACAGCGCACCGAATTCTCATGCACCGTCGTAACACCACTGAACACCTCCTCGCCATAGCCCTCGAGATCCTGAATCTGCTTTAGCAGCCAATACTTTGCTGATTTCGGTGTCATTTTCAGTGTTGCCAATTTGCCATGTTCGACCGCAATGCAACGGTAGAAATCTTCCGGCATTCCTCCATCCACATCATCTTCGGATTTCGCCGCAGCACAAACGATATAATTTTGATATACACTCAACGGTGATGTCACATTGTTCTCCGCTTCGTCACTGCCAGACTCCAAGGCTGTTTTTATTTGTGACGTTGCATTATTATTGCTGTTGCACAATTTAATGTTTGTTGTTGTACTACCTTCATCACCATGAGCTGTGTGCTGTATATATGAGATGTCAATGTGTTCGGTGGACCTTTGTTTCGAAAGACGACGTTTCTTGAATGACAACACATGGTCCTTCTCTTTGCGTTCTTTGTGTGAACCATGCGTCTGCTGCTGTTGTTGTGCAGCATCCCCGGCGTTGCTACCGGCACTGCTAGCCTTTCGCACTATTGCTGGGCATTTTTCCGTTAGCGATAGCGGGTTGAAACGAATACCGTCGGCTTGGCAAAGCAGCGCTGACAATTTTGCTGCATTATTCCAGTCCCGGGCATGCAGACGTTTTTCGAGTAAATCGGACCGTGCTTGCATATAGAAAATATTTCGAACGCTCTCCTGGAGCAAACAATGTACGGGCACCCAAAACTTGACGCGCAATGCGAGCATTAAATGTATGCTGTTATCACATGACAGACGATTACGTAGGTTGATCCATTGACGCGTACGTGACTCCTCCTGGCATGGCGCCCAATATTCCAGTCCAAAATACTCCGTTTCGCAGACAATATCGAGTGCCTTGCAAATCTGAAAAAAAGGGAAAGAAAATTATACGTTGGAAATGGTTTCGTGTATTCTTGAGGTGAGTAATAAAATTTTGGATACAATCACTATCATTAGGCACCATTTCAAATACTACCCTGCAAAAAATTCGATTAATCGGGGACGTGTCCGGGATCAATCGCAAGGGAGCATGCGACTAATACAATTTTACATCCCTTTGTATGGAGCGAATTGATCGCATTTGTTCGAGCATGTCCTATGAAGAGACTAATTGTTCAACTTGTATACCCGAACGAGTACCAATGTAGATTAATCGCTTTCATCCCGAACGGGTACAAAATGTAGATCAATCGCTTTCATACCGAACGGGTACAAATGTAGATCAATTGCTTTGATACCGAACGGGTACAAATGTAGATCAATCGCTTTCATACCGAACGGGTACAAATGTAGATTAATCGCTTTCATCCCCAACGGGTACAAATGTATATTTTTCCAAGTTGTTAGCCAAGGCAATTTTAATAACAATCTTTAAAAAATTGTAAATGTTCATGCATATTTAAATAAAGATTATATAATGTTTTACTTTTGTAAAAAAATCTCAATAAATTAAAAAAAATTTTAAGTTTTGAGTATGCATTATATGAGCGTAATGTAAAGGATTTTTTCATAGGATATTGTAGACAACATTTTGTTTAAATTATTATTCATCATTGTTGTTAAAAGAAAGGGTGTTCAATTCGTTTTACCGGTTGTTCTACAATTTTTTAAATACATTGCATATTTTTGTAAAATTTCTACATTTAAGGAATCTAGATTTGTACCCGTTCGGAATGAAAGCGATTAATCTACATTTATACCCGTTCGGGATGAAAGCGATTAATCTACATTTATACCCGTTCGGGATGAAAGCGATTAATCTACATTTATACCCGTTAGGGAACAATTGGGCTACAATTAGTCTACATTTATACTCGTTCGGGAACAATTAGTCTACATTTATACCCGTACGGGAACAATCGGGGACTAATTGTGGAACAATTGTTCTCGAAAGAGATCAATCCGGGAGAAATATCTTTCGGGATTAATCGCACATTTTTTTGCAGGGTATATGTGTACATACCCTGCAAAGACAAACCAAATGAGTTCACCCTCACGGAAAAAAAAAGTTAGTTGCAAAAATAAATATACTAAAAAGTGATTTATATTCAACTAATTTTAAAGTAGCTTTAAACAAATGCAGCGCGGGACAGTTTCTTGTATATGTACATATTTATATGTATGTAAACACATGTTTTCAGATCTAAGTATGCCAAGATTGTTTTTTCCATTTTTTGGATACCGTTTTTCAGCTTCACTTCCCATTAAACACTGAAAACGAAATTCTCAAACGGAGAAAATATTGTTTCATATTTATCATTTGAAAATTAACAAAAATTCAATTGTTTCTCAAATATTGTTTATCAACTTGAGAACGATTTGCGAAATTTGAGGAAAATTTGTTTCGCATTTTTACCATTTCTTGAATTTCGACAGGAATGCAGGATTAAGTTATTTATATTAAACTACAAATAAAGTAGTTGAAAAGAAACTCAAGATAAAGTTATTTATTTTAAACTACTAGTAAAGTAGTTGAAAACAAATGCAGGATAGGGCAATTGACTGCTTGCTATGACATCGCCGTGTTAAAAGTCAGTTCATTGCAAAGGAAAAAGTCACATTTTCAATTAGTTGTTATTGAAAATAAAGTAGTTTATAAAGTGATTTAAAATTAGTTAAATTTCCTACAGCGTACATACATATGTATGCACAATGTACAAATTTTAATTAAATATGTACCAACATCCATTTCAACAGGTGAGGTGAAAAAAACACGATTCCGGAGCTGTGTATTTCAGAAAATTCCAAGTGTATTTCAGAAATTTCCCATACATTTTTCACTTTGAAAATTTCTTAAATACATTTTGAATTTTCTGAAATACAGCTGGGAATGGCGTAGATAATACAAACCGTTGACTCGAAATTCATTTTGGACATATGTATGGTTTCTTGGGTTTGAAATAACCCAAACAATCATAATCGCGAGGAATGGTTTTGAAGCCATTCCCTTACGTCAATTGTTTTAGCAGGATTTACAGGCATACTCTGATAATTGGTTTTGCATTTCGAAGTGATTTGCCTCGCTTGCAGTGTTTGCCATTATTGGTTTCGTGTGAGGTATAAGAAGTTAAACCTTTTATTGGACCCGGCCAAAATCGGCTAGATGGTTACGCGCCAATTAAGAGGAAGAATAATATTATAATACTTCTGCAAAACAAGGAGTCATCAGTGAGTTAAAACATGGACATTAATGGGTAAGGCCTGTGCGCAGAAAATATCCGAGGGGGTTCAAACTCAAGTTACGTAATCTTTGAAAAATTACAAAAATATATGTATTACAAATATCGAATGCTTCAAGTGAATTTTCGATTTCCTTTACGGCAGTGAGCTTCCGCCAAAGTTGTACTTCGAGTGACAGGTAACAAGGTGGGAAATAAGGTCAATTGACATTATTGCGTTTTTTGAAAACGCAATAAGGTCAACGAAAATTTGGAAATAAAATAATTGACCTTATTTCCCAATCCAAATGGAAATAATGTCAACTATGCTTAAAACTTGTTCATTCATGAAAATATTTGCCGAGTTCTTCTGCAAACCCGTTATGAGTACCGTTTGTTAATGAATGAAAATACAATGTTACTACAAATTAGTTGATAAGTGAATTTAGTGAAGTGTGGTCGTCGAAAAAGAGTTGCCAACACAGCAAAAATATTTCAATAAATTATATAATAATGTAAAGTATGTTAAATATCGAGTTATACAAAAATTTAAATAAAAATGTATATAAAAACTATGTCTACTTGCCTTATCCTGCGGCATGGCAAAAAAGTAGGAAAATGAAAATTTGGAATTAAAAATCGCGAGATTTTTTATTCCAAATTTTCGCCTGCGGCTCATTTCTTTTCTCATAAAAAGCAGTTTAGGAAAATTTGGAATTAAAATCGCGCGATTTTTCATTCCAAATTTTCGCCTGCGGCGCATTTCTTTTCTCATAAAAAGCAGTTTAGGAAAATGAAAATTTGAAATTAAAAATCGCGGCATTTTTTATTCCAAATTTTCGCCTGCGGCGCTTAACTTTTCTAATAACAGCAGCGTTTTTTCCAAAAACGCAATAATGTCAATTGACCTTATTTCCCAACCGGGTGGGAAATAAGGTCAATTGACCTTATGTCCATTGACCTTGTTACCTGTCACCGTACTTCGTTCACCCAGATGTCACGGGAATGGTCGTGCAAGCTTGAACAGAATGTTTGGAATAGTTCATGATGTATTGGCTAAAATCACAACGAATGAACACCCAGCTGAATGGGTAATCTGGTTATTTGAGTCAGGATGGTAGCATGAGGAAACAGTATCCAAATGAAACGGGTTCTGTATCAATTTAAGGTCATAGATTTCAATTCATAATATTTGTTAATAGAGCTTTTTGGCCGGTCGGGTTCTGCAAACAAAATAAAATACCACTCACCATGGTATTGAAGAGAGTTTTGAGGATCCACAAAAGAGTAATAGATACTTGAAATATTTGTACATATGTATGTATGTATGTAAGCACATGCAGACATATATTTTAAAAATGTTTGGCTAAAAATCGAGCGAGAGTTAAATTTCCAAAGAGCGCAAGGTACAGAAATTTATTCCTACTAAAAGATCGCCACTGATTTCTTGACTCATTTCTTGCTTTGTGTATCTTTGAGATTTCTGGGTTCGTGCGTGCTTCTACTCACGTATGCAGGTATGTACATACAATATATGTATATTACCATAAAAGAGAGATTTTTAATATACCCTGCAAATCTCATTGGAGTATATGATCCATTTGTGGTAGGTTGGAGTACTTTCAAAGTGATCATTAACATAGCCCAAACGACCGTTTCATGTATCTGCATCGGCTCGTAGTTAGCTGAACATGGAAACGAAAATCAAATGTTTATCGCGATGACGACGAAGCACGTGTAAACCCAGCAAATCTGGCTTAGAGCGCTTTCACATTACTCGGTGCGGTATCGGATCGACATTTTTGGTTTTTACCGAAAGTATACCGAAACCTTACCGACCACATGTATTTCAATTGGCACTTTCACATTAGTGTTGCATACATGAAGTCGGAGCGGATTAATTTCGGTATACCGCAACGCGGTAAGACCGGTCAGTAAAATTTGAGGAATTACTGCATACATTTTTGCGGCGTGATAAAAGAAGAAGAACGAAGTCAGTAAAAAACTCGTTTCGGCTATAAATGTAGCAAGTTATAATGTCTTCGTCTTCGCTAGAACATTATTGTTATTATTGAGTGATTTGATGAAGTTAAAAATTTTGTTTTGCAAATTTCATGTTTGTTTTCCTATTTTCTGCCGATTACACACCGAAAGTATTCGCACAAGTGTGAAAAACACAGCAACGCGGAATCGTTTCGGTAAGTTGAAAATACCGAGCAAAAAATATCGATCCGATGTCGTACCGAGTAATGTGAAAAGGCCCTTATTTAAGAATTATTACAGAAGATTTACAGGCTTACGAAATAAAGCCTGAAAATTGTAAGAGAAGCTAAGTTATATTAGCAAAGGCTTAAAATAAGGCTGATTTTCCTGAGTTGATGTCATCAGGCCATAATGAATAATCTCTCTCTCCTGGAAACTGGAGTATATACGCCAATGCAATGACATGCAATGTTAATTGTACTATACTTTTTGTATGAAATGTGGCAGTTTATGGAGTACTCGATTGGTCCATTGAGAGCAGTCTATGGATGAGCGGATGGAGTACTCGAAATTTTTCAGGGTACATATGTACATACATATGTACATATGTAAGGATGTATGTAACTTGTTTGAGTAACCAACAAATTAAAGCAAAAAGAAAATTGTTGGCATGAGAGAGACAAATTTATTGTTTAATAAAGAGAATTTTCTGAACAAAACAGAAATAAATGTTAACGCACACCTGCATAAAAATACCTACATCCATTCACATATTCATAGATATTTTAAAAGCATGCTGTGTGGGAATGTTAAAATTGGACTTTGAACACCGACCCAAACGTAAATTGGACTTTGTACCCATTCACATATGAACTCAGCTGAACGCGTAATTTCTGCTTTTTTTTTGGTTGCTTGTTGCTGGGTTGCTTAGTATGTAGGTTGATATGTGCTCGTACTTTACGCTGCGCTAACGCGTGCTAATTAATTGATCATATGTACATACATACATACATATGTGCATTCATAAATACCTATTCTATATAGATAGTGTTGGCGTTACATTATGAACAAATTTAGAAACATACCTACATGCATATGTATGTACCCTGCGAATATGTGCGATCAATCCCGAAAGAGATTTGTCCGCGATTGATCTCTTTCGAGAACAATCGGTCCACAATTAGTCCCCGATTGTTCCCGTACGGGTATAAATGTAGACTAATTGTAGACCAATTGTTCCCGAACGGGTATAAATCGTCCCCTCAATATAACAATAGCGTATAATTTTTTTTGGGTTTTGAGAAAATCGAGTTTAAAGTTTTTGTCAAAACAGATACCTATCTATTAAATTTTTAAACAAGAAATTATACACGATTTTTTCCAATGACATTTTGACCCACTTTGTGGAAGTAGAATTTGACGAAATTTTGACCAGACATAGAATCAATGATGGAGATTCTAAATATGCAATAAAAAATAATGGCGTATGAGTACATACGCTATTGTTATACATATTGAGGGGACGAAATGTAGATTAATCGCTTTCAGCACGAGCGGGTACAAATGTAGATTTTTCCTTAAAAAATTGTAAATGTTCATGCATATTTAAATTTAATTTTACATTTGCACCCGTTGGGGATGAAAGCGATTAATCTACATTGGTACCCGTTCGGGTATACAAGTTGAACAATTAGTCTCTTCATAGGACATGCTCGAACAAATGCGATCAATTCACTCCATATAAAGGGATGTAAAATTGTATTAGTCGCATGCTCCCTTGCGATTGATCCCGGACACGTCCCGGATTAATCGCATTTTTTGCAGGGTATGTATGTATGTACATTGTGTACATGTGTATATGCAAGTGATAGTAAAAATAGAACAATGAAATTAGATAAGCTGAGTAATTCTGTTAATTATTGCGATCGCTTTTTAGAGGCTTTTTTATATAACCCCGGCATTTGGATATTCATTATTTTCAACATTTTAAAGTGCAAAATTTAGGCCTTTCACTGCAGGGAGTGCGATATGTGTCTTTCTTGATATTTCGGGAGCCTGTTCTTTTTTTTTTGTTTTTTTTTTATTATTTAAAAACGGGGAGAAAAAAAAACAGGGAAAAAACAAAAACAAAAAAAGCAAAAGCAAAAACCGAAACAAAAGCAAAGAAAAAAACTTAAAAGAAAAAGAAAAAAAAAAAAAAAAAAAAAACAACAGAAACAAAAACAATTAATTTAAAAAAAAATGGAATTTCTATCTTTATAATTTCTTAATATTTTTTCCACTTCCCTATTTCAGTTAGTTTTAATATATGTAATAAATAATTACTTATGATGCTTATTTTATTTAATTAAGTTAGTTTTATTATAATAGATACTTAATTATGAATACGTCGGCAAATATGGCAAATCCATTGAAATAACAATAATAATATAAACAAGTAAGGAAGCCTAAGTTCGAGTGCAATCGAACATTAGATACTCAGCTGTATGCTTTCATTGTTTGTTTGCGTTTGTTCGATATAGGGTGTATTTTATATGAAACGAGTGCTGCATAAACAGGGCGCAGCCACGCCCATTTTCAAAATTTATATCAATCATCCAAATAAGCATACAAATATTATTGTTAGTGCAAAATTTCATCCCTCTATGACTTTTAGTTACAAAGACTTCACGTTACAAATTCCAAAAGGGTGTTCCAGAAATATCTTTGTTAAAAAGTAGGCGTGGTCATAAACCGATTTCAATACATTTTTGCGTGTCTATTAACACATGTTATAAAAGTGTATAAACCAAGTTTCGTCATAATATCTCAATTATTTGTCGAGTTAAGGGCTAAGAAATCTCATATATCCCTTTGTCTAAAAAGAGGCGGTGCCACGCCCATTTTCCAAACTTTTTTATTTTTTGTTTCCGGTCTATTGTAAAACTCATGTCACAAAATTTCAATGAATTATCTTTATATTTCACATAGATATCGCTTAAAATGGTTTTATTAGGTCACTTTATAATACACATATATAAAAGTGGGCGCGGTCGTCAACCGATTTTGGTAATTTTTCGTCCACACATTTGGCTAAGTAAATATATCACGCGTACCAGATTTCATCGATATATCTTTAACGGTTTCTGAGTTATGGCTTATTAAACTTTCAATATTCGCTCCTTAATAAGTGGGCGTGGCACCGCCCATTTTCCAAAATTTTTGTAGTTTTTGTTTTATGTCCATAGTTGGACTCCTGCCACAAAATCTCAGTGATTGATCTTTATATTTGACAGAGATATCGCTTAAAATGTTTTTATTAGGCCCCCTTATATTTCCTATATATAAAAGTGGGCGTGGCCGTCAACCGATTTTGATAATTTTTCGCCAAAACATTTGACTAAGTAATTATATTACGCGTACCGAATTTCATCGATATATCTTCAACGGTTTCTGAGTTATGACTCATAAAACTTTCAATGTCTGCCCCTTAATAAGTGGGCGTGGCACCGCCCATATTCCAAAATTTTTGTGTTTTTTGTTTTATGTCCATAGTTGGACTCATGCGACAAAATTTCAATGATAGATCTTTATATTTGACAGAGATATCGCTTAAAATGGTTTTATTAGGTCACTTTATAATACACATATATAAAAGTGGGCGTGGCCGTAAACCGATTTTGATAATTTTTCGTCAAAACATTTGTCTATGTAAGCAAATTACGCGTACCAAATTTCATCGATATATCTTCAACGGTTTCTGAGTTATGACATATAAAACTTTCAATGTTTGACCCTTAATAAGTGGGCGTGGCACCGCCCATTTTCCAAAACTTCATCAAATTTCTTCATAAGGGCCCGAGCTCAATACGTGGGTAAAATTTTAAAACTCTAGCTATATTAGTGGCTGAGATACCAAATTTCCGATTTTTTCTATATAGGAAAAGTGGGCGTGGTCATGGTCCGATTTCGCCCATTTTCAATACCAACCGTCCCAGTCTCGATACCAACTTGCGTTCCAAATTTCATCAAAATATCTCAATTTTTGCGCGAGTTAGAGTGTTTACAGACGGACGGACGGACGGACGGACGGACAGACGGACGGACGGACGGACGGACGGACGGACGGACGGACGGACGGACATGGCTCAATCGATTTCTCTTTTCACCCTGATCATTTTGATATATATAAGTCTATATCTATCTCGATTATTTCATTCTGTTACAATCCACCGTTATGTGATTAAAACTATAATACTCTGTGTACTAGTACAGCTGAGTATAAAAATAGTTAATTACTTATGTTTATCCATTGAAATATTGAATAATTAATTGGCAAGTGAGACTGAATTAAAGCTGAGTTTTATTTAGAAATCTGTAAGATATCCATCAGATTCGTCGGTAAACAAAAGAATTTCCCCTCAATGTTCGTTCAGAGATCTGTTAGATATCTGTACAAATCGTCAGTAAAAAACAAAGAATTTCCCAAGAAATGTCTGTAAGAATTCCTGTCAACGTCTTCATACATTTCTCTTGAAGAAGTCGTACAGAAATCTTATTGATTTCGGAGTTTTTTCCGACAATCTGATAGATCTAACAGATGATAGATATAACAGATTTCAGGTAAAATTAACACAATGGATGCGCCTCGAATTCGAGACGATTTCGGTTATTGCGGCGATAAGTACTTCATGACGACAGATCGGCTCTGCGAATGCGCCACGATATCATCATACACGGAGAAAACTATGTATATTGATGCCACATCCATATACATAATATAATAATAATATTATATTGATAATCCTATCTGATCCATAAACGATGGATGTCATATCCATATAATGGTTGTCATATCCAAAAAAATGTGTTCTAATATGTAAAAAAATACCACCAAAGTTATGGATCAGACAGAATTTTCAATAAATATGCATGCGACATCAATATACATAGTTTACTCCGTGTATCTTTTGAGTTTCTTGAGTACGACACGCGTCTGAAAAATTATTTAGATCTACGCGAATTTATCTCGAATTCGCCACGATATCATCCTCACCAAAGATGACATCCTCACTTTTGCATTTATTGGGGTCATACAAAAGTAGGGTTGCCAGATACGTTTCCCGAAAAAATCAGTACATTGCCTTCAAAAAAAAAAAACAATATATGCAGAGAAAAGCGTCTTTATTACTGGCATTTTGTTTTTGTTTCCGCATCGTTAACTGTCAATAATGTTTCTACGAAATTTAACGTTCGGGTTGCTGCCTCCTTCTTAATTGTTTCATGGTTACAAACGTCAAATGAAAACAGCTGGAAAATTAAAAACGGTGCAGGGTGATAAATATCAGTACAAATCAGTACAAAATCCAAAAAATCAGTATTTCTTAAGGTTTTTAAAACCATCAGTACGGGGCACGAAAAATCAGTATTGTACTGATCAAATCAGTACGTCTGGCAACCCTATATAAAAGTTTTTATAACCAAAATGCACGCTCGTGTCTTTTGAAATACATATGCACAGCTATTCTACTATCCCTCGGAACTCCGATCGCGGCGACGCCGACTGCTACGACAAAACGAAAATTGGTATTCTGGTTTACGACGTTTCGAACATAAGGGTGCCGACAGTCATCAACGAGTCGACCGAACGAATCGAGTACCCGTAAACATAACGAGTTGAACGAATTTCATGCCCGCATGACAACACAAAAATCAGCTGTTTTCTATTTTGAACAGCCGTGTGAGTGTTGCCGTATTTGAAATAATGGGAAGACACAACAATTTCGCATGAAATACCCAAACTTAGTACCGATATTTATTCTCGATTTAAATTTTTAAATATATTGTTTTCTTTCAGAAAAAAAAGACGTAGCCGAAAATTTTTAATAAAAATATGCGCGATTTTGTATTCAAAGTTTTGGTAATTATCTAGTTTAGGTGACATGTTGATAATTGGTAAATTTTCAAGAACGGGGTTGTCAATCGACGCGTTTTGATCACATGAACACGAATTCGAAGTGAAACTTAATTTTTTAACGCAATACAAAATTGTTAACAAAAGACGGCGGGGTAAAAACAGGTTTTTGAGTGGTGTGGTCCTGTCCCTCCTCAGGAGTCAGAGTTGCATTTCTGATGCATTTTGTAATATCAGTTTTTCACTACCCGTTGGCCCGCTATCCGCTGATCCGTTCAAAAGTGGTAAAAAGGGATAATTTTGAAATACAAATTACTTTTATTTATCGTAAATTACTCCTTTCTTTTCATTGCCTAATTTCTCATTTATTTGAAAAATACGCTATCCATTTCCTATGTAGCAGGGATATGAAATAACTATTATTTCATTCAAACATGTACATTTTTCAAATATAACATCTATTATGCAACTTTTTTATTTCATCCTGTGCGAAGTTATGCTCCGAAAAACATAAAAGTTATAACTGGATAATATCGATTTTAAGTTTATTTGAATCTAAAATAAACGCATTAAAAATAGTTACATGTGAATTAATAACATATACAGAAATGATAATTATTTTCATTAAATGAGCTAAACAATTATCTAAACTCATATTTCGCTTAAGTAAACTTAAGCGGTTTTTCCTATGAACAAAGATATATTCTATTACATTTTACACTCGGATTGATTTCGTTTAATAATACAATGAAAAATACCGTTCAAATATTTTAGTGGCTAAAAAAGTTCGTTCGGCAACACCGCATTGAGCAAAAGCAATCAGCTGACACGCTGTTATGGGAAAAATCAAAACTCGTTTGATTTCTTCGATACGGGCGGCTATGGGCGTTTATGTCAGCGTCGGTGAGATTTCGTTTACATGCAACTCCCATAAGAGAGATCGTGTCAGCTGACACGGGTATGTGCGGGCGTTGATGACTGTTGGAACCATAAGTGTTGTTAAGTGTTAAACTATGTTCGAATCAGTGTTATAGCATGTTCATGGTGAGCCTGCGTTTTGCGTTTCGGAGGCAGTTTTGCGTTAAGTCCAAAACGCAACATTAAATGTTACATTTCTCCATACAAATGCCACCACCAAAATGCAACTTAACGCAACTATTTTTTTGCGTTTTGAATGCTAACGCAGAAAGCAACCCTGAAATCTTCGAAAAAATTTGCCATTCGAATGGAAAATAGTGGCAACACTCTGGCAATACAAGAACGAAATACCTACAAGATTACGCATATAGAGTAGCATGAGCATGGGCACACGAGCTCCATGATGACGTCACTCTACATGTAATGAACGAAAGTAAACAAAACAGAGATCAAAATTAATACCAAAGCGGTTGGTACGTTTGGTTTTCAAAATTAGTGTATTATATTATTACATATTTTGCAAATTCTTGTTCTATTTTTTTAATTAGAGAAAACAAAAAAATAAACCTCAACACCTGATTGCGTAATCTGGGATATTAGCTCCGTTTGTTTCGAACTTCTCAAATGCGCATTTACAAAACGCGGCAGCATGAACACTTTTCGAAAAGCCATCTTCGAAAATGCAAAATGTTGCGTTTCAAATCCAGCATGAACATAGTATTAGGTAGCGTTTATGCGAAATAATATGTATTATTTGACAGCACATTTGTATTTTTGACAGCAAATTTATATTTTCAGTAAGTTTTAGTTTAAATTTTCAGAAAGAATATATTAAATGGTTAAAAAATGGATTCCATTGCTGCAACAGCTTATTTAGTGGAAAAAGAAATGGAAGAACAAAGGAATTTGGACATTAATTTTAATTCAACTTTTTAAAATATTGCTTTCTATTATAAAAAAAAGTGACAACATATATGAAAACGGCATTTATAGAATACTGTCACCAAGTTTCATGCGATAATACCTTGTAATTCGGAAATTAACACCGGCTAAGCTTGGATAGAATGAACTAATTTTATTTATTTACAAACTACTGCGAATTTTTCAGTGAAACTTTCAGGAAATATTCTTTGGATGATAATTCATCTACCTTCAACGCTTTCAACTATTATTAAATTATAATATTAAAGTTCTCCAAAAGGAGAATTCTGCCGGCTGAGGATTTTTTAAAGCGCGCCCAAAGGCCGGTGACACAAAGAAGTCTTCTACACACACATTGCTTTAACAAGGAATATCTCTTGCGCTATAATCGTCCGCGGGAGCGACTTTTTTATGATCTGTGATAGGATCGTGGTTCATTATATACAAATTTTCCCTTAACACCAGTGGTACATTATTGCGATTCCCACTTTAACTATTAGTAATTTAAAAATAATGAAAAAAACTGGACTCTATGAAGTCAAGGGCAATGAAAATGCCAACTTTAGTGAAAATAACATTTACAGCTTATTCCAACAAAGTTTCATGCGAAAACCTCTTGCAGTTGGTTTGTTTTACACTATGTATTTATAGTAATATGTTATATTGATGCAATCCATGGATGACGCTCCACACTGGTCGCATATCAACAACTTTTTATGGATCGCAAAACATAAAAGCAAATTTGAGGTTGCGATCAATCAAGTCATGAATATGTGCATATCGTGAAGCAGGAATTTTGTGACTCGCCAGGACGCGTTCAGCATGAACGGATATAGAAAGTGAGCACGTTTCTTCGATTTGTTAGTTTCTCGTGCAAATATTTGTAAATCATGTTGCAAGGCGATATTTTAAATCTTTAAAAAGACACAGTCAGGCAAAAATGCTTAAAGGAGTACATCTTGGCACAGAAATTATGCCCGACTTGCGCTACCCACTCATATTACATGATCGTAGTAATAATACACAATTAAAATTATTTTCAGAAGCTTTTATTAAACAATAATATATAAATATTGCTAAAAAGGATAATAAATTTTATTATTAAATAAAAGTTCAATACGTTGCAACTCCTTGTACTTATTTCCCTCTATTCAGTCTATTGTACTAAAGCAGATTCCTTTTGTTCACTTATTTTGCAAAGAAAAGGCCAGTAGCATAGCTAAACCAAGCCCCTTTTGTATAATAATGTTGCATAAATTTAAAAATCATAGTTTAATTACATTATATTGGTAATATTTCCAAAAATAATCAAAATTTCTATTGCCTCCGACACACAAAAGCTGACGGAAAGAATCGCTCCGATAAACTGTCAAAAATCCGATCCATCGTGAACCAGAATGCCGATTTCCGAACTTCGAAAAAATCTGACGTTCATCGGACGTCAATCGAATTGCAGAATGCCATTTGATCCAATTCACCTCCGATGAAAGTGGATCGTAAACCGGAATAGATGTGATGACGTATGAACCGTATGTACATTAGACCGTATCGCAAAAAAAAATAAGTTCGCCGTACGTCCCCCATATGATGTATTTTTGGAAAACATTACAGGAAACAATTTTTTTTAGATGTCGCCAAAATAATTTTTTTCATATCTTCGGTATTTACAGTCCGATCTCTAATGGCGTTTTCTTTTCTGACAAAAAATGTTGCCCTTTGATATCTCAATTATCGAATTACGTAACACGACTTTCTATAAAATGGCTGAATTTGTAGTTAATGGTGCCCTCTTACTTAGTCAGAGGACAACATTCGTTGAAATCACCACACAAGCTTACAAAATGGCTAAGAAAATCAACCAGGGCAACATTTTTTCGAGAAAAGAAAACGGCATACGTTTAATACACCACTGTCTTTGGCCTGAGAGGTTTAGATTGTAAAATCGTGTTAACCCTATGTGCGCCATTGGGGTCACTACCACACAGTACTTAGTTTATACCACCTTAATGTACCTTTAATTGCCTACACGTTAAACGTCGTCAAAACTCATGATTCCTCTGCAAAAGAAGTATTACGATCAACATTTCGAAGAATATATGTCTTTCGCTTCCTTTCGTCATTTAGGTTCAGTTTAAAAAGCTTTTTTCTGAGGAGACCCATAGTGAAATCTTATCGGGAATAATTTTCTAGAATATTTTAACCCTCTAGCAACTCTTTATGGACTTTTTCTTGGTCCATATAAGACGAGACGGTCTAATTTACATATGTCACAGAGATCGGGAGTGAAATATCTTGGGATTGTATTGGAATTGTAGCACGCGGCTAGCGAGTGATTCCATCGCAACCTATAAACAGCTGCCGCTTCTGCAACAATTTTATATACATATAGCGTGCATATATCAGGGATGGCAAATGTGGTAAGCTACTGTTGTTGGTATGTGGATTGTAATGGAGGGAAAATTGAAATTTAAGCGAAACAAAGCTGACGGCGGTGGTAGCTCAATGGGATAGACATTGAACTACCAATCGAACGACTTAAGTTCGATTCTCGGTTGAGGCCGCTTGAAGAAGTCTGATGAGGGGATGTGGTGGTCTCCGAAATGGATCCATAACTTCTACCAAAAAAAATTTTTTCAATTTTTCTTAATTATAAACTGGCCAATAGCTCATATAAAATTCACATAAAATAATTATTAGAATTAAGACGGCCATGTAAAAACAAATGTCAAATAATTTTAGTTTAAGTAACTTTTTATTTAATAAAAAAATTATATGAATTTAAGCTTTAATAATGTTATTTTTAGAGGAAAGATTTTGCTTGGAAAAGCAATAATATTTTGAATGGCTAAAGAAGAAGATATAATTTGGGATTAGTATAAGTCCTGCTACCAAAAATGATGGTACATTTTCCTTTGATTTGGTACATTTTACTTGCTCAATTAGTACAAAATCAGAAAACCCATTTTCCATCCCTGGCATATATAAGTTTGTACATACCTACATATGTACATATCTGTGCCCGCAAATTAAAGTAGCCTAACTCGAGATAGTGCGGAATTGAGTTATTGTCATAGGGTTAATCTTTGGAGGAAAATCCATCGATCTGTCTTATCCCCATTTAAATCGGAGTAATAGTTAAAAACTTATTAAGATATACAAATTATCATAACTCAAATAAAAATATTTTGCATCAGTTAAAGTAACTTATCTTCACTTAAGTCTAGTATTGTATGAAAATCATTTTATTAAAACATCCTAACTAGTTATGTGGGCACATTTATTTGTGTTTTCTTATTATTAAAAACACTTAACTCGAGTTAAATGGAGATAAAAACCTTGTTGGAAAAAAACTTAACTCGAGTTAATTCTGCTTTTCGTAAAAATTGTATTCAATAAAAGCGTTTTAGTTATAAAAGTTAATTTTTTCGCCATAAAGATAAATAAAGATTTCTCTTTCACAACTATTCCTTCTCTAACACTAAAAATCCATTGTTTTCACTTTTAAAAATCCGAATTGGTCCAATAGTTTAAGTTTTGACAAAAAATCGATTTTTCTCCGTTCACCGTATTTTGAGTTAAGCTACTTTAATTTAACGGCACAGATATATTCTATTTTATACGATAAAAATAATTGGCATGTGCATGCCTATAATTAATTAAGTGCATCAAACTTGTGATGCCTTGTATCGCCTATTTTTCAAATTAAAATTAATCGGTGAAAGAATTGCTCAACTTTCAATCAAGAGTTTTCTCCTCACGTGCATATTTTTATTATCTTGTTTTAACAGACATATGATACATAAGGACATTTTTTTAATCTCCTTTTCTTTATTTTCTTACTTATCGCGTTAAATTAATCAATATAGAAAAAAATATTCATTGACGTAACGATAATCAGGCCCCTGTTTTTATTTAATCTATACAATAATAATAATCTGCATGCATTTCTAAATGCGTATTAAGAATTAAGTAATTTTAGAATGGTAATTCATGCCTGTGCTTTACATATTTTGTGTTAAACTTTACGATTTGATCAAGGTTCTATTTGTAACATACATACATACACATGTATATTTTTTGAAATAACCCAATCAGAAATGTGGATGCGCTTCCTAGAACAAACGAATATGAAGCGCTTCCCTTTCATATTTTAAGTGCTGGTTTGGATGCGCACTTTTTTAGCTTATTGACATCACATCACATGGCATCACATCATATGATATGACATGATATGACTTGAAATAACATAACATTCGGGAAAGTATTCGGAAAAAAATTCGACAAAGTTTCAGGTTCGATTTCGGATTCGGGAAAATATTCCGTTCGCATTCGGCAAAATATTGGGAAAATTACTTTGTGAAGGTGAAAACCTTTTACTTGGGCGACTAGCTGATATTCGTATAAACCTTCACCCACTTCATATTCATAGTAATAATCGGTATTCGATATTCGTATTCGCTTCCGTATTGGTTGGCACTCAAAAAGCCACTCGATCAAAGGCATATTTTTCCTTATTTTGAACACGCGTTGCCATACCTACAAAAATTTCTTTGTTTTGAGTAAATTTTCTCGAAAATATGGAAAATACATCCAAAAACGTTCAAACGAACTCGTTGCCATAGTGTTTTCTATGGGAATTCAACTTATCAAAATTAAAGAAATCAAAACAAGGACAAGTGACCAAAAGGAGAAGACGGTAATTTGAAAAAAGCGTACCTAAATTATCTATATTTGGATATCTGGGGTTGAATGCATTCATTTGCACTGTTAATGTGAAACACAGTGTTCAAACCAGGGATTGCAAATAATCGGTATTTTTTAATTTTGACTAAAAAATCATACTGAAGGAGAAATGCTAAACGCAAAAGAAGTACACAGATGTAATCACCGTAACGCAGACTACATCTAGGTGCATTAACTTTTATTTTTTCGATTTTTATAAAAAACTAGCTGACCCGGCAAACTTCGTTCTGCCCAAAATAGATTTTTTTATTAATTTCATTTCAAAAATTGTTATTACACCGGTATTGTTTTTAATAGAAAATTAACGATTTTTCACTACTTCATTGTGTATACAACTTCAAAAATATATGATTTTAGTATTCAGTTTAAGTCTGCACGATACACAACATTTTTAGTTTTCTGTTCCGGATATTTATTTTCACTGAGTATTGGCTATTTTAACCAAGTAAGTAAGAGTATTGGTACGTAGAGTATACCTCCATAATGGTTTTCAGGCCCTTCCTCCAACCCTTTTAGATATATTCAGCCTCAAAAGTTTAGTACGTATGGGAGGTGCAATGCCCCATTTTTCGATAAATCTTTTCTTTTTTTTGTGTGAACATGGTATTGATATCGTATATCTGTATAGTGATTTCTATGTACATGCCATGGACGCTTTTAGGGATACTTAGCCTTAAAAATTAAGAACGCATGGGAGGTGCCACGCCCCCTTTTCCCAAAACTACTGTTTTTTTCATAGGCATGCTATTGATATCGTTAATCTCCTGATCAACTTTCAGGTCCCAACCTTAAACGCTTTTATAGATATTCAGCTTGAAAAATTAAGTTTGTATGGGAGGTGCCACGCCTCCTTTTCCGATAACCTACACTTTTATGCGCAAAAATTGTTTCGATATCATATAGCTCTGTACCAATTTACAGGTCCCTGACTTAAATCCTTTTAAAGATATTCAGCTTAAAAAATTAAGTGTTGTTGGGAGGAGCCACGCCCCCTATTCGTATAACTCCTATTATTTTGCGTTAATATGGAATTGTTATCGTTTATCTCCACACCAATTTCCAAGTCCCTAGCGTAAACAATTTTAGAGATATGCAGCATGAAAAATTAAGTTTGTATGGGAGGTGCCACGCCCCTTTTTCCGATAACCCTAACTTATATGCGTGGTTTTGATATCATTTAGCTCTATACCAATTTTCAGCTCCCTACCTTGAACTGTTTTAGAGATAATCAGCTTTCAAAATTAAGGTTGTATGGGAGGTGCCACGCCCCCTTTCCTGATAACCCCCACTTTTCTGAGTGAGAAGGGTTTTGATATCACCTACCTCTATACCAATTTTCAGCTCCCTACCTAAAACTGTTTTAGGGATAATCAGCTTTAAAAATTAAGGTTGTATGGGAGGTGCCACGCCCCCTTTCCTGATAACCCCCACTTTTCTGAGTGAGAAAGGTTTTGATATCACCTACCTCTATACCAATTTTCAGATCCGTACCTTGAACTGTTTTAGAGATAATCAGCTTTAAAAATTAAGGTTGTATGGGAGGTGCCACGCCCCCTTTTCAGATAACCCCCACTTTTCTAGTGAGAAGGGTTTTGATATCACCTACCTCTATACCAATTATCAGCTCCCTACCTTAAACTGTTTTAGAGATAATCAGCTTTAAAAATTAAGGTTGTATGGGAGGTGCCACGCCCCCTTTTCTGATAACCCCCACTTTTCTGAGTGAGAAGGGTTTTGATATCACCTACCTCTATACCAATTATCAGCTCCCTACCTTAAACTGTTTTAGAGATAATCAGCTTTAAAAATTAAGGTTGTATGGGAGGTGCCACGCCCCCTTTTCTGATAACCCCCACTTTTCTGAGTGAGAAGGGTTTTGATATCACCTACCTCTATACCAATTATCAGCTCCTTACCTTAAATTGTTTTAGAGATAATCAGCTTTAAAAATTAAGGTTGTATGGGAGGTGCCACGCCCCCCTAACATTTTTTAATTTTTTCTTCGTCTAAACCTTCGCGGGGTAACAACAAAACAAACTCTCCTAAGGAAGTATTTGATTTGGTTCAGCCGTTTTCAAGTTTTATCGTTACAATTAAATACACCCAGAAAAAAAAACAGTGTGAAATCAACCAACAAATTTTGTGGTTAATTTTTTTCAACACGATGCTTAATGTATGCCATCATGTAATCGTGTAAATTTAACACTACTGTCAAGTGTTAGTTTAACAGGATGACAACTGTAGAATTAACACTAAAAAGTATTGAGTCTTCCTGTTGATTTTACAATTTTAACTAGTTAATGTTACAATAAAAGCTGGTTAAATTAACACGAAATGGTCCTGTTGAATTAACAATAACATCTTTTTGATTTTACCTTAAATTTATTGTTAAATTAACTAGAAAGTCTTGTTGACTTTACAATTTATTTTTTTTTTAAATAAAAAAACATATAAAACATAAAATATATCATAACATATAAAACATAATAATCATCAGATCAATAAAGCATATTCGAGTACATCACCCGCACAACCGACCAAATTGAAAGCGTCCTTCTCATACGAATAGTTATACACTCTTAGAAATTTTCGTGTAATTTTGCATACAAAAAGGTAGGTTACTTTTTTCCTACCTTATTATGCGCAAAATCGCAAACTGAAAAATTCAACAGATAAGCTGTATAAATTTAAACAATAAAAGTGTAAAGCCTACACAAACAAACTTTAAATCTAAACACCAATCGAGTAATAAATTGTAATTTCGCATATAAGTTAAACAAAATTACAAATTCACTATGTAATTTTACTCCACTCAATTGTAATTTCGCGCACGAGATTTGAAATTACAATTTCTGTATGCAATTTTAATCCAAAATGCGTGTAAAATCGCATGATATGCTCACTTTTGCTGAAAAGTGCGTAAAATTTCGTTTAGAACTGTAAATTACACAGTTGTAGTGTAAATCTACGAAAGAAATGTAATTTTCAACTAAAAATTACATATATTTTGGTAGCATATTTACACGCAGTTTTTAGAGTGTACATGGGCGATAGTACTTACTATCACTGGCACCGAGTAATGTTTGGCCGCTAATGCAACGGTATATGCACCGCATGCTGCGTGAAAGACGCATTCGCTAATAGCCCAGTTAGTCGAGAACGTGTGGTCCGCTCGCTGACGCAAACGCCCGTATGCAATTTTTAGGATTTTTTGAGCCCGTAGCAATCAGCTGTTTTACTCACACATATTTACATATATATATAGTTTGTTCACATTTTGGCAGGGTTGCCGTTTAGTCATTTTTGAACAAACAAGATTTTTACTAATCTTCGGATTATGCGGATTACTCTTCAATACACAACTGCGCATTATTTGCCAAATGACAAGAAAATACTAATTTCATCGTTTTTAAAGTTGCCGTTGACGACTTTTTTTTTATTAATTTAGTTACTTTTTTACGGCTTAGTTGGTAATTAAAACACATTTTTCTTGTAATTTTGTTGCTGCCCAATATATTTCCATCACACCTTGGTGATAGTTATCAAGGACTAAAACACAAAAAAAATAACAAAAAACACAGTCAGAACATTAAATTTATAATTGAAAATCCATAAAAAAATTATATTGGGAAGCAAAAAGATTCTCACAAAAATTTGTGTTTAATTAAGAAATCTGTACTGAGTTTCTGTAACTCATATCTTTTCTAGTATAAATAGATGGTGACAAAATGTGGATCGTATTAGTGTGACATCACTTTAATTGATTTTGTTACAGAAACTCAGATTTATTGTGGCAATTTATAACTTTTTAATGTAGAAAAATTGCAGAAGAAGACCACCAAGAGTTATCAATTAAGAATATACCGCCACCATTGTGTAAATACAATTTTTGCTTTAATTTTCAGTAATATCTTCATTTATTAGGAGTGTTCAATATCTCAAAATTTTTACATATTTTTACGAATAGTTACGAATTTATTTTCAATAACCCAAAAAATTCGCAAAAGAGAACCAAATTGAGAGAGTAAGACCTCGAGAGTGTTGATAAACGCTGCAAGTAAAATTTTCACTTGCAACTACTAGCAGCTTTAAAAAAATAGAAGTGTCAAAAATATATGATCACAAAAATTTCAATTGGAAATATACAAACATTTTACACGCAAATTTCTAATTGTGTACTAAATAAGTTAGCGCAAAAACGAATCTTGATGATGTTGTGGAATAGCCAAAGTAGAATTTTGTTTTCCTAATTCAGTTATTTCCATTCATTTCCAATTTCAAAAATTTCAATTACAACCTGACCTAAAAATCAAATTGTCAAAACAGCGTATCAGCTGTTTTCTTGCGAATGTTTACGACTTTGTGTTCAATTACTTTGGTTGATAATTTTCTCTTTTTCTCGTTTTTACTCTTAATTTGACATTGACGCTCTTTTTGCAAGTCCTTGCAAGAAAAGTTGTTGAACAAAGCTATTATCTTGTTATTAATTTATATATATATATATATATTTACATTTTGTTTGGGATTTTAAAAAAATTTATAAACGTTTTCTTTCCTTTCTTTTTAAAAATTAAAGTAATAATAAATGGTTCGTTTAAGTAGACATACTATTTTTTCCATGTGAACACATATACATATGTATATTCGATAACATTTTACAATCTTGTTGAGTTAGTTGTATAAAGCTGTGAATATTACTGTTTAAATATTTAATAACTAAAAATGTTCAACTGGCAACCCTTCTACCTTCAGCTGACACATTTTTGCGTAAAAAATCAAAATGATTTTGATTTCTGCGGTACGGGCTTCTGCGTCGTACGTCGTTGAATAATCGGTTACATACAAATCCCATTAAATAGGTTGGATCAGCTGACACGGTACACGGGTTTACGTTCTCGACTAACTGGGCTATAAACATCTCTTCGTGGTAAAAATTACAAACTATGAAGAGGAAAAATAAAATATTGAACATTAAAAACTTTTAGAAACAAAAATGCAACCCACTGTGGTTCTTGTTGTTTTAACATTTGTTTTCATGTTGTTTGTATTAACACTAAAATTGGGACGTAATTTTTCTAACATTTTTTTTAGTTTATATTGACACTATCATCATGTTAAATAGGTAAACCAAATTCCAAATGACATTTAGGAATAAAATTTTATATTTGAATCATCTTGTATATTTTAAAATTTCTTCATGTTGTATCAACAATAAAATTTGGTTGAATTTACCAAATTTTCAGATGACAGCCAAAGTCATGTTTCAAACATCGTGTAATTTGAAAAAATTGTTCTGTTCTATGTGTAAAGATCGATCGTGTTAATTTTACATGAATCGTGTTGAAGATTTTTTTTCTGAGTGTACTAAATCAATTTATATATATAGATTTGATTTTTAATCATTATTTTCTGAGTTTTATTTTCTACACAGAAGACGGAAGATCGTTCCACAATACATCATATTCCTACCCTGTCGGAAAAACAAGCTACCAAAAAGTATTTCAGAAAAAGTGATTAAAAATCAACTTTTTGGGTATACATAACTCATAACCGTTACAGTCCCTGGTTCAAACATATAGATAAAGTGTAGCTATACTCGTTTATGGCAAAAGGCACTTACTCACACTCCAGAGACCGATAATTAAATGCAGGAAAGCCTCTTCCTATTTAATACCGCATACGCATTGCTGTTGTAAGTGTGTATGGATGTGTATGTACATTAGGGATCCCGGGATCCCGCCCTTTTTGACTCCCCGGAAATCCCGGGATTACTAGAATTTCATCCCGGGATTTTCGGGATAAAATAAAGAGAGAATATTCCCCTATCATAGCAAAGAAAAATTGTATTTTATATAATTTTTATTGGTCTCAGATATGTATACTAATGTTGCATTATTACATAGCAGCATTATCCATATGCCCTGTGACCTATGAAAATGGTGCATTTTTCATGTGATAAATGAAACAAAAATAATGCAACCCTTTTGTGCTAAGAACAGAAAATGTTGCCCCTTAGTCGGGCCAGTTTTACATTTTGTCTATAGAACAAACAGCCCTAAAAAATGTGTGGAATCTTTGTGGAAGAGAATAAAAAAACTTGACAGTATGAAGACATTTTTTCCAGAATAAAAAAGCAAAGTAAGGATTAATATTTTTGATTTAATAACACTACAAATAATTTAAAAAAAATACCAAGAAATTCAGGTTTGGGGGAGAATAGATATGGGCCTGCTGAGCTCGGAACTATTTTTTTTTTTTATTTTTTGTATGGTTGGGTTTTTTTGGTTATCACTTCATTGAAAAATTATTTTCGCGGGAGTCACAAATGGGATAATCACAAGCAGTACAGTACCTCGTTCGAAAGAAAATTAAAATTGTCGATGTACAACTTGTAGTAATTGGACATTACCTCGCTGGTCGAAATCAAAATGTTATTAACTACTTGCGATATTTGAAAAAAATTTGATTTTAAAATTAAGTTTTTGTAGGAAGTTGTAAAATTCAGGAAATCAGGAAAGTTTTATTCTATTAAAAATTAGCCTGCTTAATTGTGGTTATCGCATTTGTGATTTCCGAAAATAATTTTTGAGTGAAGTGATAACCAAAGAAACACCAAATTACCGTTATCTCAAAACTTAACCATACAAAACATTAAAAACAAAAATAGTTCTGAGCTCAGCAGTCCCATACCTATCCTCCCCCATACCTGAATTTTTAGATATTTTTTGGCTATAAACTTACACTAGTTAAATTTTTTTTGTTGTGAAATACGCGTTGTAAGGAAACGTACGTTAGGTATTTTTAAAATCGTTAGAATTCTTGTGGGAAAATTCATTTGATAATTTCTATTTCCTGATTTTTGGCCATTTATTTCTCAAAGGTTTTTGCAATTTCCTCCCAAGAAAAGTAAATAATGGAAGAAAATGCAAAAAAATTTCAAAAATAAAATTAGTAAAAACCAGGAAAAGTTTAATTTTATTTGAGAATTTCACATTACGTACTAAAATAAAGTACGCAGTTGCATACTCGGAATTCATCTCAAAATTTCTGCATCCGATCTTTAATTTTTTTCCGAATGTTGTATTAATTTTCAGTATTTTTCGGCAAGCTTGGAAATATTCGCTTAAACGAAGTACGTCATTAAATTCTAAAAATGTGTATTGGTAATTATCAAATGATCACAAGCTTTATTATTAATATCCTAAAAGTACCAACTGTAAAGGCAAATCTTTTGTATGTAATTTTCTTTGTTGGTTGCGTTTTTTAAAGTAACTCTTATTATTAAATAATACGCATGATTTTACGTTCCTATTTTATTTTGTTACTAATGAAATAATAAAAATGGCAATAAAAATCAATTTTTTCTTTGCACTTTAAAGTTGTAGCGTTCCTCGAAATATATATTTACTTTTTCAACCCCAAAATGTGGGAAAATAATTAAGGTCCAAATCCCGGGACAAATCCCGGGATCCTGGGATTATAAAAACAAATCTCGAAAATCCCGGGATCGTAAAAATCGGAAAAATTGGAATCCCTAATGTACATATATGTTGTTAACCGCATTGTTTTCACAGTCGTCACATTTGCAATTTTGAACATTATATGGGCAAATCGCGTGCGATTAAATATCAACTTTGAGTAGGTACTTAATAGTTTCAACAACATTATTATGCATTGTTTTTGTGCTGTTGTTGTTTATGACAATGGGGAGCGGGCAAAGTGCAAAATTTTCATTGGATTTTATTACACCTGTTTAAAGTTCAATTAAATATTTTCGAAAAACAGCAATAAATAGTTATTTTATAAATCTATTATAAAGTATTAAGATACACACATATTTACTTAAAAAATTAGCTAATTAGTAATTACATATGTGTGTATGTATGTATATATTAATGTAAACAACTGATATGTCTTATCAATATTTTTTAGTTTTTTTTTTCTTGACAATAATAGGGGTATTGACAAAAAAAAAGGGTCGCTGACGTCATTACGAAACTAACTTTGTGAGTATTATTTAAAAAATAGACATGTCGGTTTTACATACATATGTGATGGCTTTCTTAAATTAAAAACAAAAATATACCTAATTGGTTTAAATTACGTTTTTAAGAAATTAATTTCAAAAGGAAACCACATATATATACATACATATTTACATATATACATTAATAATAGTTAAATTGAAAGACATATCGCAAAATAATGATTAGTTCTATAGATAGTACAACAAGTGATACTATGGTGTAGGGGGTAAAGTACTCGCCTGCCGTTCCATAAGTCCCGGGTTCGAAAATTGTTTAAATAAATAAAAAACACGATTGTTCGGTTTTTCAAAGAATAGCGGTCACCCTTCTGAGCGTACATACTTATTTCTACCATGAAAAAGCTTCTCTCAAAAAATGCATTTGCTGTTCGGAGGCGGCATAATGCTTTAGACCCTGCATACTACATACATATGTATTTACATATCGTCGCTGCGCCAACAAATGCAGTTACATACATATATGTTTTTTTCGATTTTTTTTTATTACATATTTATTTAGCGCTATCCGCTAGCCACATTTCTGCATTTCCCGTTTTCTGATATCCTTCTTTGGTTAGAAGTTATCAAACACAGCTATATGCTCTCAGTAGTAGAAATGCTCTGTAAAATCAGTTATACATAGGTACATCTATTTTCGTATAATTGTTTTTTGATTTCAGCTTATTTTTGTGTAAAAAAAAGAAAAGCGTATGTGACCAATTTTCAAAATAGGAGGGGCACTGGTCAATTAAATAATGCATTTCCAAGCTATCGCTAATTGCATCGGACCCTAGCGAAGAATTGTATACACATCTTTCACGATTTCTTACCCCCACTAGCAAATTTAAACAATTTGTAAAAAGAGCTATGTGCTGTAAAACGGCGCAAATGCTTCATGCGAAGTGGTTGGTAAAAAAAAGTAAAAAAAAAATTGCACAAGTCTATTACGTATGTGTAGTATCATTAGTTAACAACTCAAACTAGAAAAAATATTCTCTAGGATCACCAGAAAACGGTTTTTTTGCTCTCCTGAAAAGTTGCTGAAAAACGTATAGCTCTTTTTGTTGGCGCAGCGACGATATATTATTACAATAAATCAATAATTTTATGTGATTAGGTAGGTACAATAATACTGTAATAGATATGTATATACATGCCACGTGACTAACACAAATTTCCGAGACGTAGTGGCTTCATTGCTACCTTTATGTGCTTTACTTACCAGTCAATCGAATAAAAATACAAAACAAAACAAATAAAACAACGCCTTGACCTCGCCACCAAAAAAAAAATAAAACGTAAACAGAAGCTTGTAGTAAATACATAAGTCCCGAGGTCTGCGGCAGTCTAATTGAAGTATGTATGTACACATGTAGGATCCATTTATAATACTAGAAATATTAAATAATAATAAAATATACAGACAAACTCACGGACTGGGAATAGGTAACCCCACATCAGCCATTCTTATGGAAGTATTTATGCAACATTTGGAGGAAAGTTACATGGAAGAACTGGCGAAAAATCTGGGGGTAAATTTTTATGCCAGGTATGTAGACGACATCATCTGCCTCATATCAGAAAATAAAGAAGAAGAAATTTTGGAATACCTCAACGGCCAACACAAAAATATAAAATTCACCATGGACGCAGAGAAAAATGGAAAAATCAACTACTTAGACCTCACAATTAAAATAAACAAAGAGAGTAACAAATTTACTTACGAAATATACAGAAAACCCACAGCAACGGATACAGTAATACACAATAAATCTAGCCATCCTCAACAACACAAGAATGCCGCTTTCAGACATTTATTAACACGACTTGTACGGACCCCGTTAGAAAAGGAAGCTTACAACAAGGAACTCAGCACAATATACACAATCGCGGAGAACAACGGATATCAAAAAAGTTTGGTGAAGAAAATACAGAAAAACATAACTTCAAGGAAATCGGAAAACAAAGAAAAGGTAGAGAAGAAATGGGCAGTCTTATCATATACCGGAGCAACATCTTACAAGTTGGCTAAAGTTTTCCAAAAATATAACATTAATGCAGCATTTAAAACGAGGAACAACATGGAAAAACTTCTACGAAACAACATTAACAAGGAAGACCCCTTTGACAAACAAGGCGTATACAAATTGACTTGCGAATGCCAAAATAGCTATATAGGACAAACAGGACGCCAAATCAAGACGAGATATCGAGAACACGTAAGAGATTACAATAAGAAAATAAGGAAATCATCAACGACAGTGGAATCAAATTTCGCCAACCACATGGCAGAAAACAAATGTACACCCATGAAAATAGGAAAAACAGCTAAAATTCTCCACATACAACACAAGGGAAAACGACTTAACGTATTAGAAAATATGGAGATATACAAACAGAAGACATTCGTAGGTAAAATAATAAATGAACAAATAAACACCGCATCAGATACATTATTTGAACCGCTTAAGCTATTATACCGAAAAGAGGACAGAAAACCTAAAACCGACATAAACAAAACAACACACAAGAGGACAATAACGGACTTTTACCTGCCT
Source organism: Urophora cardui (assembly GCA_960531455.1). Classification (NCBI taxonomy): domain Eukaryota; kingdom Metazoa; phylum Arthropoda; class Insecta; order Diptera; family Tephritidae; genus Urophora; species Urophora cardui. The sequence continues at coordinate 103,761,552 of OY482670.1, read as the reverse complement.
GTTTAATGAGGATACAAAAATAGATTTACATACCTAAACGCGCAGACTCGCACGCACACACGCATGTACGTCGCCCGAACGCACGAATGCACGAACACATCACACGAACACGAAGTACGTGACCAAACGATGGAAGTTAGTTACTATAAGTACTATCGAACTTACACAAAATAACTCAGAACGAAAAAAGACACTGAAGATGGCGCATATTAGCCGAAACCGGTTTGTCTCCAAACCAAACTTGACAAGGGATGACGGAGGATCGTTCCACAATACATCACATTCCCACCCTGTCGGAAAAACAAGCAACGAAAAAGTATTTAGAAATATTTGTATTAGAAATCGGGTCAAATTTTTTCCTTTGTTTTATAAAATTTTCATATTTTATAACATTTCCTGTATGAACAAATTTAAGGCGAAGTCCCCAAAACTTGTTTATGACAAAGAGTTTGCCATCCACTGCCAATTCGCTACAATACATCGCTACAACTTCTTTTTAACACGCTTTTATTAGTTTCACCTGTATGTATGTGGGTATGTAACTTCTAGCTGCTGCCTAAATATATGCAACATATTTACTAATGAGATTAGGTTACAACCACCGCTATTTTCCAACAGATGGCGCGCGTGTATTTATATTTTTAAAATATTCACTTATTTTGTATTAACTGACCAGGTCCAATCCGTGGATTTCATGTAAGTTCTACTTCAAATTATATATACATACATACATACATATGTATACCTATTACAGTTCGCTTAGTTATTGGCCTGTTGGCTAGATACCTACATATTTACATTTTACATATGTATGTATGTGGCCGCTGTGGTGTAGTGGGTAGAGTGCTCGCCTGCTATGCCAGAGGTCTCGGGTTCAAACCACGGTCCGAGCAAAACACCAAAATAATTTTTATAATTAGTAAAAATCCAATTATTGGGTTTTTTAAGAGCAGCGGTCACCTCTCGGCAGTGGGCGGCATACCCTCCGAGTGTATTTCTGCCATGAAAAAGCTTCTCACAAAAAATGCATTCGCCGTTCGGAGCCGGCATAAAACTGTAGGTCCACCCAATTAGTAGGAAAAACAAAAGGAGCACACCTCGAATTGGGAGAGATACTCGGCCATACTATTATTCGAATATGTAGTATTATTTTTTTCTTCGAATATTATTATTCGTTTATTCGAATAATATTTATTCGAACATTATTCGAAAAAAGTCCCACTACTAATACGCACATGCTATGCACATATTGTACATATGTATGTATTGTGTATAAATATGTATTAATGACTGTCTTTGAAGTAAAAAATCCGACAAACCGCAGATGTGTATGTACAGACATATGAGTAGTTCACTTCCAAAAAATCCTCTGTGAATTTTTGTTAGTAAACCACAAATTAGAAATAACCAATACTACCACAACAAGTAGCATATAAATTGATTATTTTTTTATTAACTGAAAATCAGGACAAAAAGGGGCATAATAAAATAAATACGCAGTCTGATAGTTTTTGCAAATTTTACATAGCTAATTTTAATTATGCTTGAGTAAAAAACATTAAAATCACAACCTAAGTAATACTTATTCCTGATCAAAAAAATTAAAAGTAAATAATAATACCTAATTACTTTTGATCGAAAAAATACAAATCGAAGAACAACGATTACATGCTGATTTATTTCGCTTATAATGATAACCGTCAGTGCCTGCCCAAGAGTGTGAGTAACTTTTTTCAGATAGAGATTTTTGAAAGTGTATTGGATATTTAATATTTTTTTTTCTTTTTCAAAATATATGTAGAAAGATTTTTAAATGTATTCGTGGCAAGTTTCAAATGGGGATTACTTTATATTATTTAATCCTAGCTCGATAGCTCGCCAACTATCTCATCTATTCTTCCAGTTCATGTGTAAGAGTTCTTTTATTAGTTCAATGAACAGTTGAAAACGCGACATTCTGCAAAAAAAAAACTTGAAAAGTGTGGTTTATATGAGTCAATCCTTTTGAGTTCCCTTTACGAATACAAATCTCATTGAAAATTATCTTTAAATATTTTCAGTATTTTGAGCGAAAACTTTTGACCTCGTTTCTGCCATAAACATTAAGATAAAAACAAGATTTTGTTTAGTGTACGAAGACTTCACTGTAAATAAGGTATACTTATGTACATACGTATTTCTTTTATAGATATGTGCATGTACATATGTATGTATCAGGCGCGGATCCAGGATTTCGGCAAGGGGGGGTTTTGAAAATTTCTTTTTTTGGAAGATGTTTTTTAAGGGCATACGCTGGTGAAAATATGGACTAATACCACCTACTATTATTATTCTATACACTAGTTGCGCCATTTCCCGCACCTTAAAAACACCAAACTCAAAACCCTCCAATTTAACAATATGTATGTCATCACTAGGGAAGCTAAAAATATGCACGAAAAATTTCAAAATATGCATGCTAGTATGCCCGAAAAATAACTGAAATATGCTCGTAAATATGCACGAAAAAATCTCATTATATGCATATATGCCTAAAAAATACCTGAAATATGCTCAAAAAATGTATGTATTTCATTTCAAGTTTACATTTTTATTTAAAGAATTTTGCAAAATAATAATAATATAAGAACTGAAACGTACAATTCACATTTTCCCCATTTAAAAAAATTTGTTTTTAAATACTATAAAATACTTTAAATTAATTTTAGATTTTTTTTAAATACTATAAAATACTTTAAATTAATTTTAGATTTGTATACATGAGATCTTTTTACAAAGCAAACGAAACTATTCTATTAATATTGCGCAGGGTTGCATTGAACTATCGTATGTTTTACTATATTTTCCAGTGTGAGTTTTTGGCGGTTTTCCGAGAAAAAGCACTTGTATGGGAAAACGATTAATATTGACCGTGTAGCATCGAGTATTGATGGATCGCGATTCTGGATCGCAAAATATTTAGAAATTTTGAAATCCGCGATCCGGAACGAAATATTGTCAAATATTGGGAGAAATCCTCCGGTTAAGCACTTAACCGGAGATGGTGAAACCGGCCCTTAGTGTTTATCGTGTTGAATTTTTATAAGGAAAGATGCTCCGTTCCGGGGCCCAGATCAATAGTTACCCGGCGTCTCCTCAAAACAGAATTCTGTCATCACAAGCACCATTATAACATAGATTTCAAATGGAGACCGCCTCTGTCTTCTGGTATAACAGAGATGCCAAGGCAATTGCTTTAACAAGATTGCCTTAACATGAGCTGTCAGTTTGATGATTTGACAGCTAATTTTTCATTTCAACGAAAAATTCACAGTGGCAACATCTCCACATTGAACGTGAAATTTCGCACGGCGTCCATTTGGCTTGAGTGTTTGGGCTTAAAAAATAAATAAAAAGAACATTAAGTGCATATATACAGTTTGCGAGCATCATCGCCAATTTTAAACAATTTTTTTTTAACTTTCTAAGTGCTTCTGCGTACACGGCATGCCAATTCGGCGCCATTTTGCAAATTATGTCTAACATAATGAAGTGCCCACGCATATGAAAACATGGATTTTAGACATAATAATGTTCGACAAAAGTAACAGAATTTATGTTTTGTGGAGTTTCGGTGTTAAATAGCCTTGTTTGTATGCATACGCAACTATCTAACCCGGCGTCTCCTCAAAACAGAATTCTGTCATCACAAGCACCATTATAACATAGATTTCAAATGGAGACCGCCTCTGTCTTCTGGTATAACAGAGATGCCAAGGCAATTGCTTTAACAAGATTGCCTTAACATGAGCTGTCAGTTTGATGATTTGACAGCTAATTTTTCATTTCAACGAAAAATTCACAGTGGCAACATCTCCACATTGAACGTGAAATTTCGCACGGCGTCCATTTGGCTTGAGTGTTTGGGCTTAAAAAATAAATAAAAAGAACATTAAGTGCATATATACAGTTTGCGAGCATCATCGCCAATTTTAAACAATTTTTTTTAACTTTCTAAGTGCTTCTGCGTACACGGCATGCCAACTCGGCGCCATTTTGCAAATTATGTCTAACATAATGAAGTGCCCACGCATATGAAAACATGGATTTTAGACATAATAATGTTCGACAAAAGTAACAGAATTTATGTTTTGTGGAGTTTCGGCGTAAATTAACCACAGATAAGATGTTGCCAGCTTAATATTTTTCGATATTGCTCGATTAAGTGCCAAAATATGCCAAAATAAGCACGAAATGCATTTTGACCGTAAATATGCATTTTAGGTCTAAATATGCATTTGCATATGCAATATGCATTTGCATATTTTTAGCTTCCCTAGTCATCACATAAGGTGCAGGAGATTTCAATTGAAGTTCTAAATAACATGTATAACGTACATGTATTTAATAAATTCATAAATTAAAAACGCCGGCATATGCGGGTGTTACGCCTTCAAATGGCTCTGAAGCTACTTTATTATAAACTTGACCACTGCGCGACACATAGTGAAGGGTAGCAGTTATTATATGATATAATTTGAAGCGCGAGGTCGCTACTGCGTTTTCTAAATTTTCAAACGTGCAACTGTCGCCTTCATGTTGACAAACAACAAATTTTTACAGTTTGACTTTTATCAAAGAACGTAAATGTATAAGAAGGGAAAATTCGCTACTTGAAAAGTATACCGAATGGGCCTTCTCGTTGTCGTGACGCGCAAACCAGGAGTTGTTTTGAACCCATATTCGCGACAAATTCACAATTCTATTCCTTTGTGTGCCTCGATTCTATTCTTATTCCGAACGCGAATGGTTGGAATTGGAGTTTTTATTAAAAAATTGTGATTTTATTGTTAAAATGAATAAATAAATAACACAGGTCGACAAAATTTCAAGGAATTTTTGTTACAGAAATAAAATTCTACTTTTCTAAAGGATTTCGGTGCGCTGAATCCGAATCTGAAGTCAGATTTTCTGTAATACGTACAGTTTTTTAGATATTCATGCCCAAAGAGGCGAAAAACACGTTTTTTGCCTATATTCACTCCTCAATATCTTTTAAACTACTTACTAAAGCTATCGAAAGTCCGGCCATTTCTCTTGAAGACAACGTTTTAATTTTTCGGATATCTAATATAGTTATGTAGTAATATATGTTTTTGCACAATAAGTTATTTTTCGTCGAAAACAGCATTTGTAGCATGTTATAGGCGCAATCAAATTTTGTAGTTGCCCAGCAGAACAATTTTTTTTACGATCCACTTACATACGTCCATAATATAATAAACTGCCTAAAAGCGTGCTTCAAAATTTTTAATTATTTTTGTATGGAGAAAATATTCCAAAACTGATGAAGCTTAATATGCAATATTGCAAGTTGCAAGAAAGATATCTGAAATATTAAAACGGGTTCTTCATGAGAAATGTCTGCGTTTTCAATAGCTTTAATCAGTTTTTAAAATAAGTAAGTAATTTAAAAGATATTGAGGAGTGAATATAGTCAAAAATCGCGTTTTTGGTCTCTTTAAACATCAATATCTCAAAAACTGTACGTATTAGCGAAAATCTGACTTCAGATTCGGATTCAGCGCACCGAAATCCTTTACAAAAGTAGAATTTTATTTCTGTAACAAAAACTTGTCGACCAGTGTAATATTAGTGGTAATGGTGATTAAAATCAAAGTGCAAAAATGCAAATAACAAAGAAAATTTGTCGGCCATTTGCGTCTCAATGGTATTGCTTCCTTGAACATTCACAGAAGTATATATTTAACTGAAGATGAAGTCCTTCAAGAATTTTTCAAAAAGCCTCGAAAATTGAAACATGATTGAAAGTTTGACAGAATCGACAATATACACCTTTTCCAGTTTAAGTTCAGAAAGTTACAATTGAAGTTCAGAAAATTACAATTGAAGTTCAGAATTTCCAATTGAAGTTCAGAAAATTACAATTGAAGTTCAGAATTTACAATTGAAGTTCAGAAAGTTACAATTGAATTTCAGAAAATTACAATTGAAGTTCAGAAAGTTACAATTGAAGTTCAGAAAAATACAATTGAAGTTCATTTGGAAATTCTGAACTTCAATTGTAATTTTCTGAAATTCAGTTGTAACTTTCTGAACTTCAATTGGAAATTCTGAACTTCAATTGTAATTTTCTGAAATTCAATTGTAAATTTCTAAACTTCAATTGGAAATTCTGAACTGCAATTGTAATTTTCTGAACTTCAATTGTAACTTTCTGAACTTAAACTGGAAAAGGTGTAGTACGCGCTTATTGTATTAGATTTAATTCCTCTAAATTTCGGGCATTTTCTATTTAACTATAAGTTGTAATTGTATGTTATTATTGCCTACAAGGACAACTATTTTAATGAACTGATTCAATTGTACCTGTTTCACCTTGTGGATATGTGCATATAAAATATAATCTGAAAATAAATGAAAATAAATGTCGAGTTTTGCCTTTGGACAGCTAAATAAATCCATCCAACCATTGCTTTTGGAATGATAGAGTTTTCCTTGATCAGTTTGGGAAATTTGGGCGCAGAATCTATAAAGGCATTAATTTGGGATCTATGATAAACCACAAGGGGGGTGGGTTTGAACCCCCAAAACCCCCCCGTTGGATCCGCCACTGGTATGTATGTATGTAGGTTAATGTGCTTATCAGCTTTTATTGATTAACATGTTAAGTACCTCACCTGTGCAAAATAGTCATCATTAGGGCAACAGAAGATATGCAAATGCATATTTTTCTGTTCCAGTCCTATTTACATATGATAAATATATATCGGCGTTTTAGCTCAAGACGAAGAGAATAAGCCTAACTTGTTAGGGCATATTTTCGCGTATTTGGGTCAAAAGGCTTATTTTTGCATATCTTGACTTATTTGCATATTTTTGGCATATTTTGCTATAAATTTATATTTTAGCATAGTATTTCGTCGTATTTTTCCATCTCACTTGTAAAATTGTTTATATTTAAATTTTATACTCTGGCAACTTTGTTTTGTATATGCGCATACTATTTGCCATTCCTCTTTGTCTGACAAGTTCAAGGCGAATTTAATAATTTTCGCAATGCTTCATTCAAATGTGCTACACGAATCAGCTGGGTATCTACATACATAGGCATACGTCAGACGGTCAATATATGTTGATGAAATCCGTGGATCGCGATTCATATTGATAGTGTAGCATCGAGTATTGATGGCTCGCGATTCTGGATTGCAAAATGTTTAGAAATTTTGAAATACGCGATCCGGATCGCAATATTGGCAATAAAGGAATTGAAAGGAAAGTGCGAAAAGGACGGAAGTAAAATATCATGAACCTCAGAGCGAGAAAAATATCGCAATATCTATATTGAACGTGTAGCACTACACGCTACACAGTGACTGAAATTCTTGCTTTTAAATACGCCCCGATACCTACAGTTGACGTGGAAAGATCTTTTTCTACGTTTAAAAACTTACCGCGATAATCGCCATAGTTTTCTATTTGAAAATTTATCGCAAAATTATGTAGTTTACAGCTATAGCAATTTGAATAAATAAGTATGCAATTTGATTATTTTTTAGGGAAATACATTAATTTTCCAAACCCCTTCTTTAGAGTTTCTCCCAATTATTTTATGTTACAACAGTTATATCTTCAAATTTTGAAATATCTAAGTCAAACGCCGAAACATGTAAACCTAATTTTTGCCTGTAGAATACAATGACGTATTCAGATGATCCGTATTAAATTTTGATTTCGAGATATTTAGAAAAGAAGTTTAAGATCTCTGATAGTGAATTCTTTGTCGTTTGTAAACTTTACCAAAATTGATTAAGTTTTGTGATAATGTGTCGGCCGACGGATGGGTTCAACTCAAAAAAAAATCTCAAAATTTAATTTGAGGATCTTCAACTACATTTTTTTTAACAAATGTAAAAAAAAATTTAGGGATGACTATCTAAAATCAAAATTGCGGAGGGTCAAACTTCATTTTAGAACTAGGCTCCTTTGGACTTTTTTGTTCAGAATTGACCAGAGAATGCAGCTGTGGCCGAAACAAGGTAGTTTTTTTTCCGTCAGTACAAATTGACCCGCCCTAATATATATACATTTTTGTATGTAAAAATACTTGTTTTCTTTTGATGTGTTTCGCAAATGCGAATTTTTTTATTTCGTCTTTTGTACCTATAAAATGTACCTTTAATAAAAATAATTTTTTGTTACAAAAAGTATTATAATTTAATAAAATGAGAATTTTTTATTTCACTTTTGTACCTGGGTAAGAATTTCTGAAACGGATCACTTAAAATTGTAAAAATTAAATTTTAATCAATAGTGGTATTATCGAGTAGCTGCTGGCAATACAAACACATGCCTATCCTTACTTTTTAAAAAATGTTTATCCTGTTTTATCGCCAATTGAAAAATTTTGTCCTTTTTGTTTAAAAATTGAATAACTCGGGATATACTGAACCGATTTTGATAATTGAAAGACCAATTTCATCGTCTTTAGAACTTCTACAAAACTACATTTTTTATTTTTAAAAAATTTAATTTTAATTGTATATATTTTTAAACTTTTTGCGAAAACCGTGCAAAAAAAATGAGGCAATGCATCTTTTTGCACACAAAAAAAGCCACATATGTAAAAATATGTTCTCTAAGATATTCCGTTGAGAAAAAAAATGGCCCGGCCCTATGAATACCAGATATTTTAATTTGAACACCTCCTTCAGAGAGATACCGGTATACGCATTCAATGGAATTTCTTCGCGACATCACAGGGCAAGGGAGCCTGCGACGGAATAGGAGGCATGGTTAAAATAAATGCTTACGGAGCAAGCTTGCAACGACCAGTGCATTCACAAATAACCACGACGATCGATTTATTCGAATGGGCCCAGCATTTTTTTTAAATATAAACTTCGACTTTTGCCCGCTATCTGAATACGAAATTGGGGCTGAATCGGTTGAAATCTAAATTTGCGAATGCTCTTTCGATTCCAAAAACGCGAAAATATCACTCGTTTGAACCAGCAGATGAGGTTAAGTACATTACATGCAAAATCATTTCTAGCTCGGAAAACAGTGTCTTATGCAGGATCGAGAAATAATCACACTTATGTTTGAAAAAAAAAAAAAACCGTGATTCTAGTTTGTAATTGTCGCTAATATCTACACTAGTTCATAAGCTTTTTATAAAATACCACACACAATCAACTTAAAATTACCTCAAATACCCAAAACACAGTCCTAGATGTTGAGTTGACTGTTTTAAGTTTTTCACTTTTAGAGTAGTTCAATAAACGAATTAAAAAATTATGTATTTTTTTTTAATTTAGAGGAGGAGGTGTTCAAATTAAAATATCTGGTATTCATAGGGCCGGGCCATTTTTTTCTCAACGGAATATCTTAGAGAACATATTTTTACATATGTGGCTTTTTTTGTGTGCAAAAAGATGCATTGCCTCATTTTTTTTTGCACGGTTTTCGCAAAAATGTTTAAAAATATATACACTCAAAATTAAACTCTTTAAAAATAAAAAATATAGTCTTGTAGAGGTTTTAAAGACGAGGAAATTGGTCTTTCAATTATCAAAATCGGTTCAGTATGTCCCGAGTTATTCAATTTTTAAACAAAAAGGACAAAAAATTTCAGTTGGCTATAAAATAGGTTAAACATTTTTTAAAAAACAAAGTGGGGATAGGCATGTGTTTGTATTGACAGTAGCTACTCGATAATATCACTATTGATTAAAATTTAATTTTTACAATTTTAAGTGATCCGTTTCAGAAATTTTTACCCACCTATAAAACCAAATATGTACCTTTAATAAAAATATTTTTTATTAAGAAAAGTGTTCTAATTTTATTTAAAACTAATTTTTGATATTTGTCCGGGCCAGGGTTTGAATCTGGAACCTCTTGCATGAAAGGGGAGCACACAACCTACCATGCAGTATATCTTTTTATTAAGCATATTAAAAAAAATTTTAAGGGCATATTTTCAGTGCTTAAACCAAGTTTTAAGAGCATATTTTTAGCGCTTAAACTATATTTTTAAGGGCATATTTTTAGCGCTAAAAACGAATTTTTTAGGGCATATTTTCTGTTGCCCTAGTCATCATAAATTATTTGACTTACACCAACATAATGTGTGTGTGCGATGAGTAGTTCGACTTTGTACCCTTTTCTTATATAAAGATTTTAGTATAGGACAAAGTAAGATGCGAGCTTGTATTACTTTACGGAATTAAAAACATATATATGCATATATACACTCAGAGAAATTAAGTCCGACTGGTAATAAATTTATTCTTTTTCGTTCTTAAATGAATAAATATATGAATAATTCGTTCTTAAATATTTTAAGAACAAGAATTTTCTGTTCGTTTTTAAAAATTAAGATGCAAAATATCTAAAATAAGAATTGTGAACATAAATTAGAAAAAAAAGTTCGTAAAACAAACCCAATTTATGCTCAAACGAATAATATTCTAGATATTCTTATTGCTGGTTTGAAAATTCTTTAAACAAGAATAACCATTCTTTTAATTTTCTTAAAAACGTGGTTTTTTATTCTTTGATTTGAATAAAAATGGACAGAAAACCATTGAAAATATCTTTAGCGCCGAATCATTCCCACTTTTCCATAATCTGAATAAGTTGTTTTTTCAGTGTAGTTGGAAAAAAGTTCTTTTTTAAGCCATACTAGGAGGCATAAAATATATGTGAGAGAGATCAATTGTAAATCGAAATGATTAATTGTAAATTAGGATTAAATATTCTTGTTTTGAGAAATTTCTATTTTAATCTAAGAATAATTATTCTTGAAAACCTACCAAGCATTTTCGATCGTAAAGAAAAATTCTTGAGATAAGAATTTTCTACTCAGCATAAGAATGTTCGGTATTACCGTACTTTCGTGGCCAAAATTCTTGATTTGGGCTTGATTTAAGGACAAAATTCTTGATTTTTTCTCTGAGTGTACATACATATGTACATAAGTAAGTAATATATACGTATGTAGGTACATATATACATACATATATGTAAGTAAGTGAATATTTCTGATAAAGAACAGCCTTTTTGCTTTTGTTATCAATAATCCATTAAGCTTTAATCGGCATTTTTAAACCTGAGTAATCCTCTTAATCAATTTCGAAATTATTAATCATCAGGAAATCGCTTAACTTACTAAGTAATTAAGCACTTTATGTCATGGAAGTGATATGGACTCATTGCCACTGTAATTCATTTTGATTCAATAATTTACTGCTTATTTTTACGCTCTATCCAAAGCTGGAAGGCTTTTTCGGCATTGGCCAACAAAGTGTGATAGCAAAAATATTCAGTATTTTATGAGTAACATACCCACCGTAAATTTGGGGATGGGTGGTCCCCAAAATGAAATTAGCGATTTTCTTCACTCTCATAGCTTAGTGGCATGGTGAAACTGAAAACATAAAAAAATCGGCTTAACTAAGTTGAGACCAGTTGGTGAAACCGGACCATAATTTTTTTTTTATAGTGGGAACATACTGATTTTTTTGGTCAAAAATTTAAAAATAATAATTATTTTCCATACTTGTTAAAAATTTCTTGGAATTTGCAAATTTTAAAACTTAACAAAAAATTTTCTGAATGCACAAGTATATTTTTGTAGATGTATTGAGAATGTTTTAAGAGATAACCGTTGGTATTTACATCGTTTATGCCCATTTTAAGCACGTTTTCATATGTTTTTGTAACGCTTTTTCCCTGAGTGTATACATATGTATGCATAAAGACCCTTATTGCGAACACAATACATATGAAAGTAAAATATTAATCCGATTTAATGTTGACCGAATGAAAATTGAACTTTGTAAAGTGATTCACACGAATTTAATGCTTATGCACAGATAATTTACTTTATTTAATTTTGCTTTAAATTTAATTAATTAAATGACAATGATAATGATTTAACATTAAGTATATAGGAATTGAGGACAATAATTTGTTGTTTACTTTTCATGATTACTTTTTCATAACGATAAATTTCGTATACATGTTATACCATAATAGATAGTATGCTTTTCTGATACGCCAGAGTTTATGGGTATATTTCGGATTTGGCCTTTGAAGGGTTTTTGAAAATAAAGTGCAACGATTCTCCGTCATTCCTTCACTGAAACCAGTTGATTTTCTAACCATACTTGACAAGAGATGACTGAAAATCGTCCCCCAATACATCATATTCGGAAAAATAACCAACATCAGGGAAATAACGAAAAAGTTAACCGAAACGTTTCCAGCTAATAAATTGGATAACCAAGTTCGAGTGTATGTGAAAGTGATGCGAGCCTGCAGGAAGTGCATCTGACTTTAACCTGACTTTAAACTGTTTACAAAGACACTAGTGGTGACTTTTAATTGTATACATACATATTTTCTTTGAAAAAAAAGGCTAAATATGTAGTTTTGTATGGGAATGGCGATAAAAAAAGTCAGGCCTGTGTGTAGGGTTAATTTAACTTTGTTTTTATTAATGTTGTTGATCATGATTTCTATTCTGAAATACATATGTACATACAAGGGCGTAGCTAGGATTTTATACAGGGGGGAGCAGGCACATCAAATATTTGAAGTAGTCAAACATCAATCTGTTTGCGACTAAAATCGAGTGCTGCTGTTCCACTCTTAAATGTCAAAAATAATACTAATTTGTGTGTGCGACTACAACAACACTGCTAATATAAAAATGACAACAACAACTGTCAAAGAAACTGGGTTGCGCAGTCAAAAGGTAGGAAATAAACTACTAAAATACTACTATGTATAAAACAGCTCATCGGGTTGTTGTGTGCAAAATTATTCAAGTCGCTCATTTGGTGAAAACCAAAAGTAAGTTAGCCCCAAATCTGGCTAGCTAGGTTAGGTTAGGTAATAGTGGCTGCTGGTACACACCAACAGACTTAGGCCCATAAGGACCCATTGTGATACCACGCGGATCTAAACCCCTACTCGAACCAGAAAGTGGATTCAGCGAATCTTAGGAATTTTACAGGCTCTAAATCGGCCAAATCGCCGAGGCCAGAAAAATGGGGTGCCCCCAGAAATTTTAGCCTCTTAGTCCACAGCGCGGGACATTCACACAGCAAATGTTCTACAGTTTCAGGCTCCTCCTCATCTCTACAGCTCCTACAGAAGTCATGAAAAGGAGCGCCCAATCTCTCAGCATGTCTGCCGATAACGATGTGGCCCGTAATCAGGCCAACAGTAAGCGCCAGGTCTTTCCTCTTTAGAATAAGTATCCCTTTAGTACGTCTCGCATGCCAATGAGGTCATACGAGTCTAGAATGAATGCAGGTGCTAAGGCGTTTCCATCTAGCACCCGCTTCTGCATGGAAAAATCCCTTAATATTGAGCTTGCATGTAGCGAGCAGCATTCTTAAACCCTTCCAAGATGACGAAAGCGGAGCAGATGTGTCCCCTCTTGCAAGTTCGTCTGCCATCTCATTGCCTGGTATATTGCAGTGTCCAGGCACCCATACCAGCGTTAGAGAAGCCTGCATAGCCATCTCGTCAAGAGATTTGCGACAACCCTCTACAGTCCTGGATTTGCAAGTAGCAGACCCAATCGCCTTCAGCGCAGCCTGACTATCAGAATAAATGTAAATATTGTCGTGCATGAGCACTCCTTTACGAAGATAGTCCCCCGCCTCTTGAATGGCAGCAACCTCTGCCTGGAATACGCTGCAGTGATCCGGAAAGTTAAAGGAGAGTTTCGTACCCGTTTGGGCTACGAAAATTCCACCACCCACCTTACCATTCAGCTTCGGACCATGAGTATAAATGTGGAGGGCACCCGGCAAATCTGGAGGTCCATTGGACCAAAACTCCCTATCCGGAATAACAACATCGAAGTTCCTCCCGCAAGTGGTGGTCGGTGCACAGTAGTCCGTTGCACTCGTCAAAGAAATGCTAAGGAGCTCAGCATGGCCACCTACATTTACCTTCCACCCCGGAAGTTCCCTTAAGCGCATTGCCTACCCATCAGGACAATCGGCAGGACATTAAATAAAGTGTCCAGAGCCTCCTTGGGAGTGGTGCGCAGCGCGCCACCAATACAAATCAGCGCGCTTCTTTGCACCTTTTTAAATGCAAGAAGGATTGAACTCTTTTCAAGACATTTCCACCACACCAGAACTCTGTTCTGGGCTAACTTAAGTCAAAACTTAGTTTTAGCTTTAGTCATGCTGGTGAAACCGGGCCTTAGATTCTGCTTATCAATGCTAATGCTAAAATATTTAGTGAACTGTAGACACGAATCGAAACAAATCTCACTGTTTTATTTTGACATGTAAATTTCTGTACTATTCTCTTATGCCATTATAATATTAAGCAGTAGCCAGGGGGGGCACATGCCCCCCGCCCCTACCTACCTACGCCCTTGTGTACATAACTTCACAAATTTTCTTTAGAGAATTTTGGAAACTTAAACAATAAACATAGAATTTTGTTAGCTTATAATTTTAAATAAAATTTTAAAAAAATAAATATATGTATATGGAATTTTAATTTCCATACTGTGTACCTCTGCATTACTTGGAAGATATGTATCTATAAACTAACTTTTTGGGTGAAAAAAAATTGATCCCAAAATATGTATAACATCATTAATTTTTAGAAAGTTACACAAAATATACAAGGGAAATGGTTGCAGATGTAGCTGCTAATGTGAACATAGCAAAAATTCGCTTGAACTTCGTCTCAATGAAAAAGTCTTTGAAGATATAAAAAACAATTTTTTACTGATAATAATTACGCAAAGACTTTTTTCAAATTTGTCTCAATATAAAAGTCTTTGAAGACTTAAAAAATATATACTATGTATTTGAAATAACTATTGTGGAAAGATTTTTAAAATATAAGTTTCTGAATTTTTATCATTTTCATCAGGAAAAAAATATTATCAAAAGACTTTTATGATCCTGAAGAAAATTTGTAAGACTTTTTTATAATTTCAAAATGAAATAATAATTATTCTACATTTCTGCTATTAATAAAAGTTATAAAAGTTTCATCATAATATCTCAATTATTTGTCGAGTTATGGGCTCAGAAATCTCGTAGATTCCTTTGTCTAAAAGGAGGCGGTGCCACGCCCATTTTCCAAAATGTTTCCATTTTTTGTTTCCGGTCTATTGTAGAACTCATGCCACAAAATTTCAATGAATTATCTTTACATTTGACAAAGATATCGCTTAAAATGTTTTTATTGGGCCACTTTATAATATCCATATATAAAAGAGGGCGTGGCCTTCAAACCGATTTCTCTAAAATTTTGAACATGTATTACCACAAGTAATAAAAGTGTACACACCAAGTTTCTTCATTATATATAAATTATTTGTCGAGTTATAGGCTAAGGAATCTCGTATATTCCTGCTTCTAAAAAGAGGCGGTGCCACGCCCATTTTCCAAAATTTTTACGGTTTTTGTTTTATGTTCGTAGTTAGACTCCTGCCATAAAATTTTAATGATATATCTTTATTTTATTTAATTTAACGGGCACAGGCCCAGGTTATATTTTATTTTTTATTTTTTTTTTTTAGAAACTAGAAAACAGTGAAACAGCTGTAGTTACATCCATGCTTAAAAAAAAAAAAAGTTTTTTTCTAGTTTCTAAAAAAAAAAAATAAAAGATATATCTTTATATTTGACAGAGATATCGCTTAAAATGTTTTTATTAGGTCACTTTATAAGACCCATATATAAAAGTGGGCGTGGTCGTCAACCGATTTTGGAAATTTTTCGTCCAAACATTTGCCTAAGTAAGTATATCAGGCGTACCAAATTTCATTGATATATCTTCAATGGTCTCTGAGTTATGACTCATAAAACTTTCAATGTTTGCCCCTTAATAAGTGGGCGTGGCACCGCCCATTTTCCAAAATTATTGTGTTTTTTGTTTTATGTCCGTAGTTGGACTCATGCCATAAAATTTCAGTGATAGATCCTTATATTTGACAGAGATATCGCTTAAAATGTTTTTATTAGGTCCCTTTATAATACACATATATAAAAGTGGGCGTGGCCGTCAACCGATTTTAACAATTTTCCGCCCAAACGTTTGCGTAGGTATGCAAATCACGCGTACCAAATTTCATTGATATATCTTCAACGGTTTCTGAGTTATGACCAATTTTTGCGCGAGTTAGAGTGTTTACAGACGGACGGACGGACATGGCTCAATCGATTTCTCTTTTCACCCTGATCATTTTGATATATATAAGTCTATATCTATCTCGATTATTTCATCCTCTTACAATCCACCGTTATGTGATTAAAACTATAATACTCTGTGTACTAGTACAGCTGAGTATAAAAAGTAAAACAAACCTTTTCGAGGCACTCCTGCCCAATCGCCTTCGTATCCCATTTGACAGCCAATTGTGTGCCATTCGGTAAATTGACAATGCACCACATTTTGTTTGGAGTTTTTTTTTATCTACTTGTTTGCTGCAGCCAGGATTTCTCTTACATTTGGTGATATTAAGGTTTTCTGCCTATATTTGCTTAAATAAATATTTTTCTTTTTATTTTTATACTAGTGACACTGTTAATTATAATTTTTTAATTTGTATCTTTTTCATTTGTTTGTTCACGTGCAATTTACGTGAATTTTACCATTCCAAGCTTTCAAAAATAACTTATGTAGACGTGCAAACAGGCTTTTTTAAGTAGAAACAGATGTACATACATACATACATACAACACTTTTTGATTATTTAGGTAGGTATGTGTATGGCATATAAACATGTTTTATTGTTTTGTATCACGGCTGAGTTGTTCATTAAATTTAATTTTTAAAGCATCATTTAAGAAAATTTTGTTGCAAATCTACCTCGGTACTCATTCAATAGAGAAAAGGTTGTTATAAAATTTATGCACTTAATTTTGGTTTTATTTGAGTACAAGTTCTGAAGTGGTTTTTTTTGTATTTTTATATTTATTTGTTTTTTGTTTTTTTTTTTTTGCAAAAACTTTGAACCGTTGTCTTTTATATCACCTTAACATTTGCATGTTTAAATTTTCAAATATTAGGTATGTATATTTTTTAAGGCATTCAGTAAAAATCACCTGCTCACTCAACTGTTTCGTTTGAAATTCGCGTTACGATTGAACATTTTCCGCTTCCAACAACCAACTAAGTGGTAGGTAGCCGTCTCTCCCATAGAAAGTCATCGATACCAAAATGTAAAAAAAATACAAACAAGATAATAATATAAAGTAAGTACAAAAACAAAACAAAGAAGCAAAAAATAAACAACACAAATACAAGCAAATACATATGTATGTATCCCTGCGAAAAGTGCGATTAGTTCAGAACGTGTCCGAAATCAATCGCAAGGGAGCATTCGACTAATACAATTTAACATCGCTTTGTGTGGAGTGAATTGATCGCATTTGTTCGAGCATGTCCTATGAAGAGACTTGTGCAATTTGTAAACCCGAACGGGTACAAGTGTAGATCAACCGCTTTTATCTCGAACGGGTACAAAGGTAGATTAATCGCTTTCATCCCAAGTTGTAAGCCAAGGCTATTTTTAACACGCTTGTATTAGTTTCACCTGTATGTATGTATGTATGTAAACAAGTTACGTATACGCTGTGTAGTTCACTGTATGTTTGCTTGTACGCAATAGGTGAGTTCCCGTGGCAGTGATCCAGATCGGGATACGAATTTTGCAAGCAAATTCAACAACAATTTTGTGATCCTGATATTTTTCTGGATCAATTTCGGATCCGTATAGATTGTAATAGATATTTTTGATCCAGATAAAAATCAGGTTCACAAAATAGTTGCTGCATTTGCTTGCAAAATTCGTATCCGGATCTGGATCACTGCCACGGGAACTCAGCTATTATGTAGCATAAGTTAACGCAAAAGCGTGTCTATTCCCTGCAAAAAAATGTGCGATC
This sequence comes from Urophora cardui, assembly GCA_960531455.1. Taxonomy (NCBI): domain Eukaryota; kingdom Metazoa; phylum Arthropoda; class Insecta; order Diptera; family Tephritidae; genus Urophora; species Urophora cardui. The sequence goes on along the minus strand of OY482670.1, from coordinate 103,743,604 downwards.
AATCCCGAAAGAGATTTGTCCGCGATTGATCTCTTTCGAGAACAATCGGTCCACAATTAGTCCCCGATTGTTCCCGTACGGGTATAAATGTAGACTAATTGTAGACCAATTGTTCCCGAACGGGTATAAATGTAGACTAATTGTAGACCAATTGTTCCCCAACGGGTATAAATGTAGATTAATCGCTTTCATCCCGAACGGGTATAAATGTAGATTAATCGCTTTTATTCCGAACGGGTACAAATCTAGCTTCCTTAAATGTAGACATTTTACAAAAATATGCAATGTATTTAAAAAATTGTAGAACACCGGTAAAACGAATTGAACACCCTTTTTTAATAACAATTTTAACAAAATGTTGCCTATGAAAAAATCCTTTACATTACGCCCATATAATGCATACCCAAAAGTTATGAGTCAAAACTTACAATTTTTTAAATTTATTTATTGAGATTTTTTTACAAAAGTAAAACATTATATAATCTTTATTTAAATATGCATGAACATTTACAATTTTTTAAGGAAAAATCTACATTTGTACCCGTTCGTGCTGAAAGCGATTGATCTACATTTGTACCCGTTGGGGATGAAAGCGATTAATCTACATTCGTACTCGTTCGGGATGAAAGCGATTGATCTACATTTGTACCTGTTCGGTATGTTAGTGATTAATCTACATTGGTACCCGTTCGGGTATACAAGTTGAACAATTAGTCTCTTCATAGGACATGCTCGAACAAATGCGATCAATTCACTCCATATAAAGGGATGTAAAATTGTATTAGTCGCATGCTCCCTTGCGATTGATCCAGGACACGTCCCGGATTAATCGCATTTTTTGCAGGGTTTATACACTGAATGGGGTTTTTTAGTGTGAGATGTGCTTATTTATGACAATGTCTAAAAATTATAAATTGTTATATATGTATCAGAGTTGGGCAAAATTTATTCGAATAATAGATAATTTTCATTTACATATCGTCGTACCATACGAAAACTAACATACGTTTTTTTGTGACTGACGAAAAATAACAAGTTCGACTTTTGGCCGACGAAAAATAACAAAATCGACTTTTGGCTGACGAAAAGTAACAAGTTCGACTTTTGGTTGACGAAAACTATAAATTTCGTTTAAACAACAACAATTTTAATGTAAAAACAATATATAATTACTGATACTTTTCGTCAGCCAAAAGTCGATTTTGTTATTTTTCGTCGACCAAAAGTCGAACTAGTTATTTTTCGTCAGCCAAAAGTCGAACTTGTTACTTTTCGTACAGAATTTTTTTATTGATAGCTTTCGCCAGAAATTTTAAATATGCTAGTTTTCGTATGGTACGACGATATGTAAAAACAAACAAACATATAAACAAAAAAAAATAAATAAAATTTTTTTTACTATGACTCAGTTGTTTTTATTTTGTTGTACCCTGTTTTTATTTATTATTTGAAATAAAAAATAAATTTCCGAATAATTTGTTCGTAGGAATTTATCTAAATAAAAATTTGAAAAATAATTTTTTATTCGAATAATTATTTAAATAAAAATTTATTCGAATAATGCCTAAGACTGATATGCATATTATAAGAAAGTTTATTTGATTAGCTTTCATCTTGTAGTGAAATCTTTTAAAAAATAAAGTATTCTCTACAAATATTTTAAGTTTTCAGAATGAATTATGCGAGTGTAAAAGATGTGTGACCAATTTTTCAAAAATGTTAGCCAAGGCTATTTTTTTTATAGCAATCTTTAAAAATTATAAATGTTCATTCCTAATTAAGTAAAGATTATACAATACGTTTTACTTTGGTAAAAAAATCTCTTCAATAATTTCAAATTTTTTTAAATAAATTGTCAGTTTTGAATGTGCATTATGCATGTGTAATTGATGTTACAAAATATTTTTGATAACATTTTGTTAAAATTATTATTCATCATTGTTATTAAAAGAAAGGATGTTCGATTATTTTTGCCTATTTGTTGCACAATTTTTAAATACATTGAATATTTTTGTAAAATTTAAACATTTAAGGAATCTAGATTTCTACTCATTCGGGATGAAAGCGACTAATATACATCGGGGCCTAATTATGGACCGATTGTTCCCGTATGGGTATAAATGTAGATATGAAAGAGGTCAAGCCGGGACCAATCTCTTCAGGGATTAATCGCACATTCTTCTGCGGGGATATTAATATATATGTATATATGGATGTATATGTATGGATGTACATATGTATGTATATATATACATCCGCTGGGAAAGAGATATCGCTGAACGGCTAAAACCCAGCAAATCTACTCTGATATTTCCGTTTTTACTTCTCTGTTCTAAAGAGAAGTGCTTTAAGTAAACTACTAAAGTATCTCTGAGATACACAGGGTTCCAGATGAATAATTTTGTATGCATTCTCATCTGCTACTATCGTTTAAAAGATTTTCTTTATTGTTTATTTAAGAGCCCAACTGTGACTCATTTGTGTCAGACTTCTCTACCCGGCTTTTTTTTTTTTTAATTCACATACATATGTGCATACATACAGACATACATATGTATATATCTCACCCTAAATCATAAAGTGACACAACACAAAATTTTCGAAATCGGGTTTCTTTCATACATAAATTGGAACACGTAATATATGTATCTCTAGCGACTGCCAAAAAATCTTTTCCATCAGTGTTTATTTTAGAAGAAAAATATCTTTAATATGTGGCCTTTTCCCATATCATTTCCTATAAAAAATAAGTTTTTTGGCTCTCCTGAAAATTTTTAATTTTGAGTTGTGTCACTTTATGATTTAGGGTGTGATATGTACATTAAGCCGTATCACAAAAAAAATTTGCATGTGCCAGTTTTATTTCAACACTTCCCTGAAAAAATTGGGCGATTAGTCTCGAAAGAGATTTGTCCCGGATTCCTCACTTTCGGGTACAATTGGTTTACAATTACTTCACAATAGTAGCCGGAAGTGTAAAAATGTAGACTAATTGTTGACAATTGTATTCATAAGCTTATAAACGAAATTCGAAATATGCTTTTGTTCAGGTATAAAAGGGTACAATTTCCATTCGATATCCGATTGGCATCAAAGTGGAGTAGTACACCTTTGTACTCGTTCATGTATAAAAGGGTACAATTAGTCTCCCCATAGGACATGCTCAAACAAAAGGGAACACTTCATTCCATATAAAGATAACACAAGTTGTATTAGTCGCATGCTCCCTCGCGATTGATGCCGACACAACCCGTATAAGTCGCATTTTTTGCAGGGTTATGTCGAGAAAATATTTTGGGTGTGCACATTTTTTTAGACGCCCTTTAAAAAATAATATTTTTTTTGGCACGCCCACTTTTCCGAACGTGATAGATCAGCGCTGGGCGATAAGGATTACATGTGTAATCGATTACACATAGGATTACGATTACAGTAATCGTAATTTCAAAATTTCTTAAATTACGATTACATATTTCATATTTTCTAAGATCACGATTACTGTGCCTTATGCGGAATACAAAATTCCTCTCGAATGAAACTTCCAGCAGGATAATGACCTAAAACTTACGAGTCGGCTAGCCAAGGAATTCTTTCGTGCCATAGAAATTGAGGTAATGTCCTGGCCTGCACAATCAACCGACCCCAATCCTATATAAGACTTGTGGAGCGACATAAAGAAATGGGAAACCAGCCAAAAATCGTGAAAGAATTGTTGAGAAAAAGATACGCTGTGAAGGATTAGTCGATTTTATGTCGAGTCGCTGTAAAGTGTTTTTAGATAATAATGGTTCCACAAGCCAATGTTAGCCACTATTTCTTTTTGTATATTCTAAATTTTTTGATTTTACCTTTTTTAAAATATTTATCTAAACTAGATTAAAATACTATTATTTTTTTGAACAAGGAATTTTTGAGTTGTTTTACCTTTGTCTTTCTTAATCGGTTATCTTGCAACTTAACACCGTAAAACTCTTGTAATACGTGAAATCAATGCCTATGCCACTTTTGTATTCAATTTTAACAAAGAAGAAATTAAAATGAACTTTTTGCGAGAAAGTTGCACATTGACTTCATAGTACTGTTATTATTTTGAACACAGCTGTACATACATAAATATGCACGTTTTCCAAATGCGACCTCGAAAACGTATTGAAATTTCTTGGCCAAGCATTCTTCTATATTTATTTTTATACTCAGCTGTACTAGTACACAGATTATTATAGTTTTAATCACATAACGGTGGATTGTAACAGAATGAAATAATCGAGATAGATATAGACTTATATATATCAAAATGATCAGGGTGAAAAGAGAAATCGATTGAGCCATGTCCGTCCGTCCGTCCGTCTGTAAACACTCTAACTCGCGCAAAAATTGAGATATTTTGATAAAATTTGGAATGCAAGTTGGTATCGAGACTGGGACGGTTGGTATTGAAAATGGGCGAAATCGGACCATGACTTTTCCTATATAGAAAAAATCGGAAATTTGGTATCTCAGCCACTAATATAGCTGGAGTGATGAAATTTCACACACGTATTGAGCTCAGGCCCTTATGAAGAAATTTGATGAAATTTTGGAAAATGGGCGGTGCCACGCCCACTTATTAAGGGTCAAACATTGAAAGTTTGATATGTTATAACTCGGAAACCGTTGAAGATATAACGTTGAAATTTGGTACGCGTGATTTGCTTACTTAGACAAACGTTTTGACGAAAAATTGTCAAAATCGGTTGACGGCCACGCCCACGCCCTAATAAAAACATTTTAAGCGATATCTCTGTCAAATATAAAGATCTATCACTGAAATTTTGTGGCAGGAGTCCAACTACGGACATAAAACAAAAAACACAAAAATTTTGGAAAATGGGCGGTGCCACGCCCACTTATTATGGGGAAAATATTGAAAGTTTAAAAAGCCATAACTCAGAAACCGTTGAAGATATATCGATGAAATTTGGTATGCGTGATATACTTACTTAGGCAAATGCTTGGACGAAAAATTGCCAAAATCGGTTGACGACCACGCCCACTTTTATATATGGGCATTATAAAGTGGCCTAATAAAAACATTTTAAGCTATATCTCTATCAAATATAAAGATATATCATTGAAATTGATTTTATGGCAGGAGTCCAACTGCGGACATAAAACAAAAAGCATAAAAATTTTGGAAAATGGGCGTGGCACCGCCTCTTTCTAGACAAAGGATGGGCTCCAAAATCTCGTAGATAACTCGACAAATAATTTAGATATTATGACGAAACTTGGTTTATACACTTTTATAACTTGTGTTAATAGACACGCAAAAATTTATTGAAATCGGTTTATGACCACGCCTACTTTTTAACAAAGATATTTCTGGAACACCCTTTGGGAATTTGTACCGTGACATCTTTGTAACTAAAAGTCTTAGAGGGATGCAATTTTGCACCAATAATAATATTTATATGCTTAGTTGGATTATTGATACAAAATTTGGAAAATGGGCGTGGCTGCGCCCCCACTTCATGCTGCACTCGTTTCATATAAAATACACCGTGTTTCCATCAAACGCAAACAAACAATGAAAGCATACAGCTGAGTATCTAATGTTCGATTCCACTCCAACTTAGGCTTCCTTACTTGTTTCCTTTGTTTTTTTTTTATCGCAAATAATAGAAATCCAATTAGTTGTGCGAATATGCAATGAAATTGTGAACTTTCTTCTTAACTACTTTTCTTTCGATTTTTCAATTCAGTGGATAATCGGGTGAATGCTGACTGGTAACCTCCAGCAAGTATTCAAAAGGTAATTACCAATAAAAGAGCTTTGGCAAATATAAAAGACCTTGCATATGTACATATATGCATGTGCTTTGTTTGATTAAGTTAGATTCAAGTGACTGCCAACATTTGGTTGTAATCCACGTGGAGCTCGAACAATCTCTACTACAGAGGTGGTTGACATGAGGCGGCTCCCCCATATAGAACTCGCATTAAAAGATGAATCGTTCCTACTTACCTTGTATATATCATTTTTAATAAAGAAAAAAAAACATTGTTGTTATTTTATTTTATCACTTCTTTTATTTCATTATATAAACAATTTTTCTTATAACAACGTTATAAAGCAATATTATTATTTTTTTTAAACCTTAAATAATAGTTTTTCTTTTCAAATTTTTACAAAAATCAAAAAAAAAAAAGGGTGGCGAGTTTGCTGAAGTACAGCAAAGGTTCTATAATAACGAAACGCTAATTGGTATATGGCACGTTTTTTATAAATTTGAAAAATAAAAATTAATCATAGAAATAATTTGCCTCTCAACATGCTTACATTGTATTTACTTATATAATTTTGTTTTTTTTTTTAATTTCCATGCCGTTTAATTTAGATGCCTTTTTGTGTTTTTCTTCATTTTAAATTTTTTTTTTGTAATTTTAAACATATAAGTAGACCTTTAACTGCAGTTCACACGCAAACTTTTGCCACAACTAACTCAAATTGAAATAAAAAAAAAAATTAAAGGTGAAAATAATAATTTAACAAAAAAAATAAATATATCTGAATAATTGCATTATGTAGGAGTGGTGGATAATTAGATAAACGTTTTTGAATATTTTTTATATCTAAATTCAAGTCTTTTAACTTACCTAGGCAATATTCATTTTTGGTACTCCGTTTAGGCATTTCTTTGAGATGCATGCATGCACTCCAATAGATACGCACGAGAACTCTGTACTTAAGATCGTATTTCTTTGAGAGCCGCTTACTTGGAGTCTCATTTCACCGTTAAGTCGTTAAATGTCTATAACTGCATTCCTTATCCTCGCATTGACCCATCAACTCGTACGGACAAATTATATCGTTTGGGTTCCATTTTCTGCAATATCAATTGAACTCAACATTAAGTAAACTGAGAAATGGCAGAGGAAGAGCTCAAATGAAGCTTTTTTATGTATTAAAAAATATAATAATATTTCAAGGCGAATTAATTTCAATGAGGCTTGAGGCGTTACGAACGCAAGCGCTAATAAACAAAACAAAATACAAGAAATTTTCTCCATTGCTTTACTACTAAAACCTCTTTGTACATAATTCGCCTTAAATTGTATGTATTTATTTTTTAAAAGGCGTTCCGACAAGTACTTGTGTCGCACACGCAGCCGTGTTGGGTATCAAATACATACATATAATTCAATTACCAATGACATGTAATTATTTTTTATTAATTGAGACACAAAATGTTAATCATAGCTGTGCGAAATTTCCACTATTTCCCGTTGCAATTTTAATTACAAAGTATTGGAATTGAAAGCAATTGCTGTTATAATTTTATAATTGAATTACAAGTCAGTTGGTTTGTACCCAGCACTGCTTACACCTTCAATACGCACCCACTTTCGCTTTTTAAATGCACAAGCGGAGACACATAATCAAGCAGTGAACGATTGCGCTTCGTCTCATCCATGGCACGCTTGAGATTGTCGTCTTCCTTAATGGTGTTTTCTTGTTGTTGCCCATCCACCAGATGTTGCACCTAAATTTACTCAACAATTACGTTAGTTTACATGGAATGTTTATAAATTTGTGTATACATATGTACGCACATACATATGTATATGCAACAAACATATGCATTGTTAAAATGTTATTTGAACAATTGGAAAATACATCGATATAGTAAGCAAATTTGTAAGTTATCATCAATAAAAAAGGCACGCACTTCTTTGCCGTCGCCACACGGCGCTGGCATATCCTCCACAGAATCCGGCCCAGCATTAATTGCTTCTTTTTCCTTTTCCCCTTCTTTTTTCGTTATCGTAGAGCTCGCTTGGATGGAAATATCACAGTTTTCGGATGCTGTTGATTCCGGAGCTTTTACCGTAAGCATCACCAAATTATCATCAATCACATTTTCACAAACATCAAGAGATTTATTTGCGCTTTTTGTGCTTTGAGCTGATGCCTCTTCTGCGTTTGCATTATTCGTTTGTGCTGTTGAAATTATTGCGCATTCAATATTCTCTTGGGTATTGCCAACAACTGTCTCTTTACTACTCTTTGGATTATTAGTTGTTGCTTTTGTATTGTTGGCACTTTGCTGGACTTTTGTAGTTTCTAGAACTTCTTTATCTAATTTATCTAGGTCACTATAACTTATCGAATTAACAAGTTTTATATGTGTTGCCAATCCTTTTGTTTTGAGTGTTATTTCATTTTTCAAATTATTATTTAATCTAAGGAAAATAAAAACACAAAAAAAAAATTAATAAACAGATTAAAAAAAAACATATATACAAAAATTGTTAATAAAATAAGTTGCGGGTGATAGCGAACACTATAAATATACTGAGCTGTGTTCTTTTCCACTTCTTTCGATTTGTGTAATAGTTTTGATGTTTGAAAAATTATAGTTTTTTTTTGTTGAGATTTTGGCGGTTTCTTAAACTAAGTGTAATTAAAAACACACGTGAGCCTTGAAGTTCATGCTCATAATAGGCCAACGTATAAACAAAAAAAAACTAAAATGTGTAAATTAAAAGCAACACGCCGAACAAGAAGTTTTATCCCAGCGTGTTGTAAAAATGGTAGCAATAACAACTTTCTATTATTAACGCTCTTCTCCTCCACTTGGTTTTCCTTCCGTTTCTCTTTTTCCTTTCATCCTTCTTTTTTCCTTTTTTCTGCTAAATTTTCTCCTTCAAAGAAAAATTGTATAACTATATCAAATTCATGGATCCTATTTTGTTTAATTTTTTATAGAAATTGGGACTTTAATTTTTTGAAAAAAAGCAAGCAATAAGAGTTTGGGAGATATTTTTTAATTCCGGCATAAAATACTATTGCCAATAGCGAACTCTGTATCCAATTAAACACATTTCATACCAAGTGAATGATAATGGAATATACTTTTGAACGTGGTACCCATGCCAAGTTTTCCACCTATGCCAGGATTGCCTACCCGGTTTTTTTTTTTTTTTGTTTTACGAAAGGAATAACGAAAAATACGAAAAAAAAAGGAATAAAATAAAGCTGCCGGGCCTAGCTTATATTCACTTAATGGATATATGCTTGTATGAACATATATATGTACATATATGGTTCCTTGAGTGTCATCACAGCTGAGTATATAAATATTTATGCAACTATGAAACACGCATGCATTACGCAAAAAATTTAGTATTATCAAATAAAAAGATGTGTATGATGATGAAAACGTGGCTTTTAAATAGAAATACATAATTGAACAAGTGAAAATCATATTCAAAATATATTCCCACATGGGGAAATACCTATATTCATCGCCCTTGATTGTTTTGCCCAACTTCATTGCCATATCCAGAGCTCTTGTGCGCTTTTGTTTCAGTTTCGTTATCAATTCATTATTGGCGCATATCTCCGGATATATACGCGACATTTTGACTTGTTCCTCTTTCATCTTACGCTGTGTTTGCTCCATCTCGAGGCGCAGTTCCCTCAGTCGCTGTTCGTGACGCATTTTAGTAATTTTCGCTATTTTCGCATCATTAACTAGCTGGAGCGATTTATCCAATCGTGTAACGATATTTTTGCTGAGAGCAGAAATAGAAAATGATTGAAAATTTCTGTTACAGAATAGAATAGAACCTAACAAACACAATCTCTAACATACATAGATAATTTGTGGATACTACATTAGAGGACTAATGTAATTTGCTAACTGTTCTCAAATCGAGAGCGATGGTAGAAAACTACACTAGAATCCGATTGGAAACTGATTTGAGATAGAGCCAAATCTCAATGTATGTATGTATATGAAATAAATACAAATTCTCATTAGAATTCCATTAGAGAATTACACTAGATTTCGATTCGAGAATTCCAATTTTCTCGATTTGAAAACAGTGTCCGTTTTGTTTGAGAACGCCATGATTCTAGACAGTTTTTCGAGTCGGCCTCTACGTTAGAGATTTCAGAAAAGACCACTATTTCCAGATGGATTTTAGAAAGCGTCAACTGGATTTTAGAAAGGGAAAATTGGATTTTAGAAATGTCAATTGGATTTTAGAAAGGGAGTATTGGATTTTAGAATAGCCAACTGGATTTTAGAAAGGGGAAATTGGATTTTAGAAATGTCAATTGAATTTTAGAAAGGGGAAATTGGATTTTAGAATAGCCAACTGGATTCTACACCATTTCCAGATGGATTTTAGAAAGCGTTAACTGGATTTTAGAAACGACAATTGGATTTTAGAAAGACAGAATTGGATTTTAGAAATGTCAATTGCATTTTAGAAAGGGGAAATTGGATTTTAGAAATGCCAATTGGATTTTAGAAAGGGGAAATTGGATTTTGGAAATGTCAGTTGGATTTTAGAAAGCGTGAATTGGATTATAGAATGTGCGTGTAAAATAAATTTTACACAGAATTTTTCGAATAGAAATTCTTTATTGCATATGAAAGTACATATAATATATGTACATATACGTAACTATAAAAATTTTCGAAAATCCAATTTACAGTTTCTAAAGTCGAATTTCCCTTTTCTAAAAACCAATTGACATTTCTAAAATCCAATTTTCCCTTTCTAAAATCCAGTTGGCTATTCTAAAGTCCAATTTCCCTTTTCTAAAATCCAATTGACATTTCTAAAATCCAATTTCCCCTTTCTAAAATCCAGTTGAAGCTTTCTAAAATCCATCTGGAAATGGTGTAGAAAGGGAAATTTGGATTTTAGAAATGTCAATTGGATTTCAGAAAAGGGAAATTGGACTTTAGAAACTGTAAATTGGATTTTCGAAAATTTATATAATTACGTATATGTACATATATTATATCGTCGCTGCGCCAACAAAAACAGCTATACGTTTTTCAGCAACTTTTCAGGAGAGCAAAAAAACCGTTTTCTGGTGATCCTAGAGAATATTTTTTCTAGTTTGCATTGTTAACTAATGATACTACACATATGTAATAGACTTGTGCAATTTTTTTTTACTTTTTTTGACCAACCACTTCGCATGAAGCATTTGCGCCGTTTTACAGCACATAGCTCTTTTTACAAATTGTTTAAATTTGCTAGTGGGGGTAGGAAATCGTGAAAGATGTGTATAAAATTCTTCGCTAGGGTCCGATGCAATTAGCGATAGCTTGGAAATGCATTATTTAATTGACCAGTGCCCCTCCTATTTTGAAAATTGGTCACATACGCTATTTTTAAATAATTTTTTTACACAAAAATAACCTGAAATCAAAAAACAATTATACGAAAATAGATGTATAACGGATTTTACAGAGCATTTCTACTACTGAGAGCATATAGCTGTGTTTGATAACTTCTAACCAAAGAAGGATATCAGAAAACGGGAAATGCAGAAATGTAGCTAGCGGATAGCGCTAAATAAATATGTAATAAAAAAAAAATCGAAAAAAAACATAACTGAATTTGTTGGCGCAGCGACGATATGTACTTTCATACGCAATAAAGAATTTCTATTCGAAAAATTCTGAGTAAAATTTATTTTACACGCACATTCTAAAATCTAATTCACGCTTTCGAAAATCCAATTTACGTTTTCTAAAATCCGTTTAACGCTTTCTAAAATCCAACTGACATTTCTAAAATCCAATTTCACCTTTCTAAAATCCAATTGGCATTTCTAAAATCCAATTCTCTCTTTCTAAAATCCAATTGTCGTTTCTAAAATCCAGTTAACGCTTTCTAAAATCCATCTGGAAATGGTGTAGAGTCGAGTCTTTCTCAACTCGATATCTGAGCTTAGTTTTTGTTGGGAAGGGAATTTAAACCCAAATAAATAACACCTCCGAAAAGGGCTAAGTGATTCTTTCACAGCAAGTCGTTTTTTTTTTTTTTTTTTTTTTTTCAAAAATCACTAAATTTAATATTATTTTTATTACCTAAAAATCGGAACAAAAATGTAAACTTTTTTTAGTTATGCTTGTGCAGGCTTTTGAGAAAAATTTTGCTGGATTTATAAAATTTTGGCGAAATATTCCAACAAGAAATCGGGCTTAGAAAAAATGCATAAATTTAGCTGCAATTAAGCAAAAATATGATAATTTAATAAAAGCAAGGAATATCGTGCATAAGTAATTTGTCCCTCATTCCAGGAATGTCTTTTTTTTATTTAAAAGTTGTTTCATAAGGATTTGACCACTTATGTTAAAATTGAACTATTTTGCTGTGCCAATATTGTACATGTCCATATCGGATTAAGTGATGTAAATCAACTTTTGGAAGTGTATACAAAAAATATGATCGGCATTTTTAAAAATGTATTCTTCATTTAATGATATTTTTACGAAATTCAAAAGATTTCACACTATTTTCTTAATCGACATTGTACTACTCAAAATCGAAAGAAACTCACATAGCGCCCTCTTTGAAAGTGGACTACTCAAACAATCACATTGTGTCAATGAATATTTTGTTAAGCGAATTCGAGGATACTTTTTGTGGCCTTAGTACAAACCACTGTTAGTAAGAAGTTGAAAAATTCAACAACTTTCGCATTACCTCAGTGGTGCAATGGTAAGACTAAACTAACATTACTGGCGGCTGGAAATCAACTCCCAAAAAGTCCGATGTCGAAGAAATGTCTGCAGCTATCACTTCTACCATCACTGTTTAAGTTGTTGAATTTTTCCACTTACATCAATAAATATAAAAATAAGCCGTTCAATTTAGCAAAGACATTAAAGCTCATTAATAAAAAAAAAAACACGAGAAGTATTTTACCTAATATTTGTAAAAATTACTTCGCAGGAACGTAGTCTTTCATTCAGCGCCGCCTCGTCTCTTGTTGTAAATACTTGTCCGGGACTACTGCTAATATTTTTTAGTGAAGTAAATTTATTGGAATGTTCAAATTTCCCTTTCTACACCATTTCCAGATGGATTTTAGAAAGCTTCAACTGGATTTTAGAAAGGGGAAATTGGATTTTAGAAATGTCAATTGGATTTTAGAAAAGGGAAATTGGACTTTAGAATAGCCAACTGGATTTTAGAAAGGGAAAATTGGATTTTAGAAATGTCAATTGGTTTTTAGAAAAGGGAAATTCGACTTTAGAAACTGTAAATTGGATTTTCGAAAATTTTTATAGTTACGTATATGTACATATATTATATGTACTTTCATATGCAATAAAGAATTTCTATTCGAAAAATTCTGTGTAAAATTTATTTTACACGCACATTCTATAATCCAATTCACGCTTTCTAAAATCCAACTGACATTTCTAAAATCCAATTTCACCTTTCTAAAATCCAATTGGCATTTCTAAAATCCAATTCTCTCTTTCTAAAATCCAATTGTCGTTTCTAAAATCCAGTTAACGCTTTCTAAAATCCATCTGGAAATGGTGTAGAGTCGAGTCTTTCTCAACTCGATATCTGAGCTTAGTTTTTGTTGGGAAGGGAATTTAAATCCAAATAAATAACACCTCCGAAAAGGGCTAAGTGATTCTTTCACAGCAAGTCGTTTTTTTTTTTTTTTTTTTTTTTTTCAAAAATCACTAAATTTAATATTATTTTTATTACCTAAAAATCGGAACAAAAATGTAAACTTTTTTTAGTTATGCTTGTGCAGGCTTTTGAGAAAAATTTTGCTGGATTTATAAAATTTTGGCGAAATATTCCAACAAGAAAGCGGGCTTAGAAAAAATGCATAAATTTAGCTGCAATTAAGCAAAAATATGATAATTTAATAAAAGCAAGGAATATCGTGCATAAGTAATTTGTCCCTCATTCCAGGAATGTCTTTTTTTTATTTAAAAGTTGTTTCATAAGGATTTGACCACTTATGTTAAAATTGAACTATTTTGCTGTGCCAATATTGTACATGTCCATATCGGATTAAGTGATGTAAATCAACTTTTGGAAGTGTATACAAAAAATATGATCGGCATTTTTAAAAATGTATTCTTCATTTAATGATATTTTTACGAAATTCAAAAGATTTCACACTATTTTCTTAATCGACATTGTACTACTCAAAATCGAAAGAAACTCACATAGCGCCCTCTTTGAAAGTGGACTACTCAAACAATCACATTGTGTCAATGAATATTTTGTTAAGCGAATTCGAGGATACTTTTTGTGGCCTTAGTACAAACCACTGTTAGTAAGAAGTTGAAAAATTCAACAACTTTCGCATTACCTCAGTGGTGCAATGGTAAGACTAAACTAACATTACTGGCGGCTGGAAATCAACTCCCAAAAAGTCCGATGTCGAAGAAATGTCTGCAGCTATCACTTCTACCATCACTGTTTAAGTTGTTGAATTTTTCCACTTACATCAATAAATATAAAAATAAGCCGTTCAATTTAGCAAAGACATTAAAGCTCATTAATAAAAAAAAAAAACACGAGAAGTATTTTACCTAATATTTGTAAAAATTACTTCGCAGGAACGTAGTCTTTCATTCAGCGCCGCCTCGTCTCTTGTTGTAAATACTTGTCCGGGACTACTGCTAATATTTTTTAGTGAAGTAAATTTATTGGAATGTTCATCGGCGTTTGCTTGTTTCGGTTTTACGCTCTCATTACCAGCAACCGTTTCGGGGTTACAATTAATTGGAGCAGCGTGAGATGTTCCGCAGGCAGTTTCGCTCACTTTAGTATTATCCTCGTGTAGCTGTGCGGCATTGTCGCTTTTACTTTTCGAGTACTTTTCTGCATCTTCTAGTAGGCATTTTTGCATTTTCTTTAATTGTTTTTGTTTTTCTAAAATTTTCATGCGATTCACCAGACGCTTGTACTCCTCTTGCGAAGCTATTGGCAAACTACGCACAGCCTAGATGAATAATAATAATAATAATCATAAATGTTAAAATAAGCTAATTATCATATTATATACAATTACATATGTACACAATTCTAATTAAATGAATGTGGTTTTAAAACCCGCACATTACTACTGAGCATACAAATCACCCCGCAAAAACGCACCGTTGGTGTTCCTGTCTGCTTATGGCTGGCACTTATCTTACGCACACGTGGATGCTGAATACTGTTATCAGATTTCGATTGTATTTTCGAACGCATACTTTTTAAGAAAATTTCCAATTTCTTTTCGAATGCTTCTGAAGATTCGTGCGCCGGCACTACGTCCGATACTAATGATCCATTTGATACATCACCGTTGTTATTGTCAATTGGTGCAGCGGCATTCGGTGAGTTGGGTAAGTCTGCGTGTTGTTGTTGTTGTTGTAGGTTTGGAAGAGTGGCACTTTTGTCGTTGAGGTAAATATTATCGTTGAGTACGGCAGTCAATGCGTCTGGCGTGGCAGCACGAGTAGTAGTTAGACAAATGGACTGTTCCAAGGTGGCTTGCCGTAAAACTTCTTCCTCTTCCGAAGAGGATTCCCCAGCATATACACGTATAATTAGTTTATTTACCCTTATGTTGGGCAGTGTTGCGGCTGTTAGCAGACGGGAAGGCATGGCGGCCACATCAGACGTTTTATTTTGTGTACTTGTTTCGGTGCCTCTTGCTGCAATTTTGTTTATCACTTTATTTGGCTTAACAATTTTTACTTGCTTTGTTGCCTTTGGAGGTAATGCGGCTGGCGTTTTCGTTACTGGCTGTTTCACTGTCGCTGCTTTGCCGATCGACTGCTTTTTCACCGCACTGCTAAGTGCAGGCGATTGCGCTGTTATTTCTAATGTACTGATTTTGCGCTTCTCACCGACTTTAGCAAGCTTAGACACAAGCTTTAAATTCGCTTTTACTTTCGCGACTGTGTTAGCCGGCCCATCATTTCCATTCAACACACTCTCTGTCGGAACTTCTTTGTTTTCCTTTTCTCCGCTAGCGTTGCTATTTCTCTCTTTGGCTGTTTGTACTTCTTGTACACTCTGCTTCTCCCCACCACACTCACTATCCCCATTTGCCATATTCAATTTCTTTGCACACTGATTCATTTGCTCCACGTGCTCCACCATAGTGGTTGCTCTTTTGAACTTTTTCGGCTGCTTGCCATATTCGTTTTGAACTAGAGGCTTTTTCACCACCAAGCAATTCATATCTTCCGCTGGTTGCTTACTGCAAGTATTCTCAGCGGCACATTGCGCGAGTTCTATTCTGCGTAACGTACGGCCTCCAACAGATGCGTCGCTTTCAAATCGCCTTTTATTGGAGTGTGCGGCCATAGAGTCTTCCAAGCAACTCGACTGAGAACCGAAAATTTGTGACGCACTTTTGGACGCATCAAGCTCCAAACTCTTCAGGCAATCTTCCTGCTGCTGTTGATACTTATTCCTATCAGTCGAATCGTTGGATGAAGTTCTTTCTTCATCAAATTCCTGGCAGCGCGCAAAGGATCTTATTTTTAAACGTGGCAGCGGGACTTCTTCGGGCCAAAACTCGTTCTGTACATTTTCAACAGCTATTGATTTCTTGACTTTTAAACGGCGCACAGCCTCTTTCAAAATACACTCCGTTGGTTTTCGGTTAGTGTCAATGCTATCTGTGGGCAACGAAAGTGATGGGAGGTGAAACGGTGACGGAATCGATGGCGTAATATTCTCATCCATTTCTTTCGAATTCCTACTCGCCGGCGAGTGATTTCGGACAATTTGCGGTGCCTTGACACGCGTTGCTTTATTAGCACCTTGACGTTGAGCTAAGAGTAAAGCGCGTAGAGCTTCTGCCTCTTCCTCATCGCTGTCTTTATCCGATTGTTCCTGTGTGTCATTCTTTGTATTGATCATGATTGCTGATTTCGGTGACGCAACGTCCGTTACGGCCGACCCTTCTTCATTGCAATATTCACTTTTCATAGCTTCTTGTTGTTCTTGTTGTAACGTCGCGAATGGACTCCGGGGTGACTGGCACTCTTTGGATTCATACAGATTCGGGTCATTCAAGCTGCCAGCATCCACCATTACCGAAACTCCGAAACTCTCCCGCAAGTCAGCCGAGGCAGTTGGAGTAAATTGTAATGGTGGCATTACTGCTGACGTATTTAATAACGTTGGCGGCGGTGGAGGTATTGCTGGTAGCGCCATAATCGCTTGCGTCATTTCCACTGGCGTCCCATAATTCATTGCGGGCACAAACAGTTCGTACGAGTTAAGGGCGGTATTCGGATTGGCATAATCGTATGCAATTGGTGGCAGATCCGCGGGTTTTATAGGTGCGTCTGTCGGTAACGGTATGTCATGCATGGAATATAGTTCCAAGCCACTTGCTGCATCGACGACATTAGATCCGCCCGTGTCCTCATGCTCACTATCGCTACTTGCTATATCCATATCAATTGGTTTATTATCATTGTGATTTTCCACCGTTTCCAAGCTTAAATTACTATTTTGTTCATCATCACAGCGAATGGGACTGAGGAGAAGTCGTGGTGAACTAGCTGGACTAATTTCCATATCACCCTCAAGCTCCTCGATTTCCGAATCGGCAACACTGATGGACTCCACAACCAAATCGTGGAAATCCGACGGCGAATAGGCGATCTCAGCATTTCGCTTCTGGCGTGTCACATGCTTCCTCATGTACGCCGATCTTAGTGCAATCAAACGCAGCTCTTGCTCTTCCAGTGATATGGAATTATCGCTGTCAATCTCAACTACGTTTCCTACATCTTCGGATTCCCCTGCGGACTTCTCAAACTTTTGTACTTTGGTTTCCCTTTCTACTACATTTTCTAGGGGGTTGAATTTTTGGGGATTCAGTCGGTCTTTTAATGAGCACCCATTACTCTTTCGGTCCGCTGTACTGCGTCCCAAAGCTATACGCAATTCTTCGCGGCTCAAGGGCAATGTGGTGTCAAAGCTTTCATCTGGACTTTCAATTTCCATTGCAGCTATTGAGTAGTTATCCTGTTCATATGTGCTCATATCGGTGGAGTCCAATGAAATTGTTTCAATGTCATGCTTCTCGTAATAGGGGTTCAACACAACATTTTCTCTGTGGCTATGATGATGATGCCGTTTAGCACCATGATGATGCAGTTGATTCTTGCAACGCTTATGTCGCTGATGTGAGCACCGTGAGCTGCGGCGCGCTTGTGCTTTACATTTTGCCTTTTTATTCTTTTTGTGTTTCCTTTTCTTCGGCGAAGGAAATTCACCAGAGGATATAGAGGAAACATCGGTGGGTACTTGGCCGGCACGTTGTATGGCATTGATGTCATTGTGTTCATTAAATTCATACACGTAAGCTGGAAGGAGAAATGAACGGGAGAGTATATCAAAGAACATATAAATACTTAATAATAATAATATATAATACAATGGCGCTATTATAACTCTGACGAGTTTCATGGCCGAGCTTCTCTCCCAATTCGAGGTGTGCCCCTTTTGTTTTTTTCCCACTAATTGGGTGGACCTACAGTTTTATACCGGCTCCGAACGGCGAATGCATTTTTTGTGAGAAACTTTTTCATGGCAGAAATACTCTCGGAGGGTATGCCGCCCACTGCCGAGAGGTGACCGCTGCTCTTAAAAAACGCAATAATTCTATTTTTACTAATTAGAAAATTTTTTTTTTTTGGTGTTTGCTCGGACTGGGGTTTGAACCCGAGACCTCTGGTATAGCAGGCGAGCACTCTACCCACTGCACCACAGCGGCCACTAATATAAATACTTGGCTTTGGAAAATATGACTGTGGCGCTGGAGTGAGTTCAATTGCTATTCCAGCGAGGAAAACTTGGATATATTCTAAATAGTTATTTGCCTTTTACAGTAATATCAGAGCTGGGCGATAAGGATTGCATGTGCAATCGATTACACGTAGGATTACGATTACATTAATCGAAATTTCAAGTTTTTTACGATTACGATTACAGTAATTGTAATTTCAAGTTTTTGACGATTACGATTACAGTAATCCTTATTTTCTGTAATCTTAAATTACAAAATTTAAGAATTATATGTAAAAAATTATTAAAATTGCTTTTTGATACTAAACGGTGTAGGGAGGAAAATATGCTTGGCTCTGAAAGAAGTGCTAAAAACTACAAATAATTATGTAAAGCTTGCAATTTCACACATATTATATACATTTTGAAATATTTGCGGTTGAGATAGCAGCTTTTAGTGGGCTGGAGACAATGGCCTCATGCATAAAAATCGAGCTGTAGCTCACACTAATTTTCTTCGTAAAATGTGGATTTTGCATGTATAAAAAATATGTATTACAATTGCTAGATTTTACTAAACAAATTACTTAGGTTTATCTCATAACAAAATTAAAAAGTAAAAAAACTCCACTACAACTTTTGAAGATGTAAATGGCCATAACTATGAAAAGCCAATATTAGATGAAGATTTTTTTGACTTCGGCGGTAAATACCTAACTACATATCTATATAACAACTTAATATATATTTTATTTAAAACTCAATATACCGTTAGAAAACACTGATTTACCTGAAGTGCTTCCTGGTAGTGGCTCAAACATTATAGGAGAAGAATTTTTTAAATATTTTAACGATGCTGATGGTAGCCAGGGCTGTTTTAAAAGATATCCTCTGATAAAGAAAGCATCTTTAAGATTCAGCACCCCGCTTACATCGTCAGCACCTGTGGAAAGGCTATTTTCGTTGGCGGGCATTATAAACAGTCCACGACGCCATGCGCTTTACGATGTTTCTTTTGAAAAATTAGTTCTGCTTAAGGCTAATATTGAATATTATTGAATGTAAATTATCCAAACAGCAGTCTTAATTTTGTATCTTTATTATTTCCGCTAATTTTCTCTCTTCTTAATACACATCCCAGTTTTAATTGTTTACTTAATTTGTGAGAAATAAACACATATGTATGTATGTATGTAAAAATTATTATTATTTCTTGGAAAACGATGTTGGGTAAGTATATCAGTGTTTTTTACACATTGTAACCCCAGAAAACGTAATATCAAGTTTTTTACGATTACGATTACAGTAATCGTAATTTTTGTAACGACAATTACGATTACAGTAATCGTAATTTCAAAATTTCTAAGATTACGATTACTGTAATCGTAATCATCTTGTAATCGTAATTCTTATCGCCCAGCTCTGAGTAATATACATACAGGGAATGTTCAGAAACGCAGCATGAAACGCAACATCGACAGTAATTACTTTTGTTGATTGTGATGAGCGACGCTTCATGCAAAATTTACGTTTATGAACGCTCTGCTTGTACTACAAAATCAGGTTGCGCTTCAAACTGAGTTTCTGAGCAAAGCCACATACTTAGGTACATGCATACATAATATCGACGCTTCTCTGCAATACTGTATTCAAATTTAATTCGATATGAGGATTATAGCATAGTTGCCTTCTTGTATGTTATACCTAGGGATGACAACAATAACCGGAAAAACGATTATAATCGGTTAATTTCTTTCGCTTAACGGTTAAAATGTATCGGTTTTTTCCTTTTGATTATTATTTCGATTAACCTTTTTCCTCACAAGTCGAAAATAATCGAAAGGAAATAATCGACATTGAAAATTTCCACCTTTTCATCCGAGTCCGAATTCAGTTACCTACGGTTTTGTGAGTATATCCAAACGATTTGACGATTTTTCCTAATAAATGACAATTTTTTTTTTCATTTATTATATATTTTTTAAAGCAATAATTGTAATCGAAAAACGGTTATAATCGGTTAGTTCCCCACAATTATTCGCGATTAATAATCGAACGCTTTCGATTAGCGTAAAAAGCGGTTAATCGGTTATTTCATTTTTTTTGCCATCCCTAGTCATACCTCGAATCGGGAAATAACGATAGAAAAATATCCACAAAAAAGTTTTTATAAGCCAAGAATTCTGAGAATACTTAAGTTTTAAATATGGATGTATGTATGTACGCTGACGCCCTAGCAGAACTTGGAGCGAGATATCTCCAAGCGGTGAGTAGAAGAGTACTCTATTTGACATCCTTTCTGAACAAGATCAAATTTTTTTTTTTTTTTTTAATTTTGTTTTATTTTGTTTGTGTTTATTACTATCCTTTGTATAATGTTAAAAGCGAATATAAGCGAGTATACAAATTATATATATATATATAGGTGGCCGCTGTGGTGCAGTGGGTAGAGTGCTCGCCTGCTATGCCAGAGGTCTCGGGTTCAAACCACGGCCCGAGCCAAACAAATTTTTCTAATTAGTAAAAATCCAATTATTGGGTTTTTTAAGAGCAGCGGTCACCTCTCGGCAGTGGGCGGCATACCCTCCGAGAGTATTTCTGCCATGAAAAAGCTTCTCACATAAAATGCATTCGCCGTTCGGAGCCGGCATAAAACAGTAGGTCCACCCAATTAGTAGGAAAAACAAAAAGGAGCACACCTCGAATTGGGAGAGAAGCTCGGCCATAAAACTCGTCAGAGTTATAATAGCGCCATTGTATTATTATTATACAAATTATACACAAAAGTATAGAGAGTAATGGAGTACTGACAAGGGGGTACTCCAGAATTCCACTGGGGTACGCCGATGACAATGACACCATTGACACGCTGTATTTTCTGCCTTCTCGAAGCTGGATAAAAAGGCTAAGTAAATGGGTTTGGCGGTTAACATGGGCCAGACGACAAAGTACATCCTGTCATCACACAAAGAAACAGCGCATCTTGACAATTTCCTTTTCTAAAATTCAGTAGACTTTTCTAAAATTTAAATTTTCCCTTTCTAGCGTCCAGTTTACGATTCTGAAATCCAATTTCTCATTTTTAATTCCAATTGACAATTCTAAAATCCAGTTGATGTTTTCTAAAATCCACCTGGAAATGGTGTAGATGGTTTTCGATGATTTCCCAATTTATCGGACTCGATCATCACTAGGAAATTGCTACGCGCATAAAGTATCATATATCATACTAGCTGACCCGCCAGACGTTGTTCTGCCTAAAATTTATTCCTATAAAGCCTAAAGGAAAATTCCTAGATTACCGTGTTGCCGTATCCCTATCCCTATCCCTATCCTTATACCTATCCCTATCCCTAATCCCTATCCCTATCCCTATCTCTATCCCTAATCCCTATCCCTATCCCTATCCTTATACCTATCCCTATCCCTAATCCCTATCCCTATCTCTATCTCTATCCCTATCCGTATCCCTATCCCTATCCGTATCCCTATCCCTATCCCAATCCCTATTCCTATCCCTATCCCTAATCCCTAATCCCTATCCATATACCTATCCCTATCGCTAACCCTATTCCTATTCCTATCCCTATCCCTAATCCCTGATCCCTGATCCCTTATCCCGAATCCCTAATCGCTAATCCCTCTCCATATACCTATCCCTATCCCTGTCCCTATCCCTACCCCTATTCCTATCCCTATGCCTGTCCCTATCCATATACCTATCCATATCTCTAGCCCTATCCCTATGCGTATTCTATCCCTCCAGACTTTCTAGGGTCACCCCTGGTCCACATTTTGGTCGATATCTCGGAAAACGGGTCGCATAGGGTCTTGAAAAGCACCTCGTTTTTAAATACTCACCAACACCTTTTATTTGATACCCATTTTGTAGAAAACCCGTTTGGCGTCACACCTGGTTCATATTTCAGGAAATACCTCGAATACGGGGTCTTATATGGGACCAATAACTACACCTTGTTGAAGCACTCGTCAACACCTTTCATTTGATACCCATATCGTACGAACCCGTTATAGGGTTACCCTGGTCCACATTTTGTGGGATATCTCCAAAACCTTCCCGGATTCTTATACTTTTTTTGGCCATAAACCATGTCGGGCTCAATCGAAAACTACGTGCAAAATTTCATTTAATTCAGTCCAGCCGTTCTGGAGTTAAGTCATCAGGGAGGAAAATGCGACTTATTTTTATATAATAGATATTGTTTCTAATTGGTGTTTTTATGTACAGATACCTTTTCTGCTCACATATGGGAACAAAATTAAGAAGTAAGATATAGTTTTAGGGCCGTTTACTCAAGCTCCGGTTAAGCACTTAACCACAGATTTTTGTCCGGTTAAGCAATTTATTTGACAGCTCACCATACAATTTACGTCAAACTAACCAGCGATTAAATTAATCAGATGTTGAGTAAACGGCCCTTATTAAAGATATAAATTAGCTCTTACATCCAAACAGTATTTTACAAAAGTATTTTTAAAAATCAAATATTTGCGATTAAGACTATGCTTTCAGAATTCTTTTTTTTTTTAAATTGCCGTGACAGTACAAACCATACCGACTGGAGCCACGTACATACATATGTTTTGTTATTTGTTGCGCAAGATGCGCACGAGTTCAGCTAGTTTGCACATATTTGTAAAGAAAAACAGATTGATTTTTTACACTTCACCCCACAAAAGAAACAAATTCAAACTTTATTAGTACACACAAGGAATGCAAAAGGAATTGGAAAGGAAATGCAGTACTTAGCAAGTCTCATATATACAAGATGTCGTCGTGCATTATATGCACATTAGCGTGGTTCTTAAAGTCCAATTAGCGATTTTCTCCGGTCTCATCCCCTACATCGGTAACGGCAGGGCAGGGTTGCGTGATTTTAATTTGACTGAATCACTAATCAAAAATATTTTCTGATTCTTGATTTAAAATATTTTCAAATCAAAGATAATTTTTATTTGTGATTTGCTTCAAAAAAGAATCAGAAATACCCTTTGATTCGTGATTCAAACTATTTTCAAATCAAAGATAAAATTGATTTGTGATTCATTTCTCAAAAGAATCAAAAATCTTTTTTGATTCTTGATTCAAACCAGGGCTGCACATTAACGTTATTTTTTATCAATAACCGAAAAAATATTTTGTTTTCAATTCAACTTTGAAAAATTTTAACGTTAAGTGCTGAACAAAAAAATACTGTTTTGATAATTATCAAAAAAAATTATGAAAAAAAATTTCGTTTTGTTGATTATCAAAAAACAAATACTTATTGAAAAAATTTTGTGTCGGTAGCCAACAAAAAAAAGTATCAAAAAAAATAACGTTAATAAAAATTCAAAGTAAAATGAAGCCGTAAGCCCGAAACAAATTTTTATTATTATTTTGTTTTTGATAATCAACGAAACAAAATAATTTTGATAATTTTTTTTGATAATCAACGAAACGAAATAATTTCAATAATTTTTATTTGATATTCAACAAAACAAAATTTTTTTGTTAAGTTTTATTTGATATTCAACAAAACAAAATATTTTTGTTGATATCGTTGTGCAGCCTTGATTCAAACTTGATTTCGAATCAAGATTCTTAATAAATTTTTAATTCGAATCAAATTTTTGATTCGAATAAAATTTTTGATTCGAATCAAAAAATTATTTTGAATCAAAACTTTATTTCAAATAATGTGCCTATGCACATACATACATACGTATGTATGTATGTACGTACGGCGTAGCACAAACGTAAATACGACAATCAGAAATATCCCTGCAAAAAATGCGATTAATCCGGGACGTGTCCGGGATCAACCGCAAGGGAGCATGAGACTAATACAATTTTACATCCCTTTATATGGAGTGAATTGATCGCATTTGTTCGAGCATGTCCTATGAAGAGACTAATTGTTCAACTTGTATACCCGAACGGGTACCGATGTAGATTAATCACTAACATACCGAACGGGTACAAATGTAGATCAATCGCTTTCATCCCAAACGGGTACGAATGTAGATCAATCGCTTTCATCCCGAACGGGTACGAATGTAGATTAATCGCTTTCATCCCCAACGGGTACAAATCTAGATCAATCACTTTCAGCACGAACGGGTACAAATGTAGATTTTTCCTTAAAAAATTGTAAATGTTCAAGCATATTTAAATAAAGATTATATAATGTTTTACTTTTGTAAAAAAATCTCAATAAATAAATTAAAAAAATTGTATGTTTTGAGTATGCATTATATGAACGTAATGTAAAGGATTTTTTCATAGGAAATTTTAGGCAACATTTTGTTAAAATTATTATTAAAAAAGGGTGTTCAATTCGTTTTACCGGTTGTTCTATAATTTGCATATTTTTGTAAAATGTCTACATTTTAGGAATCTATTTTTACCCGTTCGGAATGAAAGCGATTAATCTACATTTATACCCGTTCGGGATGAAAGCGATTAATCTACATTTATACCCGTTAGGGTACAATTGGTCTACAATTAGTCTACATTTATACCCGTTCGGGAACAATTGGTTTACAATTAGTCTACATTTATACCTGTACGGGTACAATCGGGGACGAATTGTGGACCGATTGTTCTCGAAAGAGATCAATCGAGGACAAATCTCTTTCGGGATTGATCGCACATTTTTTTGCAGGGATGTATATATTGACGCTTCCAAACAAAACTGTACTAAGTCTGAAAACTGTGTTTTGCAGGAGAAGCTCTCAAAGTTTAAACTCGATATGAAACTGCAGTTGTATGCTAAGTACATTTTCAGTTGTAACTTCTGTTTGGATTGAACGATCAACACCAAAACTCCACAGTATCAAAGTTAGGGTACGCTTTATATAAAACCGTAAGAAAAAATAAAAACTTGCTACGTTGTTTTTCATGGCAAGCTCTCAAAGTTTTTATTCTGAAAAAATCACGTGTTGTATTATACCCAATAAACACAAAAGCGAGGATGATATCGTGGCGAATTCGAGAAGAATTTGCGGTGGTGAATGTAATTTTTCGGACTCGTATCGAGTTCGAGATGGACTCGAGAAAGATCAATTATCGCAATAGCATTTATTAATTTTATTAAATCTTGCTTTACACGAAGAAATTCCCTGTTGGGCTTTAATTTACCATTTAAAACTGTACTCAAGAGATTGAAAAGCTCAGATGATATCGTGGCGAATTCGAGGTGGATTCGCAGAAGAAGATTTTCTAGAATGTATTCGCCAATGGGCATAAATCTCGAATCGCCAACGATCCGAGAATATAAAAATGCGCGAATCGCTAATGAGGGGTGACTCGCCTGGGAATTCGGATTCGCCGATCTATCGTCGCGAACTATCGCCGCGATAATATAATCAGAGAAGCGAATTCGTCTCGAATTCGAGGCGAATCCGTTGTGTTTATTGGGTATGTACACTTTTGCTTATAACTTTTGATTGGATTGTCCGATTGATACCAAAATTAGACAGCATCTAAATTAAGAACCGCTCTACTTGAAAACGCCAAAAACGGGAAAATGTACTAAGTCGACTTAGTACAGTATTGTTTGGAAGCGTCGATATGTACATACATACATACACATGTACTGTTATTGGACTTTTGATGCATTTTATACATTTTTGTGTTTTAAGTTACCGAGAATGTACTTGAATTATTCTGATATGCTACAGTATTTTTGATTCTAAATAAATTTTTGATTCGAATCGAAAATATATTTTGAATCAAGATTCGTAATAAATTTTCGATTCGAATCAAAGATATTTTTTGAGTCAAGAATCAAAAAAGATTTTTGATTCTTTTGAGAAATGAATCACAAATCAAATTTATCTTTGATTTGAAAATGGTTTGAATCACGAATCAAAGGGTATTTTTGATTCTTTTGAGAAATGAATCACAAATCAAATTTATCTTTGATTTGAAAATGGTTTGAACCACGAATCAAAGGGTATTTTTGATTCTTTTGAGAAATGAATCACAAATAAAAATTATCTTTGATTTGAAAATAGTTTGAATCACGAATCGAGTTGATTCTTTATTTGAAAGTTGATTTGAAATCAAAATTGATTCGAATCACGCAACGCTGCGGCAGGCTCAAAGATACCACATATAAATTTTGGTCCCGATCGGAGGTTGATAAAAAATCTCGCAAAGGGGTCAAAGTTCAGATAACCATAGATAACTCAAGGAAAATTTTGAATTCTAGCCCTGAAAGAGAATTCTGTCGAGTGAGGGCTGTCTTTTTTCAACCAGTTATACACCAAAATAAAGGTATTTTCAAAAAAAAAAGAGATATTTATATTTCGAAAACTATGGGCCGGCGTTATGTATCAACTTCTGATATAGGATTGGAGAGCGGTGCCACACCTCCTATAAAACGGGTTTTGCCCCCTCCTGGTTCGGAAAAGCAAAGCGGGACCAAAACCGATACTGCTGTACTCATTGATACCGTATATAAATGTTTGTCCCGATCGGAAACGGTTAAGGGGTGTCGCAATGGTGTCAAAGTTCAGATAACCTTATGCGACCTCTGTGGGATACCCCTTAACCGTCTCGACCAGAGCAAAATTTACATTTGGTATCTTCGGGTACAAGACTATCGATTTTGGCCATTAAAAAATTTATTTTTTTGGTCTTTATATGATAATCTGAACTTTGACCCCTTTGCGACATTCCTTAACTGCTTCCGATCGGGAAAAAATTGTATGTGGTATCTTTGGCTATATTAGCATCGACCTAGGGGGTGAGGTTGAGGAAATATGCTATAAATATGACTCCATACGTATTGGGACCACCCTAATGTACATACCCACTTATGTATGTATGTATATATGTATGTAGGTACATATCCTACGATTTCTGGAAAGTACAATAAACTTAGCACAATAAATTTAAACGCTAGAATCAATTTTATTATAAAAAATACATAGCTTACCATTTCTGCCCAAATAACAGTCTTTAAATCCTCTATGCTTTTCATAAATTGCATTTTGTTCCTCCAATTCACAAATTCTTTTACGTAGTCCATCTTCTTCTGAATCGATTTCTCCCTCTTCACGACCACTCGACATATTCTACAGTTACCTTAAATAACTTTATTGAACAATTTTCATGCGGTTGCCTTTATTTAAATGCAATATTCTACCAAAAGTTTTACCAAAGATTAAAAAAATCCAATCTGCATATACATATTAGGCATGGGTAACCATAGTGTATAGTAGTGATGAGCGATATATCGCAAACGTTGATTTTTTCACTGTGAATAAAAAATCACAAATCGCAATGTCCGTGTCCAAACACAGCAACTCTGCCGCGAAATTATCCAACGATTCTCTTTTGTGCCGCTGTTCTGTCTTCCATTTGTCCAAACACATCAACTCGTCGCTGGCCAACTTTTGTTCATTATGTTTCGTTCTGGCATTCTTCGAACGCTCTGATTGGTCACTGGCGATAAGAATTGCTGCACAAAGCGTGTTGTCCGAGCACCGACGACTTGGTGCCCCCCTCCTTTCCTCGTCGCCCTCTCACCATCAAACGAACAAAAGCAGCGGGTTGCTCAACTTCGTGTCTCCGTGTTTGGACGTCGACAATTGCGATCACTTTTTCAAAATAGCAGTTCACTACTTATTGGGTGAGTTTCTAAGACTGAGCTGTTGTGCAACTGTTGAGTGTTTGTCTTAGGCACTCTGCACACGAGGCGTATCGTCATAGACGCGTACCAGACATTTCATGTAGCGTCGATTTCCCTACGCCTCAAGATCTGCACACGAAGTGACATGAAACTTCGCTGCACAAAACAAACAAACAAATTAATAATACGGTATTTGCTTTAAATTTCAAAGCTTTAAGTAGAAAAGATTAAAAAATTTTCGAAGTCTTCCATTTTCTTTCATTATACACTCATTTTTTCCAATTTTTTACACAAATTGTACTGCTTTCATAAATTCCACCAAGTGGAAAAATGTAAACAAACATCTTTCTTCTTCCTGTTTTCTAAGCGTAGTACGCCTAGCTACCAGCACTGCTTTACGCCAAGCGACATGTAGCCAGCATACTTTGACGAATGTATGAAGCTGACGACTCGTGTGCAGCCTTCAATTGAAATATACGTGCGCGACATCAAAGCGTACAGCTTTCGTCTGTAGTATCTAATACGCGTCTAACGCAGTACGCTCCGTGTGCAGAGTGCCTTAGAAACGCACTGTTGAGTAATTCCGCTCAGCTCAACAGTTGGCAACTTTTCGCCATTTTTTGCATCACAAATTTTCTTCGCTACTTGAGCTCAACATGTTGCATAGATAACTAGATACGAAACTCTTCATTTCGTGAGAGCGCTGTCAAAATGCGCATTTTTTATAACATTTTTCATTAGTGCCACTCTGTTCGAAAACTGAAAATGGGTATTTTAGATATTATTTCTAGGAATTTTTCGGCTTCCTTATGTTATTGAAGAGTATAGCAATAATAAAATTTTGTTTATACCAAATTAAGATAAGGATATAACCACAAAAGTGATACACAGGATAGTATGATTTTCCCACATTCCGAATATTCCTGTTCGAAACCCAATCTCAGACAAATCAAGAATAACGCACAAAAAGTGGTGAACGATAATACATGTAGTTGGGTGGTATTTTTAAGAAATATTTTATTCTATTTTGCAATTCTATTAAAATGTGAATATATTAAAACTGAAATATAATAATTTTTAACCGGATATATATATAAATCTACAGAAGAATCGCTGCCCGCGTTCCATCTCATTAACATATTTTTTATAATTTTAACTGAAACACAATTTTTTCCAGTTGAAACAGTAAACTTTACTGCATATTACACACAAGCAATACAATTACCTCTGTATTTTTTATAATTCCTTATTATTTCAACAAAATTGGGCACATAAAACAAAACATCAAAATCCACCGAAAGTGACAATTTATTTTGGCGCGTTTTCCCTTCTGGCACCTGCAATTTGCACAAACAGTTGATCGGCCGGGTTTTATGTTGTGTTGATGCTGGCAACAAAGCCACATTAGACCCGTGGGAAAATCATAAAAGTGAGAGAGTAAAAAAGAGTTTCGTATCAAGTCATCTTTGACATGTTGTGTAAAGCCAAACAGCTGATAAATTCATCAAACCGTTTCTAAGACGTAGTTGTTTAACTCAACTGCTACACAACTGTTGGCAACTGTTCAGCTCAACAGTTGCGGAGCAGCTTTTTCTTAGAAACTCACCCATTGACAACTGCTATCGATCTAGCAAGTAAGCAGTTCACCTATGTGAATCGCAAAAGCATTATAAATTTCTTTTTGTTTACACTTTTGAGCAGACCACATACGTACATATATAGAAATATAAAAAAAAAAAATTATTGAATTTACAATTTGTCTTTGAAAAATATTTACAAACAGCGATATTACTGCGGAATGCGTTGTTATTGCTATCATTTTGTTAACATAAAATTAAGACAGGTTATATCGCTCAGAAAACGCAAAATTAATCTCTACCGGTAACTGATGATTTTATACCAGTCCAAGGCTAATTTATGGAAGGTTAACCTACTAAACAGCTGATTGCAAACTTTTTTCTATTTTTTTTATTCATATTGTGATGCTTATGTCAAACTTATGTCAATTTTGATCTTGACGCAATATGTTTTCTACAATGGCGGGCTATGATTTTGAGAGAAACATCACAGAATACACAAACAATTTACATGGAGTGTGTATGTATGTATGTAAGAATATCTTACTGCAAAAACCTTCTATAATTGAACCATGTACCAGTCCATGCAGTCGCAATAGCAGTTTAAAATCACAGTGATTTAAAAATAGCAATCACCGAAATCACAGATATCGAAAAATCGCAGTTTCGCTCATCTCTAGTGTATAGCACATAGTTGCCGAGTTCCCGTGGCAGTGATCTAGATCGGGATAAGAAGTTTGCATGCAAATGCAACAAGAATTTTGTGATCCTGGTGTTTATCTGTATCAATTTCGGATCCGTATAGATTGTAATAGATTTTTTTGATCCATATAAATACCAGGATCACCAAATTGTTGTTGCATTTGCTTGCAAAATTTGTATCCGGATCTGGATCACTGCCACGGGAACTCGCCTAGTGTATAGCATAGGCTCTGGAATGCGTAGTCGAAATTCGATAAAAAAAAGACGATATGTCATCGGCAAATTTCAAAATCGGGGACAGATTGGAATGGCGGCGACTTCCGGGGGTACAGATTGGTATGGAGGCCGGATGTGGTTGTTGTAAGAAAAGGGACCATAATGACATGGTCGTAGCAATCAAGACAGAACGCAATTCCGGAATTGGGAATTGAAAAAACCAATTCATAATTCCGAAAAGAAATTAAGGCTGAGTTCCTAAAACGCGATTCCCGGAGAGAGCGTAAACGCCAGCTATTCCACGAATAACATGTGCAAGAATGTAAAATCAACAACCTACAAAACAGAAAGAAGAAGAGCAACTTATATTGCATTCACGATCGTCATTGGGCCATAACAACAACTTCAAAATCAGCTGAGCACAGCTGTTCGACCTGTTTGACACACATCTCAGAGTCAAGTCACTGTTCTCCATACACAATCAAGAATCGAAAAATCTAATTTCAGAGCGTATTTTTTTTTTTTTTTTTTGTTGGAAAATAGATATAAAAAAGGGAATCTCCAATTAATTCATATTACGCTCGGTAGCCGTTGGATTTTCGTCGCTATCTGTACAGTTTTTGTTAGTTTCTGTTTGAATTCGATAATTGGAGTTTTTGTTCTTTGGACCTTTTTCTGACTTAGCGCATAAATACATATATGTATATTGGATTGTTACCTTATATTTTTTCGTTTTTATGAATAAAATTGTATAAGATAAAATTTCAATGTAGGTTTTCAATGCAAATTGACTTAAATTTTAAGGTTTTATTGAAATAAAAAAACGTCCAGGGATTAGAATTTTTCAGAAATTAGAATCACCCTAAAAACAAAGTGGTTCTAATTTGTGAGCGTCTACTGTATTTAAAAAAATATTTTTTTGGAAATTTGAATTTAAATTACTGAAATAAATAATGAAACTCAAATGGCGGGAGAGCTATGTATTCCATGTTATAAGGAGAAGCCAGTGCGCAGTATAATTTTTCTTCCGGACTTCTTCTTTCCCCTTACGGCCAAAGCAGAAGCTTACAAGAGGCAAATTTAAAATTTGTATTTCCATATATTTTTTATTTTAAATATAATTTATTTTATAGTTGTCAAATTGAAAAATTTGTCAGAAAAGCTGCCGAATGTCAAAAAACCTACCGAAATGCAAGCTGGCCGTTGGTTTTTAACCGCCTAGATGGTATTTTGTTTGGTTTTTTCAATATAGTGTGCACGCTTGTACCAACGCAAAACGACAGTGATGAGTATTCAACAAAGAATGATCAATGATCATTTAGCAGTGAAACAAATTTACTGCAGGGTATATGTATATATATGTATACATACACAAATGTCACTTTTCAGTTCTGCCAAATCAAAAAAGCACTGTGCTGCCAAATCAGCACGGAAAAAACAAATCGAACAGGGCGGATCAGAAATTGAACCAGCAATTTATCTGGTTTAATCGAGCTGAAATCTTTGTTGTTGCATTTACATGCAAAAATTTTTATCTGGGTTAGGATCACCGAATGTGAAACACGGCTAATTTATACAGATCGGAAGTTGATCCAGGAAAATACCAGGGCCCTCACTCTGTAGTTCGATTCGAAAGCGAAATTCGATTCGAAAGTACATTCGTACTGTTCAGAATATATGGAATAGAATTCGAAAACGAATCGAACTACAGAGTGAGGGCCCAGGATTACAAAATTGTTGTTGCATTTGCTTGTAAAATTTTTATCTCGATCTGGATCACTGCCACGGGAACTCAGCTAAACTCCCTCAAAAACAATTTTATTGACATTCAAACTCAAACTAAATGAAAATAATAAGGTTGTTCTCTCTCTGTGATTTTGGCCTGGCAAATTTGCCGAGATGACATAAGTGTGATAAATTTGCCGAGCAGAACAACAAAATACACGTCTTGTCAAATTTGGAGCTTCGGCAAATTTCTCATACCCCAACCCGTGATATTTGATATCATGAGAAAAATTAAGGGCCTTTTCACATTACTCGGTACGACATCGGATCGACATTTTTTGCTCGGTATTTTCAGCTTACCGAAACGATTCCGCGTTGCTGTGTTTTTCACACTTGTGGGAATACTTTCGGTGCGTAATCGGCAGAAAATAGGAAACAAACATCGAAATTTGCAAAACAAAATTTTTAACTTCAACAAATCACTCAATAATAAAAATAATGTCTTCTAGCGAAGACGAAGACATTATAACTTGCTACATTTATTACCGAAACGAGTTTTTTACTGACTTTGTTCTTCTTCTTTTATAACGCCGCAAAAATGTATGCAGTAATTCCTCAAATTTTACTGACCGGTCTTACCGCGTTGCGGTATACCGAAATTAATCCGCTCCGATTTCATGTATGCAACACTAATGTGAAAGTGCCAATTGAAATACATGTGGTCAGTAAGGTTTCGGTATACTTTCGGTAAAAACCAAAAATGTCGATCCGATACCGCACCGAGTAATGTGAAAGCGCTCTTATACTATCCTAGATCTGCCTTGGACATGTGATTGAAGTACTAACGAAAACTCATAAAGTGAAGTTTTGGACAAACAGGAGGCAATTTCAAAGGAATTTGGCCATTATTATTAGATCGTGAATGTATTTCTAGCTTCTGGAAAATGCTTAGGGCCGGTTTCACCATCTCCGGTTAATTTAATCGTTGGTTAGTTTGACTTTTAGCCGATTGATTTCGCCCTTTTGTTCATATATGCTTTTGCTAGAAGTTAGAGCGCCTTCACATTACTCGGTGCGGTATCGGATCGACATTTTTGGTTTTTACCGAAAGTATACCGAAACCTTATCGACCACATGTATTTCAATTGGCACTTTCACATTAGTGTTGCATACATGAAATCGGAGCGGATTAATTTCGGTATACCGCAACGCGGTAAGACCGGTCAGTAAAATTTGAGGAATTACTGCAGACATTTTTGCGGCGTAATAAAAGAAATGGAACAAAGTCAGTAAAAACTCGTTTCGGCTATAAATGTAGCAAGTTATAATGAGAGAGACATTTTGCTCTTTCACATCCTCTCTTTCGGAGATTGATTCCAACACTTCCCTACTATACACGAACTCCCTTATTTGCACCATGGTAGAATTATAATGGTGGAATCAAATGAAATTATGCTTCTTACTTATTAATCAGCTGATGGTCAAATGTGCCAAATTTTCAGCCATTATTGTTTTGCTTTATGTCTTCTATACATATTTCTGAGAAAAGTAGTGAAATCGCGTATGCAACTAGTTTTTCTGAGGCTATAATTATATTATTATACACTTTGTGTGATTTCTGTGTTGATAATTATACAATTATTTTTCATTATTTCAAGCGGTGAACGCTTGTCAGCCATTTTGAAGAAACTTTTAGAGCCGATTCATGAATTGCACGAATTTCAATAAGTAAACAAAACAAAGAAAAACACGTGTTTTTGCATTTGACAGATCAGTACATAACAGTAAATTTTGTTGTTGCCCATTTACCACCACCATATACATATAATTTCACCATAAGGTTGTTCTCTGTGTCTAATATTTTTGCCGATATCATGATATCTTGAGAAATTTGCCACACAGAGAGAGAAAATAAAATTCTAACTGACTTCATTGTGAACTAGCATGTTAGTCATATTCTTTCCACTCTTTATACAACTGTTGTCGCTTTGCTTTGCTTGCTTCAATTTCGAATTAATTAATTTTTTATCTGAATAAAATAAAATACTTAAAAAAAAAAAGAAATAGAAACATAAATTCAAACTCACTTCTCATAGAAGACCATTGTGAATGTAATAACATGGTTGCATTTCCCGTGATATTTTTCTCATGATATCACATATCACGGGTTGGGGTATGAGAAATTTGCCGAAGCTCCAAATTTGACAAGACGTGTATTTTGTTGTTAGAGCGCTTTCACATTACTCGGTGCGGTATCGGATCGACATTTTTGGTTTTTACCGAAAGTATACCGAAACCTTACCGACCACATGTATTTCAATTGGCACTTTCACATTAGTGTTGCATACATGAAATCGGAGCGGATTAATTTCGGTATACCGCAACGCGGTAAGACCGGTCAGTAAAATTTGAGGAATTACTGCATACATTTTTGCGGCCTAATAAAAGAAGAAGAACAAAGTCAGTAAAAAACTAGTTTCGGTTATAAATGTAGCAAGTTATAATGTCTTCGTCTTCGCTAGAAGACATTATTGTTATTATTGAGTGATTTGTTGAAGTTAAAAATTTTGTTTTGCAAATTTCGATATTTTTTTTTTTCTATTTTCTGCCGATTTCGCACCGAAAGTATTCCGACAAGTGTGAAAAACACAGCAACGCGGAATCGTTTCGGTAAGCTGAAAATACCGAGCAAAAAATGTCGATCCGATGTCGTACCGAGTAATGTGAAAAGGCCCTTAGCCGTGTTTTTATTCAAGCGCATATACATCTGCGCTTAAATTTTGTATGGACAAATAAGCGCGGATAGAGATGTGCGCTTAGAAATCCATACAAAATTTAAGCGCAGATGTATATGCGCTTGAATAAAAACACGGCTGTTGTGCTCGGCAAATTTATCACACTTATGTCATCTCGGCAAATTTGTCACAGAGAGAGAACAACCTTCATGTATTTGCACAGGCTGCTTACCTACAGATGGCGCACAGCGGAAGCACAAATGACATTTTGATTCGTCAAGTTACTGCTCAGAAGAAAAAAGCAATTTCCGGTCCTTTCTACAAAGTTTGTTGAACGAAAATGCAGCAAAAAGTAATATATTGGAAATTGTTTTATGAAATCGCTAAATAAAATTACTTGTTTTCATTTTAGCGCAGAGAACCCGTGCACGCTGTGCAGGTCTTCGGACGCAAGGTAATTTAAATAAGGAAATGTGAAAATTCAATCGGCTTTGTACACACGTGCCGTTTACTAGTGTCATTCCTTAACTACAATACATATATGTATGTATTAATGTATGTATGCTTATAAATTGTAGAAAACTGCCACTGCTGTTGCTTATTGCAAGCGAGGACGTGGTCTTTTGAGGGTCAATGGACGTCCTTTGGAACAAATCGAACCAAAAGTGCTGCAATACAAATTACAAGAGCCCCTTTTGCTGTTGGGCAAGGTGAGTTGTTTATGAAGGTACATACATACATATTTATTGTGACTACGTTTTCCTGTGATGATCACAACTTATCCCGAAATTGAAAATACGTATAATGAAAAAAGTTTTATTACTGATCTATTATAAAAATAATATTTTATATTGACTTGCGAATTATTTGATAACAAATTTTTTTTACAGGAAAAATTCGCCGGTGTAGATATCCGTGTGCGCGTTAGTGGCGGTGGTCATGTGGCGCAAATCTATGCTATACGTCAGGCAATTTCCAAGGCCTTGATCGCTTTTTACCAAAAATGTAAGTATAAACAGGGTTAATAAAATCATAAATTCAAAGATAATAAAATGGTTAACCCGGTTATTACCAGATTCTTGTTTGGAACTGCAGATTCCTCTCGAGAGATGAAAACACGGGATATCAATAAAATCATGCAAATACCAATCAAATCTTGTTTCTATACCAGATTTGAGTGATGTGTGATGTACATAGTTAGAACATTACTTGTTCATGTTTTGAACTTAAAATGCCGGTTAATACCAGATTTTCGCTAGGATTTTTTAATTCCTCCCGAAAGATGAGAACACGGCAAAGTAAATTAAATCAAGCATATACCAATCACATAATGTACCATATAAGGTTTATGTGAGTGATGCTAGACTTACATACATCAGATAAGGACATTTTGCAGCTGATGGTTTTACCAGAAGCTCTTTTAGTTATCCTTGTTAAAATTGTTTGTCTAATTCAAGCTAATGAATATTCCCTCCTCATTTTCAGACGTTGATGAAGCCTCCAAGAAGGAAATCAAGGATATCCTGATTCAATACGACAGAACTCTTTTGGTCGGTGATCCACGTCGTTGTGAGCCAAAGAAATTCGGTGGTCCAGGAGCTCGTGCTCGCTACCAGAAATCATATCGTTAAGCTTTTGGCTTACGGCATGCTTTTACTTATTTCTAAGGCATTATAAGAAAATACATGAAAAGATAAAGATTTTTTATTTGTAAAAGTGTAATCGTAGCAAGTCTTATTTACGCTAGGAAGTGGGCGAAGTCATTATATTTGCAGGATATTTTAGGAACACGCTTCTGGTTAACTTGTTTATTCCGCGTACCCCTTTTAACTTTAACCCGCCGTTACTCGCGCACTTATTTTAGGACGTCGTTACTCGCGGGGTGTCATATACACCCCAAGCTAAAATGTATTATTTCTTGGAATTGTGAAAACTTACGGATCGATAACTAATACATGTTTTATATAAGGTCACGAAAATACGAATTAATATGTTTTTAATAAATAAGGATTGATTTTTATTGAACAATTTTAGACATAAAACAAGGTACAAAGAATTAACCCTTAAATGCATGGCGTACCATATTTGGTACGAGAATGGCTATGTTCAGAAACGCAGCATGAAACATAACAGCGGCAGTAATTATTTTTTTGATGATTGTGATGAGCGACGCTTCATGCAAAATTGACGTTTATGAACGCTCTGCTTCTACTACAAAATCAGGTTGCGCTGCAAACTGAGTTTCTGAACAGAGCCCATTTATTTCTTAATATATCGGACAAATTAATATGTATAACATAGCAGGATAATTTAAGTTGGAGCTACAAAATCTAGCTTTTATTTGAATAGTGTCGAAGCTTGCTGAGTTTCATATTCAGTTGACAGGGGGCAGTTCAATTGGTCAAACCAAAATTTTGAGAAATATTCTAAACGTGATATTCATTCGTCAATAAAACCTAGTTTATTTTATTTTATGGTATATAAATATTACAGATGAGTATATTGGTCCTTTTTATATACATATAAAGTAAATTGTGATTAAATACGATCGTTTCTTATTTTTTGTTGCCTTTTTGCGTATGTACCATATATGGTACTTCATGCATCTAAGCCAAATATTTTACCCAGCACTTGCGGTTTTACATGTAATTTGTGTGCGGATATGGATCACATAATGATTGAAGGAAAGAGGCATAATACATAGAATGCAGAAAGTGTGCTATCTAATGATTTTGAGGTATGTAGATATACCCAAATATAGAAATGGGTCCATTTATAAAGGGTAATTCACGCATGAATTAGATGAACTAATAAATGAAACACCAAAACCGCTTCATATTAGAAATCAAGCCGGAAACGAGTATGCACTATTGCAGGGATGGGCGCCGCAAGGCACATAAACGCAGCAGAGGGGCGATCATGGGCTTTCGTGGGCACTGCATAATTTCCGGGGAAAGGGGAGCTAAGGCGATATCGAAGTTGATGTACACTCCGCCTTAAGTGATGTTCATCGCACAGCGCGTACGGAAACACTAGGGGCATTTCAGTTATTACATCTGGGTCTGGGTTAAGATAAATTTTTACTGAAACAATCCGGCTCATAATGAAAATTGGCTGCACTTGCAAAGAACTAAAAAGAAGAAGAAACATATACAACATATACCCAGCAGTAAAAATCTGAAATGAATCCTTTATGAATCACTGATGAAATTCATCATGAGGAGGCATCAGTGAATGCTTTCATATAAAGGCTGCTGAATTTTTTCAAATAAATGGTTTGCTTTCCTCATGCCTATATGACTCCGTTCGGAGCCGGCATAAACTGTCCAATTGTAGGAAAAACAAAAGGAGCACACCTCGAATTGGGAGAGAAGCTCGACCATAAAACTCGTCAGAGTTATAATAGCGCAAAAACAATTATTCTGTACGTTGAAAAGAGACAAATACTCCCTCAAAAACAATTTGATTGACTTTAAACTTCAAACTAAATGAAAATAACTATTTCAAAAATTATTTTTTTGGAAATTTGAATTTAAATTACTGAAATAAATTATGAAACTCAAATGGCGGGATAGTTATGTATTCCATGTTATAAGGAGAAGCCAGTGCGCAGTATAATTTTTTTTCCGGACTTCTTCTTTCCCCTTACGGCCAAAGCAGAAGCTTACAAGAGGCAAATTTGAAATTTGTATTTCCATATATTTTTTATTTTAAATATAATTTGTTTTATAGTTCTCAAATTGAAAACTTTGTCAGAAAAGCTGCCGAATGTCAAAAAACCTACCGAAATACAAGCTGGCTCGTTGGTTTTTAACCGCCTAGATGGTATTTCGTTTGGTTTTTTCAATATAGCTTGCTCGCTTGCACCAACGCAAACGATAGTGATGAATATTCAACAAAGAATCATCAATGGTCATTTTGCAGTGAAACAAATTTACTGTAGGGTATATGTATATATATGTATACATACGCAAATGTCACTTTTCAGTTCTGCCAAATCAAAACAGCACTGTGCTGCCAAATCAGCACGGAAAAAACAAATCGAACAGGGCGGATCAAAAATTGAACCAGCAATTTATCTGGTTTAATCGAGCTGAAATCTTTGTTGTTGCATTTACATGCAAAAATTTTTATCTGGGTTAGGATCACCGTATGTGAAACACGGCTACTAAAAATGAAAACCACATTAGGCGCATTTCAGTTATTACATCTGGGTCTGGGTCAAGATAAATTTTTACTGAAACAATCCGGATCATAATGAAATTTGGCTGCACTTGAAAAGAAGTAAAAAGAAGAAGAAATATCAACAAACCATTTGTGATTTGAGAAAGTAAAAAAAAACAAAATAAAAAATCGGATCAAGAATTATTTGAGGCAAATTTATATATAATTTAATTATATGACCTCTATACTCATATTTTATGTGTTACTTCCATAATTTGTTTTGTTTTTTTCACGGCGTCTGAATGAAAAATATGGCCGACAGCTGCTTGTGTATATACATATACGAACATATACCCCGCAGTAAAAATCTGAAATGGGGGAAATTTTCCAATAATGCCGCACGCCCCCCAAAAAACCACTTTTACTAGGGGGTAGGGGAGGGGAAGAGTGTTTTGAATCCGTAAAATTTAGGCGCCGGACGTACCTCTGTTTCGAGGAATTTATGATTAAAGTTTAGTAGCTCTCCATATAAATTCGATAGATAAAGAAAAAACAGTGCTTTTGCGCAGAACACTTTTCTGAAACAATCCGTATATAATTTAATTTCGTCCCATTTTGAAGCTATAATTTCTATGGCAAATTCCACTGGTATGCTAGGAAACAACGACACAACATCTAGTGACACTAATATCTCGTCATCGTAAACATAAGAACCCCCAATCTTATTTTTGAAGTCTAACGCATCTTTAACGTTGTATTTGGATGACTTAGTTAAGTTTTTCAAAATGTTCGTTAAGTATTTGCATAGATTGTATGACGGAGAATTGACTGACGAGCAAATCGGTCTGAGTGGAGTCCCATCTTTGTGGA
Source organism: Urophora cardui (assembly GCA_960531455.1). Classification (NCBI taxonomy): domain Eukaryota; kingdom Metazoa; phylum Arthropoda; class Insecta; order Diptera; family Tephritidae; genus Urophora; species Urophora cardui. The sequence continues at coordinate 103,703,392 of OY482670.1, read as the reverse complement.
TTTTTGGTAGTCCATAAATTCTCGGAGGGTTGGCCGTTTTTGATAATAGTAGGGTCTTTTCTTTTAAATCGATGAACTGGTTTCTATACATTCTTTCCACTATGTCGTTATTTTTATTTTGTAATTTATTCGTAGGGTCGCGTTTTAAAATTCTGTAGGTGGCTGTGTCATTAACTAATCTTTTCATTTTTGCATCATATTCCGATTTGTCCATTATCACCGTGACATTTCCCTTGTCAGCATTAAGAACCAAAAGTTGATCATTTTCGTTTAAAAACTTCTTAGTCAAACGGAGGGTATCATTTGTGAACTTATCTCTAGCAGAAATCCTATTGTTAGATTTATTTAAGTGGTTTCGTATTAATGTTACGAAGTTATTTCTCTCAATCTCTTGTTTTTCCTTGTCCGTAATTGTTTGTATACAGTCTTCTCCGTCTGCTATGAATTGGAATAGTGGAAAGTTTTTGTTTTCTGTTGGTAGAGAATATTTAGGGCCAAGAGAAAGAAGCCACTGAATATCTGTCGGAATATCTATATTCGTCGTATTGCGGAACCAATCTGGTACCACCCTTATGTTTAATGACTCCCTTTGTTTTGTTTTTAATTTCTCGTATTTATTTTTCTGGGTCACCCTAGTAATTGTTGTGAGATTGTTTGTCAATATTTTTTCGCTCTCAGCGAGTTTGTTCCAATCATTGGTGTTGAGTTGTTGTTTAATTAGTTTTTCTAGCATATTTACCTCTTTTAGTTTTTGCCTTCGTAGTTCATGTTTAATGTTGATGATTAAGTTGACCAATTTAGCTTGTACTTTGGTGATGTAAGAGGACACTGTGTTGGAAAATTTTGTTGGTATTTTGTTGTTGCCGGTGTTGTTTTTGATTGTGTATAAGATGTTTTTGGTTGCATTGTTTATAAAATTTGGAGTTAGGACATTCCTTCTGCACCTCTCTAGATATTTTGTGGATTCAGCCAGTTTAGTACTTTGTTGTAAGCAACGTTGGTATCTTTTTATGTTTTTGTTTGTCTGGATATCGTAATTATCTTTGATTGTTGTGTAGACTGCATTGTAGTCCTTTTCTGGTCGGTGTGCTCTCCGTTTTAACATTTTAGATGAGTTTATTATTTGGCCGTTTGTATAAAATATTTTGTTCATATATTTGAGCTTTGGCCACCATGAAAAATTCAAAACAAACTTTTTAAATTTTTCTTTTTCCTTTATTGGTCGATATTTCGGCTCCAATCTGGAGTCATCTTCAGGACTGAAAAACATATGTACATATATAAGTATTACATACATATATATATATATATATATAAGCATAAACAAAAATAAACTTACACAATTGTCTATGTTGGATCGACTGATCATATGCGCGAAAAACAAAGTTTAAAAAGGCGAATTCAGAGACATAAGAACATGAAAATATAAACAATTAAAAATACCGCAATTGTAAACAAAAATGCAAGAACAACAATACATAGCAAAACGAAGAGTAGGACATACATATATACATTTATATGTTTGCATAACACTGCAGCTTCCCTTTTTGTTATTGTCCGGAACACATTGGAAACAGGATGGGCTGAGAAACTGTGCACCAACAAATAACATATATATACATACATACATTACAAATTGTTGTTGCGCTGCAGAAGTAAATTCCGATAAACGTGTGCACAGTTGTCTGTGTCTGTTTTGAAGTTCATCCTTTTAGCATTAGGGGTGTTCACTATATGTAGCATTTCTAATGTAAAGCGCTTGTGGTAATGCTTCTCTTGTGCTAAAACGGCTGAACCGTCGAAATTTGGATAGTGTCCAGTGTTGCTACAATGGTTTGTTTTTCGCGCATATGATCAGTCGATCCAACATAGACAATTGTGTAAGTTTATTTTTGTTTATGCTTATATATATATATATATATATATATATATGTATGTAATACTTATATATGTACATATGTTTTTCAGTCCTGAAGATGACTCCAGATTGGAGCCGAAATATCGACCAATAAAGGAAAAAGAAAAATTTAAAAAGTTTGTTTTGAATTTTTCATGGTGGCCAAAGCTCAAATATATGAACAAAATATTTTATACAAACGGCCAAATAATAAACTCATCTAAAATGTTAAAACGGAGAGCACACCGACCAGAAAAGGACTACAATGCAGTCTACACAACAATCAAAGATAATTACGATATCCAGACAAACAAAAACATAAAAAGATACCAACGTTGCTTACAACAAAGTACTAAACTGGCTGAATCCACAAAATATCTAGAGAGGTGCAGAAGGAATGTCCTAACTCCAAATTTTATAAACAATGCAACCAAAAACATCTTATACACAATCAAAAACAACACCGGCAACAACAAAATACCAACAAAATTTTCCAACACAGTGTCCTCTTACATCACCAAAGTACAAGCTAAATTGGTCAACTTAATCATCAACATTAAACATGAACTACGAAGGCAAAAACTAAAAGAGGTAAATATGCTAGAAAAACTAATTAAACAACAACTCAACACCAATGATTGGAACAAACTCGCTGAGAGCGAAAAAATATTGACAAACAATCTCACAACAATTACTAGGGTGACCCAGAAAAATAAATACGAGAAATTAAAAACAAAACAAAGGGAGTCATTAAACATAAGGGTGGTACCAGATTGGTTCCGCAATACGACGAATATAGATATTCCGACAGATATTCAGTGGCTTCTTTCTCTTGGCCCTAAATATTCTCTACCAACAGAAAACAAAAACTTTCCACTATTCCAATTCATAGCAGACGGAGAAGACTGTATACAAACAATTACGGACAAGGAAAAACAAGAGATTGAGAGAAATAACTTCGTAACATTAATACGAAACCACTTAAATAAATCTAACAATAGGATTTCTGCTAGAGATAAGTTCACAAATGATACCCTCCGTTTGACTAAGAAGTTTTTAAACGAAAATGATCAACTTTTGGTTCTTAATGCTGACAAGGGAAATGTCACGGTGATAATGGACAAATCGGAATATGATGCAAAAATGAAAAGATTAGTTAATGACACAGCCACCTACAGAATTTTAAAACGCGACCCTACGAATAAATTACAAAATAAAAATAACGACATAGTGGAAAGAATGTATAGAAACCAGTTCATCGATTTAAAAGAAAAGACCCTACTATTATCAAAAACGGCCAACCCTCCGAGAATTTATGGACTACCAAAAATCCACAAAGATGGGACTCCACTCAGACCGATTTGCTCGTCAGTCAATTCTCCGTCATACAATCTATGCAAATACTTAACGAACATTTTGAAAAACTTAACTAAGTCATCCAAATACAACGTTAAAGATGCGTTAGACTTCAAAAATAAGATTGGGGGTTCTTATGTTTACGATGACGAGATATTAGTGTCACTAGATGTTGTGTCGTTGTTTCCTAGCATACCAGTGGAATTTGCCATAGAAATTATAGCTTCAAAATGGGACGAAATTAAATTATATACGTGTTTAACGAAGGAACTATTCATGACAATGCTAAAGTTCTGTGTTAAGGAGAACTCCTACTTTAAATACAACGACAGAATATATGAACAACGATCTGGAATGCCAATGGGTTCTCCAGCTTCGCCTATAATAGCCGATATCGTAATGGAAAAATTATTGGAAAAATTTGAAACAGATTCCACTAACAAACCACGTTTACTCACGAAGTATGTAGATGATTTATTTGCCATTGTTAAAAAAGAGGATACGGAAACTTTATTAAATACATTCAACAACCTCAACAAACACATTAAGTTTACAATAGAGAAAGAAAACAACGGTATGCTATCCTATCTTGACGCTCTCATAATTAGAAGAAATAATATAATAACTATTGACTGGTACAAAAAGCCTACTGCATCTGGGAGACTTATAAATTTTCATTCCAAACATGAAAGTAAGATAGTTATAAATACAGCCAACAACTTTATTAGAAGGGTTCTCTCCATAAGTGACAAACCTTATCATTCCAAAAATATTGAGATTATCAAAAAAACCCTGGAACATAATGATTTCCCATCAAAATTGATAAACAGAATGATTCGCCAATACTATGCTGGCAATAATATGGAGAGAACTACGATAGACCATAACAATAGAATTTACAAATCATCGACGTACGTTCCAGGTATATCTGAAAGAATCAAAAGGTCTAATATATATGATAAAGAAAAGTACACAATGGCTTTCTCTTATAAAAACACACTTAAGCAAATATACAGCAATACGAAGGACAGGATTCCGAATAATGAGAAATCTAATTTAGTTTACAAAATTCCGTGCAATGGTGACGGGTCCCACTTATGCGAAAAGGTATATGTTGGGACAACTAAATCAAAATTAAAGACAAGGATTTCCGCTCACAAGTCAAATATTAAATTACGGAACGAATCTTCAGACAATAAGACGGCCTTGTCATACCATTGTAGCAACACTGGACACTATCCAAATTTCGACGGTTCAGCCGTTTTAGCACAAGAGAAGCATTACCACAAGCGCTTTACATTAGAAATGCTACATATAGTGAACACCCCTAATGCTAAAAGGATGAACTTCAAAACAGACACAGACAACTGTGCACACGTTTATCGGAATTTACTTCTGCAGCGCAACAACAATTTGTAATGTATGTATGTATATATATGTTATTTGTTGGTGCACAGTTTCTCAGCCCATCCTGTTTCCAATGTGTTCCGGACAATAACAAAAAGGGAAGCTGCAGTGTTATGCAAACATATAAATGTATATATGTATGTCCTACTCTTCGTTTTGCTATGTATTGTTGTTCTTGCATTTTTGTTTACAATTGCGGTATTTTTAATTGTTTATATTTTCATGTTCTTATGTCTCTGAATTCGCCTTTTTAAACTTTGTTTTTCGCGCATATGATCAGTCGATCCAACATAGACAATTGTGTAAGTTTATTTTTGTTTATGTTTATATATATATATATATATATATATGTATGTAATGCTTATATATGTACATATGTTTTTCAGTCCTGAAGATGACTCCAGATTGGAGCCGAAATATCGACCAATAAAGGAAAAAGAAAAATTTAAAAAGTTTGTTTTGAATTTTTCATGGTGGCCAAAGCTCAAATATATGAACAAAATATTTTTTTATCAATTTTAATTTGACTGGAAATAAAAGATTTTTCCACATTTAAAAGATATTTATTAAAACGGTTTATAGTTGCACCGTCTTCTAGAAAGTTAAAAAAACGCAATAAAACTGCATCCTGAGGCATACGCATATCGCTGTATTAGTGCTAATTCCATGGCATAGTATGCCATGGCTGGTTCCAAAGTTTTGATTTTGACGTAAATCCTTTTCCAACTCATAAGAATAGTTCAAGCTGATTAAATAAAAGCTTATAAAGTTCTTGAAAACATTTTTTACAAACCAACAGCTATTACAAAACAACAGGTGTATTTAATGCAATCACAGTTGTAAAAATATATTTGCCAAATACTTAGTATTTTGAAAAATAAACATCTTAAATAATATTAACAATTAATTTTCATTGAGATTATATGTATCCATCATTGAATTTTTTTGGAAATTTAAATTTAAATTATCGAAACAAAAAAATGATGAAACTCAAGTGGCAGAATATCTGTGCATTCCATGTTATAAAGAGAAGCCATTGCGCATTATGATTTTTCTTCCGGACTTCTTCTTTCCACTTACGGCCAAAGCAGAAGCTTACAAGAGGCAGATTTAAAATTTGTATTTCCATATATTTTATATTTTAGAAATAATTTATTTTATAGTTGTCAAATTGAAACAATTGTCAGAAAAAAGTGCCGAATGTAAAAAACCTATCGAAATACAAGCTGGCTCATTGGTTTTTAACCGCCTAGATGGTATTTCGTTGGTTTTTTCCAACATAGCTTACTCCCTTGCACCAACACAAAACTGTAATTGACCACCTTTTTCACACAAAAAACCTTGTAGAATACCAGGAAAAAAGGTAGTGTCATAGGGGCATTAATGAAAAACAGACCCTTTTTTGTTTATAACGCGTTTTTAGTAAAATGAGAAAGAAAAAAGATATTGACGATTTTTTCGCTGAAATGACGATTTTTTATTTGCAAACGTTAAATTATCGTATGAAAATGAAATATTTATAATCCTATATATCCAGTTACCATTATTTCTAATGTGAAAATCAATAAACAGATTCGGGTAACTTCATACAACTTCATACAAAAAACCTTACGAAGTAGCCCAAACCTGCTATTATTTCAGCACGTGGATCAGACCTATTTTTCAATATGTACCAGTAAAAATTACTCGTGCTTGTGCATTTTTCGGCACTATTTTGCGTTGCTCAATTTTTTGGACAAATATGACACAATTTTAATTTTCCAGCACTGAATGTACTCATTTGTTCGATACCGTGGTTGAAGTACTCGATGCCAAAAAATATCGTCGCAAAAGAATCGAGTAAAAAGTATCGGTATCAAATGCAAAAAATATCGATTTGGTATCGTATCGTATCGAAATTCGTGTCCCTAAATTTATCTGGTTTAATCGAGCTGAAATCGTTGTTGTTGCATTTGCATGTAAAAATTTTTATCTGGGTTAGGATCACCGTATGTGAAACACGGCTATTGTTTTATAGAGCCCGTGCACAATTGACTTCTACCTCGCTTTGCTTCAGAGTTTTGCTTTGACAGTTTCGTTCAGCATGTGCTTTTCAAAGGGACATGTTCACAATTGAGGTGAAGCGAGTAAAGCAAGGTATAAAGTTAGCCATCTTTCAACTTTTTTACACTTTGACAAACATCTCCCCTTGTGTGTGTGTGTGTATGTTTGTATAGCTACACTTATTTTAGCGATTTCGCGCAATTTCGTGAGAAGTGAACAGAGAAAAGTAAAAAATAACATTCGAATAAGCAGAAAAAAGCTAATTCCCCAAATATTTTACCAAAAATCAGGTTTATAAATTAAAGCAAAGAAGTGAAGTGGAAATTGTCAAAGTGTTAATTGTATCAAGCATCTGAAATTTCGCTTTGCTTTAAGGTTTTTTCTATCAAAGTTGGAGCAGACAAAGCCAATTGTGCACGGGCTCATATAGAGAGAGGAATTCACCAATAATAAAATGTGCAGTGTTGCCGCTAAAAAATTTCGAAAAGTGGCCGAAAAAAGTAAAAAAAGTGTTTCCCAATTTTTTTTAGCTAGAAACACATTTTTATATATTTTTGTGGTTTATTTAATGCTTAAAGCAATTTGCAAGCGGTTTGTACCCTTGGTCATAAATAGTGAAAGTTTTGAAAATAATCTTTCTGCTGATGCACTGCTGGCAGCGTTAACATATTTGCAACAAATTCACAACTAGTTCTCATTTAAGTTGTTTTTCATTCCCCCACGTTGTGCGAAAACTCTTCTATTTCGGTTTGTTAAAACAATTTTCTTGCATTCTAAAAATTTTTACTCCCAAATAACTTTTTCGGGGTTTTCCTTCGCAGCGGAGAATTGCTAATGAAAAGTGAAAAGGTAACAAAGAGGCTTTTTTATGTGAATTTTATATGAGCTATTGGCCAGTTTTTAATTAAGAAAAATTTAAAAAATTTTGTTGGTAGAGGTTATGGATCAATTTCGGAGACCACCACATCCCCTCATCAGACTTCTTCAGGCGGCCTCAACCGAGGATCGAACTTAAGTCGTTTCGATTGGTAAGCCAATAGCATCCCATTGTGCTACCACCGCCGTCAGCTTTGTTTTGCTTAATTCTCAATTTTCCTTTTATTACAATCTACATACCAACAACAGTAGCAGAAAACGGCCATGTAAAAACAAACGTAAAAAAGCTTTTTTTATATTTAAGAAAAAAAACTAAAAAATATTTTGTATTGTGGAACGATTTTCCGTCATCCCTTGTCAAGTTTGGTTTGGAGACAAACCGGTTTCGGCTAATATGCGCCATCTTCAGTGTCTTCTTTCGTTCTGAGTTATTTTCTGTAAGTTCGATAGCATTTATAGTAACTACCTTCCGTCGTTTTGTTCAGGTACTTCGTGTTCATGTGATGTGTTCGTGCATTCGTGCGTTCGGGTGCCGTGTGTGTGTGTGTGAGTCTGTGTTGTGTGTTTAGGTATGCAAATCTATTTTTTTTTTTGTCATATTTTCATTATTGTACCCTCATTAACCAAGTAGGTAAAAGTCCGTTATTGTCCGTTTGTGTGTTGTTTTGTTTATGTCGGTTTTAGGTCTTTTGTCCTCTTTCGGGTATATTAGCTTAAGCGGTTCAAATAATGTATCCGATGCGGTGTTTATTTGTTCATTTATTATTTTACCTACGAATGTTTTTTGTTTGTATATCTCCATATTTTCTAATATGTTAAGTCGTCTTCCTTTATGCTGTATGTGGAGAATTTTAGCTGTTTTTCCTATTTTCATGGGTGTACACTTGTTTTCTGCCATGTGGTTGGCGAAATTTGATTCCACTGTCGTTGATGATTTTCTTATTTTCTTATTGTAATCCCTTATGTGTTCTCGATATCTCGTCTTGATTTGGCGTCCTGTTTGTCCTATATAACTGTTTTGGCATTCGCAAGTCAATTTGTATACGCCTTGTTTGTCAAAGAGGTCTTCCTTATTAATGTTGTTTCGTAGAAGTTTTCCCATATTGTTCCTCGTTTTAAATGCTGCATTAATGTTATATTTTTGGAAAACTTTAGCCAACTTGTAAGATGTTGCTCCGGTATATGATAGGACTGCCCATTTCTTCTCTTCTTTTTCTTTGGTTTCTGACTTTCTGGAATTTATGTTTTTTTGTATTTTCTTCACTAAACTTTTTTGATATCCGTTGTTCTCTGCGATTGTGTATATTGTGCTCAGTTCCTTGTTGTAAGCTTCTTTTTCTAACGGGGTTCGTTCAAGTCGTGTTAATAAATGTCTGAAAGCGGCGTTCTTGTGCTGTTGAGGATGGTTAGATTTATTGTGTATTATTGCATCTGTTGCTGTGGGTTTTCTGTATATTTCGTAAGTAAATTTGTTAGTCTCTTTGTTTATTTTAATTGTTAGGTCCAGGTAGTTGATTTTTCCATTTTTCTCTGTATCCATAGTGAATTTTATATTTTTGTGTTGGCTGTTGAGGTGCTCCAAAATTTGTTCTTCTTTATTTCCCGATATTAGGCAGATGACGTCATCTACATATCTGGCATAAAAATTTACTCCCAAATTTGCCGTCAGTTCTTCCATATAAATTTCCTCCAAATGTTGCATAAATACTTCCATAAGGATAGCTGATGTGGGGCTACCCATGCCTAGTCCGTGAGTTTGTCTGTATATTTTATTGTCAAATTTAAAATAATTCTGGTCCAGGGTTATTCTCAGCGTATTTACTATCTCTGTAGCAATGTCTTTGTTCGTTTTCTCTGTCAGTATTTTAGTTAAAGTTTTTAGTGTTTCTGTCGTTGGTATCGAAGGGTATAGATCCTTCACGTCAAACGATACCAGTTTTGAGTCCTTGGGTACGTTCAGGTTGTTCAGTTTGTTGACTAGTTCCGTCGTGTTTTTGATTGTGTATTTATTGGATAGGTCTAGTTTCTCGGTTAGTAGCTTGTTTAGGTGTTTTGATAGTCTATATCCTGGTGCCGACTTATGGTTTACTATTGGTCGCATAGGTGTTCCTGCTTTGTGGATTTTAGGTAGTGCGATCAGTGACGGGGCCGATGGATTCATTGCCGTGAGAGTGTAGGTCATCTTGTTGTCTATTATATTCTTTGCTTGTTTTATTGCACGCTTTATTGCCATTTGGTATTCTTCCGTTGGGTCTTTCCTTATCACTCGACAGCCCATTTCTTTGATGAGTTGACCCGTTTTTGCGGTGTATTCCTCTTCGTCCATTAGCACCGTTGTATTTCCTTTGTCTGCTTTTGTTGCTATCACCTTATTATCGATTAGTTTCTTCCTTAATACTTTTGCCGTTTTATTGTCGTCCGTTGCCATTTCATTTCCAGCAGCTTTTATACTCTTTTCGATTATGCGTCTGCATAGATGCCTTGCGTGCTCCTGTTCTTCGTTTGGTACTAGTGATATGGCCATCTCCGTGTCTGCAATAGTATTCTCTACGTCTTTTTTTCTATCGTAGCTTTCGATATTGTACTTCAAACCTTTTTGTAGTAGCTCTGTTTCTTTGGCGTTGATGGAAAGATTTGTTAAGTTAACAAATCTTGGATGGAATGATGTTTTGTTCTGTTGTGAGCCTTTTTTGTTGTTGTTTTGTTTTGTGTCAAGGTCCTCCAGTTTTTTGTTGAGTTTTTTGTATTTGTGTTCCATGGCCTTTTTGATCTCCTCCTTTATAGTGTCTAACGTTTCCATAAGGCAACTAACTAGGTTGTTTTCCATCAGCTCCAGGTGGATGCGTAGTAGTTCCTCATTTATGCGCTCCTTCTTTGCGTGTTGGTTCCTGATCTCGCATCTGAGGAAGCTGTTCTCCGCTTTCCGTATAATTTTGCGTTTATCCTCGCTGTTCACTTTGTGCCCTATTTGCGCGTATTTTGGAATGAGTTTGGTCTTTAGACATTCCTTGTTAAACCATATGTTGGCTTTTGTGTTGTGTATTTTCTGTAGCCGCCTTTTGTAAGCTGTCAGTAGAATATTTGTCCGGATTTGATGTGCCTGACTGGCATTATTAATAACTTTTTGGTTGCTTGTTTTTCCGACAGGGTAGGAATATGATGTATTGTGGAACGATTTTCCGTCATCCCTTGTCAAGTTTGGTTTGGAGACAAACCGGTTTCGGCTAATATGCGCCATCTTCAGTGTCTTCTTTCGTTCTGAGTTATTTTCTGTAAGTTCGATAGCATTTATAGTAACTACCTTCCGTCGTTTTGTTCAGGTACTTCGTGTTCATGTGATGTGTTCGTGCATTCGTGCGTTCGGGTGCCGTGTGTGTGTGTGTGAGTCTGTGTTGTGTGTTTAGGTATGCAAATCTATTCTTCTAAACTTCTACGAAACAACATTAATAAGGAAGACCTCTTTGACAAACAAGGCGTATACAAATTGACTTGCGAATGCCAAAACAGTTATATAGGACAAACAGGACGCCAAATCAAGACGAGATATCGAGAACACATAAGGGATTACAATAAGAAAATAAGAAAATCATCAACGACAGTGGAATCAAATTTCGCCAACCACATGGCAGAAAACAAGTGTACACCCATGAAAATAGGAAAAACAGCTAAAATTCTCCACATACAGCATAAAGGAAGACGACTTAACATATTAGAAAATATGGAGATATACAAACAAAAAACATTCGTAGGTAAAATAATAAATGAACAAATAAACACCGCATCGGATACATTATTTGAACCGCTTAAGCTAATATACCCGAAAGAGGACAAAAGACCTAAAACCGACATAAACAAAACAACACACAAACGGACAATAACGGACTTTTACCTACTTGGTTAATGAGGGTACAATAATGAAAATATGACAAAAAAAAAATAGATTTGCATACCTAAACACACAACACAGACTCACACACACACACACGGCACCCGAACGCACGAATGCACGAACACATCACATGAACACGAAGTACCTGAACAAAACGACGGAAGGTAGTTACTATAAATGCTATCGAACTTACAGAAAATAACTCAGAACGAAAGAAGACACTGAAGATGGCGCATATTAGCCGAAACCGGTTTGTCTCCAAACCAAACTTGACAAGGGATGACGGAAAATCGTTCCACAATACATCATATTCCTACCCTGTCGGAAAAACAAGCAACCAAAAAGTTATTAATAATGCCAGTCAGGCACATCAAATCCGGACAAATATTCTACTGACAGCTTACAAAAGGCGGCTACAGAAAATACACAACACAAAAGCCAACATATGGTTTAACAAGGAATGTCTAAAGACCAAACTCATTCCAAAATACGCGCAAATAGGGCACAAAGTGAACAGCGAGGATAAACGCAAAATTATACGGAAAGCGGAGAACAGCTTCCTCAGATGCGAGATCAGGAACCAACACGCAAAGAAGGAGCGCATAAATGAGGAACTACTACGCATCCACCTGGAGCTGATGGAAAACAACCTAGTTAGTTGCCTTATGGAAACGTTAGACACTATAAAGGAGGAGATCAAAAAGGCCATGGAACACAAATACAAAAAACTCAACAAAAAACTGGAGGACCTTGACACAAAACAAAACAACAACAAAAAAGGCTCACAACAGAACAAAACATCATTCCATCCAAGATTTGTTAACTTAACAAATCTTTCCATCAACGCCAAAGAAACAGAGCTACTACAAAAAGGTTTGAAGTACAATATCGAAAGCTACGATAGAAAAAAAGACGTAGAGAATACTATTGCAGACACGGAGATGGCCATATCACTAGTACCAAACGAAGAACAGGAGCACGCAAGGCATCTATGCAGACGCATAATCGAAAAGAGTATAAAAGCTGCTGGAAATGAAATGGCAACGGACGACAATAAAACGGCAAAAGTATTAAGGAAGAAACTAATCGATAATAAGGTGATAGCAACAAAAGCAGACAAAGGAAATACAACGGTGCTAATGGACGAAGAGGAATACACCGCAAAAACGGGTCAACTCATCAAAGAAATGGGCTGTCGAGTGATAAGGAAAGACCCAACGGAAGAATACCAAATGGCAATAAAGCGTGCAATAAAACAAGCAAAGAATATAATAGACAACAAGATGACCTACACTCTCACGGCAATGAATCCATCGGCCCCGTCACTGATCGCACTACCTAAAATCCACAAAGCAGGAACACCTATGCGACCAATAGTAAACCATAAGTCGGCACCAGGATATAGACTATCAAAACACCTAAACAAGCTACTAACCGAGAAACTAGACCTATCCAATAAATACACAATCAAAAACACGACGGAACTAGTCAACAAACTGAACAACCTGAACGTACCCAAGGACTCAAAACTGGTATCGTTTGACGTGAAGGATCTATACCCTTCGATACCAACGACAGAAACACTAAAAACTTTAACTAAAATACTGACAGAGAAAACGAACAAAGACATTGCTACAGAGATAGTAAATACGCTGAGAATAACCCTGGACCAGAATTATTTTAAATTTGACAATAAAATATACAGACAAACTCACGGACTAGGCATGGGTAGCCCCACATCAGCTATCCTTATGGAAGTATTTATGCAACATTTGGAGGAAATTTATATGGAAGAACTGACGGCAAATTTGGGAGTAAATTTTTATGCCAGATATGTAGATGACGTCATCTGCCTAATATCGGGAAATAAAGAAGAACAAATTTTGGAGCACCTCAACAGCCAACACAAAAATATAAAATTCACTATGGATACAGAGAAAAATGGAAAAATCAACTACCTGGACCTAACAATTAAAATAAACAAAGAGACTAACAAATTTACTTACGAAATATACAGAAAACCCACAGCAACAGATGCAATAATACACAATAAATCTAACCATCCTCAACAGCACAAGAACGCCGCTTTCAGACATTTATTAACACGACTTGAACGAACCCCGTTAGAAAAAGAAGCTTACAACAAGGAACTGAGCACAATATACACAATCGCAGAGAACAACGGATATCAAAAAAGTTTAGTGAAGAAAATACAAAAAAACATAAATTCCAGAAAGTCAGAAACCAAAGAAAAAGAAGAGAAGAAATGGGCAGTCCTATCATATACCGGAGCAACATCTTACAAGTTGGCTAAAGTTTTCCAAAAATATAACATTAATGCAGCATTTAAAACGAGGAACAATATGGGAAAACTTCTACGAAACAACATTAATAAGGAAGACCTCTTTGACAAACAAGGCGTATACAAATTGACTTGCGAATGCCAAAACAGTTATATAGGACAAACAGGACGCCAAATCAAGACGAGATATCGAGAACACATAAGGGATTACAATAAGAAAATAAGAAAATCATCAACGACAGTGGAATCAAATTTCGCCAACCACATGGCAGAAAACAAGTGTACACCCATGAAAATAGGAAAAACAGCTAAAATTCTCCACATACAGCATAAAGGAAGACGACTTAACATATTAGAAAATATGGAGATATACAAACAAAAAACATTCGTAGGTAAAATAATAAATGAACAAATAAACACCGCATCGGATACATTATTTGAACCGCTTAAGCTAATATACCCGAAAGAGGACAAAAGACCTAAAACCGACATAAACAAAACAACACACAAACGGACAATAACGGACTTTTACCTACTTGGTTAATGAGGGTACAATAATGAAAATATGACAAAAAAAAAATAGATTTGCATACCTAAACACACAACACAGACTCACACACACACACACGGCACCCGAACGCACGAATGCACGAACACATCACATGAACACGAAGTACCTGAACAAAACGACGGAAGGTAGTTACTATAAATGCTATCGAACTTACAGAAAATAACTCAGAACGAAAGAAGACACTGAAGATGGCGCATATTAGCCGAAACCGGTTTGTCTCCAAACCAAACTTGACAAGGGATGACGGAAAATCGTTCCACAATACATCATATTCCTACCCTGTCGGAAAAACAAGCAACCAAAAAGTTATTAAAAAATATTTATTACATTATAGGTTTGAAAGTAAAAAAGGACCAAAAGTGGCCCAAATGTTTAAAAAGGTTCAAATATTGCATATTTTCAAAAAGTTGGGTTCCGGTAGCCTGGCTCTTAAAAAAGGTTCAAATTGTCACTTTAGTGGCCTCAGCGGCAATTCTGTACAATCGCTAATTTTTCAGTTTCTTTCTCGCTCTATTGCTTTCGAACTCCGATGCCATTTACTTCATTAGTGTCATAATTTAAAAAAACCAATTTATGTCTTCTTCGCTATATATGGAAGTAAGCTACTATACTAAAGCAACAATATTTTTTAAATAAAGCCCTTAATTTTCATCTATGACCATAAAATTTCATAAAAAATAAATAACACTGATTCTCACTACTAAGTATCGATTCAGAAAATTGTGTTGTGTCGTTATTGAAGCAAGTGTGCTTTGTGCTTTTGGCATGTACATTAAGGTGGAGTGAAAACATATGGAGCTTTTTTTGTTTTTTTTTTTTTTTGAACGTACCAATGAAAAGTTGCCTTAATGAACCCCACATAATTTGATGGCCATAGGATGACATTTTGAACTGCCCCCAGCCCCGCAAAGTTGAAAGCACGATCTGGTACAAATATGAAATTTTGAAAATTATAAAAGCAAAAAACCAAGTATGAGGATTGATAAACATGGCTAAGCTGAGTATTAAAGTGAATTTTTTTTTGGAAACAACAACAACAAAAGTTATTAAAGGTCAAAGTTTATATTATGCATTCTTTAAATTGCAATTACTTAAAAACTACTGAACCGATTTCGAATATTTTTATACCATTCGATAGGTATTTTGATTCCCTTTAATTTCATATACATTTTACAGTGCGTTCCATAACACCCCCCAGCGGGGGTCAACCCCCTTTTACCCACCTTACTTTTCATATATAAAATGTATACCAAATTTAAGGGAAAATACATGCGAGTAGGTCAATAAAATTTTACAGGCTTATTTCTGGGCTAGGAAGGTGCCGTTCTGGCTTTGGAACAAATTGAATTTCCAAAAAAAAAAAATTCGCCCCACCTTAATGTACATACGTATATATATATATATATGCTCTCTTGTTCTCAATACCGAATATGCATTAGCGCGCTCAATATTGGTTGATATTGGTTGCCACTATCCTAAAAAAATGTTGATAATAATTCCCAACAAAATAACCAAAAAATTACAAACAGACTAATAAACTATCGCCTTCATAATTCGAATGATAAAAGAAACTTAAAAGAAGTACACCTGCTTTGGTTTACAAAAAAAAAATATCTGAAACGTAAATCACATCTATGAATGAATTTTGTTTGTAGTTCGTTTGATTTCTTTGGTCATAGCTTTAGTAGAAATTAAAAAAAAAAACATTTTTAACATTAACAAATTAAGTATACCTTAGAATAATTTTATCATATTGAAAAAGAAAAATACTAAAATCATTTTATAGTTACCAAATTACCAACCGCAAAAAAATACCTATTTTGGAATTAATTACCAAGTGTGGCAACCATATGCTCAGTTTTAGTTCGTCCTTCTCCCCACCAGCTGGTACATTTACCTATTTCACCCTCCCCATGCAATGAGCCGACGCGACCCGTACGGGTAAATACCCATATGGGCTCAATCGCCCATGGCTGCACTATTGGATGAAGATTATAAATTTTTCTTCTTAATTGCGCGTAAACATCTAGGCAATTTTAGCCGAGATCAATTAAGCGCGCCAGTCGTTTCTGTTTCGTGATACCGCGCCAATTGGAAATACCAAGGGAGGGCGAGTCAGTCTTCACCTGATCTTCCCAGTGAAGTGGAGGTCGCCCTCTTCTTCTGCGTTTAGCGGGTTTCGATAGAAATACTTTCTGGGTTTGAGCACTTTCATCCATTCACAGACATGAGCTATGTTCAGAAACGCAGCATGAAACGCAACAGCGGCAGTAATTATTTTTTTGATGATTGTGATGAGCGACGCTTCATGCAAAATTTACGTTTATGAACGCTCTGCTTCTACTACAAAATCAGATTGCGCTTCAAACCTAGTTTCTGAACAAAGCCATGACCTGCCCAACGCAGCCGTTGGATTTTTTTTTGCTGAACAATATACAGCTCGTCATTACATCTCCGTCGGTACTCGCCCTCGCTAACAGGTCAATAAATCTTCCGAAGAACTTTTCTCTCGAATACTCCAAGCGCCATCTCATCTGATTTTGACATTGTCCATGCTTCTGAGCCGTACATGAGGACTGGAACAATAAGAGTCTTGCAGAGCGTGATTTTTGTTCGTGGAGGGAGCACTTTTCTTTTCAAATGCTTACTTAATCCAAAGCAGCATTTATTCGTTAGAATGATTAGTTGGATTTTCGTGCTTACATTATTTTTAGAGTTAACGCTGGTTCCCAAACAGACGAAACCCGTTAGACCGTTCAATATTTCGAATTGGTAACTATCAACCGTGAAGTGGCTGCCAAGACATAATTGAGCTGACTCTGTGTGTGATGACAGGAGGTACTTCGCTTTGTCGTCGTTAACCGCCAAACCTATTTTCTTAGATTTATATTTGGAACGATTTTCCGTCATCCCTTGTCAATTTTGCTGTTGAGATTTTCATAGCCTCTTTGTCCAGCTTGGAGAAGACAGAACGAACAGCACGAGTGTTAGTGCCCATGATGCCAATATCATAGACGTACACACGCAGTTGCACACTCTTGTAATACAAGATGCTTCCATGTGTTTAAGTTCTACAGCTTGAATTATCTTTTCCAGCATCAAGTTGAAGAAATCACACGAAAGGGGGTCACCTTTCATGAAACATCGGAGAGGTCCTTTCGAGCCGTTCGAGGCCAAACGATGTTTTACACAAGGTGAATGACGGAGCTGGTGGTGTTAGTCAACGTCATTTGGCATATCCATATAAGTTTTGCAGGGAAGCCATCTCATTTTAATTAACTAATAGAAATTTGCCTACAAAAATAATATTGGCCTCAATGCATAGTGTACCATATATGGTACAATTAGAAAAACACCAAAATTCAGCTTTTCCTGGAAAACCGCGCATTTAATCGAAAAATTAGTGTCTATTTCGTGTTTAGTAGGTAATTTTACGTAGGGGGCGTCACGTGTCAATATTGGGGGCTGACCTCATGCATTTAAGGGTTAAGAAATAAGATTTCATTTTATAAAAACCCTCAACTGAGTGAACAATTAACTGATTTTCGCCTTCTTAGCAAGTAATAATAATGAACATAAGTTATTAATTAATAAAAAGAAGTAGAACGGTAACTCACTCCAAGGTAGTGCAATCCTTGCAGATATTGCATATATGAACTATTGAACACTTTTTTTACGCGTTTACTCGCGGGGTGCAACAGACACCCCAATTGATAGATCTGTTTAGCTAAAATGTAAAATTGAAACTAACCAGCATTAACCTACTAATAAAGTGTGTAAATATACTCAGCTATTCGAAAAATTGCGGCCCTGGTACAACCAGAAAAAAATGTATGACGGTAATTAATAGTGTTGGGGTGCAATTTACACCCCGCGCGAGTAACGGCGGGTTAATAGGTATCAATAAAAATTTCGAGATTATATCTTTATAAGAAAAGAAAGTAAGCCGATCGTTTGTTTTGTTTGAAATTTAGAATTTTCCGAAATCTTTGCTATCGATGAAGGAATTACAAGACGGACAACGCCCTAGTTTTTGTATTGGCATGTACGTTTGCTATTGAGTTGTGTTCAAATATCCCTTAACCTTCCGTAAATTATTCTGCTATTACATACATATATTGGTCAACAGATTTTAGCTGAGTTCCCGTGGCAGTGATCCGGATACAAAATTTGCAAGCAATTGCAACAACAATTTTGTGATCCTGGTATTTATCTGGATAAAAACAATCTATGCGGATCCGAAATTGATACAGATAAACGCCAGGATCACAGAATTCTTGTTGCATTTGCATGCAAACTTCTTATCCTGATCTGGATCACTGCCACGGGAACTCGCCTAATAAAAAGTTGCTCCACCCTAAGGATAAATGGTATACAACGTTGTACGTTGGGTTAACCCTGCTTTAAAACCGTCCCAGCAAAACCCGTGTGATGGAAACTAACACATGCAAAAGTTTCACACTAAAGGACCGTTCGGCGGCACAAATTGCAGAAAAAACTGCAAATTCGCGTTTTTTGAGGCATAAACTCAGTAAAAATTTGCAGAAGAGAGCGCAATTTTGACAGTTCAAAGAAGAAGAAAGCTGCAAAGTTTTACTGACGAAATTTGTCGTTGCAAAGTTCAGTAGACTGAAAAAACATTAGTTGTATTCGCTTACTTTTTCCAGCAGCTTTTCTCTGTCTGCCTCTATCACTCTCTATCTCGCCAAAAACGATTTTTCCTCCCACCAGAGATAATTATCCAAAAAAGTAAAAAAATGCAAATCTATTCAAATCTTGCAGCAAAGACGAACAGCTGATCAAATTAAAACTATAAGAATTAACAAAATATAAACAAATCCTATTTTTACAAAAATTTAGAGGAAATTTGTATTACTTTAGCTTATGGCGTTTTCTTTTCTACGAAAAAATGTTGCCCTCCTATATCCTAATTATCGAATTACGTATCCTGACTTTCCATAAAGTGGCTGAATTTGTAGATAAGGGTGCCCTATTACTTAGTTAGAGGTCAATATTTGGTGAAAGGACCTGACAAACTTACAAAATGGCTAAGAAAATCTAACAGGGCAACATTATTTCGAGAAAAGAAAACGCCATTAGTTTCAGCAGTACATTATGCATGCATTATATTTTACTAATAAAGAAACATGTATGTATGTACATATACATATAACTATGGAGTTGCGACTGCCTGCTGGCATTGCATATTGACGTGCATACATACATGCATACTTATAAGTTAGCAGAGGGTAACCGGCGGACTTCCTACATTAAGCAACAAACATACAATCATAGTGTATAACACAATGCATACAATGCTGCTGTTATCATCCGATTTAGCTCAAGTACAGATGCAGACATAATCAAATGTTATTTATTTACATCTTTCATAATTAATTCGTCCATATTTAACTTTTTTAATTTTGAATTTCAATTTTGCAATTTTCGCAAATTACAAACATATGTTTTTTCATCAGCTGTTTTGCTGCTGGACAAATGTGATGGAAAAAATTTGTCAAGCAGAATTTTACAGCCTCTCACAAAAATAAACGTCACTTTGCTCTCTCATTTCCATCACTTCTGCAATTTTTTTGCGTAAAAAAATGGAAAAAGCGGATATTTGTTGCAAAATTTTAATAAATTGCAACAAATTGCTGTACGCGAGTACACCTATTGATGCGCGATCATATGGTTACAATTTAAAAAAAAAGTCGAAAGTGATTTCAAGTCAAAAAACTATGAAAATCGGGAATATATGTGATTCAATAGAAAATGAAGTGAGAAAATTATATTATTTTAATTTATAAAGTTTATTTAAATGATTTAATTTGTTTAATAAGGTACCAGCTAAAAGGAAACGTGTTAATAACAGCGCAGTGGGATCATCGTCTGCACTCTCGGGATTCTGCGTTGTTGAATCGCAAATAGGAGGTAGTATACTACTTAAATGGGAAAATTGTCCATTAATGTCGCACGCCCCGAAAAAATAACTTTTTCACAGATGTTATAACAGAAATAAAAACCGGGAAATTTTTCTATTATTCCAGCACGCCCCGAGAAAAATGGCTTATACAGGGGTGTAGAGGAGCTATCACAGATCCCAAATCTGAAAACCAAACTTGCCGGAGGCTTATGGTTTCCGAGATAGGTAAAATTTTAGACGAGTCCCCCACGGCTAGAAAAAAATGGTTTTTTAGGAAGACCCCACCTACCGGAGGCCTATAGTTCCCGAGATATTTGCTGTTAAAGTTCCCATACAAATTTCACCACACATGCAGTTTAGCGAAAATTTCGCAAAAGAATACTTTTCTGCGTTGGCGGCCTTCGCTTCCCGCCGACCCGCTTTCCCTTCGATTTCATTTCGTAAAATTTTAATTTTGTTATGCACTTGTGAATAAAGACAAACAGCTGATTTGCTACAAATTTTGACAAAGTTCTGTTCGTTGAAATGCCAGTAAAAATGCATAAGTTTCTCTCTTTCGGAGAGCAAGACATATTTTTCTTTGTTTGCAAATTGCTGCAATTTGCAGCCGCCGAACGGACCTTAATACAATGACACACTTTTTTATCATCTGTGAGAGGACAGGGTTGATTTTTTCATAATTCGGTGAACGCGTTCTTTCGTGTGCTAAAAATCATATATATTATTTCTAATTGGTGTTTTATAAATATCCCTTTTTCTGCTCACATAATTTACCAAAATTAATAAGTAAGGCATCGTTTTAAAGGTATTAATTAGCTATGCATGCGACACGGTGTTTTATTGGGCGTGGTACTTTATATGAAAAGTAAGGGGGTAAAAGGGGGGTTTAACCCCGCAGCGGGGAGTGTTATGGAACCCACATAAAATGTATATCAAACTAAAGGGATTCAAAATACCTATCGATTTGAAATCGGTTCAGTAGTTTTTAAGTAATTGCAATTTAAAAAATGCATAATATAAATTTTGACCTTTAATAACTTTTGTTGTTGTTGTTTCCAAAAAAAAATTCACTTTTATACTCAACTTAGCCTGTTTATCAATCCTCATACTTCGTTTTTTTGATTTCATAATTTTAGAAATTTCACATTTGTACCAGATCGTGCTATTTTTTTCAACTTTGTGGGGCTGGGGGCACCTCCAAACATGCGAGTAGGTCAATAGAATTTTACAGGCTTATTTTTGGGCTAGAAAGGTGCCGTTATGGCTTTGGAACAAATTGAATTTCCAAAAAAAAATTTTCACTCCACCTTAATATATACGAGTATATCAAAACGATTAGAATGAAGAAAATGATTGAACCATGTCCGTCCGTCCGGCCGTATACACTCTAACTTGCGCAAAAATAGAAATATTTTAATGAAATTTGGTACACAGATTCTAATGGGAACAGAGAATGTTGGGGTTGAAAATAAGGCATATGTGTGTATTTCGAAAAACACGTAAAACATGATAATTTAGTCACTAATAAAGCCCGAGTGATGAAATGACGTTATGCCGTTATGAGGAAACGTGCTGAAATTTTGAAATATGGGCCAAGAGGAGCAAATTTTCAAAGATTTATAAGTAAAAACTTAAGAACTGTAACAGATAAATCGAGTAAGCTTGGACCACTGATTTGCTTGCCAAGGTAAACGTGTGGAAAAAAAAAATTGCCCAAGTCGGCAGGGACCACGTATGTACATAATAATAATAATACAATGGCGCTATTATAACTCTGACGTGTTTTATGGCCGAGCTTCTCTCCCAATTCGAGGTGTGCTCCTTTTTGTTTTTCCTACTAATTTGGAGGACCTACAGTTTTATGCCGGCTCCGTACGGCGAATGCATTTTTTGTGTATGTACATATGTATATATAAAAATATATGTAAAATATATAAAAATATATAAAAATATACTACACATACATATATATATGTAGGTATAATAGAACATTTTATGCGATATGTTTGTCAAACATATACATAAGTAATTCATTGAAAATTCCATAAGTTCCACTGTAGACATAAAACCAAATAAATATAAGTGTTATAAAATGGGCGTGAGAGCAGAAACTATATCGACTGGCGCCGTATGTTTTATTATTTTTTGCGCAAGATGCGCACGGGTCCAGCTAGTATAATTTAATAGTGAATAAAGATAATAAAAAATAATTAATTATCGTTTTTTAAAGAATAAAGATAAGTACATACAGCTTTATTATGTACATTTACATATATATATATATTTTTTTCACTTCAATTTCAGATGTCTTCCAAGAAGTTAACTCCATAGAATTCGAGAGAGGCGTACTCAAGACTGTCGAGCTTATCCATCACCGCGAGCAGTAAAAATTATATTTTTGGTGTTTTCCGTAAATTAAAAATCTAATTTTATTTCATATATGTTAATAATACCTGTGTAATGAATATAATAAATATAGACTATGATAGATTTGTTTGTGGCTCATTTGTGAAGGGTTCATGCATCTAATGTAATGGCTCAGCTGTGATAGATTCGTATATCATGTGTGATGAATCATATTTGACGAATTAGAGCCTATACACACTTGCGACTCAATCGATTTAGTCGAATGTTGATTTGCATGGGAATGTATGGAAGCATTCACACTACATTCAATTAGTTGTACAACTGAAACAGTTGGATTTGCAGCCCAATTTCATTCCAACTGAAACAGTTGTACAACTGCTTGATCAGCAAGGCGCCCTTCTACGTATTCACACTTGAGACAATTTAGTCGAACGACTACAACAACAACAGTGATATTCGTAGTGGAAAGAGTTGCCATGCTGACAGCACTACTTTTGTTTCACTTTTGGTAAATTGTAGAGATTGAATATTTCAATTAATATTTTCAAAATGTTTAAAAACAAAAGGTTCGTTTCTTATTAACTACACCATTTCCAGATGGATTTTAGAAAGCGTTAACTGGATTTTAGAAAGGGGAAATTGGATTTTAGAAATGTCAATTGGATTTTAGAAAGCGGAAATTGGATTTTAGAAATGTGAATTGGATTTTAGAAAGCGTTAAAAGGATTTTAGAAAACAAAATTGGATTTTTGAAAGCGTGAATTGGATTTCAGAATGTGCGTTTAAAATAAATTTTACACAGAATTTTTCGAATAGAAATTCTTTATTGCGTATGAAAGTATAAATTAATAATTATATAAATTTTCGAAAATCCAATTTACAGTTTCTAAAGTCCAATTTCCCTTTTCTAAAATCAAATCGACATTTCTAAAATCCAATTTTCCTTTTCTAAAATCCATTTGGCTATTCTAAAATCTAATTTCCCCTTTCTAAAATCCAATTGACATTTCTAAAATCTAATTTCCCCTTTCCAATTGACATTTCTAAAATCCAATTTCCCCTTTCTAAAATCCAATTGACATTTCTAAGATCCAATTTCCCCTTTCTAAAATCCAATTGACATTTCTAAGATCCAATTTCCCCTTTCTAAAATCCAGTTGACGCTTTCTAAAATCCATCTGGAAATGGTGTAGTTATAGACAAGAATTATCTAACTAAGGATATTTACTTCCGTTTTCATATGTTTCTTGATATTGTTGTTCTCTTCAAATGTCATTAATCGCATTTTAAAATAGAAATAATGAAAATGAAATTTCATAAAAATTATTAATGGCTGATTTTTACTATTTTTCCGTTTCTTGTACTTCTGTTCGTTTTGCCTTTATGAGCATAATTCCTTCCGTTTTTCTCTTTTCATTTACTTGACAGCTAGTTGCTAGTTTAATAAGAAACAAAGCCAAACAATGTATGCACTTTTTGTTTATTTTATTGTTTTTTATTTATTAATCAAGTTGACAGCTGACAAGAAGGTGCTTTCATGTAAGAATGCAGATAAACTTTAACAATTTAATACTTCATCACTTTATATGAAGACCACTAATGTAAAATTTGCTGAGTAAAATGTGAACATTGGCAACACTATGTCATTGTCAATCGCACGACTATTTAGTCTCAAGTGTGAATAGCTGCCACCGATTCGACTAAATAGTTGGAGTAGTGTGAATACAACAGTCCAATTCGACCAAATCGATTGAGTCGCAAGTGTGTATAGGCTCTTAATATATCACGCTTGATGGATCATATGTGACTGGTATTTACATCAACATTGATGGGTATAAAGTGAGAGAGGAAAGAGTTCAGCTATATATAGAAAATCATATGATTACGCATAAGTGGGAGCGAGATGCAAACTCACACGTATACACTTCACTCCATCACATTTTTCATATTGCCCTTAATAATGGGATAGAATTCTTGATGGAGAGTGATGGATCACATGTGATCATCAATTGATTGGTCAAATGATTATCACGGCGCTTGCAGGGGTAATAGATTTTTTAATGTGAGTATTGCCATATTTTCTTGACCACTTTTGTTCAACATATATATAGTACTCCTATATTCGTAATACCTACGAGTTCCATCAGCCAACATTAGAGTACAGACATATAAAAAAAAGAAAGAGAAAACCGAGCAATCAAATTTGAAAAATGACATATGAATTCAAAATAAACCACAGTGACGGCACATAAAAAAAATTATAGGGAATTTACATATTTATTATTTGATTCTCGCATTAAAAAATAAAAAAATGTCGAAGCGGTGCTATATTTGTGATAATAAAAGGGATAAAATAAATAAAATAGCTTTACATACGTATTTCGTTTTGAGTGCATTATTGGTTATATAAATATATATATACATATGTAAATAGATTTCCAAAAGACGAAACCATTTGCAAACAATGGATGCATGCGTGCGGTCTGATGCCTGACGACGTTGTTAAAAACATTCGAATCTGCAGCAACCACTTCCAAAAAAGCGATTACACTGGGAATCGCCTTTACGTATCAATGCCTGAAAGATACTGCAGTAGTCCGGGACTAAAAAGGATTTTTTAATCCCAAGCTCCGGACGAAACACTGCAGCTCCCACCCGTCCACCTTTTATCCGCCTGAAATATGTGGAACATATAGCGATTGGTTCGTAGTCCTTTCTTCCATCCGTCTTGTTATATTATTACCTGTGGTCCCCTGTTGAGGTCGGTTTGGAGAGTAACGTAGTCTGAACTTTGGTCCTCAAGTTGGTCCTGTGTCCAAAAGTTCGTTGTCTAAATTGTCCTGTTATTCAGTTTAGAAATTCGCAGTACTCACCGTGTTGGCGGCATTCGAACGTACATACTTTACAAACATAACCCTCATACGGCATAATTCGGTAGCGAAACGCTGCTATTCATATATACTACGCTGCCTAATATCGACGCACGCTGTCAATTTACTGTCCAAAAATTTCTCATGCCAATACAATTTATATGACAGTACCGAAATTGAACGCCGTGCGCAAGGCAGACCTAGGAAGGTAGGCCCGGTGGCCTAGATCTACCTTGGCCGTGCGTATGAAGAAAACTCGACTCCCAATTTTTGCTTTGCGTGACAGTTGTATCTGGGCATTGTGAGTGATTGTTTACCTAAAAATTTACACGATACCGTGTGTGTTAGGTACATATTCCACAATATAACAAGATTTTCACGGATTTTTTATTATTTTTAAGTTCATCACCTGTATACGCACGCAAGTCAATCTCGGTTCAACGCATATGAAAAATTTGCGTGCGTGCGTTAATTTTTTTCGACTGAGCTGTTTACACGGGTCGATTTTGGTTGAACGAAAATTCGTCAGAATAGACTTATTTCTAATTTGAACGCTATCCCCTGTCAAATACATTATTTGAAATTTGATAAAAACATGTAATAAAACAAAAATATACGTTTTTTGATATGGAAAAAATTAAAAATATGGACAGAGGAGAGGAGTCAATGGTAGAAGTAAGGAAACATTGTAATAATAAAAATATGCATAAGGCAATTTTGCCTTGATTCTATTTTCCTGGGCGATATTCGCAAACAAATATCATCGCCGCACTACGCGAAAACATGTCCGGCGATTGGTTCTGTTTAAAGCATAGTACTGAGTTCGAGTTTCACGTGGAACTGCTGTCAAAATCCATACAAAAAAACTGGTTGTGAAACATTTGTGAAATTTCACAGATATTTCACGCCAAAGTTGTACTGAGTTCCTATCGTGAAAATGTTGCGCAACGTTATGCCAGCAACATTTTTTCACATCAAATTAAATGTACAATGCCATTTATTTTCGAGTGAAATGTGACATTTGTTGAAATTTGAATTTATATTTTGTATAAAAATTTTTTATTGCCCAAAATTTGAAAGTTTGTTCTGAGGCGATGCTCCAAATTTTTTTTTTTTTACATTTGCTCAGTTTTTGTTTTGGCATTTATTTTCATTTGACAAAATTTTTTCTTGAAACAAAGCTTAAATGCCGCTATAATAGGTAGCGCTGTTAACCACAAAATATTTGGAAACCTTCATCTGGCAGCACTAGCCAACGGTTGTTTTAAACAGGAAGAAGAATAGACTATAAAAGGCATAGGCTACATTATCAATATGAATCGCGATATTTGAATCGCGATTCATATTGATGGATTGATGAATCGCAAACTGGTGCTACACGTTCAATATGAATATTGCGATATTTTTCTCGCTCTGAGATTCAAAATATTTTACTTCCGTCCTTTTCCCACTTTCACTTTCAATTCGTTTATTGCCAATATTGCGATCCAGATCACGGATTTCAAAATTTCTAAAAATACCTGCATTTTGATGGATCGCAAAATTTTCATGCTATACAGTCAATCCGTATTGTCAATATTGCGATCCGGATCGCGGATTTCTAAATTTCTAAATATACACGCATTTTGATGGATCGCAAAATTTTCATGCTACACAGTCAATCCATATTGTCAATATTGCGATCCGGATCGCGGATCGCAAAATTTCTAAAAATTCGCGATCCAGGATCGCGATCCATCAATACTCGATGCTACACTGTCAATATGAATGTCGACGTCCAAACACGGAGACACGAAGTTGAGCAACATGCTGCTTTTGTTCGTTTGTTGGTGAGAAGGCGACGAGGAAAGGAGGGGGGCACCAAGTCGTCGGTGCTCGGACAACACGCTTTGTGCAGCAATTCTTATCGCCAGTGACCAATCAGAGCGTTCGAAGAATGCCAGAACAAAACATAATGAACAAAAGTTGGCCAGCGACGAGTTGATGTGTTTGGACAAATGGAAGACAGAACAGCGGCACAAAAGAAAATCGTTGGATAATTTCGCGGCAGAGTTGCTGTGATTGGACACGGACAATCGCGATCCACGGATTTCATCAATATATATTGATAATGTAGCATCTCCCAAAGAAAAAAGCTTGTGCGCAGGATCCACCAATACAGGTCGGCTCTTCAGATCAGCTGACTTCTTCTTTTTCTTCAACAGCTATCCAATTTCTCTGCTTCTGCATATTCTATTCATACATTCGTGTTTACTATTAGCTGAGTTCTCGTGGCAGTGATCCAGATCCGGATACAAATTTTGCAAGCAAATGCGACAACAATTTTGTGATCCTGGTATTTATCTGGATCAAAACGACCTATTACAATCTATACGGATCCTAAATTGATACAGATAAACGCCGGGATCACAGAATTCTTGTTGCATTTGCATGCAAACTTCTTATCCGGATCTGGATCACTGCCACGGGAACTCGCCTATTGGTCAAATTCTTCGTTCTATCCCAGCCAACATTTATTAGGGGCATTTCAGTTATTACATCTGGGTCTGGGTTAAGATAAATTTTTACTGAAACAATCCGGCTCATAATGAAAATTGGCTGCACTTGAAAAGAACTAAAAAGAAGAAGAAACATATACAACATATACCCAGCAGTAAAAATCTGAAATGAATCCTTTATGAATCACTGATGAAATTCATCATGAGGAGGCATCAGTGAATGCTTTCATATAAAGGCTGCTGAATTTTTTCAAATAAATGGTTTGCTTTCCTAATGCCTATATGACTCCGTTCGGAGCCGGCATAAAACTGTCCAATGGTAGGAAAAACAAAAGGAGCACACCTCGAATTGGGAGAGAAGCTCGGCCATAAAACTCGTCAGAGTTATAATAGCGCAAAAACAATTATTCTGTACGTTGAAAAAAGACAAATACTCCCTCAAAAACAATTTGATTGACTTTAAACTTCAAACTAAATGAAAATAACTATTTCAAAAATTATTTTTTTGGAAATTTGAATTTAAATTACTGAAATAAATTATGAAACTCACATGGCGGGATAGCTATGTATTCCATGTTATAAGGAGAAGCCAGTGCGCAGTATAATTTTCCTTCCGGACTTCTTCTTTCCCCTTACGGCCAAAGCAGAAGCTTACAAGAGGCAAATTTGAAATTTGTATTTCCATATATTTTTTATTTTAAATATAATTTGTTTTATAGTTGTCAAATTGAAAACTTTGTCAGAAAAGCTGCCGAATGTCAAAAACCTACCGAAATACAAGCTGGCTCGTTGGTTTTTAACCGCCTAGATGGTATTTCGTTTGGTTTTTTCAATATAGCTTGCTCGCTTGCACCAACGCAAAAAGATAGTGATGAATATTCAACAAAGAATCATCAATGGTCATTTTGCAGTGATACAAATTTACTGTAGGGTATATGTATATATATGTATCCATACACAAATGTCACTTTTCAGTTCTGCCAAATCAAAAAAGCACTGTGCTGCCAAATCAGCACGGAAAAAACAAATCGAACAGGGCGGATCAAAAATTGAACCAGCAATTTATCTGGTTTAATCGAGCTTAAATCTTTGTTGTTGCATTTACATGCAAAAATTTTTATCTGGGTTAGGATCACCGTATGTGAAACACGGCTATTATCGTGGAAGTGACTAAAAAGTAACTTCAAGATGTTTAATTCAATCGCGGAAGATATCGCTTTCTCAACTTTTTCCTATCTTCGTTCGGGAAAAAGTGTTCCCCGTCAACGTTACGTCCATAAAGAGTCATAAACGACACTTCAGGAAGTATCTTCCAAGTGTCGTTTGGAAGAGACAAAAACGTTACGTGCAAATAAACTAATAAGACACTTCCGGAAGTAACTTCTTGGTGTCTTCTGGGAGACACAAAAGCGTTAATTATAAATTCTCCTACTATTTTTTCACTTTATATAAAACTAAATAAAAGCGCAAATATATATTTTTCTTTAGGATTTATTTGATTTTCGCTTAATTTATAAATTTCAAATTTGTTAAAAAAAATAATTTTGACTTTGTTTTGGTTCTCAATACAAAAATATCTTCTCCATTCACACCAAGAAGTAAGATACGCGATAGCAATGACATTTATTTTTGTACAAATGGAGACTATCTGTCGAATGACGCCTAGAAGGGCCCCAGACGTTACGTAATTGAGATAGACGATAAACAGCTCTTCCAAATGCTAGCAGGGTATGAGTTTCTCCATCATTCGCTCGTGAGCTGAATGTCAAATTATTTCGTTCTCCTTTCAGTTTTGACATTCCGTTTGACATTCAGCTCACGGCATGTTTGTGTGTATGTACATTGGACCGACCTGGTAATTGGATCATGCTTGTGCGTGTTGTTTTCATTTTGTAAAATAATTTAAAATTTCATTCAACTAAAAAAAGGATTGATTAAAATATTTTCCACTGTTCGTGAACACCATAAACGTGCTGCACATTCATAGATTACCAAATTCGCTCAGCTTTATTGTAGCAGTACACTGGCAGAGGAGCGCGCGCCAATTAGCATGCTTTGTCTAGCCGAGAGCGTCATAGTTTGATTTTTACAATTTGTAAATCATTTAATAAATCAAGGCCAGTAAAATGTATATTAAATCAGTTATCATTGACGGCTTCAAGTCCTATGGACGACGCACAGAAATACATGGTTTCGATAGTGAATTCACCGCCATCACCGGCTTGAACGGCACAGGCAAATCGAATATATTGGATTCCATATGCTTTGTGCTTGGCATAATGAATCTTGGTCAAGTATGAATAATATGCATAAGTACTTACTTTGGATGTTCTTTCCTTTTTCGGATCAGTCTTTATAACTTCCTTGTTAAAGTGTTTGAACACCTTTTTCGGTTGGCCCTGGCCATATATATAATATATTATATATATAATATATTATATATATATATTATATATATGGCCCTGGCGTTTAAAAATAAATAACCCTCAGACGGCAGAATTCATAAAAACACTCCCGAAGCCGACCCGATCCTCTATATTTACAGTGAACGTTCATGCGGGCTGATTAACATATACATATATATGTAATATATATATAACTTTGCACTAAAATATTAATTGCTATGAAGATATATGTATTTAAAAATTTACCCTCTACTGTATTAGTTTCACACGGATTTTTTATTACATTTTTGGGTCAGTTCTGACTACTGTTCTGACCTATGATCCGGGGTCCCCATCTCCTGATGAAACGGCTTTTAACCCGCCATGTCCGAAAAGGGAAAGCCATGACTTGATATTTTATAGTCTTTTGAACACAGCTTTTTATCCTCTTTTTCTTATCTTAGGTGCGCGCCGCATCCCTGCAGGATCTAGTTTATAAAAGTGGTCAAGCCGGAGTTACAAAGGCAACCGTTACACTTATCTTCGACAATTCAGATCCAAATCAATGTCCATTAGGTTATGAAAAATGCCGTGAAATCTCGGTAACAAGACAAATCGTTGTTGGTGGTAAAAATAAGTATCTCATCAACGGCAAACTTGTACAAAATAAGAAAGTTTCTGACTTCTTTTGTTCTGTACAATTAAATGTGAATAATCCGAATTTCTTGATTATGCAAGGTCGTATAACGAAAGTGCTAAATATGAAGCCTCAAGAGATATTGTCGATGATTGAAGAAGCCGCTGGTACCAGTTTGTACGAGACAAAACGCGAAGCGTCTACAAAACTTATTGAAAAGAAGGATGCCAAAGTGCGCGAAACCAACACACTCCTACAAGAAGAGGTCGAACCGAAATTAGAAAAATTGCGCCAGGAACGTTCAGCATATTTGGAGTTTCAAAAAATTTGTCGCGATATTGAATATCTCACACGTATACACATTTCTTTTCGTTATCTCAAGCAGAAAGAAGCTCTGCAGTCCATTGAATCACATGTGGAGAAGCTTACCAATCGCATTGAAACATGCAAAAATACGATAAAAGATAACAACACTGAAATTGAACGTATCGAGGAAGCAGCAAAGGAGGTGCAAGCACAAATTGATTCAGATAGTGGCGGAGCATTGAAGGAAGTAGAGGAGCAACTCACCAAACAGGTGTCGGAGGAAGGAAAAATAGCTGGCAACTTGAAATCGGCCCAAACCAGCATCGACCAAGAAACAAAGAAATTGCGAACTTTGGAAAAAAATATTACAGAAGATGAGAAAGCATTGAAATCGAAGGAAGCGCAAATGGCCAAGGTGCACGATCTATTTCAGAGTCTAAAAGAGGCAGACGAGAAAGATGCGCAGGCCTATGATGCTGCACAAAAGAAATTCGAGGCCGTGACTCAAGGTTTATCTGTGGACGAAGAGGGCCAATCGTGCTCACTGCAGGATCAGCTCATCAGTAAGTTTAAAACAATAATTTCAATAGCCAATTTAGCACTTTCATGGATTATAAACGAAAACGGGTTTCATTTGTTTCATAGACGCAAAACAGCAGCTAAGCCAAGCTGAAACCACATTGAAGACATCAAGCATGGAATTGTCGCATTGCAAAAATGTATTGAAGCAGCGTGAGAATGAGAAACATTCAAAAGACACAATCTACGCCAAAGACCAGCAACTAAGCGAAAAACTTGAACATGAAATAAATTGTCTTCAGCAAAAATTGTCCGCTATCGATTACGAGGATGGCAGCTTTGAGGCGTTGCAGGATCGAAAAAATGTGCTACAGCATGAGATACGTGATTTAAATCAGCAACTCGATCGACGTAATGCTTATCGTTATGAGTTGCAATACCGTGACCCCGAACCGAATTTCGATCGCTCGAAAATGCGTGGCATGGTCGGCAAGCTATTTAATGTGCGCGATGAAAAGAATAATTTGGCGTTGATGATGACAGCTGGCGGTAGTGTAAGTGTGAAATGTGAGCGACATATATATTGGAACATGTTTATGAAGCCATCTCAACATTTCAGTTATACAGCTATGTGGCCGATGATGATATAACCAGCAAGAAAATCTTACAAAAAGGCCAATTGCAGCATCGCGTCACAATCATACCAATAAATAAAATTACTTCTCATCCCATTGCTCAGAGCGTCGTGGATTTCGCGCAAAACTTGGTAATTGCTAAATGTTTATACATATGTAAATAGTAGAGTGTTCTTTTCCATGAACTGATATGTACATATATTATTTGGAGCAATCCAACAATAATAATACCACCATTTCTTTTTTTCTATTATTACATAAAGTATAAAATATTATTTTTTATTTTTCTTTCTCAGGTGGGAAAAGAGAATGTACAATCTGCATTGTCCTTGATCGAATATGATCGCTGTTTCGAGCCGGTAATGAAATTTGTTTTTGGACATACCTTGGTGTGTCGCGATTTGAACATCGCCAAAAAGGTAACATACCATCGTAACATTTCCTCACGCTCTGTGACCTTAGAAGGTGACGTCGTCGATCCGCAAGGTACTCTCTCTGGTGGCTCACGCCCGAAAGGCAGTAATGTATTGGCCGAATTGGCAGAAATAAAGCGATTGGAGAAGGAAATCGCTGTACGCAAAAAGGAATTGCACAACATAGAACAAAAATTACGGTATGTATGTACATACGATTGTGCTTCATAAGTTCTTACGTTTAAAGTTTTTGTACACTCAAGAATGGTTATCTAAATATTTGCTGTCAATTGTTTATCTCTTCTAGAATGACAACGGATGCCGCACGCAACTACAACCGCATCAAGGAACAGTTAGAGTTGCGCCAGCATGAATTGAGCGCGTGTCAGCAGCGTTTGGCGCAAAGTACATTCCAGCAGCATCAGGAAGAGATAAAAGCGCTGCAACATCAAATCGGCGCACTCGAAGACGATTTAACCAAGGCACGTGAAACACAAAAAACCGCACGCGCCAAAATCAAAGACATCGAAGCAAAGCTGGCCGATGCTAAGGGCTTCCGCGAACGTGAATTGAAAGCGGCCGCTGAGGCAATGAAGCAGGCGAAAAAGAAGTCGGAAGAGTCGCGTAACAATTGGAAAAAGCGCGAACAGGAATTTGAAACATTGCAGCTGGAAATCGATGAGTTACATAAGAGTATTAAATCAACCACAGAGCAACGTGACGCTATGATTGAAAGTATAAGTAAAATGAAAGCAAATCTCGAGGAGCTTCGCGCCAATAGCACAAACATTACCGAACTCATGGCCAATCTGAAGGAACGTATCAAAGAGCAAAAAGATAAAATTAATTCGCAGAATAAGGAACTGAAAAATTTGCTGGTTAAGAAGGACAAGTTGGCCAAAAGTACGCAGGAGATGACTTTGGAAATCAAGAAGAAAGAAAACGAGGTGACTAAGGTGCGTAACGACAGTAAGGACTCATTCCGCAAAATCGAAACGTTGGAAGAGAAATACCCATGGATTTTAGAAGATCGAGACTTTTTCGGCACGAAGAATACACGCTATGACTACTCGAAGGAGGATCCCATTGAGGCTGGCCAAAAGTTGACGGTAATGCGCGAGCAAAAGGACAAAATGGAAAGGCACATCAATTTGCGTGCGATGATATTGCTCGATCGCGAAGAGGAACAGTATCAGGAGACGATGCGCCGCAAAAAGATTGTCGAGCAGGATAAGGAGAAGATAAAGCATATAATTTGCAAAATGGATGAGAAGAAACGCGAGAAGATGGAGAAGGCATGGCGGGTGGTCGATGAGAATTTCAGCAGCATATTTAGCACATTGTTGCAGGGTGCTCAGGCGCGCCTCAACCCGGTAAAACAGTCGGGTCAATTGATCGGATTGGAAATAAATGTCGGTTTCAATGGTGTCTGGAAGGAGTCGCTCAGTGAACTGTCGGGTGGTCAACGGTCATTGGTTGCCTTATCGCTTGTACTCGCTATGCTCAAATTCTCACCCGCACCTCTATACATACTCGATGAGGTCGATGCTGCACTGGATATGTCACATACACAAAATATTGGCAACATGTTGAAGGCACATTTTACCGGCTCGCAATTTATTATCGTTTCGTTGAAGGATGGCATGTTTAACAATGCAAATGTCTTGTTTCGCACCAAATTCGAGGAGGGCGTTTCCGCAGTTACGCGTACGGTTAATGCTAAATTAGCAGCGCGTGGCCGGAGGTAAAGAAAGGACAATAACTGCCATGCTATTTTTTATACATACATATATACATATGTATGTATGTATGTTTTCATATTTACGAAGCATTTAAAAATTTACCAATTGTGAATTCCTATAAAAATTAAAATAATTACATGTTATGTACGTAGGGT
Organism: Urophora cardui; assembly: GCA_960531455.1. Lineage (NCBI taxonomy): Eukaryota > Metazoa > Arthropoda > Insecta > Diptera > Tephritidae > Urophora > Urophora cardui. The sequence goes on along the minus strand of OY482670.1, from coordinate 103,668,602 downwards.
TCCATCCAAACAAAATTTGTTAGCTTCTGAGTTTACGATGCTTGCGGTAGGCGGTGTTGCGATATCTCAATACATCAAGAATACGCGGTATCTACGGTGTACAGAAATGAAACTATACTTTTCTAAAAGATTCCGCGTAGCTGGAGCTGAATCTGAATTTGCGGACACAATTTCCAAATCGCTTCTACTTTCCGAGATATTCACGTCCACTAGGCTCGTTTTTTGGCTATATTCCCTGCTTAATATCCCTTATGTATGTTTTTTTTTTTTTTTTTTTTTACGAGGAGGAAGCATCGAAAGCCTTTACCCCGTCAGTGTGGGACTCTAACCCGAACTAAACCTCCTACTGTCATCGTTCCGAACCCCCCGGTACTACCGTCAAGCTACCGTCGGGAGGTGGGTTGAGCACTAGGCTCACAGTCCGTAATGGTCGCGTTATTGCCCTCAGTCTGCCTTAAAAGGCTTCACCCATATATTTTTATAAAAGTGGTCAGTGTTAGGTGGTCTACGGAGGCCAAAGCTCCGTACCACGCGCATTGACGGATGCAGGAGGCCTAGCTCCTGTACGTATCCGTAACGGATGCAAGAGGCCGAGCTCCTGTACGTATCCGTTTCATTCAAAGTTCACAATATTAGGTGGTCTGCGGAGGCCAAAGCTCCGCACCACACGCGATGACGGATGCAGGAGGCCTAGCTCCTGTACGTATCCGTAACGGATGCAGGAGGCCTAGCTCCTGTACGTATCCGTAACGGATGCAGGAGGCCGAGCTCCTGTACGTATCCGTTCCACTCGAAGTGGTTAATGTTAGGTGGTCTGCGGAGGCCAAAGCTCCGCACCACGCGCGTAACGGATGCAGGAGGACTAGCTCCTGTACGTATCCGTAACGGATGCAGGAGGCCGAGCTCCTGTGCGTATCCGTTCCACACAGGGTGGTCATTGTTAGACGTGCCTATGATTAGAAGGACACAATTAGTGCTCATTTAGTCGCCGTTTGCTCGCCATCTTCTCTCTAGGCTTCTCAGTGTTTTCATGGTGTCTGCTATTACGTTACTCGCTGCAGTCCATTTTGCCTTGCTTTCTAGCATATGCTTCACGAACGACTCAGGTGTATAGTCACCTCCAAATATTCTACGGAGTTTGTTTCTAGATTCGTAAAATCTCGCACACTCAAAGAATACGTGGTATGCATCCTCTATTGCTTGCCCCCCGCAGTGATCGCACGTTGGGTTCGACTCGTGCTTAAAGCGAAAGAGATAGGCCTTGAAACAACCGTGCCCAGATAGGAACTGCGTCATGTAGAAATCGACTTCGCCGTGTGCTCGTTCCAACCAGCATTTCAAATCTGGTATGCATCTATGTGTCCAGCGTCCCTTCGTGGAGTTACTCCATCTAAACTGCCAGCTATGCATGCTGGCTTCTCTCGCCTTGGAACGCTGGACATCGTTCTGTGCAATAATTGCAGCTTATTTTGCTAGTATGTCTATAGGGTATAGACTGGCAATTACTAGTGCGGCCTCATCCGATACGGTTTTAAACGCACAGCATACTCTCAGCGCGCACAGACGGTAAGTCGACTTGATGCAGCGAAAATACGACTGATGTTCTATAGCGTGGTGCCACACAGGAGCGCCGTAGAGAATTTGGCTCCTTACGACGCACGCAAGTAGTTGTCGCCGCCGTTGCTTTGGACCACGTGAGTTCAGCATTATGCGTGATAATGCTGTCACAGTCGCTGATGCCTTTTCGTTTGCGTATTCAATATGATTTTTAAACGACAGTCTTCGATCTATCATAATCCCCAGGTACTTTATTGCTTGTAGTGTGACGATATCGTGACTACCGCTTCTTATTATAGTGTGCTCCACTTTTTTCCTGCTTGATATCAGCACTGACTCTGTCTTCTGCTCCGCTAGCTGCAAGCCATTTTTGTCCAGCCATCTTTTCACGCTGCTTATACTTTCGTTTGTTTTTGTGCGTATATCGTCTAGTTGCTTAGCAGTAACAACCAGGGCTATGTCATCAGCAAAGCCAAATATTTTTACACCTTCCGGGAATCTAAGGCGTAGAATGCCGTCATACATAATCACCCTTATTACGGTTGTCGTCGTCGACGTCGTTGTCACTTTTCAGTCGACATCACGTCGTCTCGACGTCGTCGTCACATCGACGCAAAATCGGTATTAGCTAAGCGTATTGAGACGACGTCGACTGTTTATCGGTAACCGAATGACGAAAGTACCATCACTATAATTTCTGCACTAGCTGTTTGATTTTATTTAGAATCTGTGCGCATTTTTTTTCCGTATTTTTAATCTGTGCTATTTAGATAATTTATTTCTTTATAATAAATGTATTTTGCATATGATTAATCAAGTTTTAGCGATGAACATAGCAATGAAGTGCTCGAGTAATTAATAAATAAAAGAAAAAATATTTTAGTTGAAATACATACATATATACATATGTATGTATGTACATAAATATTTAATAAAGTAGTTATCTCCTCAATCTTTCTTAAAGGAGGTGCCAAGGCATTCAATTTAATGGTGATTGCTTCTCAATGTTGTAAAAAATTAGTTGGTATCGTACCCCATTGAAAACCTTTGGGTCGGCTTCGGTATGTGCGCTCACCGAATTTATTTTTAAACTAGTGGGAATTTTTCAATAAAACTAGCAGGAAATATTCTGCGGATGTTAGTTCTACTAATTTTAACACTCCCGTAATAAAATTTTAAAAACAAAAATGCATACATACTAAATTTTCTTCTCGTCACCATTAAACAGCGCGTCGACGAAAATGGCAACGAGTGACCGTCGACGTCGACTTAGCTGATACCAAATATGTTTCGATAGTTGTCACAAGTTATCGACTTTACCATACGTAATACCGATTTTGATAGGTCGTCGCCGACAGCGTCGAGTGAGTGTCGACGACGACAACCGTAATAAGGGTGAATGTTCCATAGCAGGGGGCCTAGCACTGAACCTTGTGGAACGCCGCCTGTAACCTTTAGTTTCTTAGTGCCGGCCGACGTTTCGTACTCTAGCGTTCGATTTTCGAAGTAACTTCGTATTAACATTGTAAGGTTTTTTGGCACTCCGATTCGATCAAGCGCATCTAGTATTTTTGCCCAGTTGGCAGTATTGAATGCGTTCTTTATGTCCAGTGTTACTATAAGACAGTACTCTTTGGTTCCTGACAGCCATCGGGTGCCACTTATGGCGTCTTGGGCTACCTTTTTCACCGCCTCCACTGCGTGAACGGTGGATCTTCCTTTCCTAAAGCCAAACTGATTCTCAGATATGCCCTTATGTATGTATGTATGTATGTATTTCTTCATTCAAAGCCACCCTGCAGGCAAAACAACTAGTTGCATACTACAATTCTACCAGTTTGAAAATGTATGATTGGTCTAGTTGACCAACTATCCATTGTACTTGAAAGCAACTGGTAGTTTTAACGTGGCGATTGCCTACGAGATGGCAATTGTCTTCCCTTGCATAAGCTTCATACTAGTAAAATACCAGTCAGTGTCATACCAGTAGACAACACACCAGCTTCATACTAGAAAAATACCAGTTAAGGGTATACCAGAAGAATACCAGTCAGAATAATACTAGAAAAATTGTTATGGTTCGCGTTACGACCTCGATTACGATCTACAATCGAGTGGAGCAGCAATGCATGGCGGTCGGCATGATCTAGGGTTGCACTGTGGCTAGTCATTGTCGGCTGGGCGGGGTTCTTGCCTACATTGCTGTCCTGCGCCATAAACAGAAAAAATTCATATCATGCCTTTTCAAACCAAAACGAGTAAAATCACACTAAAACAACATCCGGTTCAGCCGGATGCCACGGACGGACCGTTGAAAAATTCGAAAATTCAAATTAACCCGAAAAATCCAAATTCAAGAGGCCAGGCATCAGTTAAATTTAAATAAATACGAACCGAGGGAAAATGTCGTTAAACTTTGAATAGGAATTTTGAATGTACGTTAAAGTCAGACGAACGTTGGCAAAGCAATTAAACCAAAATTTAAATCGGACGGAAATACTGACATCACGGAAAAATTTGGAATTAGATAAGCGGACGTTATATTTAGATAATCGCGGACGGACGAGAAAATAACCGTTGCACCAAAATTTAAATTTAAATGTACGTTGAAATCTATGTGCACTAAATTTGAATAGCCACTACAAAAAAAACTGTCAAAGTGAATTTAAATTTGAATATACATATCGCAAAAAAAATTCGTTAAATTTGAATTTAAATTTGAATCAACCGGAACGACCGATTATTAACAGGCATCTGAAAATACATAAAAGAAAGCTGAAATTTAAAACCTATGGAAAATCAAAAAAAAAGTTAAAGGCCGAACTCACAAGGGGGTGGCGTTGCTGATGTTGTTGCAGCGCCGGTGCGTTTTTGTCCCACCCTAATCCATGGTCACTGTCGCACCCGGGTATCAGTGACCCCTTACCTGTGGTGCGCCGCTGGTGTTGTTGCAGCGCCGGTGCTTATCTACCCACCCTCATCCTTGGTCATCAGCGCACCTATATTTTGATGACCCCGTTATTATTATGCGCCGCTGGTGTTGTTGCAGCGCCGGTGCTTATCTACCCACCCTCATCCATGGTCATCGGTGCACCTAATTGTGATGACCCCGTTCCTGAAAATCCTATGCCTTTTAAATAAGGGTAATCAGCATTCCCATTTTAAATTTTTGACAATTTATTTGGAATTCATTTCCCCTTTTCTTATAGCCTACGTCTATTTTTTCTCTGCGTTTAGCATATTAGGGCGCCCTTTCTAACAAACTAGTATTAAATAACAATATTGTGGCAAGCTTGATAATACTCGATTAAACCATCAAACAAAAGGAAAGGAAACTAAAGAACAATTGTAGGGGACTCAAAACACCGGCCCTTGTGTAAGCCTATAAATGAACTATAAAAGGTGTTATTGCAATAAGCTTACAATATACAATTGTTCTGAAGTCCTATTACATTTCGCTTACTCCCCGTCCTGCTGGGAATCTACATAAGTATGCACATACGTGCGTCAATTCAAATGATGAAAATTTAAAAGAAAAAAAAATTGAAATATACAACATAACAAAAATAGCTTACGACCTAGGCTCCGGCGACTGGTGTTGACGTTGTTATGATTGTTGGTGCTGTGTTGGTGGTGCTGCTGCTGCTGTAGTTGTTGTTGTAGTTTCTGCTGGTTGCTGTTGTTGCAGCGACAGAATTTTTTTTGCTTATGGCTGTTGATGTTGTTGATTCACTACCTGAGACGCTGTTGTTGTTGTTGTGCCAAGCCCAATTTGTTGTTGTTGTTCTAGTGCAAAATTTTTCGGCTGTTTGCTGTTGTTGCTTCGGCTGTGCCGCTATCGGTGTGGTTGAGTCACTATCTGAGACGCTGTTGTTGTTGTTGTGCCAAGCCCAATTTGTTGTTGTTGTTGTTGAGCCAAATTTTTCGCTATTTGCTGCTGTTGTTGTTATTCGATATTTATGTTTTTTGGTGCGTAAATGTTCACTGCGGTTATCATTTAATTCATGAAATTCTATTGTTTATCAGGAAATGCAGCGACAAACCGACACGAATACGATATGACAAACGAATTTGAACGACAAAAAACAGATTCTTGTGTGCACAGGTGTGTGTGTGTACGTATACGTATGTATATATTTCACTTTACAATCGAGTGTCTACGTAGAACTAGCCATTTAAACTAATTTAACATAATGTACATGTTTTGCAAAATATACTGAACACTGATTTTGTGTTTTCGCATCTATTTTTATTATTTAAGAAGTTATTTATATGCAATATAAAAAAAATAGTTTTACACCACGAAAAAGAACCGTCTCGTTTTGACTCTACCACTCAATTGACTTCTCGAAAACTGACTCCCGCTGTACTAAAAAAATTCTTATTAGCGCGTGCCTTCCACTTTTTCTTCTGTATTCGTTTTGGAAGAGTCCCGTTTCTTTTTCGTATAGCCTGTAGTGGTGTAGTGACGTGTGCATAATAGTGGCGTGACTTTACGGTTACCCGAATGTCTATATCATGGTATGACGCTAGCAATGACACAAGCGAGATGGAATGCGGTTGCCATGTTACACAAAAAAAAATTACCAAAACTTTCGGAATAAAATGCCTCAATCATTTTTCCCATGAAACTATCTCAAAATAATCGATTATATTCGTGCCCTAGTAAATTTGCTACTGTAAAATTCTATTAGTGTACATTGGGAATATCAGTAAACATTGTTGTCTTACGCCCAAAGTATAAAAATGGTAAGAGACAGGAAAATCTGATTAATGAAACAACAGTACAAATGTTTTGCGAATAAAAAAAAAGTTTAAAGTTGTATAGGGCGAATAAGAACATTTTATAATATGTGCATTTGAAAGTACTAAGTATCCGAATAACCATGTGTTACGCATTTTCACAATAAGAAGTGTTCATGGCAACCCTGGAAGAACCAGTTTGTCCATCACCAATACATGTGCATATCCCGCCATTGGAACGATTGTCAAGGTTGAGATGGGAAATTTCAGTTAAGCTTTCCCCATGCAAGGCCTACTTATAGAGGTTGGCTCGATAGCTTGCCTATTTGTAAAAAAAAAAATTTCATGCAATCTATAAGGATTGAAATCTGAAGAATGAATCAAAACCACATAACCATTTAGAAGAATAAAAAAAATCAGTGTAAATCTCGGATGCAATTACTTATTTAAAATTTGTTTAGACTCTTAGTGGAGCAAGAAAAGAATTAACTACAGGATTTTGAATAAAAAAAATTGTTACATTTAATATATCTAGTAACTGAATAAGAAAATACAAATTTTAATTATTGCCAGAACACCACCAGTGGTGCATGAAATTTTTACTCGAACAAGGAAATGACTCCTGTCAAAAAAAAATTGTCAGCTGTTGCCATCGAGACAACCTCATAAATCACCCTCGTTTCGCAGTGCGGCCACCTGTTACACTAGCCCACAGCCCAACATAAAAGGTCGATGCGAGGGAGAATCGCTCTTCTTCTTCTTGGCATATGTCAACTTATTGTCTGTTGCTTTGATTCTACAATCTTGCATGCGTTGTTCGTAGAAGTAGAATGCTAAGCTCAAGGTTTATCCAAAGAAGGTTATATTAGTTACGTTTTGATGTGTGTGTTTCCTTTAAAAAAAAATGTCAACGTGAAAGAGGACAGAAATTATTTTCAAAGTAAAATTTTTCCCCAATCGGTTCTATCTGACGTTCGCACTTTTTTTTTTTTTTTTTTTTTTTTTTGCACACATACCCAATTGCAATCAGCTTAAATTGCCGCGAAATCCTTCTTTAGACAATCCTTGCTAAGTTGTGTGTTCACATCTTTTTCCCTGCTTTTGACATTTGAAACAAGCCGCCTAACGCCAATCGCATATTCTGCCTCACATGCGACGACCTGTTTAGTTTGGCCACGCGTCAACCATTCTTCTTCACCATGTCAGCACGTCGGCCATTATTGATTGGAAGTTATTGGAAACTACTAAGAAAGAAGCTACTGAAATAGTGGTGCTGCCACACAGCCAAAATTGAGCAACCGAAATTAACCCGTTTATGATCGATATCAGTATTGATATCGATAGCAAACCATAACAGGCCTGCTTCGCTTCGAAGACCTGACGAGGGAGCGAACAGGAAAAATGGTTTGCCTGTTAGGTTGTCGCGAGAATACTCAACTGTTAACTACGTGGGGCACGACTCACCCCTAGATAAGAGTCTCAAATTCTACCACAGCTAACCGGGCAACAGAGGCTCCATCAGGTGATACCAAAAAAAAACGTATGCTATATGAACGTGCAATCTAGTAGTGTATGAAAATCCGAGAATAATTGAAAGTCAGGTATGATAAAAAAAAAATTCATTTGGTAAAAAAAAACCAAAACGCGTAAGTCCGGTGTTGCGGCGATTCTCTATTGGCTTAGGCCAGAGAAGCCTACCCCCCCTAGGAGCCCTCCTCCTAGGTGCCGTTCTTGGTTGGTCTTAACAACCTGTCCCCCCCCGGCTGATCCAACCCCGCACGCTGGACCCAGGACAGGCGGTCTTGAAAAAGACCCTTGGTCCGCTGGTTTCTCGCCCCCCGGAATGGGCTTTACAAAAAAAATTAAATTATTTTGTTTCCTATTTTAAGGCTTCGCGGCCTTAGACATTTTTTTACAGGAGAACGCGTCTAAACTCCGAATACAATCACCCTATCAGCTGGTCTATGGTCCCTAACCTCTCGAAGCTGGACAAAAAAAAACTTTAACAGGAAAATAATACTCCGTTTGAATAGACATTTTTATATTGGAGAACTCGTCAAAACTCCGTAAGGTTGGGCATTTGATATTGGAGAACTCGCCAAAACTCCATAAAACTAGACATTTTAATTTGGGAGAACTCGTCAAAACTCCGTATAAGCAGACCAATTGGAATATGGACTGCTAGATGGTCCACGGTTCCCGGTGGGAGCGCTTGTGATCCACCTATTATTATAACTGCTCGGGGAGAATACTGGGCGAATTGTCCCCGACCGCCAAGACGCCCAGCGGAGTCTTATTGAGGACGGATATCAGAAGCATGGAATCGTCCTATTAATCTCCCTGTTAAGTCTTCTAAGTCATACAGTGCATTGCCAACTTTTCCACGAACTCGACACTTAATATATTTTGGCAGGAATTTCGCGTTTATGCCCTGTTTGAAGTTACTCAAGGCAAAATTTCTTCGAAATACCTCTTGACGTTCCCTATAGTTACCAGCCTATAACGCTTATTGTAGATCTGCTTGGCTCTATCATTTGCCTGCGCTAAGTTTTTACAGATTTCCTCGTTTGCGTCCGTTCAGTCGACTGCTGACACTTTTGGGACATTTAAACAAAATCGAACGTATGAGCGCTTCAAAAAAAACAAGGCACGCTTGAATGGTCGTATGAGATCTTAAGCAATTAACTGCCTAAATAAAATCACGTTTGGTGTTAAAGTCCAAATGCAAATATTTATACAATTAACGAAATTTAGATCTTTATCTCGATTAAAAATTAGATCGCATCCAAAAGAAAATTAACAAAACTTTGGTTTTGTGTTTGATCAAGTTTTCAGCGAATATTAATAATGATTATTTGCTATTTAAATCTCTATGCCGGTAAAAAATTATGTCACATCCGATAAAGTAATAAAACTTTAGTTGTCGCGTTTGGTGGGAAAATCAAGCAATAATTGTAATTATTATTTGCGATAAAAAAAAATTATCTTAAGTTTAGCTAACAATATCGATTCAAAACGACCGCACTTCGCTTGTCAAAAAAAAATATTTGTATAAATAAACGTGTTCATATACGTGTATATGTAAATGTAAAAAGATATACAATGCAAAATATATATATATGTTCGTTATTCAATGGGAATGCTGACCTCCCATTATAAAAGGCACAGGTTACAGAATAAAAAAAAATATATATAAACCCCCTTGAAAAACAAAAAAATTAAGACAGTGTGTGCCAACTGGTCTCCAGCGCACCAACCGCAATGCAGGGTTGCTCGGAAGCTAAATCCCTGAGACAGGCTGGCTAACTAAAGATAGTTAGCAATAACAAAAAAAAATTTAAATTTTGCGAAATACTAACCTATCTCCGCCGCAATGAAAGGAACGGTTTGAATCCGCTATCCCCAGACTTGCGGAGATAGACAATACATCCTTCGGTCTCAGCTCAGCTCATCGCCATGAAGTGGTGCTAAATGTTCCAAGGCACCCAACTCAGGCATGAGATGACCTGAGGCCTGCATCGCATAACAAAAGAAAAAGACAAAACAAAGAAATTCGCAAAATACCCTCCTAATCTCCGCCGCAATGAAAGGAACAGCTAGAGGCTGCTTTCCCCAGACTTGCGGAGATGAAAAGTACTAACTCAGGTCTCAGACCAACCCATCGCAATGAAAGTGGCGCTAGGTGCAACCAACTCAGACGCGGAATGGCTGAGGCCTAAATTGCAAAAAAGAATCACGAAAACAAAAAAAAATTAAAAGGACGAATTTTCCTTGTGACCAACATCCTTGGCTCCGCCGCAATGAAAGGCACGGTTTGAAGCCGCTACCCCAGACTTGCGAAGAAGGATTGCTAGCTTAGGATCCAGCCAACTCCGACGCGAGATAAGCTGGGCCCCAAAAGAAAAAAAAATCCGATACACAAAACTGCACAAAAGACATATTCGGCAAAAAGTTTATAAAAATAAATACTGAATCTAGCGGACATGCCCCTCGGACGACAGTGAAAACAAATTTATATTACAAAAAAAAAATAAGTGCGTTCAACACTGCCTCTCCGGGTGAAATGCAAAAAAAAACAGACAAAATGACGTTAAGTCTCGTGGAGCCCTGAGCCACTAACAACAATGCCTCTCCAATCAGCCCGATCAATTCCATCATCCCGCCGCAACGCAGTGGCGGCTACGGAGGCTGCCAATCTGGGACTTGCGTGAAGATGAAACTTCACTGACCGACCAGAAAACCACTGAAGCCAGCACCCAAGACACCACGTTGGGCGCCATCTGTTATGGTTCGCGTTACGACCTCGATTACGATCTACAATCGAGTGGAGCAGCAATGCATGGCGGTCGGCATGATCTAGGGTTGCACTGTGGCTAGTCATTGTCGGCTGGGCGGGGTTCTTGCCTACATTGCTGTCCTGCGCCATAAACAGAAAAAATTCATATCATGCCTTTTCAAACCAAAACGAGTAAAATCACACTAAAACAACATCCGGTTCAGCCGGATGCCACGGACGGACCGTTGAAAAATTCGAAAATTCAAATTAACCCGAAAAATCCAAATTCAAGAGGCCAGGCATCAGTTAAATTTAAATAAATACGAACCGAGGGAAAATGTCGTTAAACTTTGAATAGGAATTTTGAATGTACGTTAAAGTCAGACGAACGTTGGCAAAGCAATTAAACCAAAATTTAAATCGGACGGAAATACTGACATCACGGAAAAATTTGGAATTAGATAAGCGGACGTTATATTTAGATAATCGCGGACGGACGAGAAAATAACCGTTGCACCAAAATTTAAATTTAAATGTACGTTGAAATCTATGTGCACTAAATTTGAATAGCCACTACAAAAAAAACTGTCAAAGTGAATTTAAATTTGAATATACATATCGCAAAAAAAATTCGTTAAATTTGAATTTAAATTTGAATCAACCGGAACGACCGATTATTAACAGGCATCTGAAAATACATAAAAGAAACCTGAAAATTAAAACCTATGGAAAATCAAAAAAAAAGTTAAAGGCCGAACTCACAAGGGGGTGGCGTTGCTGATGTTGTTGCAGCGCCGGTGCGTTTTTGTCCCACCCTAATCCATGGTCACTGTCGCACCCGGGTATCAGTGACCCCTTACCTGTGGTGCGCCGCTGGTGTTGTTGCAGCGCCGGTGCTTATCTACCCACCCTCATCCTTGGTCATCAGCGCACCTATATTTTGATGACCCCGTTATTATTATGCGCCGCTGGTGTTGTTGCAGCGCCGGTGCTTATCTACCCACCCTCATCCATGGTCATCGGTGCACCTAATTGTGATGACCCCGTTCCTGAAAATCCTATGCCTTTTAAATAAGGGTAATCAGCATTCCCATTTTAAATTTTTGACAATTTATTTGGAAATCATTTCCCCTTTTCTTATAGCCTACGTCTATTTTTTCTCTGCGTTTAGCATATTAGGGCGCCCTTTCTAACAAACTAGTATTAAATAACAATATTGTGGCAAGCTTGATAATACTCGATTAAACCATCAAACAAAAGGAAAGGAAACTAAAGAACAATTGTAGGGGACTCAAAACACCGGCCCTTGTGTAAGCCTATAAATGAACTATAAAAGGTGTTATTGCAATAAGCTTACAATATACAATTGTTCTGAAGTCCTATTACATTTCGCTTACTCCCCGTCCTGCTGGGAATCTACATAAGTATGCACATACGTGCGTCAATTCAAATGATGAAAATTTAAAAGAAAAAAAAATTGAAATATACAACATAACAAAAATAGCTTACGACCTAGGCTCCGGCGACTGGTGTTGACGTTGTTATGATTGTTGGTGCTGTGTTGGTGGTGCTGCTGCTGCTGTAGTTGTTGTTGTAGTTTCTGCTGGTTGCTGTTGTTGCAGCGACAGAATTTTTTTTGCTTATGGCTGTTGATGTTGTTGATTCACTACCTGAGACGCTGTTGTTGTTGTTGTGCCAAGCCCAATTTGTTGTTGTTGTTCTAGTGCAAAATTTTTCGGCTGTTTGCTGTTGTTGCTTCGGCTGTGCCGCTATCGGTGTGGTTGAGTCACTATCTGAGACGCTGTTGTTGTTGTTGTGCCAAGCCCAATTTGTTGTTGTTGTTGTTGAGCCAAATTTTTCGCTATTTGCTGCTGTTGTTGTTATTCGATATTTATGTTTTTTGGTGCGTAAATGTTCACTGCGGTTATCATTTAATTCATGAAATTCTATTGTTTATCAGGAAATGCAGCGACAAACCGACACGAATACGATATGACAAACGAATTTGAACGACGAAAAAACAGATTCTTGTGTGCACAGGTGTGTGTGTGTACGTATACGTATGTATATATTTCACTTTACAATCGAGTGTCTACGTAGAACTAGCCATTTAAACTAATTTAACATAATGTACATGTTTTGCAAAATATACTGAACACTGATTTTGTGTTTTCGCATCTATTTTTATTATTTAAGAAGTTATTTATATGCAATATAAAAAAAATAGTTTTACACCACGAAAAAGAACCGTCTCGTTTTGACTCTACCACTCAATTGACTTCTCGAAAACTGACTCCCGCTGTACTAAAAAAATTCTTATTAGCGCGTGCCTTCCACTTTTTCTTCTGTATTCGTTTTGGAAGAGTCCCGTTTCTTTTTCGTATAGCCTGTAGTGGTGTAGTGACGTGTGCATAATAGTGGCGTGACTTTACGGTTACCCGAATGTCTATATCATGGTATGACGCTAGCAATGACACAAGCGAGATGGAATGCGGTTGCCATGTTACACAAAAAAAAATTACCAAAACTTTCGGAATAAAATGCCTCAATCATTTTTCCCATGAAACTATCTCAAAATAATCGATTATATTCGTGCCCTAGTAAATTTGCTACTGTAAAATTCTATTAGTGTACATTGGGAATATCAGTAAACATTGTTGTCTTACGCCCAAAGTATAAAAATGGTAAGAGACAGGAAAATCTGATTAATGAAACAACAGTACAAATGTTTTGCGAATAAAAAAAAAGTTTAAAGTTGTATAGGGCGAATAAGAACATTTTATAATATGTGCATTTGAAAGTACTAAGTATCCGAATAACCATGTGTTACGCATTTTCACAATAAGAAGTGTTCATGGCAACCCTGGAAGAACCAGTTTGTCCATCACCAATACATGTGCATATCCCGCCATTGGAACGATTGTCAAGGTTGAGATGGGAAATTTCAGTTAAGCTTTCCCCATGCAAGGCCTACTTATAGAGGTTGGCTCGATAGCTTGCCTATTTGTAAAAAAAAAAATTTCATGCAATCTATAAGGATTGAAATCTGAAGAATGAATCAAAACCACATAACCATTTAGAAGAATAAAAAAAATCAGTGTAAATCTCGGATGCAATTACTTATTTAAAATTTGTTTAGACTCTTAGTGGAGCAAGAAAAGAATTAACTACAGGATTTTGAATAAAAAAAATTGTTACATTTAATATATCTAGTAACTGAATAAGAAAATACAAATTTTAATTATTGCCAGAACACCACCAGTGGTGCATGAAATTTTTACTCGAACAAGGAAATGACTCCTGTCAAAAAAAAATTGTCAGCTGTTGCCATCGAGACAACCTCATAAATCACCCTCGTTTCGCAGTGCGGCCACCTGTTACACTAGCCCACAGCCCAACATAAAAGGTCGATGCGAGGGAGAATCGCTCTTCTTCTTCTTGGCATATGTCAACTTATTGTCTGTTGCTTTGATTCTACAATCTTGCATGCGTTGTTCGTAGAAGTAGAATGCTAAGCTCAAGGTTTATCCAAAGAAGGTTATATTAGTTACGTTTTGATGTGTGTGTTTCCTTTAAAAAAAAAATGTCAACGTGAAAGAGGACAGAAATTATTTTCAAAGTAAAATTTTTCCCCAATCGGTTCTATCTGACGTTCGCACTTTTTTTTTTTTTTTTTTTTTTTTTTTGCACACATACCCAATTGCAATCAGCTTAAATTGCCGCGAAATCCTTCTTTAGACAATCCTTGCTAAGTTGTGTGTTCACATCTTTTTCCCTGCTTTTGACATTTGAAACAAGCCGCCTAACGCCAATCGCATATTCTGCCTCACATGCGACGACCTGTTTAGTTTGGCCACGCGTCAACCATTCTTCTTCACCATGTCAGCACGTCGGCCATTATTGATTGGAAGTTATTGGAAACTACTAAGAAAGAAGCTACTGAAATAGTGGTGCTGCCACACAGCCAAAATTGAGCAACCGAAATTAACCCGTTTATGATCGATATCAGTATTGATATCGATAGCAAACCATAACAAAATGCCATTTCATCTAGGTGAAAAAGAGCATTTTAGTTCATTTAATAAAGATCACTTTAATTAGCTCAGTACTTTTTAAAGTTACATTTAGTACATATTACATACAGTACACTCAAAGATGTATAGTAAGGTAGAATAATGGCTTCGTGTTACTGCGGCAGTTGGATAATAGAATCTCCGATTTCGTTGAAACCAAATCAACTAAACTCTCTTAAACTCTTCTTACCACCTGCTGCAAACATATATGTATGTATGTAATTGTTCTTGTGTACTTTGCACAAAAATAAATGAAAAGCCTTAAAAATATTTATTTTGTGATAAATGGTTATTTCTTTTTGGCATATTGGTAATAACTATTCTGACCCTTTTGTTAAATAATAGCGTAAATTTACTTCCAAATCACCAATAAAGCTTAGTTTGTGATAGAATTGCACAAACTGCTATATTCAGTTAATAAATAAATTGGTATATTACTAGTAGAATACCAACTAGTATGATTTTGTCTTTTTAAAAGCGGTTGATCAACTAGTAGATAGCTAACTAGTAGAATTTTGTCCGTTTTAACCAGTTGATCAAGTAGTAGAAAACCAACTAGTATAACTTTGTCCGCTTCCTACCAGTTGATCAACTAGTAGAAAACCAACTAGTTGAATTTTTTCCTTTACATACCAGTTGATCAACTAGTTTATTTTCATACTAGTTTAATTTTGCCTGCAGGGCAATTACACCCCAACAAACACTGAAGTTATGGCGTTTTCTTTTCTACGAAAAAATGTTGCCCTCCTAAATCCCAATTATCGAATTACGTATCCTGACTTTCTATAAAATGGCTGAATTTGTAGATAAGGGTGCCCTCTTACTTAGTTAGAGGTCAATATTTGGTGAAAGGACCAGACAAACTTACAAAATGGCTAGGAAAATCAAACAGGGCAACATTATTTCGAGAAAAGAAAACGCCATTAGTTATCGATTTGAGAATGACTCGAGAACTGGCCTCATTCTCAAACCTCTAACGTTAGAGGACGACTCGAAATCTATCGAAAATCATAGCGTTCTCAAACAAAAGGGAACCTAATTCTCAAATCGAGAAAATTATAATTCTCGAATCGAATTCTAATGAAGTTCTCTAATGAAATTCTAATCAGAATTTACAAATACTTCCAATTGAAATGAAAAACAAAGCTTTGTCTCCTTTTACATGATTTTTTCATTGTTTAGATTTTATTAACGCAATATGTGCCTAAATTTCATATGATTATATATATTGAGATGTATATGTTTACCACGTTTATAAGAACTGAAATTTAAACAAAATACAGTCTTATTATTTAAATTAAAGGTACTTCTTGTACTTTTTAATGGAAAACATTGTACTACGGTAATATTAACTTTACCATTTTTTAGTATCTAATTTCAATATATGTATGTATATTCAATATATCAGAGAAATATATTGAGAATTGATAAAAGGCGTGAGATTTGGCTCCTTCTCTAATCACTCGCTAATCGAATTCTAGTGTAGTTTTCAACCCTAGTTATCGATTTGAGAATATATAGAGAATTACACTAGTTATCTAAGGTAATCTCGACAAAATTTCTAACGTTAGAGACTGTGTTTGTTGGGACCGTGTGAAATCCAAGTCTTTAGCCTTGAAGGTACCGTTTTGCTTTTTCGGATATCTTTATTGGAATTCGAAATATTGTTGCTCATTTTCATTAATTTTGCATTTTTTTCTTCAAAAAAGGGAAAGCTAATTGAAGCATACTTTTGGGCATTATTTGAAGGAAAATTTTATGAAAACTTCAAAAAACAATTTCCATAAAAAAGAAAAAGATTTCGAAGAGATGTGGCGATCTCCGAAATGGTTCCATAACTTTTACCAAAAAAAAAATTTAAAATTTTTCTTAAATAAAACTGGCCAGTAGCTCATACAAAATTCATATGAAAGATTTCGATGTTTGCTACCAGACACCCAGAGGGTTAGAGGGCTTAGAACATACCAGTGGTAAGGAAGACCTGTCGTAAGAGGCGACTGAAATTGACATAGAAGGCGTTCGCACGACAGTCGGGCTAGTGTCAGAAGGAACTAGTACCCGAGCGTACCGAATTTATCCGGCAAAGGACTGTTACTTGCCCTACACTTCCCAAAACCTTCGGGTGTCTTGGTGGCTACAACAACAACAACAACGTTTGCTACCAACAAATAAAAAGGAGCAAGCGAAACTCATCTGAAGAACCTGTTTAAACGTCCAAATCATTGGTCTAAAAAAAATGCGGTGTTCAGCGCATAAAAAAAATCTGTAACGGTTATTCAGACCCAAACAAATTTTTTGGTTATCATAATGGTTACTAATCACCAAAAACCTTTTTTTCTCATGATAATGGTTAAAAATTTCCAAAATAAGATAAAGGTTATTTTTACGTAAGCTTGCCACCACACTAAAAATAGCTGTTATTTTCGGCCCCTGATTATGGGCAATTACAAAAATTTAGTTAGACTCCAATGTTTAGGTGCCTTTCGCCATGGAATTAGTCGCAGGATACAACCTAGAAGTTGGTAAAAAAAGAATACCCTGTAAATCTTTGTATACATAACCCACAGAAATGAACAAAACAAATTAATGAAAACCAGATTATACAGCAACTCATTTCCCCCCCATTCATGAAAGGTATGAAGTCTTCGGCATGATCGAAGGCAGCCGCGGTTTTACTTGTATTTATTTCTTATAAGATCGGCACCAGCGATCGACCCTCTGACTCCCCATTATCCGCGATAGCGCTACATCTGTCGTGTGAATAGACAATTTAAATAATAAAACGTATATGTATTAACTTATTTTTAATGAAAGAACGTACATATATCGCATGACGGCGCATAACTACTCGGAGAAAATTTTCTAATGTTGTACAAGAAAAAAAGGCTCGAATATATTATTATATACCCAGCAGTCAGCTCTGCTGCGATTGTAATACCTGTAGGCTTATGTAGGTACTATTTTTATACTCAGCTGTACTAGTACACAGAGTATAATAGTTTTGAATTCATAACGGTGGATTGTAACATAATGAAATAATCGATATAGATATGGACTTATATATATCAAAATGATCAGGGTGAAAAGAGAAATCGATTGAGCCATGTCCGTCCGTCCGTCCGTCCGTACGCACTCTAACTCGCGTAAAAATTGAGATATTTTGATGAAATTTGAAATGCAAGATGGTATCGAGACTGGGACGGTTGGTATTGGGAATGGGCGAAATCGGAACATGACCACGCCCACTTTTCCTATATAGAAAAAATCGGAAATTTGGTATCTCAGCCACTAATATAACTAGAGTGATAAAATTTTACCCACGTATTGAGCTCAGGCCCTGATGAAGAAATTTGATGAAGTTTTGGAAAATGGGCGGTGACACGCCCACTTATTAAGGGTCAAACATTGAAAGTTGGTATGCGGGATATATTTACTTAGCCAAATACGTGGACTAAAAATTACCAAAATCGGTTGACGGCCACGCCCACTTTTATATATGGGTATTATAAAGTGACCTAATAAAAACATTTTAAGCGATATCTCTGTCAAATATAAAGATATATCATTAACATTTTATGGCAGGAGTCTAACTGCGAATGTAAAACAAAAACCGTAAAAATTTTGAAAAATGGGGGTGGCACCGCCTCCTTTTAGAAGCAGGAATATACGAGATTTCTTAGCCTATAACTCGACAAATAATTGATATATTATGACGAAACTTGGTGTGTACACTTTTATTACTTGTAATAATACATGTTCAAAATTTTAGCGAAATCGGTTTGACGACCACGCCCACTTTTATACATGGGAACTATAAAGTGGCCTAATAAAAACATTTTAAGCGATATCTTTGTCAAATATAGAGATAATTCATAGAAATTTTGTGGCATGAGTTGCACAATAGACCGGAAACAAAAAATATAAAAATTTTGGAAGATGGGCGTGGCACCGCCTCTTTTTAGACAAAGGAATATACGAGATTTCTTAGCCTATAACTCGACAAATAATTGAGATATTATAACGAAACTTGGTTTATACACTTTTATAACTTGTGTTAATAGACACGCAAAAATTTATTGAAATCGGTTATGACCACGCCTACTTTTTAACAAAGATATTTCTGGAACACCCTTTGGGAATTTGTAACGTGACATCTTTGTAACTAGAAGTCAAAAAGGAATGAAATTTTGCACAAAGAATAATATTAATATGCTTAGTTGGATGACTGATAAAAATGTTGAAAATGGGCGTGGCTACGCCCACTTTATGCGGCACTCGCTTTATATAAAATACGCCGTGTTTCCATCAAACGCAAACAAACTATGAAAGCATACAGCTGAGTATCTAATGTTCGATTCCACTCGAACTTAGGCTTCCTTACTTGTTATATTCAGCTGTACTAGTACACAGAGTATTATAGTTTTAATCACATAACGGTGGATTGTAACAATGAAATAATCGAGATAGATATAGACTTATATATGTATATCAAAATGATCAAGGTGAAAAGAGAAATCGATTGAGCCATGTCCGTCCGTCCGTCCGTCCGTCTGTAAACACTCTAACTCGCGCAAAAATTAAGATATTTGGATGAAATTTGAAATGCAAGTTGGCATCGACACTGGGACGGTTGGTATTGAAAATAGGCGAAATCGGACCATGACCACGCCCACTTTTCCTATATAGAAAAATCGGAAATTTGGTATCTCAGCCACTATTAAAGCTAGAGTGATGAAATTTTACCCACGTGTTGAACTCAGGCCCCCTTGAAGAAATTTGATGAAATTTTGGAAAATGGGCGGTGCCACGCCCACTTATTAAGGGTCAAACATGGAAAGTTTTATTTGTCATAACTCAGAAACCATTGGAGATATATAGATGAAATTTGGTATGCGTGATTTACTTACTTAGGCAAACATTTTGATAGAAAATTGTTAAAATCGGTTGACGGCCACGCCCACCTAATAAAAACATTTTAAGCGATATCTCTGTTAAATATAAAGATATATCATGGAAATTTTATGGCAGCAGTCCACCTGCTGACATAAAACGAAAAACACAAAAATTTTGGAAAATGGGCGGGGCCACGCCCACTTATTAAGGGGCAAATATTGAAAGTTTTATAAGCTATAACTCAGAAACCGTTAAAGATATATCTATGAAATTTGCTACGTATGATATATTTACTTAGGCAAATGTGTGGATGAAAAATTACCAAAATCGGTTGACGACCACGCCCACTTTTATGTGTGTATTATAAAGTGGCCTAATAAAAACATTTTAAGCGATACCTTTGTCAAATATAAAGATAATTCATTGAAATTTTGTGACATGAGTTCCACAATAGACCGGAAACATAAAATAGACAAATTTTGGAAAATGGGCGTGGAACCGCCTCCTTTTGGACAAAGGGATATAGGAGATTTCTTAGCCTTTAACTCGACAAATAATTGAGATATTATGATGAAACTTGGTTTATACACTTTTATAACTTGTGTTAATAGACACGCAAAAATTTATTGAAATCGGTTTATGACCACGCCTACTTTTTAACAGATATTTCTGGAACACTCTTTGGGAATGTGTAACGTGACATCTTTGTAACTGGAAGTCATAAAGGAATGAATTTTTGCACAAAGAATAATATTGATATGCTTAGTTGGATGACTGATAAAAATTTAGAAAATGGGCGTGGCTACACCGTGTTTCCATCAAATGCAAACAAACAATGAAAGCATACAGCTGAGTATCTAATGTTCGATTCCACTCGAACTTGGGCTTCCTTACTTGTTAACACTTATTAGCTTCGCCTGTATGTATGTATGCATTGCATACTTTAAGGCGAATGCGTGTGTATTCATCAGAGCTGTGAAGTAATGAATAATACTTGGTATTTTTACTTGGCCTAAGTACAATTAGGTACTTGATAATTGGAAAAGCAATTATGTATCAAGTAGAAGTACACTTTTCAATTCTTTTTCAATTACTTCCAATTCACACCATTTAAAAATGTATTTACCAGACATTGAATGTGCTTTGTGCTTTACGTAATTTCGGCGTTGCGTTACTTTTTGTTATGTGAGAAACCTCATATAGAACATGAGAAAACCTTATTTCTTGAATTTTTCTGTTATTCACTGATATTTATTTTCAACAGAAAAAATTTGAGCTGGAAATAAAAAAGAAAAAAATTTAAATTCAGATTTTTTGGTCTTAATGAAGATTTTTCAAATAAGTGTTAGCCATGGGTGGCCGCTGTGGTGCAGTGGGTAGAGTGCTCGCCTGCTATGCCAGAGGTCTCGGGTTCAAACCACGGTCCGAGCCAAACAAATTTTTCTAATTAGTAAAAATCCAATTATTGGGTTTTTTAAGAGCAGCGGTCACCTCTCGGCAGTGGGCGGCATACCCTCCGAGAGTATTTCTGCCATGAAAAAGCTTCTCACAAAAAATGCATTCTCCGTTCGGAGCCGGCATAAAACTGTAGGTCCACCCAATTAGTAGGAAAAACAAAAAGGAGCACACCTCGAATTGGGAGAGAAGCTCGGCCATAAAACTCGTCAGAGTTATAATAGCGCCATTGTATTATTATTATTATTATGTTAGCCATGGGCAATGGCGCAATTTTTTTGGCGCTGATACAATAACTCCAGCGCCACTCGTGGCGCCAACTCACGGTACTGGCGCAATAACACCTTTAGCGCAATTGTCATGGAATAATCGATAAATAACATTTTTTCGCTTGTTACTTTTCACCATCCCCGTTTTATTTCTTTTGGCGCAATTCTGCTTACATTTACGAGGGCACAATTAATTTAAATTTTCATAATCATTTGGAAACATATTCCGTATATTTGTGAAAATATGCTGGAAATTAGTGTCACTTAGATCGCTATCAAGCATATGTGTCATACGTATACATATACTATGGTGCTGTTATTGGCGTTGTGGTTGCGCCATTTTACACTAGCGCTATATTGGTGCTGGTGTTAGCGCACGAAATTGAGTCGGTTTTATATTACAAACTAGCTGGCCCGGCAGACGTTGTTCTGCCTAAAATTTATTCCTATAAAGTTATAAAACTGTCAATTCTCTGAACAAAAGAGATATACATATATTCGCCGCGACAAACCTAATTTCCCCTATCCCTATATCT
This sequence comes from Urophora cardui, assembly GCA_960531455.1. Taxonomy (NCBI): domain Eukaryota; kingdom Metazoa; phylum Arthropoda; class Insecta; order Diptera; family Tephritidae; genus Urophora; species Urophora cardui. The sequence goes on along the minus strand of OY482670.1, from coordinate 103,646,800 downwards.
ATCTCTATCTCTGTCTCTATCTCTATCTCTATCTCTATCTCTGTCTCTATCTCTTTCTCTATCTCTATCCCTATCCCCATTCCTATCCCTATCTCAAAATATATGGGAAAATATTTTTTTTTTGCATTTTTCGGGAATTTTATTGGATATTCTCCTATTCTGGCCAGAGAACAATCTGAATTTGTCTCAATCATCCAAATCGGTGCAGGCGTTCTTGAGTTATACGCGTTTGTACTAACGCCACTTCCTTTTATATATATAGATATACAAAATATATGGGAAAATATTTTTTTTTTGCATGTTTCGGGAATTTTATTGGATATTCTCCTATTCTGGCCAGAGAACAATCTGAATTTGTCTCAATCATCCAAATCGGTGCAGGCGTTCTTGAGTTATACGCGTTTGTACTAACGCCACTTCCTTTTATATATATAGATATACAAAATATATGGGAAAATATTTTTTTTTTTTGCATTTTTTGGGAATTTTATTGGATATTCTCCTATTCTGGCCAGAGGACAATCTGAATTTGTCTCAATCATCCAAATCGGTGCAGGCGTTCTTGAGTTATACGCGTTTGTACTAACGCCACTTCCTTTTATATATATAGATTTGGGTTGGCGCAATATTGAGTTGGCGCTATATTGAGTTGGCGCATTTCCCAAATCGGAGTTAGCGCAATAACGCCAGGGTTGGTGTTAGCGCAATTGCGCCGCGCAGCGCAGTGTTACCCATGCCTAATAAGTGTATTTATATTTCTCAACATGTGAGATTTATTTTGAAAAATAAAATATTTTTGTTACCGAAAGACCAAAAAATCGGAATTTAAATTTTTTTGTTGAGACCGAAATTTTGAAAAACAAAAATATTTTAAATGTTAACAGTTAAATTCAATATCTGGTATTTGCTGAATAACATAGACTTGGGATGGGCAAAAGTTGCCCATTTGCCCTCAAAAATTCTGCCAGCTGAGACTTTCCTCGGTGAGAGGGGATTTCAAAACAAAGGAGGGGGACGAAAATTTGAGCGAGTTGTGTCTGTATTAGTGAGCATAATGAGAGAAAAATTATTCACTAATTGACAATTGAATTTTTTTTGTTACTCACAAAAATTTTCAATTAACCCTATGTGGTCTAATATTCGCTTCGCTCCCTACTATTTATCAAAAAAGCTTTAGAAACATAAGTTTAGATAAATTCACAAAAATCATCCATTTTCGATCAGATTTTTTACTAATGAATTCATTTTTTATCATGGTATTGATCTTTCCAACTCGCTGTACATAGTATAGAAACATGTCGAGAACCTCACATAAGAATGTTATGGTTAAAGTCAATAGGCTGTTTAAAATTCTAGAAATAAATACAATGTATGTGAACCTGGAATCAGTAAAACCTTAAGTTGTGATGGGAATCACTGGATTTGAAAAGACTTTTGAATGTAGGAAAAAACCAAACCGAACGACCTTCGTGACCTACAAACCATACCATGTAATAATAATATAACCATGTAAATGTTCGGGACCCCTTCTTCGTTTTTGCTTCGTTGAACTAATTCACACTAAACTTTATTTTAGATATAAATAATAAAACTCTAATGGGTTAATTTTCTGTATCTCACGAATTATTACCAGGGATGCCAACTTTCAGTTTCAATTTAAGAATTTTTTCGGTGGATTTCGTTTAAATTTATTTAAAAATAAATTGACGGTTAAATTACTTATATAATATTTAAGAAAATAAATTCTATGAAGCAGTAAAATGATCCAAAAATTTACTAATATTATAGATGTTTTAATAACAAATTTATGTCTCGGGGCCTTGAATATATTCAAAGATTTGACCTTGAAATTATTTTTATTTTCTTCTGCTCTCCTCATTTATTTATTTATTTTATTTATTAATTTTACACAAAACCAATTCAGCTGTCAAACATGTTAATTACTATTTTTATATTTTAAGAATATTCTGATATTTGGACGTACCATACGAAAACTAGTACATTTAAAATTTCTGACGAAAGCTGGCAATAAAAAAATTCTGTACGAAAAGTAGCACATTCAACTTTGGCGGACGAAAAGTAGGACTTTAAATTTTTGGCTGACGAAAAGTAGCAATAATTATATACTGTTTATACATTAAAATTGTTGTGGTTTGAGCAAAATTTCTGTATTTCGTCAGCCAAAAGTCAAAGTTGCGACTTTTCGTCATCCAAAAATTTAAAGTACTTGTATTCGTCAGCCTAGTTTTCGTATGGTACGACGATTTATTTTGAGCATTTTTATTGTGCATAGCAATATGTACCTACCTATGAACATACATACATACATATATGTACTTTAATTCGCATATACCACAGTGCACTGCCAGGAGATCAAATTTAGTATATTTTGCACATACTTATATAATCAACAATAGTAAAACTAAAAATGCCCAAAATTGATCTCTGCAATCAGTAGCTGCGGCAACTCTTACTCAGAATTTTTTCAAAAAACCACCCCATTTTACTATTTAAATTTTAAAAACTCTCAGTTTCGTCAAAATGAAGTGCACTGTGGGCAATATCAAACAAATTTTGTAGTCCAGAATTGTATTAGCTTCTATTTTAATTTAATTTCATATCACTTTAAAATAAGAAGTTGGAGGAGAAAATAAAATATCAGCATTATAAAAATTAAAACACTTAATAATAATAATAATAATACACTGGCGCTATTATAACTCTGACGAGGTTTAAGCTTAAATTAAAAATAAACAGCTGAACAGTGATCTTATCCCAATAAAGATGGTCATAGCAGAGAGTCACTCTTCCTCTTTCGGTTTTATAGGTTGCCAAATTATCATATTTTGTATTAATTTTACATTCTCCATGACAGTGAAAAACTGTAACAAGAAATCGATCAGCTGATTAGCGTTAGGCTCAAAACCAAAATTCATTTGTTTTTTATTTTTTAGAAACTAGAAAAAAAATTTTAAGCATAGATGCAACTACAGATGTTTCACCTTAGATCCCTCTAAGACTCATCAGCTTATGGCCGAGCTTCTCTCCCAATTCGAGGTGTGCTCCTTAACTTTTGTTTTTCCTACCAATTGGATGGACCTACAGTTTTACGCCGGCTCCTGACGGCGAATGCATTTTTTGTGAGAAGCTTTTTCATGGCAGAAATACAGCGGTCACCTGATGTTTTACAAAATGTGTATTAATTGAAATAAAATAAAATTAGTAAATTTTAATAAAAAATTAAGCTGAGAAATCTACTTTCTGATACCAATGTAACAGATATTATGCGACTAGCTGTAGCGAAGAAAATATCTCCTAATAAAGAGGAGCTAACGAAAAAAAGGTAACGAAAATGACATTTTTAATGTTTATTTCCAGTCATGTTTTTTCATTATTCTTTGAATTTCTTTAATATACATATAAAATGTATGTATCAAAATCAGTTCTGTCCAAATGTGAATTAACAAAATATTTTTATTTTGAAATAAAAAATGTTTATTTTATATTAACAATATTTTATTGACTTTGTCACACTGTGCTCATTCTTATATCCATGATACAAATATGTACTACTATGCAGGTACGTATTCGGGGGGTTTTCTGGGGGTTCCATCCCCCTCAGAAATTTAGGGACTTCCACATTATTTACTAATGAAAATTGAATGTGGTATAAGAATAATAGTTAAGAAGAACGCGCAAAATTTGAATGAAATTTTACATTGTCAAATATTTACTAATTTCCATTGTTAATTCGGAAGGCTATCTGGATAAAGATTATTTAGAAACATTCTAGTAGATTAAATGGCGAAGCTATTCCACAAAAAGGCTATATCTGAAAAATCGGTCGTAGGGCAGCTATATGTTATAGTGGTCCGATGTCGACAATTTTAGTCACATTATTTGGGTAAGTATGGGTACCAATACTGCACAGTTTCTTGTCCCTAGCTTTTCAAATGGAAAAGTTATACCCCAAAATCTATAATCTGAACAATCTGTTGTATGGGAGCTATATACTACAGTGGTCCGATTCGGCCGATTGCGACAAATGATCATTTCTCAAATATGTCTGGAGAAATACTCCTTGAGTTTGAAAATTTAATTTTTAGTCACACCTTTCTACGGAATTGGCCACATATGTAAATATAAACATATGTAGATATAAATATGGTGAACATAAATATTCGAAAAAAAATCAAGGGCTCCCCCCGAAATATTTTTTTGGTGGCCTTATTTGGTTTTTGAAGTTTGACTATAAAAATTTCTTTTGAGAGTCAAGCAAACATATCGCACCCTAAATCATAAAGTGACACAACTCAAATTTTTTAAATCGAGTTTTTTGCATAAATGGGTGCACAGAACATATTTGTAGTGATTGAGAAGAGAAAACATTTCAATAAGTGTCTCTTTTGACCAAAAAATGACCATTTTACGTGGCCTTTTGCCGTACGATTGCTTACAAAGAAAAAAAGTTTTTTTGGCTCTCCTTAAAATTTTTGAATTTTGAGTTGTGTCGCTTTATGAACTAGGGTGCGATATAGTCTTTAAATACCCTCCTGTTGGATTCCATTGCAAGGAAAAACTAAAACATATATTCGTTTGAATAATGAAAAAACATATAATGTATGGCGCCTCTATACATGTTGTTTCATTATTCAAGCGATGATATATGGAGAAATAGCTAGCTAAGTTATTCATGTATACATACATACATACATATGTACATACATATATAAATGTATTAGCGGCCCAGTATATTGACCAATATATGAGGATGGTATAAATATTTGAATCGATTTAAATATTTTAAATGATTTCTCATATAGCCTTCAATTTTACAGCTCCATTTAGCATGCCGGTAAGTATATTTTCGTTTTCTCAATTTCTTTTTCCACTTATTGGATAGATAAATTTATGAAGTTATATGCAATTAAATCTTTCGCTGTCATATTGTTTTTTTGATATGGTTTCATTTTTTGTTCAAATCGAAATAAAAATTTAGAAAAATTAACAATTGCTACCTCCAATATTATTCAGTATAATCCCTGCAAAAAATGCGATTAATCCGGGATATGTCCGGGATCAATCGCAAGGGAGCATGCGACTAATACAATTTTACATCCCTTTATATGGAGTGAATTGATCGCATTTGTTCGAGCATGTCCTATGAAGAGACTAATTGTTGAACTTGTATACGCGAACGGGTACCAATGTAGATTAATCACTAACATACCGAACGGGTACAAATGTAGATCAATCGCTTACATCCCGAACGGGTACAAATGTAGATTAATCGCTTTCATCCCCAACGGGTACAAATGTAGATCAATCGCTTTCATCCCGAACGGGTACAAATGTAGATCAATCGCTTACATACCGAACGGGTACAAATGTAGATTAATCGCTTTCATCCCCAACGGGTACAAATGTAGATCAATCGCTTTCATCCCGAGCGGGTAAAAATGTAGATCAATCGCTTCCAGCACGAACGGGTACAAATGTAGATTTTTCCAAGTTGTTCGCCAAGGCAATTTTTAATAACAATCTTTAAAAAATTGTAAATGTTAATGCATATATAAATAAAGATTATATAATGTTTTACTTTTGAAAAAAAAATCTCAATAAATAAATAAAAAAAAAATTGTAAGTTTTGAGTATGCATTATATGAGCGTAATGTAAAGGATTTTTTCATAGGATATTTTAGGCAACATTTTGTTAAAATTGTTATTAAAAAAGGGTGTTCAATTCGTTTTACCGGTTGTTCTAAAATTTTTTAAATACATTGCATATTTTTGTAAAATGTCTACATTTAAGGAATCTAGATTTGTACCCGTTCGGAATGAAAGCGATTAATCTACATTTATTCCCGTTCGGGATGAAAGCGATTAATCTACATTTATACCCGTTAGGGAACAATTGGTCTACAATTAGTCTACATTTATACCCGTTCGGGAACAATTGGTCTACAATTAGTCTACATTTATACCCGTACGGGAACAATCGGGGACTAATTGTGGACCGATTGTTCTCGAAAGAGATCAATCGAGGACAAATCTCTTTCGGGATTGATCGCAATTTTTTTTGCAGGGATGCGCAACAAATACATATACATATATACATAGTAAATATCTGTGTACACTGTGAATAACTCAGCTACCCAGCAGTATTTATCAGCTGGAAAACAGCACATACCCAGCAGTATTTATCAGCTGGAAAACAGCACATATTTCCTACTGAATATTCAGTAGAGATGTAGTTCTAATATCTGAACATTCCCTTTCGTTTTTATATAGAGGTGGCGTCGAAAATCAACTACCTAAAAACTGCCGAACGAGAAGGGAGAGTTTCTGTAGGAAAAAAGGCCTGAATACGCAGGGAGAACTTCCATAGCATGTATTTCAATACACCTGATGTCTTCACTGCGTGTTCAGTTATTTTTTCAGCAATGAATTTTGAACTTACTTTCAGGCTATTTTTCATAATGAATATTCTATTGAATATGCACCTCCTTACCTCAAATACTGCTGGGTAGACATTTCTCCATACATGTATTTATGTAGTCCATAGATGCTCATGCCTATGCCCTTGATTCACATTTGTTTTTGTTTTTCCCCCCAGACATAGGCACAGATACAAATTCGCCCTTTGAATATAAAAATAAAATTTTCTTCCCCTGCCATATGCCCTCAGGTATAAAAAATTTCAAATGAATGTGATTGAGTTTCATATGGGAAGGGCGAAGCTAAGGCACTCTGCACACGGAGCGTACTGCTTTAGACGCGTATTAGATACTACAGACGAAAGCTGTACGCTTTGATATCGCGCACGTATATTTCAATTGAGGGCTGCACACGAGTCGTCAGCTTCATGCATTCGTCAAAGTATGCTAGCTACATGTCGCTTGGCGTAAAGCAGTGCTGGTAGCTAGGCGTACTACGCTTAGAAAACAGGAAGAAGAAGATGTTTGTTTACATTTTTCCACTTGGTGGAATTTATGAAAGCAGTAAAATTTGTGTAAAAAATCGGAAAAAAGAGTGTATAATGAAAGAAAATTGAAGATTCCGTAAAATTTTTCATCTTTTCTATTTAAAGCTTCGAAATTTAAAGCAAATGCCGTATTATTAATTTGTTTGTTTGTTTTGTGCAGCGAAGTTTCATGTCGCTTCGTGTGCAGATATTGAGGCGTGGGGAAATCGACGCTACATAAAATGTCTCGTACGCGTCTATGACGATACGCCTCACAGTGGGGAAGCTTCCATACATTCAGCGGAAAAAAATAGAAGCAGTTGTCGTAGGGCTTTGAAATTTTGCTGACAGGTTATATATGAGCTAGTTAAGAAAATTTCCAAAAATGGTTGAAATCGGTCAACTCCTAGGGGTACCTCCCTTGGACCTATAATAAAAAATTAAAAAAAAAATTTAAATACAAATTTTAATTTCAGCTCAAAAAAGAAAGATATCTTTACGAAACTTTGCATATCAGTTACCCTCACAAAGGGCATTGACAGTACAAAAAATAATTGAAATCGGCCACTTCCTAGGGGTACCTCCCTTGGACCTATAGTAAAAAATTAAAAAAAAAAATTTAAATACAAATTTTAATTTCAGCTCAAAAAAGTAAGATATCTTTACGAAACTTTGCATATCAGTTACCCTCATAAAGGGCATTGACGGTACAAAAAATAATTGAAATCGGCCACTCCCTAGGGGTACCTCCCTTGCACCTATAGTAAAAAATATCAATAATTTTAAATTCATACCTGTACTTAATTTTGAATAAAAGCGAAACGCGTTCATCGATTTTCATGATTTATGTATTATTTTGTTCATAGGTTATGCGACTTTACGTGAAAATAATAGGACTTTGAACTTTTTTACCGTTTTCGATTTTTTATGAATTAAAAAAAAAAAATGTATTTTTAGGCCAAAAATATTTTTTTTTCTCCATACATTTATTTATAACTGCGAAACTGTTGCCTATATTGCGAAACGTTATATAAACAGATGAAAGTACTTGTAATTCTTGATTTTTTATAAATTTGTTTAAACAAAATCCCACTAGTGGTTCTTGAGTTATGTTAAACAAAAGAGCCTTATCAGAATTGAGTCCCGAATCAATTAGCTGAAAACTGTTGTACTGTATAATACAATAAATTGAAAAGGGGCACCTGGGGGCACTTGAAATTGATTAAAAATGTAAAAACAGATATGAAACAATGTACTAGTAGTGATTTCCAACTGGAGGCAAGTGGAGCTAAAATTACAGGACCAAATGTTTGGAGAAAAAAGGGATTTTTGTTATATGTTCATAAAAATAAACAAAAAGAAAAACTTAAGTCTCTGCAGAGTTTATTTTTTCAATTTTAGTAGACTGAAATATCCTACTTTAAATAAAAAATAAAAAGAAAAACGTTAGCTCACATAATAAAAGATTATTCGTTTTGAAATTCTTAGGTTTAAATTAAGTTGGTTCGGTAAAACATACAAGTACTGAGTTTGAGAAGGCTATAAAAAAAACTAGCAGTCAGATCGGAGTAATTCTTTTTGATTTGGTTGTACCATTTAGTCTAAATTCCAAAATATCACTGCATATTGCATGAAGAGTATGTTGACAATTTGACTTTTTTCCGCAAAATCCCCAGTGTGCGCCTCGTGTGCAGAGTGCCTAACGTAGCTACGTTGGTGTCGCCCTTCCCATATGAAATTGAAAATTACACTAACAAATTGAAAATAAAATTTTTTTGAAAAAATTGAATTCTTGAATTGAAAAGCGACGTAACTCAAAACCCAAATAAATATAAAAGAAATAGAAGAAATGCAAGAAAACCTTTTTCTTTACAAACGAAGGTTTGAAGTAAAACCTTGGGTAATGAAGAAGACTCCCTAAATACGTTATTCATGGATTCAAAAAAATTTGAGTTGTGCAATTTTTGATTTAGGGTGCGGTTTGTAGGCAAACGAAAAAAACTGAACAAAATTTCTGGTTAATATTGAAAAATGTGTGGCAAAAGTGTATTTCAAATTATTTGAAGAAAAATAAAAGTAGATTTTAATAAGAACAAGTAAGGAAGCCTAAGTTCGAGTGGAATCGAACATTAGATACTCAGCTGTATGCTTTCATTGTTTGTTTGCGTTTGATGGAAACACGGATTATTTTATATAAAGCGAGTGCCGCATAAAATGGGCCACGCCCATTTTCACCATTTTTATCAATCATCCAACCAAGCATATGAATATTATTCTTTGTGCAAAATTTCATTCCTTTTTGAATTTTAGTTACAAAGATGTCACGTTACAAATTCCCAAAGGGTGTTCCAGAAATATCTTTGTTAAAAAGTAGGTGTGGTCATAAACCGATTTCAATAAATTTTTGCGTGTCTATTAACACAAGTTATAAAAGTGTATAAGCAAAGTTTCGTTATAATATCTCAATTATTTGTCGAGTTATAGGCTCAGAAATCTCGTATATTCCTGTTTCTAAAAAGAGGCGGTGCCACGCCCATTTTCCAAAATTTTTGTGTTTTTCGTTTTATGTCCGCAGTTGGACTCCTGCTATAAAATTTCAATGATATATCTTTATATTTGACAGAGATATCGCTTAAAATGATTTTATTGGGTCACTTTATAATACCCATATATAAAAGTGGGCGTGGTCGTCAACCGATTTTGGTAATTTTTCGTCCACGTATTTAGCTAAGTAAATATATCACGCGTACCAAATTTCATCGATAAATCTTTAACGGTTTCTGAGTTATGGCTTATAAAACTTTCAATATTTGCCCCTTCATAAGTGGGCGTGGCACCGCCCATTTTCCAAAATTTTTGTGGTTTTTGTTTTATGTCCATAGTTGGACTCCTGCCACAAAATTTCAATGAATTATCTTTATATTTGACAGAGATATCGCTTAAAATGATTTTATTAGGCCCCTTTATAATTCCCATATATAAAAGTGGGCGTGGCCGTCAACCGATTTTGGCAATTTTCCGTCAAAACATTTGTCTAAGTAAGCAAATCACGCGTAGCAAATTTCATCGATATATCTTCAACGGTATCTGAGTTATGACATATAAAACTTTCAAGGTTTGACCCTTAATAAGTGGGCGTGGCACCGCCCATTTTCCAAAATCTCATCAAATTTCTTCATAAGGGCCTGAGCTCAATACGTGGGCGAAATTTCATCGCTCCAGCTATATTAGTGGCTGAGATACCAAATTTCCGATATTTTCTATATAGGAAAAGTGGGCGTGGTCATGGTCCGATTTCGCCCATTTTCAATACCAACCGTGCCAGTCTCGATACCAACCTGCATTCCAAATTTCACCAAAATATCTCAATTTTTGCCTCAGACACACATGTGGTAGAAATATTATAATATCAATACTATGATTTGGCTTTACTATGGAAATTTTCAATTAAACTACAATATGAGAGTGACACATATGTGGTATAGATCGTAATATTTCTACTATACTACGATGTGTGTCTCTAGCATTAGAGTGTTTACAGACGGACGGACAGACGGACGGACGGACGGACGGACATGGCTCAATCGATTTCTCTTTTCACCCTGATCATTTTGATATATATAAGTCTATATCTATCTCGATTATTTCATTCTGTTACAATCCACCGTTATGTGATTAAAACTATAATACTCTGTGTACTAGTACAGCTGAGTATAAAAATAGGAATTAAAGCTTTTTTCTGAAATATTATTGCGAGTCACAGTCTATGCTAATTAATTATAGGTACGTATATAAATTAATAATTAAGGTAAGTTACATATATGACAGAAATAAAATATGACAAGTATCCACTCATAAGAAATGAAATTTTAAAATACTTATCCATGTTCGGAAGCACTTATATTTGCGAAAAAGCCTTTTCTAGCCTTAGTTAGTCAAAAAAAACCAAAGAAACCTTTTATCACAAAAGCATTTGGAAGCAATTCTGCAATTATCCACCTCTGATTCGACAATAAATATTGACAATTTATTAAACAGCCTTGAATAAACTTATCACTTATTGTTATTATGTAATATGTAGATACATTTTTTTTATATGTACGAGTTCATATCTTAATTTAATATAAAGAAAATATGTTGTAAATATTGTACATATGTATGTATTTATGTTGTATGTAAAATTTTCCAATCGTAAAAATTTACTTATAGTTTGTAATTTTTTTTTAAACCTAATACAAATTTTTTCTGAGTGCACTAATAAATTTTTGTAGATGTATTGGAGTTTCCCCATTCAATACGAGAGCGTTGATCACCCTTGATGTAGTCCTTCCTGGTTATTAAATTCCACAGGCGGGTATCTAATGTCTCGTTATTCCAGAACTTGAGCGTCCTAAATTTCTCTCGCTCAAAAAAATATATATTTTTTAAACTTCAAAAGAAATAGCCAAGGGCGTGTAGGCTGAGATACAAAAGGAATGCCCATTTTTTTTTAGAAATAATACTCCATTTTGTATGATATTCCCACAAAATCTCCCCCCTATAATACGAAATATCTGGATTTTCATTTTCTAAAAAATTAATTCATTTTAAATATGTTTATACTAAACAAATAAAATCCCAATATACCAAATCCAATCTACAACACTTTTCATATTTTTTTCTTCAGGAAGAAAGCTTTACCTTCCATAATTTTCTCCAACTAATTTGTCAAATATTGATTTTATGTCGTACTATCAATTATAACTGCCACATTTCCTATACATTTTGCATGCTTATAACTTTCCAATTAGGTCTATAATTGCCCAACAAAATATTTTTTTTTTTCGTTCCGAACTAACATAGACTAAAATAGATAAATGAAATGAAATATCAAGTACCTAAGTAGTAGGTACTACCTACCAATAGGTAAAACATACTTATACTTGGTAATTGGTTTTTCAATTAGCTCTGCTATTCATTCACTGAATGAAAGTTTTTCAGTATGAGATAGGGAATAAGAAGTTGTGTGGTGGATATTCAACTTCTACATATATCATGTGGATGCCAATGTTGGTCAGTACATATTTTGCTTTGTCCTATTAATAAGTAATTTTTTTGCGTTTGAATCTAATTGGAGGTTGATGGTTGAGTCCAAATTGATATTAAAGAGTTTGTCAAGTGGAGAACTAAGATTATTTAGGTGCCGTTTTCCTTGATAATGGGTTGGTTCTACAATGGAGGTACACTGGAAAATAAGCATTGCAAATTGGAAAACGAGTAAAATGTTTATTAGGTTGCGAAATCCAAATTATATAATAAAAAATTTAGAATTTGTTTTGACGTGTGTTAGGTTCGAAGAGAGTTTAATATAATGAAATATAGGTACTAGAGGATATGTTGAAGTAGTGCTCCGCGTTTCGGGTTAAGTAACACAATTACGATAATAGACGTACTCTTCAAAAACAAATTCTAAGAGCCGGATTTCTCCCGGTTAAGCAATTTATTTGACAGCTCGCCAAATTACGTCAAATTAACCATCGATTAAATTAACCGGAGATGGTGAAAGCGGCCGTAAGATCATATACGGTCCGATTCTCTACGCTATATTTGTTGTTTTTACTAAATTTGCATTTGTCGCCAAGTAGTCTGTTTACCAAATTTTGTTCAAATATATATGTAGAGTAAGTTCGGTAAATATGGCCCACCCTTAACTTTTTCGTGAATAAAAACATAAATTCAAACTTATTCAATTCATTTTTTATTTTGAAATGCTTAGAAAATATTACGAATTCAGTTTTCAATAAGGAACAGCCAAGAAAATAATATTAACAAAATATATTATTAAAAAACTTAAACAACTTCAATTTTGCACATACGAAAAATGTGTCGATAATATGGACCATGCCGTGTTAAATATGGACTATGGTGGTCCATATTAAACTCAGTTTATGAGCAACAAAAGTCGCAAATGAAATACTCTTTTTCATTTCCTGAACAAAGTTCATGCGCCCACATTGCGCATACCACACACTGCATCCATGCTTCTCCACCTTTGTCATCCGAAAATAAGCATGAACAGTAGATACATTTCGCATCTTCTTGATTGGATCTATCTGTACTAAGATCTGGCGAATCATTTAAGATTAAATTGTCACTTTCCGATGAAGAGGTTTCTTCCAAACGACGATCTTTTTTCTGAAAATACGTTTTAAGCTAAAAGTTTTTAAAAAGCTAATTTTCGTACAAATAGGTACCTTATTTTTTAAAGCATTTCCCTTGCTACTGCATTTTGTGGGTTTCGGCTTTCCGTTCTTCGTATGTTTTCCATCCTTTATTTTTTTTAAAGATTCTTCTAAAGCCTGCTTGTATGGTGAAGATGAAATTATTTCTGATTTTCCTGTTTTCCTTCCGCGGTTTGTTGTTTTTTTGGTACGAACTGGAATCGGGGAAATCTCTTGAGGCAATATAAAGGAGCCTGACTTTGCTCCAGAGGAGGTAGACGGCTCGAAAGAAATAGGTTCCACCATATCGGGATTGTTTTCTGATTCCGGCAATTTATTAGTGTGTGTAGGTGATATCGAAGCCTGATTAATGGTTTCTACGCTATCTACCGGTACTTCAACTTCTTCGGATGCCAAAAAATCGTGGTCGTTAAAGATTTGACTATTATACGGGTATATTCCGGTTGAAGAAAACCCTTTGACAGCAATTTGTCCACTTTGCGCTTTCATGTACGCTCGGCCAAATAATTCGATAATGTCATACTGGGTCAAGGCTTTAGCATTACTTATGACCCAACACCTGATTTCCTCTGTCAAATATTTTTTTAGAGGCCCCATAAAAGTTTTGTCAAGGGGCTGAATTTGGTGACTTGAATGCGGAGGAATTGAAAGAATACGAACGTGATTTTTTCGAGCTAGCTCTATTATTTCAATATTTCTTGTATGACTTGCATGTCCATCTAAAATTAGTAGTACCGGAGATGATTCAGAAGGTTTAACTACTGATAGGAAGTGTTTGAACCATTTAGTGAATAAATTTGTTTGAACCCATCCAGAGGGATGATTAGCATGTATGGCTCCAGGCGGTGCTCCTTTCATTAGAAGTGGATTATCCCTTTTACGGGGAAAAATGAACATGGGTGGCACGAACGATCCACCTGCATTCATACATAAAATTGCTGTAATTAAAGATCCTCTTTCAGCCGAAGAAAGAGCACGTATCTGTTTCCGACCTTTCAGAGCCAAAACCTTCGGCAATTTGGTAGGCACAACTGATATCCCAGTTTCATCAACATTATAAATGTTATTAGGGGAGAATTTATAAGTTTCCATCTCCTTTTGTAGCAGATCAAAGAAAATCGCAACATTTTCCCTAGAAAATCCTTTTGCTCGAGCTACAGATGTACTGGTCGGTTGACGGAATGAGATTGTCGGGTGGCGCTTAAGAAACAAACGCAACCAATCTCTTCCTGCTGTTTCCTTCGCGATAGAAAAAGGGTTAGGTAAATTGTTTTTTAACGCCAATTGAAATGCTAGGGATCTTATGTCACTCCTGGTTAACCCAAACAATTTCGCCTCCATGAGCAATATATATTCCACAAGAGAACTTTCTAGCTCTGGAGGGAAAACTGGTTTCCTACCAAGCTTAGCCTTCACTACTTCATCAACAGGTTGTTTATCATCCGCAAATAATCTCCGCAATGTGGTTTTAGGTACGTTGTATTCTTTTGATGCCCTCAAGAACCCCATCTTCTTCGTTTTCACAGCCGAAATTGCCTCAGTCATGTTCTCCTTGCTCCACGTCTGTCGTTTTTTGGAATCTTGAGTCGATTTAGAGGCCATTTCTATCCCTAAAAATTAAAGAAGTAATATTACTCACCTTAATAAAAACAGTAGTCAAATATGGCCCACTGGTCCATATTATCAACATCGTTATGGGCCATATTATCCGCACTACGTAATTTTCAACACTTTTTAATTTTTTTTGTACATTTCAAATTATTCTATATAAACTAATTCCACTTCCAGAAATATATTGTATAGCACTATAACTTTAACGCTATATCACATATTTTTCAGTTAAAATTAAAGCGAAAAATACTTACGAAAGCACACCAAAAAAGTCTAAAGATATCACGAAGAACTTATTTTTTACTGTACTGCGCACATCTGATTCACTACAATGATCAAAGAACACTGAGTTGCGCTGTGATGAAATATTAACGAAATGAAGTCACCACGTGTATTCTTGGAATTGCAGTTCAGACGATATTGAAGTGGGCCATATTATACACATGGGCCATATATACCGCACTTACTCTATGTATCTCAATTCTTACTCAAGCTATCATACTTAAAATATTTCTACAAATAAAGTCGGTATTTGAATTTTCCGGCATAAAAAAAGACAAAATCAATAAAATAAAAAACAAACTAACTAAAAATACTATTCTAAAGGTGTTTTCTGTTGTTAAAAATTAATTATTTTCATGTCTAACGCTACGGGGTACAAGGAAATAAAATAAAGTAATAAACATGTACATATGAGGCGCTCAGCGCCAAAACGGCCTAAGCCCAAAAAAATGGTTCTGAGAAAAATAAAGTTAAAAGAAAATACGTTTTTAAAATATTTTTACTTATTTTTTATTAATCGTAAATAAAGATTAGTTGTAATATTTGTTTAAGGTTAATCATTAGGTGTTAATTAAATTACATACAGACTATTTTAAACGGTTAATACAATAATTAAAGTGGGTTAGGCCATTTTGGAATCCATATAAAAAAAATATATTGATAGGAACTAAGGGTTAGGCCATTTTGGCTCTATTAAATAAAACATACAAAATTTCTTCACATAAATAATAAAAATAATTTTTAGCGTTTTAAACAATAAAAATTAATAATAATTGTTATTCGTGTTCTTTCGGAATATCTTCGTCTTCGGCTCTCGAACTTATTTTTAAATTATTAAAAAAATCATGCTTTATGGGAGGTATGACCTCTTTGAGTTCCTGTAAATCCTTAAACTTTGCAGCTTCAATGAATCTTCCTCCAGGATAAAGCGGTTCCAATTCCAGTCTACGAACTTGCAGGAGTTCCTCTTTGAAATATAAACTTCTTGAAATAAACATCTATGTCATTTGAATATTTGTATTGAATTATAAATGACTTCACATTTTGGAATCGAAGCCACTGAAACTTAACACTCGAGCACTCGCGCTATGAGCATTTTGCCCAAGCAATTTTTTATTTCGCGAAATTTCTGTGTTATATGGATTTGTGGCACTTGGTGTGTTGAGTACCTTCGGAAGTGGTTGTGCTTCACACTTTGACGAATATATTTTTCCGTTAGTGCACCATCACAGCTTCAGATGGAAGATTGTTTTTTGAGAGCGGCATTGTGCTCATTGCGCGAGAAACGATGTAGGTATGTTTAATCTTTTTTGTTGGAAACCTAGGGTTTAACGCTGATATTTATTATTTTTACAATATTTTCATTTGTATTTGCAAGTACTGTTGAAATGGAACACAGGCGTCATTGTGGCAGGACCTCTTCAAAACTTTCTTCTTGGTTGGAAGAAGTGTTTTAGATGAAGGCTTAGACAATGACGAAAATCCGACGCGAGAATCCGTGTTGCTCTACGAGGCGCGAGTACTCGAGGGTTAATAGGGGCGTCAGAATGAATACTTTTCCGTCAATCCAGCAATCCGTTTAACTGACAGCAGAGTGGAATTACATGTATTTGAATGACGATCGACACATTCAGTACTTCAACTTTGCCGTAACAAATATATGAAATTGAAGTATGAATCAGTTAAACGGAGCTGGATTGCCGGAAAAGTATTCATTCTGACGGGCCCATAAGCCATTCAACTTTTGAAGTCTTGTCTGCGGAGATTTTTATGTTTGTCACTAGTTTCTCGATCTGCCGTCATCTTTACCTAATGAAATGGTTCAACATGGCTAACTTGGTTTATTTTTCGAATATACTCTTGATTAAAACGTAACATGCGTTTTCGGCCTAACCAACACATATTTTTTATTTCTAGGATTCGATTTGGCCTAAGCGGCTTAGGCCATTATGGTATCCACATTTCTTCGAAGTTTGCATAGAGGAAAAACAGTTTTCAGCAGGTAGTATAACTTAGTGTTATACTATGCAATAGGGAGTTTTTTAGTATTTATTTCGAAAGGTTCCGGTTAGATCAGCATAGTCAGTTTGATTTTTTTTGAAATGAGGGTTAGGCCGTTTTGGCGCTGGACGCCTCATATGTAGATAAATACATATGTACATATGTATGTTATTTTAACTTTAAAGTAGAAGACAACAATTATTATTTGCACAGCTTGGTTGCGTTGAGACGTTCGGTGTTCAGAGAGAAAGGCTAGACAGCACTCCACATATTTGTCGTGCACAGTTACTTTCGTGCATTCCAACCCAAAAAAATACCAATTAAATATGGGGTCTGGTCTCAGTAGTGTTTCGAACTCCCATTCAAAATGCTGTTTTCCAATATTTATAGCAGCGGGGCATTTTTATTGCTTCTATTTACTGCAAAAAAAGCTCTTGCTACACCTATTGTGGGTGGGGAAGTAATAGCGCATAGTGCTGAAACACCTGGTATACTATTAACATTTTTACGTTAATGATAATTAAAATTGAATAACAAAAATTATAATATTAATAAAAGTGAACATTTATTAGCTGCACTGAAATATCCTTATATGGTATCGCTCCAAGATATACATGAACCACCAGGCAGTGCACGAGACTTACGATTATATCAACATTTCTGTGGTGCTAGTCTCTTGAACACTTTATGGATCGTGACTGCAGCGCATTGTCTATGGCACAAGTATGTAATTAAAATTTTAAAATAGTAAAATGAATTTGAAAATAGTAAAATCGTTATTTTTTCATCAAAATATTTAAGTAGTACATACATATGTATGTACATGTATATATATATATACCGTAAGGTTAAAAATTACAACAGACATATGTACATATATGTCTTCCGCCGCGTCTGTTTGTCTGTTTGTTCGGGATAAATTGAAAATGTACTGAATGGATTTTTTTGCTGTTTTCACCAATAAGTAGAGTAATTCTTTAGAAAGGTTTATAATTTGTTAAGCTTGATATATGTATGTACATTAGCTAAAATATAACGATAGAAATCGGAAAAAATCAAGCCGTCTGGGAACTTGCAACGAAAACGCTTTATAAACCTTTTGAGATATCAAAAAAAAATAATGCATGGTGGGGCACAATTCTTCCATATATCTACAAAAATCCACCCTTTTTATACTCAGCTGTACTAGTACACAGAGTATTATAGTATTAATCACATAACGGTGGATTGTAACAGAATGAAATAATCGAGATAGATATAGACTTATATATATCAAAATGATCAGGGTGAAAAGAGAAATCGATTGAGCCATGTCCGTCCGTCCGTCTGTCCGTCTGTAAACACTCTAACTCGCGCAAAAATTGAGATATTTTGATGAAATTTGAAATGCAAGTTGGTATCGAGACTGGGATGGTTGGTATTGAAAATGGGCGAAATCGGACCATGACCACGCCCACTTTTCCTATATAGAAAAAATCGGAAATTTGGTATCTCAGTCGCTAATATAGCTGGAAATATGAAATTTTACCCACGTGTTGAGCTCAGGCCCCTAGGAAGAAATTTGGTGAAATTTTGGAAAATGGGCGGTGCCACGCCCACTTATTAAGGGTCAAACCTTGAAAGTTTTATATGTCATAACTCAGAAACCATTGAAGATATATCGATGAAATTTGGTACGCGTGATTTACTTACTTAGGCTAACGTTTGGACGGAAAATAGTTAAAATCGCTTGACGGCCACGCCCACTTTTATATATGTTTATTATAAAATGACCTAATAAAAACATTTTAAGCGATATCTCAGTCAAATACAGTGCACTCGCGAAAACCCGAACACACGATAACTCGAACATTCGGAAACTTGAACTTTTTTTTTCTCCATTGACTACTTTAAAACTCGAACAAAATGCAACTACTCTAAAACTCGAACAATTATTTTCTTTTTTTCATGGAAAAACATGTGAGAAACTGTCGTTTTGCATGGGCTGTAACGGCCGATATTCAAATTTTTGTCGTTATGTGCGTCTTTTGTTTCATTCCAACCCGCCGCACTGGCTAGGTTTCTTGGTAATTACGGAACTTTTCTTTTAAATTGATTGATATTTGTCAGTGATACACAGGATTTTGCGCGTTTAAGATCAAATTTATTTGCGTTTTATAATAGGACGAAAACTAAATGTTTTGAGTTTAGCAAAAAAGGTAGGTATGGCTACAATAACCGGAAAAAAGATTATAATCGGTTAATTTCTTTCGGTTAACGGTCAAAATGTATCGGTTTTTTCCTTTTGATTATTTTTTCGATTAACCTTTTTCCTCTCAAGTCGAAAATAATCGAAAGGAAATAATCGAAGTTGAGAATTTCCGCCTTTTCATCCGAGTCCGAATTCGGTTACCTACGTTTTTGTGAGTATATCCAAAAAAAACGCAGTTCCCGAATAGACCATTTTATCGTCATTTTGACGATTTTTCTAATAAATTACGATTTTTTTTCGTTTATTATATATTTTTTTAAGGAATAATTGTAATCGAAAACCGGTTATAATCGGTTAGTTCCCCACAATTATTCGCGATTAATAATCGAACGCTTTCGATTAACCTAACTGCTAATACAACAACACAACAACATTAACCTAAAAAGCGGTTAATCGGTTATTTCATTTTTTTTGCCATCCCTAAAAAAAAGCTGAAATAATTAACGAGACCAAGAATGGCGTTAGTACCACAGCTCTATCCAAAAAATATGGGTACGTTCGCGACGGCAATCAGAACCGCAGTGTTGCAAGTATCACGTTCTTCGCGTGTTTGTGGCAACACCTGCAAAAGTCAAACGTTCGTTTGACACATCAACCGTGCAGTTTGTTTGAATAATCAGCAACAGAAAATTTGTGTCTGCAATTTTTGCTTTAAAAAAATGGAAAGAGAAGGGTAAGCAAGATTGCTATATATTTAATGGAATATGCAATAATGTAATTTTAGTAACACAAATTAATTGCAAATACTTTTAATAATGCTGTTATAGCAATATATCAGCTGAGTATCAGCAGGCAAGTGCAAAATAAGCAACGGGGTTGCTGTACTGCTGCAATTATAAATTTTCATGAACGTACCCTATAACACTGCCAAGTCCTCAATTTGTGGAATTGTGAAAAATGAAAACAAAATTTTGGAATGCGTTAATAACACGCTATCGGGCCCTGGAAACGTAAAACGCTTCGCGCTTCAGAATTGCCAAAAATGAAAAAAAGCTTTACAAGTGGTTTTTATTAAAACGCAGCAAGAATTATCCTATAAATGGATTAATTTTGAAAGCTAAGGAGTTACATGCCAAATATAGCGATGGATGGCTACAAAATTTAAAAAAACGGCATGGCATATTTATTTCAATCTCAGGTGGAAATGAACAAGAACGCATAAGTTCATCCGAAGCCGTAACAATTTTCAACAAAGCTATAGCATGGGAAACTGCTGAAAAAATTAGCCCAAGAAAAATAAATGTGCTACAATCGCTGCGCGAAAAGGCTGTATTGAATGCGCTAGAAAATAAGAAACATCAAACCAGAGAATCTCTTTGATTAACTATGCTATAAAAATGGACAGGGTATGAAAACTGTTAAAACGAATACATACACATATACAAATATATTAAAAATACATAACGTTCGAAAACTCGAACATTTCGATAACTCGGACAGGGTTGGTTTTCATTAGTTCGAGTTTTCGCGAGTGCACTGTATAAAGATATATCATTGAAATTTTATAGCAGGAGTCCAACTGCGGACATAAAACGAAAAACACAAAAATTTTGGAAAATGGGCGTGGCATCGCCTCTTTTTAGAAACAGGAATAAACGAGATTTCTGAGCCCATAACTCAACAAATAATTTATATATAATGACGAAACTTGGTGTGTACACTTTTATTACTTGTGGTAAATACATGTTCAACATTTTAGCGAAATCGGTTTGACGACCACGCCCACTTTTATACATGGGAACTATAAAGTGGCCTAATAAAAACATTTTAAGCGATATCTTTGTCAAATATAGAGATAATTCATAGAAATTTTGTGGCATGAGTTCCACAATAGACCGGAAACAAAAAATACAAAAATTTTGGAAAATGGGCGTGGCACCGCCTCTTTTTAGACAGGGGAATATACGAGATTTCTTAGCCTATAACTCGACAAATAATTGAGATATTATGACGAAACTTGGTTTATACACTTTTATAACTTGTATTAATAGACACGCAAAAATTTATTGAAATCGGTTTATGACCACGCCTACTTTTTAGCAAAGATATTTCTGAAACACGCTTTGGAAATTTGTAACGTGACATCTTTGTAACTGGAAGTCATAAAGGAATGAAATTTTGCACAAAGAATAATATCCATATGCTTAGTTGGATGACTGATAACAATTTTGAAAATGGGCGTGGCTACGCCCACTTTACGCAGCACTCGCTTTATATAAAATCCATCAAACGCAAACAAACAATGAAAGCATACAGCTGGGTATCTAATATTCGATTCCACTCGAACTTAGGCTTCCTTACTTGTTTAACACGCTTTTATTAGTTTCACCTGTATGTATGTATGTATGCATGTATGTATGTACGTAAACAAGTTACGTATACGCTGTGTAGTTCACTGTATGTTTGCTTGTACGCATAAGTTAACGCAAAAGCGTGTGTATTCATACATTGAATGGGAGTTTTTCAGTGTGAGATGTGCTTATTTTAACATGCTTTTATTAGCTTCACCTGTATGTACATATGTATGTATTTATGTAATTTTTAGCTGCTGCCTAAATACATACCTATCTTCCAGCAGATGGCGCTGGTTATAACCTATCTAATATTGATGTTTACAGCAGTGGGAATTAAAAAGTCTAAGCGTGTATTTATATTTTTTAAAATATGCACTTGTTTTTGTAATGTATTTTTTCAAACATAGTATAAATAAGATTTTCCTTTTAATTACAAATGTACATATGCATACATATCGCACACTAAATCAAAAAGCGTCACAACTCAAAATTTTTCGAAATCGGGTTTCTTCCATAAATTGGTACACAGAATATATCTCTAGCGGCTGCCAAAAAATCTTTTCCATCAGAGTCTTTTTTTACTGAGAAATAACTATTATACGTAGCCTTTTCCCATATCATTGCATATAAAAATTAAAAAGTTTTTTCCCTCTCCTGAAAATTTTTGAATTTTGAGTTGTAACGCTTTTTGATTTAGTGTGCGATATATCCTTGTATATTTTATACTTTATAAACAATAAAGGAACTTAACGCACATTGTAGCAGTCATCGGATATGATAGTCTCTCCAGTGCCGATGGCAATAATGATCGTTACGGCGTGGAACGTGCGGAATTTATATATTACCGACCGTATGTATTTCGGTTAACTTAAATATGTATGCCGTTTAATTAATTTACTAGCTAATAATGCAAATAAAAATTGTGGATATGACAGTACGAATATTCAAAATGATATCGCATTGTTGCGTTTGCAGAAACCGTATAAATCAATACCGTCGTGGGATGATTTTGGAAAATTACCGCCGTCTGATATAAACCTCACTGGTGGTAAGTATCCAAGTTATACAAAAAAAAACAATGAAATATAAAGAAAACACATCGAATTTGTCTTTCTTACCAGTTGAACATCTTTGTTTAGCGTTCATAAATATTGTTCATAAGCCATAAAAATTGTTAAAATTTTGTATTTTCCTTTACGCCAAGTTTATGAATTTTCATTCATTAACTTTATGAAAACCATTAAAGTTTATGAAATTCTTTATAAAATTTAGGAAAAATTCATTAAAATCAATGAATTTGTTCATAAAACTAACAACTAGTAATTTTTAATTTAATTTTTTTATTTACATATTTTTGTAGCTTCATGCAATATTATAGGTTATGGTGCTACACAATACGCCGGTGAAATGCAAGACAATCTCACTGAAGGCGAAGTCAAAATAATAACAAAACAGGAATGTTCTGAAATTTTAGGAATGATATTGGCGCCGCCACACGATGAGACCACGCTCTGTGCATTGGGCCTAAATCAAGATACTTGTCAGGTAATGAGGCTCTTTCAAATACATACATATGTAATTAATGCCCATTAAACACTGAAAAATAAATTCTCAAACGTTGAGAAAATATTGTTTCTCAATTTGGGAATCAGCATATATGTATATAATTTGAAAATAAACATATTTTCAAGTGCTTCTCAAACATTGTGTATCAATTTGAGAAGCATTTGAGGAAAAAATTACGTTTGAAATGGGTTTGAGAAAATGGAATTTTTCAATTTGAGAATCAGCACAAAATCCAATATTAAAAATCTGCCTTTTAGTTGGAGAACGCTATCGAGTGAAATTTTTGATGCATTTGAAATAAACGTTTGAGGTTTATTCTCAAATGCATCTCAAATTGAGAATAAAAAAAATGTCTATTGGGTATTTGCTAACATAATATACATGTATGCACATAAAAATGCTTTTAATACGTACACATATTTGTTTGATTTGCAGGGCGATAGCGGTGGACCCCTAATTTGCAAGTCCAATAATACTTCATATATTTGTGGTATTGTTTCTCATGGATTAACATGTGGCATAACGGGTATACCGAGCATCTATACATCTATAGTACCTTACATGGAATGGATAAATTTAATAATTAACGATAAAACTGGAATAAATTGATTATTACAAAAGAAAATAAAAGATGTACATACATATGTATGTAGTACAGATGATTTTTGTGCTATTTAAAGTTTGAAGATGAGACATTTTCCTTATACCTCTACCAAAATTTATTGAGACATATCTTGGTACCATACGAAAACTAGCACCTTTGAAACTTCTTACGAAAACTGGAAATTAAATAATTCTGTACGAAAGTAGGACATTCGATTTTTAGCCGACGAAAAGTAGAACTTTTAATTTTTGGCTGACGAAAGGTAACAATAATTATACAAGATTTTTACATTAAAATTGTTGTTGTTTAAACGAAATTGATAGTTTTCGTTAGCCAAAAATTTTAAATGCTTTTTCGTCAGCAGTGTTGCCAGTTTAGCTAGAGCTAGCTTTTATTTTTTTGATTTAGCTTTGAAAAATGTTCTATTAGCTTTTTTTACCTCTTTTTAAATTAAGTTAGATATTTTCTAGATATTTTAGAGTTTCATTCAAATACGATTTTGTTCCTTTGCTTCGCTCTTGGTAAATTACTTAGTTCAACTAGCTCTGTTATGCCGAATATTTTTGATACTTTCGAAAAAGAGAGAAGATACTGTCAGTTTGCCGATTTGACAGCTAGTTTTTCATTTAAACGAAAAATTCACAGCGGCAACATCTCCACATTGAATGTGAAATTTCGCACGGCATCCATTTTGCATGAGTCTTTCGGCTAAAAAAATAAATAAAAGGAACATTGCATATATACATATAAGCCGTGTTTTTAATCAAGCGCATATGTCATCGGCAAATGTCAAAATCGGGGACAGATTGATATGGCGGCGACTTCCGGGGGTACAGATTGGTATGGCGGCCGGATGTGGTTGTTGTAAGAAAAGGGACCATAATGACATGGTCGTAGCAATCAAGACAGAAACGCAATTCCGGAATTGGGAATTGAAAAAACCAATTCATCATTCCGAAAAGAAATTAAGGCTGAGTTCCTAAAACGCAATTCCCGGAGAGAGAGTAAACGCCAGCTATTCAACGAATAACTTGTGCAAGAATGTAAAATCAAGAATGTATTGTGGAACGATCCTCCGTCATCCCTTGTCAAGTTTGGTTTGGAGACAAACCGGTTTCGGCTAATATGCGCCATCTTCAGTGTCTTTTTTCGTTCTGAACTCAGAATGAGTTAACTCAGGATGACGGAGGATCGTTCCACAATACATCATATTCCTACCCTGTCGGAAAAACAAGCAACCAAAAAGTATTTAAAATCAAGAACCTACAAAACAGAATGAAGAAGAGCAACTTATATTGCATTCACGATCGGCATTGGGCCATAACAACAACTTCAAAATCAGCTGAGCACAGCTGTTCGACCTTTTTAACACACATCCCAGAGTTAAGTCCATGTCAAGTCACTGTTCTCCGTACACAATGCAAGTAAGCGCGGATAGAGATGTGCGCTTAGAAATCCATACAAAATTTAAGCGCAGATGTATACGCGCTTGAATAAAACAACGGCTATAGTTTGCGAGCATCATAGGCTTGGGTAACTCAGCACTGAGTCATGACTCCGTGTCAACTCCCATCAGTGAGCCGCACGCTCAAGCTCACCTCACGATAAAATTATAACTCAGTAGCACACTTGACTCCGTTGGCACGTTTATAGCACGTTAACTCAGTAGCACACTTGACTCCGCTGGCACGTTTATAGCATGTTAACTCATTAGCACACTCGACTCCGCTGGCACGTTCGATTTCGCCTCTTATTTAAGTGTCATCTTGTGCATGCTTACTTTATATGGCACTTGGTGTATTTTGGTGGTTTTTGGTATTGGGGTGGTCACCTATTTATGCATTTTTTCATTTGTTCCAGGTGATTTAGGCAAATTTGGTGTATATAGGTGTATTCTGCATGAATTGTACTAACTTTCGGACACTAACCCGTTTTTGTATGGACCCATATTTTGGGTTTTTTTCGGTTGTTCCCCTTAATCTTGGTAAATTTGGTTATGATATTCAGAAGCTAGATGATTTTTCCCAACTTTTGGACTTTAACCCATTGTCGTATATCGTGCATATATAAAAAGATACATTCATTTGAAATTTGTAATTGATCTTATCAACTAAGTTTATATTGGCACACATATGTATATTTTATTTATCCATCAGATAGCCCAATATGTGTACTTCATGAAAATCTCAAAAATCCCTAAATACCCTATATCTCAGAGCTACATAGGTCTAAACCAATAATCAACAACAAAAACGACATTAATTAATTAACTAATTAATTTTCCATATATTTGCCCACCCACACCTATCACTTCAATTCTATTATTGATTTATATGCCATTCTCGTACAAATATCAATTCATCATCGGAGCGACTCTTTCACTGACACAGTCTCTGATAGCACAAAGTAATAGGGTTGGGCGATATATATCGATATATCAATATATCGATATTTTTAAATTAGTGTTACGTATTTGTCGATAGCTCGATTATTTCTATAGGGTTCGTATCGCTGAATTGTTAAATAAAAGTCTTTATTTACTTCTTAATTCACACTGCTTTATTTCACGACTAAAAAGTCTACACTTGTTTTACTTGACTTGATGTTAACACTTCTACGGTTAAGTTACGACTGACGGCGGAGCGCCTGCTCGCCGCCTTATATAGTCTGTCAAACGCAATCTGGAAAATTCTGGCAACACTGGAAATTATCTGGTATCTTCTTCTAGTTCTGGCAGTTTCCTTAGAAATGTGTTCTGTCATTTTAGTGATGTGAGTGAAACCGATTATATTCGCCACACTGCCCTCCACCTAAGTCTGATCGTCCCGATCTGACACATTACTCGTTCCAAATGCTGCTAGCCTTTCCAGATGAACCACTTTCATTTTATTCCTCGGTCTTCCAATTGTTTGTATGCGATACACAACATCATTGAGCCGTTTAATCACTTTGTAGGGCCCTTCCCAAATACACTGCAATTTCGGGGACAAACCTTTCTTTCGCTGCGGGTTGTATAGCAAAACTAGATCTCCCTCAAGAAAACCTTCTGAGTTCATCGCCTTGTCGTATCTGGCCTTCATCTTGTCACTCATGATCTTTGTTCGCTGTCTCACAAGTTCATGTATTTCTCTCACTTCCTCTTCCAGAACGTTGTTAGATTGTCTGGCATTTATTCCCGCATCAGCACTTATCCCAAATTTCAAGTCAGCTGGCAGTCGAAGATCACTACCAAAGATTACTTTTGCAGGCGTCTGACCTGTTGTATCGTGTACTGCCGATCGATATGCCATCAGGAACAGAGGAATATGAGTATCCCAATCTCTCTGGAACTTGTGCACCACTTTTCGTAAATGTTCCTCTAATGTTCTGTTAAATCTTTCTACCATGCCGTCTGATTGTGGATGCAACGCAGTTGTTCGGGTTTTCCTAATACCCAGTGTCTTGCACATCTCCTGGAACACAACTGATTCGAAGTTCCTTCCTTGGTCAGAATGTAGCTCTATAGGTGCACCATATCTCGCCACCCAATTGTTGGTGAATACTTCGGCTATAGTTTCTGCTTCTTGATTTGGAATCGGGTACACCTCCGGCCATTTGCTGAAGTAATCCATGACCACCAGTACATATTTGTTTCCAAATTTGCTAGTAGGAAATGGCCCAGCTACATCCATGGTAATTCTCTCAAATGGTGCTCCTGAGTTGTATTGTTTCATCAGCCCATGACTCCTGGATTTGGGACCCTTAGCCTTTATGCACACATCGCAGTTCGCAATCCACACAACAACTGTCTGACGGCACCCGACCCAATAAAACCTCTTCTTGATTTTCTCTACCGTCTTTGTTACTCCAAGATGACCTCCCCTTGGACCATTGTGTAGTTCATTTAGCACATCCGGTATTCTTTTCCTTGGAACAACTATCAATGTTTTAGAACTTTGACCATCTTCACTCTCCCAAACACGATGTAGGCAACCATTTACCAATTGCAAACTATTCCACTGTGCCCAATATGATTTGGCAACAGGACTCTCTGCTGACATTTCTTCTTTTGATGGTCGTTCATTTTGCTCCAAACCAATCATTACACGTGCCAGATCTGGATCTTCTAGCTGACACTTCCTTAGTTGTTCCACATCCCATTCGTCTGTGGATGTTATTGTCATTCGCCGAACATTTACGATGACTTCCTTTCGCTCAGCTCTGGAGGAATTCTTTTGTTCGCGGTTACATGGTTTTCGCAATATTGCATCAGTATTTCCTTGTATGGTTCCTTTTTTGCGATCTATTGATCTGGACATCTGCTCATGCCCGTCAGCCTTGCGCTTTCGCTCGTCCACAGTGCTGAAATTACTGGAGCCCTTGCTACAATGACGTGCTATATGTCCTGTTTTCCTGCACCTGAAGCATCTCACAGCTCTATTACTCTTTTTCTGCAATTCATTCAACACCTCCAATATCTTAGTTAGCAAGTCTGACGCATCCACTTCCACCCGATGAGCCTTGTAAGTGGGCTTGCTCAACAGAGATGCTGTTTCCTGCATCAAGGCATATGAGACCGTTTCAGCGAAAGTTTCCTTTGGATTTGCATAGGTAGCCCGCTTCGTTTCAATATCTCGTATTCCATTGACGAAGCTTTGAATTTTCATTCTTTCGATGAATTCTTGACGTGCTCCTGCGTTTGCCAAATGAGCTAGCTTCTCAATCTCAGAAGAAAACTCCTGTAACGTCTCATTTGGTTTCTGGAAGCGATTTTGCAATTCCATTTGATATATCTGCTTCCTGTGTTCGCTACCATAACGTCTTTCAACGGCACCCATAATTGCGTCATAGCTGTTCCTTTCGCCCTCGCTAACAGTCTGTAATATTTCTGCTGCAGGTCCTTTCAATGCTACAAATAAGGCAGCTACTTTGTCCTCAGGATTCCAATTATTTACAACTGCCGTTTTCTCAAATTGTAGCTTGAATACTTGAAATGGACCACTTCCATCAAACGACGGAGGTTTTATCTTCTGTGTAGCAGTTGAAGCGATTGGACGACTTATGTGGATCTCCTGAAGACGGGCTTCCAACTTTTTTACATTATCTTCAATTTTATCTTGTCTTTCCTCAACCTGCGTAATTTTTGCATCCTGTGATTTTAATTGTGAGCATATGCGTTTTTCTTGCGCTCCCAACTGAGTTGCAATACTGGACACCTCTTCTAAAAGTAATGATTGCTGTGATTCCATTTTTGCCGACATCTGCGCCTGTTGATCTTCCATTTTTGCCGATATCTGTGCCTGTTGTTCTTCCATTTTTTTCGACATCTGTGCCTGTTGATCTTCCATTTTTGCCGATATTTGTGTCAGTACAGCCAATATCGAGTTCATGTCTACGTTTGCTACTGACTGTGAAGCCTCTTCCTTCTGAGTTTCTTCTTTGTGGACCTCTTCCACATCATCGTTGAAATCAAACTCATCTACATTAATGTTATATGCTTCCATAGCTACTCTTAGCCTTGCCTGTAGTTCAATTTTATTGCCGCTTGTACTCAGGTTTCTCTTTTCTAACTCCTTTTTAAGCTCTTGGATTTTCAGTTCGTTTAACTTTGCCATTATCCTTATTTCGTTATCCTTGTTTCGTTATCCTTGCTTCGTTATCCTTGCTTCGTTATCCTTGATCCTGGAATTTATTTAACAATTCCAATTCTGACACCAATTGTTACGTATTTGTCGATAGCTCGATTATTTCTATAGGGTTCGTATCGCTGAATTGTTAAATAAAAGTCTTTATTTACTTCTTAATTCACACTGCTTTATTTCACGACTAAAAAGTCTACACTTGTTTTACTTGACTTGATGTTAACACTTCTACGGTTAAGTTACGACTGACTGCGGAGCGCCTGCTCGCCGCCTTATATAGTCTGTCAAACGCAATCTGGAAAATTCTGGCAACACTGGAAATTATCTGGTATCTTCTTCTAGTTCTGGCAGTTTCCTTAGAAATGTGTTCTGTCATTTTAGTGATGTGAGTGAAACCGATTATATTCGCCACATTAGTACAGCCGATAATATCGACGATATTTTGAACTACCGTGCATCGATAATCGATATTTTTTTGCCATTTCGAGCCAAATTCGATATTTTTCATACATTTCTGATTCGCTTCGAATTTAACAGCAGAATATTTTTTAAGAAGTGGTATAACCATAATGTCCGGGTGCTTGAATTTACATTACTTTCTTCTTCAAGCAATTCTTAATGATTTTTATGTTTATACTTCAGGATTCGTAGAATATCTGTAGATCCATCCAACTTTAACAACAAATATCTAGTAAACTATAAGTCTGCAGCAAGTTTGGATTCCAGTTTTGAGATCTGTGAGAGCACCTCTAGCCCCTTGAAGAAGTGGTTTTTCGCGGAACGTGGTTCCTTAATGTGAAGCCAGCCCTTTCGATATATTGATATATCGATGTTTTTACACGGCATAAATCGATGTTTTTTTAAATATCGATACAATATATATCGATATATATTTCCAATTTGCCCATCCCTACAAAGTAACACTTTTTGGTTGACAATAGCACGAAAGTAATATGTGCTGTAATACAATCGTGCTGTAACACAATTGCCGAGTTCCCGTGGCAGTGATCCAGATCGGGATAAGAAGTTTGCATGCAAATGCAACAAGAATTTTGTGATCCTGGTGTTTATCTGTATCAATTTCGGATCCGTATAGATTGTAATAGATTTTTTTGATCCATATAAATACCAGGATCACCAAATTGTTGTTGCATTTGCTTGCAAAATTTGTATCCGGATCTGGATCACTGCCACGGGAACTCGCCTAATGTGTTGTAGCACAATCGTGCCAACTCAGTGAGTCGACTATTTTTAGTGAGTCAGTGCTTATGTGTCAACTCCCAAAAAATTGTGTCATTACTCACCCCTACTATAGAGAATAAATGAAGATTTAAATCCGAAGACGTTTCTAAATCGATATTAGATTATCCTGAAAATATTCACCCTATATGCCAAATAGTATCGAGTTTACCTAGTAAGTCAAGTAAGCGTTGAGCGTCTCTTTTCATCATTAAAAATTACCATAAGGTTGTTCTCTGTGTCTAATATTTTTGCCGAGATATCATGATATCTTGAGAAATTTGCCACACAGAGATAGCGCACCTTTAAGAAAATAAAATTCTAACTGAGTTCATTGTGAACTAGCATGTTAGTCATATTCTTTCCACTCTTTATACGACTGTTGTCGCTTTGCTTTGCTTGTTTCAATTTCGAATTAATTAGTTTTTTATCTGAATAAAATAAAATAATTAAAAAAAAAGAACTAGAAACATAAATTTTAACTCTAATAGAAGACTATTGTGAATGTAATAACATGGTTGCATTTCCCGTGATATTTTTCTCATGATATCAAATATCACGGGTTGGGGTATGAGAAATTTGCCGAAGCTCCAAATTTGACAAGACGTGTATTTTGTTGTTGTGCTCGGTAAACTTATGACACTTATGTCATCTCGGCAAATTTGCCAGGCCAAAATCACACAGAGAGAACAACCTTCATATTTTACTTAAGACAGTCTTGTCGTTTGTGATGTGCCAAGATGCTTCAGAAAAGTCCGAAAAGTGCCCAGGCACTAGTCATTTTCCATTACTGGTACACAAGTAGATAACTTTTTTATTTTTATTTTGGGAGGTATTGTGGAGCCAGAGCAACAAAAAAGGAAGGATCTAAGAACGGAGCCAGAACAAACACCAAATTGTACTGAGTAGAAAAAAATATTTTCTCCGAGGCCCTGGCCATGACTATCGATAACCTGATAGATATATCGAAGTACATCGACAGCGCTGCTTGTCAACATCACAGACGGACGATTCGTGAGCATAGCACTGGTAAAACAACAACAAATACGCTATGAGGTACACGACAGACACACACAGAAAACGACGAACGTCGACGGCAACGACGAATGACTGTCGATTTTCGACTGTCAGGCACGACGGTGAATGAAGTGAAATAAATTTGCTGATATACCTACCAAAAGCAGCAGCAGCAGCTGAAAAAACTGCAAAGGAATAAAGTGAAGGCTTCTTTGTTTTGATTATTTGCAAAATCTAATAAAAATGGTAAGTGTGAATATAGTATACATATATAAATAAAGTGTAAATATTCTTTACCAAGATTAGAGTGAAATGATAGTTTGGCTATTCGGTCGGTCGGTCGGTAGTTGTCGCAACTAACAAGGTGTCTATGCAAGAGAATACAGTGGAAAATATATACATATTTGTACTTATGTGTATGTATTCTGCTGGATGATGAAAATACATCCGTGTAGAATGTCTAATGGCAAAGAATCCCACGTTTCCGCAGCACTGACGGGTTTCATCCTGGTGGATACGGCCTCAAGAATTTTACTTGACAAATAAGAAAAACTAGCCGGGCGACGTCTGCTGTCCCATTTAGCCGAATATGTGCGAAGCTGTCTGTATTCGATGTTTGTCTATTTTACGTACCTGGTACTATACATCTACCCACATATCAACAGATTAAAGTGACGCATGGCTGTTGAATACATCCGTGATGACGTGATGGTGTGACATGATGTTATTTGATGTGATGCGATATCGTATTATGTATGCGTGTTTGTTTATATAATACTGATCAGCGAGTTGGGTCAAGTATCGGGGCAACTGTGACTTCTTGACTGTCCAGATATCGCTCGTATTTCTCCTACCTATTAACTTCCTTATTGTATTTATTGATTCCTATCACCTTTGTTTCGCGTCTGAATCCGTTAAAATAGACTTTTGATAATATGTACATATTTTTTGTTGTTTAATAATTTAAGAAGTATTTACGTGTGAAATATCCAGTTTTCGCCTTTTTTCGTTTCTTAATTTCAAGGTTTTCAATATTTTATTCAAGGATCGTGTCACTAAACCGCAAAAAAAGATGCTTATCACACTCTTGCGTGAAACGAAATACATGGAGGGTAAAAAGGAGAAGGAATGGTATTGGGAGAAGATACAAGCAGCACTGAATACCATTGGACCAAAGAAAACCATAATACAATGGAAGAAGGTGAGTTGCACCTTTGGTATTATGTATGTATGTATCATTGTAACTTCCGGTTCTTCTCATTCCTAAAGTGTTGGCGTGATATGCGTTTGACTACACGTAAAAAACTTGCCGAGCTTAAACGCTGTCAATTGGCCGGTGGATCGCCACCACCAGGCATAGAGCTTAATCAAGAAGATAATGATATCATCGATATCGTTGGCACTGAATACTTCTATGAAGAGATGAATGGTGAATTGAAACCGGAAAATTTCATGTCTGGCTTCGATTATGTACCGGAACATTTTTGTGATGCTATTTTAACGGCTGCTGCTGTTTCTAATGGACAGCAACAACATATGCAGCATCAGAAGGATCAACAACATACTGTTCAGCAGCAGCAACATCAGCAACAGCAGCAGCAGCAGCAACAACAGCAGGATCACTCGAACAATGATGGGGAAACAAATGATGCTCCGGGCTCATCAAATCACACCGACACACATGGCGGCTCGTTTCAGTCGTCCGGAGTAGGCATGCCAACACAAAACGGCGAACACGTGCCCGGAAGTAGCTCATCGCAACAACACAATTCCATGCCACATTTGCAGGCGTTCCATGGAGGTTTACATTCGCACTTGTTGCGGCGACAGCAGCACGCCGCTGCCGCAATGCAACGTGAATCGGCATTCGAGGAAAAACTTTTGCAGTTTATGCAAGATGCCTTTCCGAAGAAGAGCAAGAAACGTAAGAATCGCGACCCGGATAAGTTGTTCCTGCTTTCGCTTTACGAAGAGATTAAGCGGGTACCAGAGGAGATACGGCTCGATGTTAAAAGTGAGCTTATACAGGTATTAAAGAAATATCAGAAGAAAACACCAGTGAAACAGGAAAAACCCCAATCGCAATCATCCACGTCATCGGCGTCGTCGGGCAGCAAGCAGTCAACTACGTCAACGGCAAATGATAAAATACAATTGGCCCAACATGCACAACTATCGCACAGTATGTATCAGCTGCAGAAGAAATACGAAAAGAGCGAAAAGGAGGCTTCGCCGCAATCTCAAGTGGAACGTGTCTCAGCAGCAGCCGTTGCCCTACACGCTCAACAACAATTGCCCCATACCCTGTTCCAATTGCAGAAGAAGTACGATGAGGGCGCCGAGAAAGTTGTACACCAACAAAATGAGCAACGCAAGCATGTGGAAGGAAACCATCAGCAGCACAATAGCCACCAGCAAGCGCCGGCGCCACCAACTAGCGAACAACATCTACATCATCCACAAATGGCGCATGGCATTATGTTTCCATTGCCACAAATACGAAACGAACAGCCAACGGCCCAGCAACATCATGCACACAATCCACATCAGCAGCAGTCGCAGCACAATCCACATCAGCAACAACAACCACAACAACAGCAGCATCATCCGCCCACCATATTTGGCGCATCGGCCACTTCAAGTGCTATGAGTAGCGAACGGCCTGCCATGGCGTATGAGAATGTCGGATGAATGCTGAGCCGTTTATGGGAAGCGGCCTTTGAAGGTCGAGCCGCATCGACGATGACATAAGATGCTGCGATTGATTGATATATAAATAATTTACTAAATACACCTGTACAATATTAGTACATACTAATGTATACAATATGTATATGTGTCTAGACGTACCCAGAAGGAAATGTGTCAAGCTCTTCCCTATGAACCGTATTACAGAAAAGTTTATAAGCCAGAATTGCAAATCTCCACATAAGCCAAAGTGCAATCCTTGTTATTTCGCTTCTGAAGGAATATTTATGGAATGAATTTACTCCAAGGTTTGAATAATTTTTTGCCAGCTTATTTGCTTAACCCATTGACAACCAGGAAGCACTCTGCATCATACAAAAAAAAATAATGTAATCATCCAGATGGCCCTCTAGACCCAGAGAAGAACTTCTGTAATTGTTTCTTACTCGTTCCTGGGTATGCACACATACATATATACATAAAGACATATAAACAAAAGTAAAAATAACACGGAAGCAAAATTTGTAAAATTAAAATATATTACAATATAATTGTTAATATTTGTAATTAAACATTATACTTCAAATGCATTTTTTTCTGTGTGTAGCGGTAATATCTAACATAACAATTTCAAAAAGATCTACATACGCCTGTGCTTTTGCGCATTAACTGCTGGTGGATGTTTTTGCTATACGCTATTTCCGTGGAATTGATGCTGTGAAATATATTTTCTAGCGACACGTTTCCATGCAAAAATTTTGTCGACGGCTTCTTCAAATAGCCCTTCGATGCCAGGTCTACATAGGAGGAGGTGTACTCGGTGGTTCGATGTTCCTCGAGATTAAGTTTTTTTATTATAAAGCCTGAAACATACTCCAACGCATCTTTTTTAAGAGGACCACAATCTTCTGCTTGGGAATCGTTCAGAGCGTTGACGACATCTGTTTCCATTCCAAAGTGAGGTTCAGAGTCCCAATCGATTCCGCCCAAGCATTCTAATGTGCTTGTTTGCACACAGTCCGCTGCATTCTGTGCCACTGGAGGATCACTCGAATTCAACAATTCTGTTGTGTCTGCTTCTACGTTGCCTGGAGATCACTGGAATTCAACCTTTCGGTTGTCTCTGCTTCTACATTGCCTGTCCCCTGAATGCACTGTGTTACGCGCTACATACATATATATAATACAAAAACAAGATTATGCTTTTCAGTGCAAAGCATTAGTGAATATTAAATGCACCTAAAATGTATTTCCGGATTGTGTACTTAAACTCTTGTGGTGACGGATGGTCGTTTAAGCCCCCTTTGCTCCTAATGGAACCAAAGAAATGTTCCAGAATATCCTGATTTAGGCGATTTGTTAAAATGTATTCCACGTTTGATTTAATTTTGACATAGTCCCACAGCATTACTAATGCCCTGTTGGTCATTAATATCCCCTTCTGAAACAATTCGGGACTCTCTCTGCTTGGAAGTATAGGGTTTTTAATATAATTGCTCATTCTATTTAGGACGTCTAACTGTTTAGGAAGCGCGGTTCCAAACGGTTCCTTAAGTGGTGAAGTAAAATAAAAATAGGCTAGTGAGTAAGTTATATACAGAATACCTTTCCCGGATAGCCAAAAGTTTTTATATTGGAATTTAGCACATCAAACCAATCATTAACAAGCTGAAAAAGGTCAGCTGTCTCATTTGCCTTATACACCTCATACCCCAAGTTGGAACAACGCCTAATAGCATTCGCAACAGTATTTGAAAAAAGATGATTTGATTAGCTAGAATGCATTTTAATTGTATAAATTATATAAATGTTGGTTTTAGTATTTGCTTACCTATACCCTTCATTTTTAAATGTTCCTCACTTATTTTAAACGTAATTGACATATCCGATGAAGATGTGTGTCTCAAAACATCACAAATCGTCCTGTTAGTAAGCAATTGCTCATTCCAATACAGCCTGGTCTTATTGTAGTGATTGCGAATTAATTTTAGTAAGTGCGCTACATCAGCAAAGGTAAATACTTTTTCGTTTTCGGAACAAGGATGTGGGAACCACGGTTTGTCTAAAAATATTATAAATAAACTGAAAGGCCCGACAGACGTTGTCCTTATCGGAAATTGACTTGCCGATATGAGAATAAAATCCAGACACGACCAAATCCAGACTAATCATAATCCAGACACTACACAATCGTTCTTCTTCTTCTTCCTCTTATTTTTGTTATTCTTATTTTTATTCTTCATCATCGTCATCGATTATGATCTGTCTGGATTTTAAAAATTCGGGAATATGGTGTGCACCCTTTTCGTATGGCACGTTGCTACCACTTGAGCCACTGAAACGAAGTCAATCGTTTTTTGTAGTGCTTTGTTATAAACCCTACCTGTTGTCGTGCCCAACTTCCTATACAGCGGACGGTTAGTAGGGCCCAAGTCGCAGACGACGCCCACAACTGGGAAACCAACGTTATAGATAGCGCTAATAATTTCCTTCAAAAGGTCCGGGGTCATTGGACAATCAAAATCGTAAAACACCGGCTGTTTCCACGATTTCAATAACCCACGTGCCATTGCCACTTGTACCATGCCAGCGGGCTTTCGTACTTGGTCTCCTCGCTGGTCATACTCAAATGTTTCGGCGGCCTTCATTTCGTCGAACGAAAGTATGCAAAGCTTATCATCATTGCTAAGATCAGACGCATACTTCATATGGTGAAGACCCGGATACAGAAGACCCTCGCTAATATCGCATTTACGATACCATCGCTGTAGAGTTGACACATGGGGATACGGAAATCCATTTTCATATAAGTGGTGGTACGCCCTTGGGCCGGCAGCGTGCAGACATACGGCATTCGCTATGTCCTTGTACGACCACTTCATTTTACCATCTATAAATTTGAGTATATTAATTTTTTTTAATCATGCACCCAAAAGGAAGAGTAGAAATATACCTGGGAAAACCATTTTATTCATTTGGCCATCTGTAAATATCGTCCTTACGTGTTTCAGTATAGCGTTCGCTTCATTCAGCTTGTGGACTGTGGAGTTTAACTCTGCCTTAAGCGCCTTGTTTTCTTTACGCAAGTCAGAACATTCAATCTGGCTTACAAACTCGAATATTTTAGAGCTAAAGTATAAAGAAACGTGGATGAAAAGAGTTACCTCTAACGCTTCATACCATACTCACTCAGTTTGTGTTTCGCAGTCTTTAGCTGGTCGCTTTGTCAGTGCCGGAGTCCAAAATGCCGAGCTATAGAAAATTATATTATTATTATAGAAAATTATCTTTTTGAAATTTACCATGCTTGCGTGCTATGTCCATCTGTATATATTGTGCTGTATTCTTGTATATTTGGTTCAAATACTTCAGTACTAAATAAATAAAACACATTCTAACTCCTAGTTTCGGCCTTTCCTCACTTACCCAAAGTTTCTGTTGTTTTCATTATTAAAGATTTCTGGCACGTAGTCCACTAGCGATGGTGCAACAACCGGTAAAGCTTTATTCAAAAGCTTTTGCATTTTGCCAGAGTGTATTATCAGAGAACTTAACTTTATTTGTATGACTTTTTTCTTTTTTTAGAAAAAAACAAGTAAGGAAGCCTAAGTTCGAGTGGAATCGAACATTAGATACTCAGCTGTATGCTTTCATTGTTTGTTTGCGTTTGGTGAAAACACGGTGTATTTTATATAAAGCGAGTGCTGCATAAAGTAGGCGTAGCCACGCTCATTTTCAACATTTTTATCAGTCATCCAACTAAGCATATGAATATTATTCTTTGTGCAAAATTTCATTCCTTTATGACTTCTAATTACAAAGATGTCACGTTACAAATTCCCAAAGGGTGTTCCAGAAATATCTTTGTTAAAAAGTAGGCGTGGTCATAAACCTATTTGAATAAATTTTTGCGTTTCTATTAGCACAAGTTATAAAAGTGTATAAACCAAGTTTCGTCTTAATGTCTCAATTATTTGTCGAGTTATGGGCTCCGAAATTTCGTATATTCCTTTGTCTAAAAAGAGGCGGTGCCACGCCCATTTTCCAAATTTTTCTATTTTTTGTTTCCGGTCTATTGTGGAACTCATGCCACAAAATTTGAATGAATTATAATTCATTAATAAGATAATTATCTTTATATTTGACAAAGATATCGCTTAAAATATTTTTATTAGGCCCCTTTATAGTTCCCATATATAAAAGTGGGCGTGGTCGTCAACCGATTTTGGAAATTTTTCGTCCCAACATTTTCCTAAGTAAGTATATCACGCGTACCAAATTTCGTCGATATATCTTCAACGGTTTCTGAGTTATGAGTCATAAAACTTTCAATGTTTGCCCCTTAATAAGTGGGCGCGGCACCGCCCATTTTCCAAAATTTTTATGTTTTTTGTTTTATGCCCGTAGTTGGACCCCTGCCATAAAATTTCAATGATATATCTTTATATTTGGCAGAGATATCGCTTAAAATGTTTTTATTAGGTCACTTTATAATACACATATATAAAAGTGGGCGTGGCCGTCAACCGATTTTAACAATTTTCCGTCCAAAGGTTTGCATAAGTAAGTATATCACGCGTACCAAATTTCATCGATATATCTTCAACAGTTTCTGAGTTATGACAAATAAAACTTTCAATGTTTGGCCCTTAATAAGTGGGCGTGGCACCGCCCATTTTTCAAAATCTCACCAAATTTCTTCATAAGGGCCTGAGCTCCACACGTGGGTGAAATTTTATCACTCTAGCTCTATTAGTGACTGAGATACAAAATTTCCGATTTATACTATATAGGGGAAGTGGGCGTGGTCATGGTCAGATTTCGCCCATTTTCAATACCATCCGTTCCAGTCTTGATACCAACTTGCATTCCAAATTTCATCAAAATATTTCAATTTTTGCGCGAGTTATCGTGCGTACAGACAGACAGACGGACAGACGGACGGACATGGCTCAATCGATTTCTTTTTTCACCCTGATCAATTTGATATATATAAGTCAATATCTATCTCGATTATTTTATGGTGTTACAATCCACCGTTATGTGATTAAAACTATAATACTCTGTGTACTAGTACAGCTGAGTATAAAAAACAGATTAATTAAATTTTTTATATTAAGTTTTCCAATTTTTTTTTTCACTTGTGGAAAATTGTGCAAATTAGCCCTAAACAGAAATATGTAAAGAAATTTGCATAGGCAGGTATCCAACAATTGCTTCATGTCAGCCATCTAATCAAATTGAAAAGTCAAGGGTCGGTGATCGAGCCTCACCGTGAGCATTATTTTTTAAATTTTTATTTTCAGATTTTTTTTAATTTTTATATGGAATATAATTTGCAAAAATTTTTTTTAAAAAAAATTTAAATCAAAGAAACTATGCCTAGGTATATGAAGAAATAGAAAATTTGCATGTCAACCAGCAATCACTTCACTCATACAGCAATTCGCTCAATCCAATGCAAAAATAGTGTTTCACTCGTTTTTATGAGTGAATAAAGCCGGTAAAGTAGGATTTTATTTTGGGTGTGGTGAATCTCTCCATCTCGGATCTACAAATTTTGCTTGTAAAAGATCGGATTTTGGATTTCCACCTTCTCTATATTTTAAGTTCTCTGGTATTATATCGGAAGGTAGAAAGTGGTCAGAGCAAATGTAGTCCTTGGAACCGAGCTGAGTTCCGCACATTGTTGACCACCGCAGCCTTTCCAAGTCATCCCTTGGAACCATGAAAAAAGTTCCTTGGTTTGGCACATTTTTTTTTTAAGCACACTGCACACTTTCTCATTTTAAATTTCTTTTCTTTCTTCACAATTTATTTTAAAATTTAAATGCTTTTAAACTCACAATTTATTTAAAATTAACATTCAAACAAAGTCAAATATTTCTTTGTATGACATTCTGCTGTACCCGGCGAATTAAAACGAGAAGAAGAAGAAGTCAGCTGTTCACGTACCACTACCATAAATGAATTTGCCTTGGTCAAAATCAAAGCCAAGGCAAATTCATTATGGTAATGGCAGGGCGAATTCGGCAATATTCGCTTCGATTCGCTTTAAGTTTTTGTCCATCAGAATGTCAAACTCAAAGTCAAATATTTCTTTGACATTCTTCTGTACATGGCGAGTTAAAAACGAGAAGAAGAAGACGTCAGCTGTTCACTTACCATCACCATATGAATGAATTTGCCTTGAGTTGAACGTATACAAATCTTTTATTGGGTGAGTTTCTAAGACAAAGCTGCTCCGCAACTGTTGAGCTCAACAGTTGCCAACAGTTGTGTAGCAGTTGAGTTAAACAGCTACGTCTTAGAAACGGCTTGATGAATTTATCAGCTGTTTGGCTTTACACAACATGTTGAGCATAAGTAGCGGAGAAAATTTGTGATGGAAAAAATGGCGAAAAGTTGCCAACTGTTGAGCTGAGCGGAACTACTCAACAGTGCGTTTCTAAGACAAACACTCAACAGTTGCACAACAGCTCTGTCTTAGAAACTCACCCATTGAACTAAATACTATATATCGACGGCTAAGTAAAAGGTCAGCCTATTTCAAAAATAGTTTCAAAAAATAAAATTTAAAATATTTGTTCAATAACGTCCTATTTCAGATTTTGCTTAAAAAGCGCGCTATTTCAGAGAAAATTCCTTACATATTTCTCTAAAAAAGGGCGTTTTTGAATAATTTTCGAGATTTGGAACCAGCAAAATGGTACAAAAGGTAAAAATGAAACTGTTCTTGCATTTGTAATGGACAAATTGAATTTAAATAATTGTGAAGACAGCTCAAAATTGGCTGAAGTGAACAAAACAGTCAAATTTTTTATGTAAGGTCTCTCAGAAGTGGAAAAGTTGCAGTCGCGTCTTAAAAGTTTTTCGCGATAAAAATCAGAAGTGGTTGGATACACCAATACCTTTTTTGGAAAATGTTGTCTCTAATAAACCTACCTGAAAGAAAGGACGAGGAGGCTAGTCATCAGTCCAAAAGGAAAAAGTTATCATATTTGAAAAAAAATTATACAAAACTAGTTGGCTTTTGCAACTGCTTTCAGCTTGAGATTATAAGGTCATCGGGATGCGGCATTAATGGTAGAAAAAGTCACAAAAATTTCAGAGGCAACTAAAATTAAACAAGCTATTACTCGTCCTACCTCGATGTTAATTAAATATACTCCAGAAGAGGCATTAGCTCTATATATAAATCAAAAGT
Source organism: Urophora cardui (assembly GCA_960531455.1). Taxonomy (NCBI): domain Eukaryota; kingdom Metazoa; phylum Arthropoda; class Insecta; order Diptera; family Tephritidae; genus Urophora; species Urophora cardui. The sequence goes on along the minus strand of OY482670.1, from coordinate 103,605,234 downwards.
TTACAGTTAGAGCATATCCGGAAGTAAGATATGGAGCTAAACAACGAAATGCTGATATTTACCCATCATATGATTGCATTAGAAAAGCAAAAATGGCATGCTATCCTCCAAAATAATCTATTCATATAACGGATCTGTCAGCGGAAGTCGATCTGCAAGCGATAGTGGACAAAACTGTTTTAAGACTTGCGATAGTTCAAGAAGATGTTATGATACAGGAAGTAGAATCTTCTGAAGATAACCTTACAATGATATACCATTGGGGTTGCGATGGGAGTGCAAGTCATTCAATGTATAAACAAAAATTTGCCGGTGAAAATAAAAGCATGCAAAGTGATGAATATTTATTCGCAGTATGTTTAGTACCCCTAAGGCTTCAAACAGAAAATGGAAAAATATTATGGAAAAATCCGCGTACATCGTCAACGCGTTTTTGTAGGCCTGTAGAAATTACTTTTCAAAAAGAAAGTAGTGAACTTTGTAAAAGTGAAATAGGTAGCATCGAGAAACAAATTGAAAATATTCTACCAACAAAAGTATTGGTTGAAAACAAGAAAAAGTAAATTTTTCATAATTTCGAGCTCACCATAATTGATGGAAAACCGTTTAGTACGACCACCGAATCCTCGACGCAAACATGCGGGATTTGCGAGGCAACCCCCAAATGTATGAATGATATGGATGTAGTCCCTACATGCATGGATTCGTTCATTTGATACTTTATTACATATATCCTATAAGCTTAGCGTATGCAAATGGCAGATTCGGGATGAAACGGAAAAATATTGTTAAGGAAAGAAAATGCTTGATAATAAAAAGGTTTAAAGCAGATATGGGGTTATTAGTAGATCTTCCAAAATAAGGTTTTGGGACGACCAATGATGGCAACACAGCCAGGTGTTTCTTTCAGAACCCTTCAGTTGCTTCGGAAATAACAGGAATTGATGAAAATTTAATTAAACGATTTGCTGTCATTCTCCAGACTATGTCCTGCGGATTCGCCGTCAATTCAGAAGAATTTCGGAAGTATGCGATTTCAACCGCAAAAATGTTTGTGGATTTGTACCCATGGTATTACATGCCCTCGAGCATTCATAAGATTTTGATTCATGGCGCCGACATTATTAATTAAGCAGTACTTCCGATAGGAATGTTCTCAGAGGAAGCACTGGAGAGTAGAAACAAGGATTTTAAAAGCTGCAGAGGAAATAATACAAGAAAGACTATGGAAGATTTGTTCAATATACTACTTTTGTCGTCTGATCCCCTAATATCCTCAATATCGAAAAATAAGTGAAATATATCTAAACCTAAAGAGGCAATTAATCAAGAAGTACTCAAACTTGTATCAAACCCAGAAATAAATTTTGACCAAGGCTCTGCCATCTCAGACCTAGATGAAGAATTCGACTATAATTTAAATGATTAACACAAAGTTCTTGCTTAAGATTTTTGCAATATGATTTATTATTGTCTCTTTTACTTTATTACAACAATTTAATAATACTTAAGTATTATATGTTTTTCTTTACGTTAATAAGTTTTTTCAAATGTATTTTTTAAATGTAAAATAAATCTTTTAGTTTTGAATTTGGTTTTATAAACCTTAGAAAATGGTGAAATAAAACTTTTTTAAACAAATTTATGTATATATTTTAATATAAACGTGTTGATAGGTAAGTAGCAATAGTAAAATGAATCACTTATTTTTTCAACCATGATTTTATATCAGCCAGATTGAGCAAATATCACACTGTGCGCTGCAGATGTAGAAAATGAAAAGCTTGCAACTACAAATGCAAAACTATCTGCAGAAGTGAAGGTGTTGGAGGCCAAACTTCCACACGCAAATGCCATAGTCACACAGGTGGAGAAAATATTTACAGCGTGTCAAATTCGGAAAATGCTCATACCCAGTAGGTTTTTCTTTTATATACATACCCAATAAACACAAAAGCGAGAATGGTATCGTGTCAAACTCGAGATGAGTTCGCGGAGGTGAATGTTATTTTTCGGATTCGTATCGAGTTCGAGATGGACTCGAGAAAAATCAATTATCGCAATAGCATTTATTAATTTTGTTGGATCTTGCTTTACACGAAGAAATTCCTTGTTGGGCTTTAATTTACTCTTTAAAACTGCACTCGAGAAATTTAAAAGTTCGGATGATATCGTGGGGAATTCGAGGCGGATTCGCAGAAGAAGCTTTTCTAGAATGTATTCGCCAATGATCCCAAATCTCGAATTGCCAACGATCCGAGAACATAAAAATGCGCGAATCGCTAATGAGAGGTGACTCACCTGGGAATTCGGATTCGCCGATCTATCGTCGCGAACTATCGCCGCGATAATATAATCAGAGAAGCGAACTCGTCTCGAATTCGAGGCAAATCCGTTGTGTTTATTGGGTACATACATATGTAATTAAATTTTAAGAGTATGTGCTTTATTCTAGATCCATACGTGCATTGGTCCCATGAAGATATTGATAATGCAATATGTCTGCACGCTGCCGGCCCACAGTCATATCATCAGTTATATGCCAAAGGATTTCCGCTTCCGCAGGTGTCCATACTGCAACTATGGTATCTGAAACGGATATAAAGCTGGTCACAGCTAGCGCACATATTCGTGGTTAGTGGCGTGGTTCACGAACATTGCATTGAAAGCAACAACACAACATGAATTTTGCACAGAAGTTGACTGTGCATTTCATTGGGACCATAAAAAAGGAGCCAGCAATCTGGCAATTGAAAAGTGATAAATATAAGAACAAATTGGAAAAAATAAGGCATGAGAGAGAATTTTAGAAGAATATGAGCCAGAAGTTACATTGGACGAATTAAAAAAAAAACTCAATTCATTGCGTGCATCCTATAGAAGCGAGTTGAAAAAAATAAGCAATTCAGAAAAATCCGGTGCTGGTACGGATGATGTATATCAAGTTTTCCCCCACCTTGAAGGGGTTTCTAGTTTTGACGAATCTTTGGAAAAAGTAAGTATTTTTCTGAAATCTTTTTATTTTAATAAAGAAAACACTCGTTTTTTTATGAATATTTATACAAATTTGCTTTGCCATTCCACTGCGCTAATAGTATCAAAATAGACACAAAATTTATATCTTATACTAGCAAATACTCGTCCCGCTTCGCAGCGACGAAAAAATTTTTCCCCATTTCCCTTTACTTTTACCTTTAGCTTTACCTTTACCTTTACCTTTACCTTTACCTTTACCTTCACTTTTACCTTTACCTTTACCTTTACCTTTACCTTTACCTTTACCCTTACCTTTACCTTTACCTTTACCTTTACCTTTACCTTTACCTTTACCTTTACCTTTACCTTTACTTTTACCTTTACCTTTACCTTTACCTTTACCTTTACCTTAACCTTTACCTTTACCTTTACCTTTACCTTTACCTTTACCTTTACCTTTACCTTTACCTTTACCTTTACCTTTACCTTTACCTTTACCTTTACCTTTACCTTTACCTTTACCTTTACCTTTACCTTTACCTTTACCTTTACCTTTACCTTTACCTTTACCTTTACCTTTACCTTTACCTTTACCTTTACCTTTACCTTTACCTTTACCTTTACCTTTACCTTTACCTTTTCCTTTACCTTTACCTTTACCTTTACCTTTTCTTTTACCTTTACCTTTACCTTTACCTTTACCTTTACCTTTGCCTTTGCCTTTACCTTTACCTTCACTTTTACCTTTACCTTTACCTTTACCTTTACCTTCACCTTTACCTTTACCTTTACCTTTACCTTTACCTTTACCTTTACCTTTACCTTTACCTTTACCTTTACCTTTACCTTTACCTTTACCTTTACCTTTACCTTTACCTTTACCTTTACCTTTACCTTTACCTTTACCTTTACCTTTACCTTTACCTTTACCTTTACCTTTACCTTTACCTTTACCTTTACCTTTACCTTTACCTTCACCTTTACCTTTACCTTTACCTTTACCTTTACCTTTACCTTTACATTTACATTTACCTTTACCTTTACCTTTACCTTTACTTTTACTTTTCGCTTTACCTTTACCTTTACTTTTACCTTTACCTTTATATTTACATTACCGAGACCATCCATCACCATCTGGGCCGACTATTTGAGCCATTTCTGGGAAACCTGTAGGTTGAAGCCCTGATCAACGCCTTACATTTGCTACCAATATCGCTCGGAAGTATTCAGGGGTCATCCCGGTCCATGCTTTGACCCATATCTTGGAGAGCAGCCTAGGCATAAATATTTAAAGAGCTTTTTGTTAAAGTCCTCCTCAACAGCTTGCATTTGATACCAATATCGCTCAGAAACTTTCCGGGGTCACTCGAGTCCACGTTTTGACCCATATCTCGGGACCCGGCCTAGTCATCGCAATGTAAATAACTCTATGTTGAAGGCCTGCTCAGCACCTTTCATTTGATACCAATATTGCTCAAAGACTTGCTGGGTCACTCTGGGTCCACATTTGGGCCTATATTCCGGGAAGTTCCCACTTTTCTGAAAGTCTGTATACCCTATCACCAGCGCATATACCATATAAATCTACCGTGAAAATTTCATAAAGATCGGTTGATTACTTTGGGAGTCCATAAATAACACACACACACATTCATTTTTATATAATAGATTTTTGGCGTGGATAGATGCAATTCCAGATTTTGTTAGTGGAAAATCAGTCAATTTATAATTATTGTATTCGACGAAATGTATGTAAATCGTCGAAAAATACGAATATGATCAGCCAGGAGACCAAGCCCGAAAACCCGTAAATTATGTATGTGGAAGTGGTGATGGCAGTAGGTTGCGGAAATCGTGGAAGCAACCAGTGTTTTACAGCTTCGACTGCCCGATGACGAAGGCAATTTTGTTTGGGATTATATCGGCGCTGAAAGCTGTAAGTTTTCCTGTTGTGGCCACGGTCTGCGATATGGGATCAACGAATCCCAAACTTTGGCGGGAATTGGGGGTGACAACTGGTAAGTTCATCATCCGCTTAACTTGTCCTATTATGCCTTTATAGGTATGTATTAAAAAATATTAAATATTTAATTACTAGGGCATGGAATTTCATGTACTAAAAAATAAAAAATATGCGCATAAAAAATGCAACAAAAACTGAGATATATGCATGAAAAATCAAAAAAAATGCATTAATTCAAATTTTTCAACTTCAGATAATTCATGTTTATTGAAGTTTCAATAGTTCAATAAATTAGGTACAAACATTTTTTAATTCAATTTTGATCTTACGTTGTACGTTTATACATATGTATATTTATATATATATATAAAGATACATAAATTCAATCTTGAACATTTCATAATTTGCAAAGGTTAATCCTTATTCAACGATTCATTAGCGTACACAATGAAATATTTTTTCATATTCTCAAAAAGAAAACTTTGCCGATTCGGTCGAAAAAAGGTCTTATACATAGAAAACGAACGTTCTACATCCACAGAGGTAATAGGAGCATGTTTGAAAACGGTTCTTTGTCGACAGGTATGCACCGTATCGAAAATACTAATAATAGCCGTGTTCACACGAAACTCTATTCTACTACTAAAACTGTCAACTAGCAAATTACAAAAATAGGCAATATAATGCGAAATATGTAATAAAAAAATGCAAACAACGCAAAATATGTAAAAATATGCATATATGACCAAAATATGCAAAATATGCAAAAACATTTGAATGCCATTTTTAAGACAATTTCACGATTCGCAAAGATTGTTTATTTATTTTGCTCTACCTAAATATAAGAAAAACATGTAGTTGCATAGATTTCCATGCCCTATTAATTACACTGGATCACAAAATGAAGTTTTTTGTCTGTACTTTGGACGTGACTATCCTACCTATATGTAAAATCGGTCGGTGATTCTGAAAATCGGGTTCATTGGGAAGGTTTTTGAGATATCGGCAATTTACCGTTATTTGGCCAATGGGTCCACTTAATCCTGTATATCTCTTTAACACAGTGAGCCATCTTCCTTGGGGTGACACCAAATAACATTTTTCTCTAACCCTTATAGATTCTGAAATATTAAGGATTCAATTTGAATTTTTTCGATTTTTTACGATTTTTTGAATAAAAAATTGACTTTGTCAGCCAATATCTTTAAAACCAATGTATTCACCTTCGGTTTTACTCCTTTACGTGAAGCTCCATTCTATTGGGAAAAAGATAAGCTATCAACGATGAAAATCCATTGTAAAGTGGAAAAGTTATAGGTGATCAAGTAAATACATCCAAGTCGCGGAATGCCTCTGCACGGGGCCAAATGGATATCCAACTCGTTTTCCAATTTCCAATGTTTATTTTCCATTGTAGGTACCTCCATTGGAGAACCAACACATTTTCAAGGAAAACGCACAAAAATACAAAAATAATCTTAGCTTAAGAACTCAAACATTGTTCTTCAATTAGATTCGAATGCAAAAAATGTTACTTATTAAAGGGCAAGGCAAAATATGCACTGACCAACACTGCCATCCACATTAAAGGTTTAAGTATAAAATATTAGCAGCTTAAGTAATACCTCAAACTTACCTCCAATGGCACTCAATTTGAAAACAAACTGTGGATCTCCAATTGGTATATATGTCAGTTGGATATCCATTTGAGAACTACAAAACTTCGCAAAGATTGGAAAAAAGTTTTTCACATAGTTCGATCTGTATAACTTAACCTATCTTGAACTATATGTATATGTATGTACCTATGTATACCCTGCAAAAAATGCGATTAATCCGGGACGTGTCCGGGATCAATCGCAAGGGAGCATGCGACTAATACAATTTTACATCCCTTTATATGGAGTGAATTGATCGCATTTGTTCGAGCATGTCCTATGAAGAGACTAATTGTTCAACTTGTATACCCGAACGGGTACCAATGTAGATTAATCACTAACATACCGAACGGGTACAAATGTAGATCAATCGCTTTCATCCCGAACGGGTACGAATGTAGATTAAACGCTTTCATCCCCAACGGGTACAAATGTAGATCAATCGCTTTCAGCACAAACGGGTACAAATGTAGATTTTTCCTTAAAAAAATGTAAATGTTCATGCATATTTAAATAATGTTTTACTTTTGTAAAAAATCTCAATAAATAAATTTAAAAAATTGTAAGTTTTGAGTATGTATTATATGAGCGTAATGTAAAGGATTTTTTCATAGGATATTTTAGGCAACATTTTGTTAAAATTGTTATTAATAAAGGGCGTTCAATTCGTTTTACCGGTTGTTCTACAATTTTTTAAATACACTGCACATTTTTGTAAAATTTCTACATTTAAGGAACCTAGATTTGTACCCGTTCGGAATGAAAGCGATTAATCTACATTTATACCCGTTCGGGATGAAAGCGATTAATCTACATTTATAACCGTTCGGGATGAAAGCGATTAATCTACATTTACACCCGTTAGGGAACAATTGGTCTACAATTAGTCTACAATTAGTCTACATTTATACCCGTACGGGAACAATCGGGGATTAATTGTGGACCGATTGTTCTCGAAAGAGATCAATCGAGGACAAATCTCTTTCGGGATTGATCGCACATTTTTTTACAGGGTATATCTACTTACTACCACAGCGTTCCAAGCAACGCAGTCGTTCTTTTCTGCCTTCTTTAAAAACGCGAATGGTTTCGCTTGCTTAAGAATGAACGTCAACCGCGAAAACGATGCCAGCCTTGAAATCCAATTTGGTAACATATTTGCTAACAAGTGCTACTACTACTCACTTTCATTTATTTCAATCAATTCACATTTGTTTTAACTTGTACATATATTATCTATTATTAAATAATACCTTTAAGGGCAGAGCTCATAAAAGTTTCATACATATCAGCATTTAAACAACGTCAACACCAATTAAACAATATTTATGCAGGTACGTGCGATGCTGTCCGACATTTAGGTACTTACAATCTCAAGTCAAATCGCGATGGGGGAATAGGTACTACAATTAACTAAGTAATTGATAGCTCATCGATTTAACAAGATAGTGTGATTCTATGTAAATTTCTTGCTGATGTGTCAACTATAATCTGGTATGCACTGTAGAGAAGTACATAATATGTATAATTTGTATGTATTCAGTTTCTAGCCGCATTAACTAAATTAAATATTTTGTTGTTTTGATTATTTACATTTCGCTAAACTTGCATTACGCTATTTAAGATAAAAATTTAAGGGCATTTAGTAGTAGTTACATACATAGTTAAGTAAAGAAACTACAGTGCTCACAGGCTAATTTGAACGAAAATACATAATTACTTGAGTGAAGAGGTTACTTTCGTTTCTTTAATCAAAATCACCGCTTCCTTCTTGCTGTCTGCTGTTATTATACTTTTTCTTCTTCTTCCGCCTCCTCCTCCTTTCCACTTCTTATTCTTCCTTATTCGCTACCTTTCCTTCATTTACTCTGAACTTTTTTCCCTTCTCACCTCTCGTCAATGGTCGGCATCCGATTTGAAGAAATCAAAAATAAGGAGCACAATGAAAATTGGTGGAGAAGATTGGCTAAAACCCGTTAGAGTTATTGTATGGCGCCGCTAAAGCTGGTATTCTAAGTATCTGTAAAAACACCACTATACATATGTATGTATCCGTAATCTGTTCTGTTTTTACCAAATAATCACTTTACTTGCTATTTATACTTATCATATGAAGAAAGATTTTAATATTTGCTTATATACATATACGAGTACATACAGACATACATACCTACATATGTGTAAAGATGTATGTCAACAAGAATAATTTCAGTTATATTTGCAAATGATTATAAAACTTGACACTTTGATTCAGATTTATGATATTTTATTATATTTCTTGTCGCTGAAGAAGCATAATACCTTAAATGGAATCACGTATGTATGTATGTACGTATGTATGTACATACTAGACCTCTGCACAATACCATTTGCCTCTTCTATATTTTCGAATACTCTATGCATTGTACAATTAGTCACAGCACAATTTCAATGCAGATACGAATATAACCCATACTTTTCATTTGGAATACAAATACTATTTCTATTTGCTCTGTTGGAGCGATTAGTGTACACTATTCGCCACGATAGAATAGAACATAATAATAACCATGTTATGAAGTATTCGCAAAACCTTGTTGCTTCTTTGGTTTGTTTGTTTATTTAATGTGCATATGGAATTAAGGTGGACCAAAAAATAAAAGCCCAACAAACATATGTTCCATTTTTTAATGATAAGAAATGTTGTGTGAATGTAGGCGATCAATTTAATTTTGATATAAATTATTTGAATGTAGGCTCGTTTGATCTGGCTGATTAGGAGGTGCAAATAAAAACTAAATTCTATTCACCTGTTTGCCCAACGTTTCGCTGACAAATTCCAGCATCATCAGAGAATTATATTTACGTCGCGGCTTTTAATTATTGCAAATATGTCGTCTACATATTTGTTGATGAATTTTATGTTTATGTTATAGTGGTTATTTAGCTCCGAAATGGTATTGTCAAGTAGGTCATCCATGACAATATCAGCGATCGTTGGGGATAGTGGGTTGCCCATTGGCATTCCGAAAGTCTGGTTATTTAATTTATTATTGCACATGAAATAGTTGTTGTCTTTGAGACAGAAGTTAAGTATTTCTTCGAACTTTTTCTTTGGTATTCTCGTCATTTGTCCTATTTTGTCCCATTTTCTCATTATTCGAGCATCCCTTTTCTAGATGTCCGCATTCATAAAAGCAACAACAAAATTATTTTAAATTGGTATTCGAAACCAACCTCTTCTGGGCGCCTAATAAATTTCTTTTCTTCCCAACCTAAAAAATATAAAATCAACACAGCAAAAAACCTCATACACAAGATATTAACAATAAGCCACCAACAATTCTATGATGACAATATCAAAAAAATATACAACATCCTAAAAAGCAACAACTTCCCCGTCAACTTGATACGCGAACTCATCAGAGAATCAAAAACGAAGAAACCACCGAACAATGCTCAAAGAACAACAACACCCAACGAACCAAAGAAATATTACAGCGTGACATATATGTGTGTATCACCAACGCCGTCGGCGGCGCCGAAATGCCGAAAGCCACGGTGCCGAACTCGTCGAAAATGGCATCAGCAACCCCGACGGTTCGAAGTTCAGTGTAGCCAAATATGTGAACTGTGTTCGAATCAGTATTGCCAAGTACTGATGCGAAATTCAAGACAGGTAGGCGCAGCGGCGAATTCAAAAACTACTTTTTTTATTTAGAAAGGTACAGTGTAATGTCAAAATCAAAGCAAATTCACACTATGGCCAACAGGAATGGGCGAGTCCCAAGCGAATACAGATTTTAACCAAGGCGAAACATTATTTTGACATTAAACTATACCAATTACAATATTAAAGTTCTGAATTCACGTATGCGCCTACCTTTCTAAATCTGGCTGGCGGAATTGAGCGGGATTTTCTGACGTTTCTGATCTTTTTGATAAAAGCAAATACATCTATAGTTTATTTTACTAAAAACTATTTATTTAAATAATAAAATAATGGATTCTATTGTGAAAGCAGCTATATTAGTGGTGGAAGAAGAGCAAAGGAATCTGATAAACGAGAGAATGTTTTTAAGGGATCATAGCAATCCTTTTACTTTAAGTAAACAAGCGTAAGTTTAATAAGAGGCTGAAAATAAAAACAATAGTCTTAATTTTGCGTGAAAGAAACCTTTACCTTGTCCTTTTTTCTGTTTTTCATAGAATTATTTTGAACTACATAAAAGCAAATTGTATACAAAAACAGAGGAAAATTTCAATAACAATGTACCCGGCACTGAAATTTTTCGTTTATTTTTTTGGCGATAGATCACTAAAATGCAAACGAAATCTTGCGGAAACTTATAATTCATTAATAACACAATATTTTGCGTAGAGCACCCTTATGCACTGCGCCGCGATTTGAAAAGTAACCCTCAGCCAACAGAACTACCTTTCTGGAGTTAGAACTGGAGAGATTTACAGTAGGGGTATTCGCTATCCCTAGCAAGATAGCACGGATTGCAAATATGCTAGACCAAAATATGCTACAGATCGAGAGCACCCCATTGCACAGTCGTAGGAAATTTTAAGAAGCAGCTTTTCTTTTTAGCCAAAGGGACGCGTTCATCACTCACTTTTTAATAAATAAATCATTTTATTTTAGTAAATTTAATAAATACACATAAAAAATAACATTCGAAGCAAAATTCGAATGATCAAATTGAAATTGAAATTAGCAATTGGCAAATGTCAGCTGACGCAGGGTCGCAATTAATTTCCTACACTTCATAGCAAATAAATATACATAGGTTTTGGTGTAGCATATTTTTGAGGTCTAGCATATTTTTGTGCGCCTGTATTTTGTTGTTGTGCGTTGTAAAACTTTGCAATCCGTGCAATCCGTGCTACGTGCTAGGGTTATGCTATGGATAGCGAATACCCCTAGTAATTTTGCGTAGTCGGGAGTGTTATAACTAGTAAAATTATCATTCGCAGAAATTTTCCTGAAGGATTCATTGAAAATTCTTAGTGGCTTGAAAATAAATATAGCGGGCGCATTATACTGAAGCCGAGCTTCCACACCAGCAATATTTATTTAAATGCGTCTTTATTGAGACGAAAGTTTTTACTGAAATGGTAAATTGTTGGTAATACACATTCATAATTCGTTAGTTGCTTTTTTATAGTAGTCAAACAATAATTATCAACTTCAGAAAATGCATTATTATTCTTTGGTGAAAATATATTTTAATTTCCAAAACCTACATACACACGAATTTAAATCACTGTTATTACCATTATTTCACAATTTTTTCTCTGAAGTTTTTCTTTGCATATAACAGCGATTCAATCTCGGTGGAAAATGCAATGGACCCACGCCATGTTGTGGCTTCTCGCGACCGGTTGATTAATATATTTACATATATTCACACTTATTAACACACTCAGAAAAAAAATCATCAACACGATTCATGTAAAATTAACACGATCGATCTTTACACATAGAACAGCAACAATTTTTTCAAATTACACGATGTTTGATACATGATTTTGGCTTTGTAACTGTCATTTGAAAATTTGGTAAATTCAACCAAATTTTATTGTTGATACAACATGAAGAAATTTGAAAATATACAAGATGATTCAAATATAAAATTTTATTCCTAAATGTCATTTGGAATTTGGTTTATTTAACATGATGATAGTGTCAATATAAACTAAAAAAAATGTTAGAAAAATGACGTCCCAATTTTAGTGTTAATACAACATGAAAACAAATGTTAAAACAACAAGAACCACAATAAACAATAAAATTTGGTTGATATAACACGAAACAATGTTCAAACATAAACGTCATTTGTAATTTTGGTTTATTCAACACGATCATAGTGTCAATGTAATCTAAAAAAAAGTGTTAAAAAAGAACGTCAAAACTATTTTGAAACATACATAAATTTTTTGATCATTTGAAGCCTGATTTTCGTGCAAAACGCAAATTATTTAAAAAAAAAAAAAAGGAAAATTTTGTGCCGTGGCAGTGATGCGAGTTCAGCATCATTGTCAGTTCGCGATAGTGGGTTTTCGATTTATATTTTCAGTTTGAAGGTGAGTTAAAAGAGGATTACATTTTTGTTTCTAAAAGTATTTAATGTTCAATATTTTATTTTTCCTCTTCATAGGTTGCAATATCACGAGGAGGTTGTTATAGCGAATGGGGGTTTGCGTGCAGCATGCGGTTGTTGGATTAGCGGCCAAACATTAATTGTGGTGATAGTACTATCGCCCATGTATAAACTATCGCCGGTACATTTGTGTTCGTATGAGAAGGACGCCTTCAATTTGGTCAGTTGTGCGGGTGATGTACGAATGTGCTTAATTGAAGTGATGATTATATATTTTATGTTTTTTTATTTAAAAAAAAATAAATTGTACAATCTACAAGACTTTCTAGTTAATTTAACAATAAATTTAATGTAAAATCAAAAAGATGTTATTGTTAATTCAACAGGACCATTTCGTGTTAATTTAACCAGCTTTTATTGTAACATTAACTAGTTAAAATTGTAAAATCAACAGGAAGACTCAATACTTTTTAGTGTTAATTCTACAGTTGTCATCCTGTTAAACTAACACTTGACAGTAGTGTTAAATTTACACGATTACATGATGGCATACATTAAGCATCGTGTTGAAAAAAATTAACCACAAAATTTGTTGATTTTTGGTTGATTTCACACTATTTTTTTTCTGGGTGCACTTATTCCAACTTCATACATGCATTTACACAATTTACCTAAACTTTTATTGTAATTTTTTTGTATTTTGTTAATATCGCCGCAACCAAATACTTGCGGCAAATTTCGGCATGAAAAACTGTCAAAATGTTCGTTCATTCGGTGTTCATAATGCCGATTTACCGAACTTCGAAAGATTCGGCGCGCCGTCGGTTGTCATAATGCCGATTTGCCGAAAACGTCATTTCGGTACCGCCGACGGTGTTGGTGATAGTGGCAATATTCCGAAACTAAATACTAACCTGGAGAGTATATCAAAAGAACAAAACGCGACACTTGCATACAAATCAAATGAAACATTAACGAGAATATTTACAAGAACAAAAACCCCAATTGAGACGAAACAACAAAATAATGTGGTATACGAGATAAAATGTAAGGGAAACAACAACGAAAGCTGCAATCGAGTGTATGAAGGTACAACAAAGCGCGCACTAGGTGTCCGGTTAACAGAGCACGAAACAGACATAAAGAAACAAAAAAACAGCACAGCTTTATCGCAGCATATTTTAAACAGCGGCCACTCAGCTGACTTTGAAAACACAAAAATCATAGACAAAGAAAAGGGGGAGTTAAAGAGATACACACTGGAGAGCCTAAGAATATTACAAAGAAGGTACAATGCAATTAACAAGAAGGAAGACACAGACAACATCGCGGCAGCTTACATATTATGTATACAAAAATAAAACAATAACTAGTACTGACAAAACTACCACACAAAGTGGTAATGATTTTTTCTGTTCTTTTTTGTGTTGTTGTTTTTTGTATAAGTGTTTTTTTTTTTTAAGATAAATGTACATATATGTATACTTTAAATATTTTTCAAAAAAAAAAAAAACTTTTGAAATATTTTTCATGGTGAGTGATTGTGAAAAAATCCATGATAATTTTTTAATTTTTCTTTTGTCAAAAATGTTTATTGTTGTATTTGTTTTTTGTTTTTAAGTGAATAAACAAACGCCCCTGATGATGCTGGAATTTGTCAGCGAAACGTTGGGCAAACAGGGGAATAGAATTTAGTTTTTATTTGCACCTCCTAATCAGCCAGATCAAACGAGCCTACATTCAAATAATTGATAAGAAATGTTTTTCTTGTTCATTAAGGACTTTGAAAAAAATTATGTATCATCACTGATATAAAAGGGGAAAGAAATTTGGAGGCATTTGCACGACCTCTAAATTTTAATATATTAAGGAAAAATTTTAGGTATAGATTTCCGTATTATATTCGCATGAAAATCGGGTTGTTCCGCGAATTTCGGGAGAACTTTGTTTCCTTCATACAACCACCTTAATATGCCAAATAAGTTTCCTAACTAATGCCGAAAAAATCAAAAGAATCGAAGTATTGGTTACCGAGTTATTTTAAAATATATACAACAGTTGGAAATATGTAGATCGTAAAAAGCTCTGGTTCGAAATTTATTTTGGACATATGGTTTCTTGGGCAAAAAAGCTTGAAATTACCCAAATTTTTATAATTGCGATGTGTCCATTAATCTTTTTTGGCCCCTACCAATCGACCCGCCCTAGTGTGTATGCATATGCACATACACATACTCACACTAGCAGCGTAATTTTGCCCCTGTAGGGAAAATCTCTAGTTCCGAACTAGGTCGCTTCTAGTGCATTTTTCGCCACTACTAGTGCGAGCTAAATCTCTTTTGCATGTTATCAACTGGCGAATTTAACACGGCGATGTCCTAGGCGGTGTCAATTGTCACTCTCTGCACTACATTTTCGATAGTTCCGAACTAGTGCTAAATTCTACAGTTTATACTAGTTCGTTTATTGGCACATTTTCGATAGTTCTGAACTAGCTGCAAGTACCTACAAATTCTACAGTTTTACATCTGTCGCTTAAGTGCAGCCTTTGACATACTTCATGCAAGTGGCGCGATGGCCGACTGGCTAACGCATGTGCCTTTCAATCTGAGGGGCGCGGGTTCGAATCCTGTCGGTGTCAAGGTGGATGACCGTTTTTTTTTTTTTTATTTTTTTTTTAACTAATATTTTTTTATTTATTTATTTAATAAAAATTTACAATAATATTTAAAAAGTAATAAAAAAAATTAAAAATAAGCCTGAGGGAGGGGAACATTTCATTTCATACAAGAAGCAAATTGAAAACTCTTTATATAAAATGCTTCACTAAACATCTGAGAATTGCAGAAATGTACAAAGCCGACGGCAATTGAACGAACGAAAAATTTTCATAGAATTTTTGTCACTTCGAAATTGCATACAAATCAAAGTGTGTCTAATAATGGTCACTCAATTCACTCCTTCTGAACTGGTGAGGGTCTAACTACAATTGACCTAGTTCCCTTTTGACACCTTTTCGCCAGTTCGGAACTAGAAATTTTGCTCACTAGTTATTGAGTTCCCTGCAAGGGCTGAACACAACGTCTGGATGTGTGTTTATGAAAATACCCTGCAACAAATGCGATTAATCCGGGACGTGTCCGGGATCAATCGCAAGGGAGCATGCGACTAATACAATTTTACATCCCTTTATATGGAGTGAATTGATCGCATTTGTTCGAGCATGTCCTATGAAGAGACTAATTGTTCAACTTGTATACCCGAACGGGTACCAATGTAGATTAATCACTAACATACCAAACGGGTACAAATGTAGATCAATCGCTTTCATCCCGAACGGGTACAAATGTAGATTAATCGCTTTCATCCCCAACGGGTACAAATGTAGATCAATCGCTTCCAGCACGAACGGGTACAAATGTAGGTTTTTCCAAGTTGTTCGCCAAGACAATTTTTAATAACAATCTTTAAAAAATTTTAAATGTTCATGCATATATAAATAAAGATTATATAATGTTTTACTTTTGAAAAAAAAGGAATTTTTCATAGAACATTTTAGGCAACATTTTGTTAAAATTATTATTCATCATTGTTATTAATTTTTCATAGAATATTTTAGGCAACATTTTGTTAAAATTATTATTCATCATTGATATTAAAAGAAAGGGTGTTCAATTCGTTTTACCGGTTGTTCTACAAATTTTTAAATACATTGCATATTTTTGTAAAATTTCTACATTTAAGGAATCTAGATTTGTACCCCTTCGGAACGAAAGCGATTAATCTACATTTATATCCGTTCGGGATAAAAGCGATTAATCTATATTTATACCCGTTAGGGAACAATTGGTCTACATTTATACCCGTACGGGAATAATCGGGGACTAATTGTGGACCGATTGTTCTCGAAAGAGATCAATCGAGGACAAATCTCTTTCGGGATTGATCGCACATTTTTTTGCAGGGTATGTATGTACATACATATATTTCGATTATATTCGAAGTATTCGCAAGTAGTGTACACTATTTGCAGAACCTTTTTAAGGTCATGTAATTGTTGCTACGAATAAGTAATTGTATTGGTTCTGTTTATGGTTGTGCTCTACTTGCGTTTATTCTAAAACGACAGAAACAAGTAGGTACTGTAATTGGAAGGCCGCGAATATTTTGTTGGCCGTTTCGAATCCATTCGTGCAGCCTTCTAGTACATACATAGCTAGGTGCCTTTCGCCAGGCAGCCTAAATTTTACCTTGTTTTTTTAAATACTAGCAAATACCTGTCCCGCTTCGAAGCGACGAAAAATATTCTTATGCTATAATGAGGTTTCGCTCTACCTCTACCTCTTCCTTTCTTTTTCTCTTTTTCCCTTTCCTTTCCCTAGAGAACCGGGTTGGGCATTACATCCAGAGGAACTCTATATTAAGCCCTGATTTCCGCTTTTTATTTGATACTGAGTCTATCCGTGTGCACGTTTTCAGCCATCTCTGGGAACGGACTTAAGCTCTAAGCCCTGCTTCTTTGGCCGGAGACCAGTTCAATTTGGTGTGAATCATCGAAATGGTTCCAGGTCTTCTTGAGTTATAAGCGTAGTAGGCAGAAAGTGGCACATCGCCACAGTAAGAGATTGGGCTTCGAAATAATACTATTGAGAAAATCTTCAGTTCCAATGCTGAAGTGCTGCCGGTTTGATTTTATCAAGCGGTTTGAAGGCAAAATAATATTTTAGTTTAACCAAGGTATGGATTAATATATTTTATTTGTAAATATTGTAATGCTCCTTTGGCCGTTCTGTTACACTGTGCGTAGGGGTGAGTTGTTATCAGTTTTGAATTCAAATATACAAAGAACAAAAATAATAATAAACCGTAGCAGCAATCTCACAAGCATCCTAAGTACCATGTCTTCAGATGATAAGAGATTAAATTTAGTATGTAATGTGAACAACAATAATAAAAGAAAGCAATCTGAAAATGTTATGGTGTGGATATCCCTGCAAAAACTCCGAGTACTCTATTTATTAGGCGAGTACTCCACAATGGACCATATTTCATATGTATAAAAAATGTGGCCCAATTAACATTGCGATGTCATAGGATTGGACCATATACTCCATCGCCATATGAAGTACATGGTCCAGCCTATGATATCACCATTTTAATTGGACCACATATTTTATGAATGAAATGTGGTCCATTGTGGAGTACTCCAATGTTTTTTTGCAAGGTACATATATATATTTGCGAAAAAAGACGAGTATCCATTTTACTTGGAAGCAACTGGTGGTTTTAACGAGGCGGTGGCCTATGAGATGGTAATTGTCAGCTTCATACTAGAAAAATACCACTCAGTGTCATACTAGTAGAAAACACATCAGCTGCATACTAGACAAATACCAGTTCACATACATAGTATATAGTCATTTACGTAAGTGCATTTTAATTATTATCATTATACCTACTTCCTTTTACTAAAACTTAATTTTTTCCTTTTGGTAACTGTTGTGTTACGTTTAATGTCTCTTTAATAATAAATCGTGCACGTTAAAACACGAATATACTTACATACATACATATGTACGAACTTGCTTCGTCGTCAACGCGATACGAGCTGATGCAGGTACATGAGTCGGTCCTTTGTGGCTATGTTAATGAGCAGTTTGAAAGTACCTACTCCAACCTACCACAAATGGACCATATAGGCAAACCAATGATTTTTGCAGGGAAACTTCAACATACATATCTACATATGTATGTATGATATTCACATGCATATCTGAAAGTGAAATTCTTATCTCACTAATCCTCTTTATCTAACACAAACAGTGTTGTTCCGATTTCGAAGAGTAATGCTCGATTAACAGCATCTTTCCCATATTCTAAATATAATACCTAAACCTAAGTTATCTACATTAATCAACCCAGCTCCTTCTGTTAAAATTCACGTCGACTTTGTGGGAAGTTTCAACTTGTAGAAATACCTAAAGAGCTCACGAAAATAAAAAAATTAGTATTATTATTTATGTATAATAAATCGAACCTAAATTGTATCTAAAACTTTTAAATCTTATTGAATTATAAATATTTCAATATTCCACATCACTGTCGTACATATGTACATTAGACTGGTCGTAACTTTGTTCGAAAATCCATATTATTTCGTCTCACTCCTTATTTGCTGCCAAAGCGGGCGTTCCGCTAAATCGAGCGCCGAAGCCGTCAAGCCATATCTCAATTCACCACAGGATACTTGCCTTGCATAAGCTAATAAATTGTAAGATCAATGCTGTTGCTCCCTTCAGTTCAGTATAAGTTGAAAATCTTTCGAAGTAAATCGTAGTTTTGGCTGTATTAGTACTCTGAAAAAAAACGTTGTAAATCTAAAGACTTTCGCTGTTAAATCAACTACTTTCCGCAGTTGAAATGTGCCCAACAACGCTCCGTTGTTGTTTCAAAGGTGCGAGCGTTGTTGATTTAAGTCAATAACGGAGATTGTTGGAAACAATGTTCACCTAAAAATAAATTTTTGTTTGCATTTTACTCTTCATCTTCTCTCCGCCCGGGTCCCAACCAGGGATGCCACTTTTGGGCTTTTCCTACAAAAACTGCTAGGTTTTATACCTTTTGGTAGGTTGGTAGGACGATTTGAATTTGGTAGGTTTTTGCCTTCGTTCAACTAACATCACTGACTTGGTACATTTAGTCACTTTGCCACAACACCGTTGAGAAAACGTGTCTTTTCAGTAGAGCTTTGTCATAAAATTCTGCTAAATAGAAACGCTTTCCTAGAGCTTTTGTTATCACTCTTCTATACTTTCCGGATACTCATTGACTTTGTCCGAATATACATACATATCTCTTCTCAGCCGTCCCCACGTTGGCCCTCTAGCTGGCATAACAACAGACCACCGCCTCATGGGCATCCATGGAACGCGAATGGTTCTCCTTACAAACGATTTCTGTCGCATCTGCAGGGATGAGGAGGTATCATGCGTAGGGCACCACCTTCTCCCGCGATGTCCAAAATCAGGTAAGCTTGCCCCACAGACACAGCTGGAGGAGATTGAAAACAGAAAGGCATCTGATATTTTACGCTATATGAAGCAAACCAGGTGGTTCGTATACATGGTGTGTAATGAAGAGCTCCACGTGGTATCACAACAGGTCATTAGACCTACTTAGGTAGTAAATGTGTTTGCTGTACCAAGTGGAAACAATGTCCGCTATTTCCTTCGATAAATCTTCCAACGTTTCCTTGAGGATCAGTTGCTTGCACTCATTATTCCTCAAATGCTATTCTACAAAATAAAAATCCTGATTTCCTCCAACCTGTCCGAATATGGCTTTGTTCAGAAACTCAGTTTGAAGCGCAACCCGCATTTGTTGTACAAGCAGAGCGTTCATAAAAGCAAATTTTTCAAAAAAAAAAAAAAATAAACTTTTTTTTTATTTTAAGCGGTAAAAAAACAAGTGTCCGGTTACTGCGGGGTGGTCGGTTACTGGCAGTTTCCCTAGATGAATTTGTAGAATATGGTTAAATCTCGCATTTAAAAAAATAAATAATAGCTTAAAAAACTAAAAAACACGCTTTAATCTTAAAAATCGTACTAAAAATTGAGAAATAATTTAATTAGAAACAAAATGATGAACGAAAATATAAGTATTTAAGGAAAAGCGTGGGGTGCTCAGTATGTCAAAAAATATTTAAAATCGGTGTTTTTTTACTAATAATTTTATTTTGACTTTTTTGAGATTTCATATATCGTACTCTTTAATTTCGCAACTAGGTATACTTTTGTACTAGTTGTACGAATCGAATATTTTCATGTTCAAATATTATTGAGCACCCCCACGCTTTTCCTTAAATACTTATATTTTCGTTCATCATTTTGTTTCTAATTAAATTATTTCTCAATTTTTAGTACGATTTTTAAGATTAAAGCGTGTTTTTTAGTTTTTAAGCTATTATTTATTTTTGACTTTTTAGTGAAATTTTTCATTAAAGGATGTTTTATGCGGACGCAAGAATAAAAGTAAAAAGAAGTCTGATGGGATGTGGTGTTCTCCGAAATAGATCTACATACATATGTATTTATAACTTCTACCAAAAATCCCAATATGCTGGAAGTAAACTAGCTTATTATGCAATATTTTCCAAACCCTTTTATTCAAGGTTTTCCAAACTAGTTTGGAAATACAAAATTTCCCAAACGTTTTGTTATATTTTACAATCAGAAAGTGAAGAGAAGTTGAGGTGAAGCATTTGAAAAGAACAAAAAAAAAAAGAAACCTGATTGAATAAATTCGAATTTAGACAATAAAGCACCGAATACGTTTGTAGCGTAATGGTGAGGTATGCTGCCTACGGACCAAGGAGCTCAGGTTCGAGTACCGAGTGGCGCATTTTTTTTTATTTTTTATTTTTATTTTTTATTTTTTTTTTTTAGAGAAATTTTTTTCACCTCACGTTTACAAAACATTGTATAAAAATGTAATTAGGGTTCCTTTTCGTTGATTCAGCACTTACTATTAAATGAATTACAAACAAAACCAGTTCTTGCTTTGCATACATATGTATGTACATGCGATTGTTTTTATTGCAAACACAACAACGACAAAACAAAGCTTCTTACACAAAACACAAAACCAGTTCTTGCTCTGCATACGTATGTATGTATGTACATTGTACATGCGGTTGATTTCATTGCAAATACAACAAACCCAAAACAGAAGCTTCAAGCTTTATTTTTGAGTGAATTTATGCATTGAGTTTATCGCCAACGCTATGAGCGGTCGCTGGCTGTTGTGCGTTAGTTCGCTAGCTATTTGAGTGGTTATACGTTTTTCTTTGAACATTTGTTTGTGATTTGAGAAGAATGTATTTTTGAGCGTTCGTGAGTGAGTTTTTCCGTACCCTGAAAGCTTGTTACTTATTGGCTTGTATACGGGAGTGAATTGAAATTCATAGAGGCTATTTTTCAGAAAGGTAACATACAAGCCGCAATGAAGCATAAAATATAATGTTCAATGTCCTACTATATGATGCCGTTGGGCTGTTGATGTCATGTTTCGAATCCGGAGGAGAGTACATATAAATAATAGAGAGAACACAAAAAAGTGAATGTTTGAAAGATATAATAATTTAGTTAAATGTTGCAACTTTTAGGATGGGATGAAGTTACATACATACATACATACATACATGCATACATACATACATACATACATACAGGTGAAGCTAATAAAAGCGTGTTAAAAAAATGGTAGACTCGAAGCCATTTTGGTAGGTTTTTGGTAGGAAAAAAAATTTCTCAGTTGCATCCCTGGTCCCAACTGCAAATATGTAGCCTCCGCTTGTTCTCCTATTCTTCTCTCCTTATCATTCACTGGTTGCTATCTTTATTTCTTATTCTCATTTTTCTTCTTTATTAAACGGTTTTATTTAGCTCACCCCGTTTGTTTTATTATTTATTATTATTTATTCTTGGGTCAAATTTAGTAATTCAAATTTCACCCTCTTCCTGTCAACCGATTAATCTGAAATTTTGTACGCATGTATAACCCCGATGACAATGCAATATTATGAAAAAAAATTCCGATAGGTGGCGCGTGGGTCGCTATATTTACAAAAAACGCATTTATGGTCCGATTTGGCTGAAATTCTGAACATGTATTACTACCTTGAAAGGAAATATTTTCCCAAAAAAATATCCGATAGGTGGCGCGTGGGTCGCTATATTTACAAAAATCGCATTTATGGTCCGATTTGGCTGAAATTCGGAACATGTATTACTACCTTGAAAAGAAATATTTTCTTAAAAAAATAAAAACTAAAAACTAGAAAATAAAAATAGGTAAAAAAACTTTTTAAGTTAAACGGTTTTATGTTATACATACATTTCAATATTTAAGATAAATGTACTAAAAACCAAAAAATAATAAAATAGATACAGTCGTGGGAATTATAAACATTTGCATAGACTAGACTAAAATAAAACCGGAGGGCACGTCAATTGTCTACAAATTATCGACTTAATGTGCGATAGAAGAATCGTTTAATTCGTCGTTAGGCAGTTGGCCCGCAGACGGTGAGGAAATTACTTACTATTTTCTTGCTCATGGAAATTCCAATAGTTATACACTCCATGTTAATAAAAGAGATGTTTCAACTAGTTTATGGTTGGACATTCACACGAGGAATCGTTTCACTGCTCGTAGTTTGTCTTTAATCGACAAAACATATTATAAAAGTACTACTCGCTCACCACTATGAAACCCTAAAACTCGCTTATAATCGAGCTTGCTAGCTTTTTTCCACATTCTAGCCCTACTTATCACACGTCCATCGTTGTCGGTTGAACAACTGCCTAATTATAGTGTAACATTACAAAACAAACATTTTAATCAACGATTGTAGAAAATTGACGTGCCCCACGGTTTTATTTTAGTCTAGTCCAGGGCTGCTCACCTCATAGGCAATCAAAGCACAATTGTTTTTGTTTTGTTCCGAATCATAGGCACAGATACATATTTGCACTTGAAATATGAAAATAAAATTTTCTGTGCACTCCCATAAGCACTCAGATATCAAAAAAAAATTATATGTATGTGCCTATAATTCATATTGAATGTGCAGAGCAAAAGCACTTTGTATAGGAGCTCGAGCACTGCCGTAAGAAATCGAAATTTACAATAACAAATGTGTAATGAAAAAAAAATCAAAAAATGAAAGCACTGTGAAAAATTTGTATTCAAAAAATTTTCATATAAAAAATAAAAATAATTTGTATGTATGTGATACTACCATTTGAAAATAAATTCTAAAATAATATTTTATTGGAATTCATAAAAAAATGTAAATGAGCAAAAAAAATTTTTCAGTGCATATACAAAATTTGTAGATGTATTTAGTTTTGTACATTCAATACGAGAGCGTTGAGCAGCCCTGGTCTAGTCTATGCAAATGTTTATAATTCCCACGACTGTATCTATTTTATTATTTTTTGGTTTTTAGTACATTTATCTTAAACATTGCAATGTATGTATAACATAAAACCGTTTAACTTAAAAAGTTTTTTTACCTATTTTTATTTTATATTCTCCTCCGGATTCGAACCATGACATCAACCTGAAATTCTATCCAATCATCACATAGTGGAACATTCAACATTATATTGAATTGTAGTAACCTATTTATACTTCCATTTCCTAAAAAAGAATCCATGAATAATTTGAATCATTGTAAAAACAAAATTTAAAAAAATTTTTTCTCATTAGTTTTGTTTACAACGGAAACTGTTGGGTCAAATACTTTTGCCTTTAAATCAACAACGGGGAGAAAATTGTTGCTAAAAATAAACTTTTTTTTGGATTTTTCTCTTCATGTTCTCTCCATCATTATTTTTTTTTGTTGGTTTTCTCACAAAAAAATATTTTCTCACAAAAAATTTTTTAAAGGCAAGCAAGTTTTTGAATCAACAACGCCCGTTTTTGAATAAACTGTTGGATCAAAAACTTTGCTGTAAAATAAATACTTTTGCTGTTGAATCAAAGACGGAGATTCAACAGCGGAAAGTTGTTGGTTTAACTACGGGTATTTTTTTCAGAGTAGGGAATCCTCAATCAGCACGTCCTTAACCATATCAGTTGGCCATTAAGCTTCTAGTTGATGCAGAAAAGCCGGGCCCATAAGCCATTGAGAGGACGAACTCAAATCCATTTTTTTTTTTGCCCTGAGTAATTTCGTCACCCATGTTTTATTTTGCATCAGAAATGCGGGGCAACGAAGGGGTTGTAGCGACAGAAGTCACTGGCTATCGACTTAATTACCGTCCTGGAGGCGCTCCAAAAAAGGGTCCGGTTACCGCTCACTGCTTGCATCATATGTGATCCCAGTAGCACGGCCTGCAATTCTAGTTTGGGAATAAAAAGCGGCCTGAGGGGTGCGCCTCTTGATTAGGCGAATACGGCCGATACGTCCATTTTCCCGAATACAGGTTTTGCTCTACAACACGTTATTGTTCCAAATGCATTCTCGCCGAACTCAACGAATATGTTCAGCTGGAGTTCCTCGCGAAGGTAGTAGCGCGGATATTTATATTCAGAAACCTTTTAGGTGATAAATACTTGGTTTCCAAATCTCTCGCATCATTATTTTGGCTTTAATTGTGAAGTTACTGAGAAATCCTAACGGCTGCCTTCGTTAGAGGAACTTTACGATCCATTACGGATTCATTAATTCCGTAAAATTCCAAGCCGTACATGAAGTCATCCTCTTGTTCATACGCAGTGTACTACTGCAAAGCAACACGCATTTACGAAGTCTGCCAACTCAGTTGACCTGCATTTTTGTTGGTATTTTCTAACCGATGCCAGATTTCATAGGCTCATTTTAAAGTTAATTTTACCCAATTTGCGTTTCACTGAATAACAACGAGTAGAAATATGACAAGTTGTGAGCAGTCTAATGTGCATACATACGTACATATGTAGAGTAATCTTAGGCACTCACCTCTCTAGTTATAGTACATTTTTTATCAGAATAATAATTTGAATGTCGCCCAGTGGCGAGTACATACTAACTTAGTAAGTGAAACGCAATGAGCTTGCTTACTTTCGAGATATGAACATATGTATGTATGTATATAAATGTATGTATTATTAAAACGGATAGAATTTCCCTCATTCAACTCGTAGACTTCTCTGTGGCTAGACGTCGTCGTCGTCACCCACGCCAAATTGATCCAAACGAAACTTTTGATTTGCCGTGTGTAAGGAAGGGCGGCGCATTTTAATACGGCATACGGACAGAAAAAGTACTTGAAACGTAATATCCGAAAATCAATTGTTTAATTACAACGAATTCGTATTATTAGACCGGTCGAAGGGATCGTGGCGTACCCGCGTAGCTAATTTGATAATATGTTGTCGTTGCGAGTGTTTGCCTTTCTTTCTTACTAAAGTGTGTGTAGGTGTATCTATTGAAGAAGAACTGAAGCGTCTTATACATATCTCATAATTTATGCTGATGAACATACATACATACAAATTTAGATATGTTACGATGTCGCGTGTGGTAATTGCCAGCTGAAACACTTCAAAGGAAAGGCTTCCCCAGTTATCACTCAAAATCCCTAATCGCGATCATTATTCGCACGCCAGACGTTGGCAACGAACGCAATGACGATTTAATGTTAGCGCCCCATTGCCGAGTGTTAGTGATCTGTCGCAGTACAATTAATCCCCAATCGCAAATCACTAACCATTCATTAAATGCTTTGCGGAAGTACGCAGTCGCACAAGCAGTAGCATACCCACATCATTTGCTTATATCGTACATAAATAAAGTGCATCGTGTTTCATTGAAAGTTATTGGCGGCGTACGCGAGCGGAACCAAAGTGGATTGTGTGTGTGTGTGTGTGTTTGTGGTGAAAAAGTGTTTTTATTATTCTTCATTTCTACTGCGATATTGTAATTGAAGAAATGCGAGAAAATGATTGAAGGTAAGTAAATAAGCATTTTACATACATATACCTATATGTACATAGGTAATAACAATATATACTTGTAATAATAATTGGCGCGGATATACATATGTAACTGTGTCGATTTTTAGGCCGCGCTTCTCTACCAATTCAAAGCGTCCTCTCTAAATTTTGTTTTCCTTATTATTTAATTGGGTGGACCTAAAATTTTATGCCGTCACGGAGCGGCAAATGCATTGTTTTGTGAGAAACTTTTTCATGGCATGCCATGCCATTTTACCCAATTTTATTTTTAATTTAATGTTTACTTTTATTAATCGGTTATTTTATTTACACACTTGTGTATGGGTTAAAAGTCATGCTTGAGTAGTTTAAATGTTTCGATTACATCGTATCGATTAGATCGTACTCTTGTTTATCAATAGTATTGAATATTAAAGAGAGTAAAAACAAGTCGGCAAGCGAAACAAAAGCGACAGTAAAAGATGCGATTAAACAGTTTTTGAATGTTATGAAATCTCATTAAATCTTAATATTAATTGTAGACCTACGGACAAAAAACTTAAAAATTCTACGTTTAGGCTCGTTAGTTTTCGTGCTGGAACCTTTGGCATGGTAGGTGTTCGTACGTGTATAGAGCAAAATACGCCAGATACAAATTTTTATTTCATCGATTTCGCTCAAACTTGGCTACGTTGTTACTATTGTTCCTAGTAGGAACCTCCTACTTATACGTGTCATTGAGACACTGGAGCGTATGAGTAACTTTTCATCTACATAAATTTTTCGAAGTTCAATTTTATTTTTCTGAACTTCAATTTGAAAATCTGAATTTCAATTTTTTCCATATCGGCTTAAGCTAATAAATAAAATAAGCTTTCGAAATGAGCTATTTTGAAAGAAAAAAATTCTTAAAATTAAAAAAAAAATGTACATATTAAAAATTTTTTCAAGAACTTTTTTTAATTGATTTTTTTTTTTCATTATAAAACCAGAAAACTATGAGGTTTATCAGTGTGTATACTCTATGACTACCCATTAGAGCCTGCAAAGAGATCTCCCCAAGCAATGAACAGAGATGATGGGTCATATTAATAAAAGCCAAGCATTTGCTTTTGCTTAAGATTTCAGACCTTTTACTCAAATTTTGAAATTTGGTTCATACAAATTCTTGTCAAATTTTTAAAATCTTGAGTAAAAGCATTTGCTTGGTTTTTATTAATATGGCCCGATGACATCGGTTCGAGCACTAAAGATATTTCTACACTTTACTGCTTCCATGTTACTCCTTGTGGAGCAAACAGGGAGATCTCTGTAATGATTAACTGATCAGGCAGGCCCACATAGGGGACGCCGACCGCGGACAACAATTCCGATTCCGACAAAATGTTTCACTAAAAAATACAGTCAAAGTTCATGCCAATGGTATTCAATTCAATTTATATGAGTGAATTTTAATTTCGCTACAAATGCTAAGAATTTTAATAAACTGTTTTCACACATTTACCAGTAAAAGCCGAATTAATTAAAAACTTTTTATAATAATAAGGCTGTGTGCAAATCAGTAGCATTTGACTCAGTGCAAAAAGGCGGTGACAAGATGTTCTATGGCATACATGGCCAGCCAATAGCTCCAGTGACTCCGTTTGTCTCCCAACAACATCGCTGTGGCTCCGAGTGGCTCCCAACAACAAGCAAATCAATTTCGATATATTAACGCACATTTCTTTTTTTCACAGAAATCGTCATCGCGGCGAGCACTCAAACCTAACGGTCCAGCATCGACCGACATTCATTGCGTAGATACAGCTTCGACATTCATTGTGTATTTACGCCTTCATACATACATACATACATACATATGTACATATGTATGTATGTATGTGCTACCTCGTTTATGTTGTTTAGCAAAATATTTGAATGCCTGGCTGCAGCATATCTACTGAAGTATGTATGCATGTACATATGTACATACATACATAAGTACATGTTGTTGCAATAAACCGTTATTTGGCAAAATAATATTTTTATAATTCCGAGAAGAAGGTTGTTGCAATTTTTATTGATGTTGTTGTCGTGTGACTCCCTTACGCTTAAATCCTGGCCACCTTTGTTCTATGGTGTAAGAAGATTTTCCATTTTTTTTGCTTGCTTTTTCGCCACGTGCATTATTACATATTACATATGTACGTATTTATGTATATACATATGTATATAAAATATGTATATATGTACACTAGGGTGGTCCCCAAATATATGGAGACAAATTGTATATCATATTTCATCAACCTCACCCTCTAGGTCGTGCTAATATTTTTGAATATATAAATTTTTGTTCCGATCAGAAACGGTTAAGGGATGTCGTAGAGAGGTCAAAGTTCAGATTATCATATAAAGACAAAAAAATTAAATTAAAATCAGGGACCGGGAGTTTTATTCCTTTTATAATAAAACACCAAAGAAAAAATTTATATTTGGAGGAATATTTTATTTGGACAAAAATAATTAATCAATTTGGAGTTTTATTTTTTAAAGACAGCGATAAAATAAAAATTTGGTGTTTTATTTCTTAGCACCAGCGATAAAATAAATATTTGGTGTTTTATTTTTTAGCTCCATCGATAAAACAAAAACCTGGAGTTTTATTTTTTAACTCCAAAATAAAACTCCAGGGCCAATAACTAGCGAACCCCTTAACCGAATTGCATAAATTTGGTATCAGATGAAAGGTAATTTAGTAAGCTTTTTAATGGTGCTACCCAAGCCAAGGTTACCACTCAAACCAAGGTTGCCACCTATTTTTTTTATTTTTTCCAATTTAGTATAAGTGCCATCATTCAAAAGCTTACTGAATTATCTTTCATCTGACACCAAATTTATGCAATTCGGTTAAGGGGTTCGCTAGTTATAGGCTCTGGAGTTTTACTTTTGAGTTAAAAAATAAAACTCCAGGTTTTAGTTTTATCGATGGAGCCAAAAAATAAAACACCAAGTATTTATTTTATCGCTGGTGCTAAAAAATAAAACACCAAATTTTTATTTTATCGCTGCCGTTAAAAAATAAAACGCCATATTTTTATTTTATAGCTGGCGTTTTTTAAAAAAAATCAGTAAAATTAATAGAGCCCAGGTTATTGATCCTGGAGGTCCTGGGATGAAAGTAAAGTTAATAATTTTTCCCAAGGACACAATCTAGCCCTGGAGTTTTATAGCATCTAGAAAAATAATAATTTTTATTTTCGGTCCCTGATTAAAATGTTCTAGAAAATTATTCGCTATAAAATTTCAGTAGGAGTCTCTTCAGAAAAAATCATTGTAAAATGGACCAAAAAGACCACAGGAAGCGAATGTAAAGTGTGTTTTATTTCCGGTTCTACTGAATCGATCGAAATACTTCTTTTACAAAATATTATTGCTTTTTAACGACGTTTAACATGCCGGCAAAAAAAGTTACATTAAAGTGTGTATACTGGGTTGAAGTGACCCCAAAGGCGCACATAGGGTTAACGCAATTAGAAAGTAGAAACCCTTCTCTCAAGCCAATGAGATTGGTGTATCAAACTTAGGGATCGGACCATAAATATCGAAGATATGAAAAAATGAATTTTAGCGACATCTAGTGGCATTGAAAAAAAAATAAATATATTTTCCAGAAATGTTTTCGAAAGATGAATCATATGGGGGGCGTACGATGGAATTTTTTTTTTGGCGAGACGGCCTAATGTACATATGTATGTCTTTTCAGCAAAAAATTTTATCTAAACATCTTTGATAATACATACAGAAAAAGGGGATTAAATGGGGACAATAAGTTTGGTCTAAGTGCCGCACAATGGGTGATTGCGGCCAAAAATAAATTCAAAATTAAAGTATGAGTAAAACCATTTTTTTAAACAGAGATCGACAGATACATCAAATTGTAATAAAAAAGCTTATATAAAAATTTTTGAGTATCTTTTCGTTTAGCCGTACAGGGTGCCCAAAGTTGAGCAAAAAATAGGTCCTTTTATTTCTCAATGAACACACCTCATACAAAACGCTCTTTCTCATTTAACTGTTAACCTACATACACGAATGATACATCGTTACATAGATAATGATTTTCTCTTTCAGAAAAAATAACTTAGTTGTAAATAGCGCTCACTGTTGAATTTATATGAATTTTCAAATATTCACAAAAAATGACGATGATAAAAAAATTTTCCTCGACTTTGAATAAAAAAATAAAAAAAACAAAAAATATTACCTCCTCAATTTTTTTTTATGCTTTGAAATAATATATTCTTAATCAAACTGCATTTTCATTTTAAAAATCCACTTGCTCCATTTGCTTTTATAATTTTTTTCCCATCTGCCTAAAACTGTGTTTTTGTAAATGCATTAATTATGTTACCTTTGACATTATGAAAAACGTGTATATTTAGGCGACTAATCGAATATTTCTCTATCGTATTTCAGCAAATGGTCCATACTTTAAAATTATGAGGTAATTTTTTTTATCAGCGTTAATTATTATCTTTGGCAGCTTTTTTATTTTAGAATATAAAAAAAAAAATTGTTAAAATTGTAAAATTTTAAAATGAAATTAAAAAAAAACAAAAAATATTACCTCCTCAATTTTTTAATATTTGATGCTCCTGAATGTCTTTTAAAAACTGGCGAAAAAATTGTAAAAATTCGTTTGCTCCATTTTGTTTTATGAACATTTTTATGGAAGGTGTTTTTTGAGTTTTGGTACATTTTTCCCATACAAAATGCCCAGAAGTATGCTTCAAAAAGTTTAAATTTTTTTGTATGGGGAATATTTGTCAAAATGGTGAAACTTAAATATCGATATTTCCAATTCTAATTAAGATATTCGAAGAAACTAAACGCTGTTTTCAAGGGTAATGATTGTGCTTTCAACTGGTTAAATCGAATTTGAGTGGAAAGTAATTATATAAAAGATATTAAGCAGGGAATAGAGCCAAAAAACGTGTTTTTTTCCTATTTGGGCATGAATATCTCAGAAACTAGAAACAATTTGGAAAATCTGACTCCAGACTCAGGTTTATCACACTGAAATCCTTTAGAAAAGTGTAATTTCATTTCCGGTATAAAATTTTTTTGAAATGCGATTTTTTTGTATGAAAGTTTTATGATAAATGCTTATAACATACTTAAAAGTGCATATATTTTTAATTTAAAAACGGTGAAGTGCTTTACCCTTTTTCCAAAATGATTACCGCATTTGATTTATATTTCAAAAATGTATACACTAATCAAAATGGAGCATTTTAGCTATAATAGTTAGGAAAATGCTGAAATTTCAAAAATACCGTTATATGGGAGGTGGGCGTATTTGTGGGTGGATTTTGTTCAAATTTTCACAGTTTACTAACTTCAACCAAAAAAGCTTAAGTTCCGAGTTTCAAGATTCTAGCTTAATTATTACTATTTTTGGCCGCGTTTGTATGGAGGTGCCCCCACTGTGTGCCGGTGCAGCCATGAAATAGAAACAAATTGTTAGCGATTGGCTGGGCTTGACTATTTAGCATCAATTTGTGGCAGGTGCTTCACCGGACGCAACGGTTTTAACTTTCTTAAAACTATTTTACATATATTTGTACATGCTATGTTTTTGCTATACAAATCTACATTGTTATTATCAATACACTTGTTTCCAATATGTGAGCCGTTATTTTTGAAAGTGGCACAAGTCTACGTTTGGAAAAAAAATGAGTTAATAGCAGTTTTAGTTAGACATACGTATCCTTAACTTGTATATTTAAAAATTGTCAAGATCTGATCATTATACCATATACATACAAAGCTCCCATACAACTGATTGTTCAGATATATGGATTTGCACCTTTGTCTTCTTATAACTCCGAAAAGTAACATAAAAGTGAAAAGTAACATACACATTGAATAGACAAACAATTTTCTCTTATATGATTTCGACGTATCTGCATCACTTAATGCACTTTTTTGCAACAAAAGTCGAAATTTCTCAATAGCAATTTTTTGAAGCCTGTTATTATTTTTACGCATATACGGCAAAATATATGGGCTCATTCCACAAAAACTACAAGTCCCCTAACCTATGTAAGTTTGCACTATTGAAACCAGGACTTCATTCGGTTTTTTATAACAATTTTTATACTCAGCTGTACTAGTACACAGAGTATTATAGTTTTGATTTCCTAACGGTGGATTGTAACAGAACGAAATAATCGAGATAGATATAGACTTATATATATCAAAATGATCAGGGTGAAAAGAGAAATCGATTGAGCTATGTCCGTCTGTCCGTCTGTACGCACGATAACTCGCGCAAAAATTGAAATATTTTGATGAAATTTGGAATGCAAGTTGGTATCAAGACAGGAACGGATGGTATTGAAAATGGGCGAAATCGGACCATGACCACGCCCACCTCCCTATATAGTAAAAATCGGAATTTGGTATCTCAGTCACTAATGGAGCTGGGATGACAAAATTTCACGCACGTGTAGAACTCAGGCCCCTAGGAAGAAATTTGATGAAATTTTGGAAAATGGGCGGTGCCACGCCCACTTATTAAGGGCCAAACATTGAAAGTTGTACAAGCCATAACTCAGAAACCGTAGCAGATATATCGATGAAATTTTGCACGCTTGATTTACTTACTCAGGCAAATGTTTGGACGAAAAATTGTCGAAATCGGTTGACGACCACGCCCACTTTTATATATGGGAACTATAAAGAGGCCTAATAAAAACATTTTAAGCGATATCTCGGTCAAATATAAAGATATATCATTGAAATTTTATGGCAGGAGTCCAACTATGGACATAAAACAAAAAGCACAAAAATTTTGGAAAATGGGCGTGGCACCGCCTCCTTTTAGAAGCAGGAATATACGAGATTTCTTAGCCTATAACTCGACAAAAAATTAATGATATATTATGACGAAGCTTGGTGTATACTCTTTCATTACTTGTAGTAATACACGTTCAAAATTTTAGCGAAATCGGTTGACGACCACGCCCCTTTTATTATATGGGAACTATAAAGGGGCCTAATAAAAACATTTTAAGCGATATCTCTGTCAAATATAAAGATAATTCATTGAAATTTTGTGGCATGAGTTCTACAATAGACCGGAAACAAAAAATAGAAAAATTTTGGAAAATGGGCGTGGCACCGCCCCTTTTTAGACAAAGGAATCTACGAGATTTCGGAGCCCATAACTCGACAAATAATTGAGATATTATGACGAAACTTGGTTTATAAACTTTTATAACTTGTGTCAATAGACACGCAAAAATTTATTCAAATCGGTTTATGACCACGCCTACTTTTTAACAAAGATATTTCTGGAACACCCTTTCGGAATTTGTAACGTGACATCTTTGTAACTAGAAGTCAAAAAGGAATGAAATTTTGCACAAAGAATAATATTCATATGCTTAGTTGGATGACTGATAAAAATGTTGAAAATGGGCGTGGCTACGCCCACTTTATGCGGCACTCGCTTTATATAAAATACGCCGTGTTTCCATCAAACGCAAACAAACAATTAAAGCATACAGCTGAGTATCTAATGTTCGATTCCACTCGAACTTAGGCTTCCTTACTTGTTTCATATATTTTTTTTAAACTGGCCAATAAAACTCGCAGTTATTAATGGCTACCAATATTTTAGAATCTGTCCAAACGCAAACCCTTCAATATCTCAATACACTAAAAATTGACTTATGCCACTTTTAAAAGCAACGGCTCATATGTATTTATGTAAATAAGTGTTCAGGCAATGCAAGCATATGTACATACATAAACACCTACATATTTATTAAATATGATGCATTGTAACTTTTTGTCCACTTAATTTAAGCGTTTCAATTTAATTGCGATCGATTTATTTAATTATATAGGTTTATACATATGTACATACCGATCCCTAACCGCCATAAAAGTGTATCCAACAAAATGTAAATCTTACAGGAGAAGGTTTTGCATACAGTTTGTATGCAGCCTTTAAATTTATTTAGTCTCTAACTTCGAAACGGCACATTTTAAAGCTATGAAATTGTGGGAGGTGTTGCGTGTAATAATATATAAATTATTGATTTCCATAATAAAGCAAAATCGATAATTTTGTTGGATACATTTTTTTGGCGGTTAGGACTCGATATATTGTAGTAGATACATAAACATTTATGAACAAACGGGTTATTTGAAGGAGGGATGTGATCACTGATAAAAATAATACAAATTCGACATTTTTTCTAATTGACGAAAACACACGGGTAGGACCAAGAACTTGTCTATTCGAAAGAATTTCCTAATTACTTCTAGCTAGAAAAGTCTAGGAAATTGGTTTTAATAAGTTTAAGTTAAATTTTCGAGTGAACAATTATTATTATTATTATATTATTATTATTATTATTATTATTATTATTATTATTATTATTATTATTATTATTATTATTATTATTATTATTATTATTATTATTATTATTATTATTATTATTGTTATTATTATTATTATTATTATTATTATTATTATTATTATTATTATTATTATTATTATTGTTATTATTATTATTATTATTATTATTATTATTATTATTATTATTATTATTATTATTATTATTATTATTATTATTATTATTATTATTATTATTATTATTATTATTATTATATTATTATTATTATTATTATTATTATTATTATTATTATTATTATTATTATTATTATTATTATTATTATTATTATTATTATTATTATTATTATTATTATTATTATTATTATTATTATTATTATTATTATTATTATTATTATTATTATTATTATTATTATTATTATTATTATTATTATTATTATTATTATTATTATTATTATTATTATTATTATTATTATTATTATTATTATTATTATTATTATTATTATTATTATTATTATTATTATTATTATTATTATTATTATTATTATTATTATTATTATTATTATTATTATTATTATTATTATTATTATTATTATTATTATTATTATTATTATTATTATTATTATTATTATTATTATTATTATTATTATTATTATTATTATTATTATTATTATTATTATTATTATTATTATTATTATTATTATTATTATTATTATTATTATTATTATTATTATTATTATTATTATTATTATTATTATTATTATTATTATTATTATTATTATTATTATTATTATTATTATTATTATTATTATTATTATTATTATTATTATTATTATTATTATTATTATTATTATTATTATTATTATTATTATTATTATTATTATTATTATTATTATTATTATTATTATTATTATTATTATTATTATTATTATTATTATTATTATTATTATTATTATTATTATTATTATTATTATTATTATTATTATTATTATTA